>JARYHS010009186.1:264786200-265073556 GCA_031002005.1 Vandiemenella viatica
ACAAAAATGCGTTATAGAAAAATTTATACTTTTCCCATTTAATGGTTGAATTCCAAAACAATTATTTCTTAAAATATGATTTCACAAATTGAGACATTACTCCTTATAATCCTACTTCATTTATGGATTTTGTTAGATATCCAGGGAGATAAATGGCTCGAGATACAAAAAACGAATTTTAGAAAAATTAACATTTTTGCCCTTTAAGGGCCGAATTACGAAAAATGCCTCTCTTAAAATATAATGTTACCATGGCGGAGACCTTATTCTTTAATATGATACCTCATTTATCTATATCGGTTAGATATTAAGGGAGATAAATCGCTCGTGACACAATAACGAATTGCAAAAATATTGATCCTTTTGCCCTTTAAGGGTCGAATTCCGAAAAATTTCTGTCTTAATATATGATGTCACTAAAGCGGAAATCTTCATCTTTAAAATGATACTTCATTAAACGATTTCAGATCTATATCCAGGGAGATAAATGACTTGTAACACAGAAAACAGCATTTTAGAAATATTGACATTTTTTCCCTTTAAGGGTCGAATTCCGAAAATTCCTTTCTTATAATGTGATGTGCCTAAGGTGGGGACCATAAGCTTTAAAATGACACCTCATTCATTGATTTCGGTTAAGTATGAAGTAAGATACAGGCTTGTGACAAAAAAATACCTTATAGAAATAATATATACTAGACGACCCGTGCGAAAATTTCGGGAATAAAATGCGATGAATAGTGAGGTTGAATATAATGTCACCAAGTTCAGTCATTACTCTTCATACTCCTACTTCATTTATCGATTTATAAATGGCTCGAAACACAAAAAACGTATTTTAGAAATATTGACATTTTTGCGCTTTATGGGTCGAATTACGAAAAATTCCTTTCTTAGAATATAATGTTACCACGGCGGAAACCTTAGTCTTTAATAGGATATGTCATTTATCTATATCGATTAGATATAAGGGAAATATATGGCTCGTGACACAAAAATACGTTGTAGAACAATTTATACTTTTTCCCTTTAATAGTTGAATTCCAAACACTTCTTTCTTAAAATATTATGTAGCAAAGCTGAGACATTATTCCTCACAATCGTACTTGATTTATCGATTTTGGATAAATATCAAGGGAGATAAGTGGCTCGAGACACAAGAAACGCATTTTACAAAAATTGACTTTTTTGCATATGTGTGGGTCGAATTACGAAAAATTCCTTTTTAAAATATAATGTTACCACGGCGGAGACCTTATTCTTTAATATGATACCTCATTTATCTATATCGGTTAGATATCAAGGGAGATAAATCGCTCGTGACACAAAAATCGGTTATAGAAAAATTTATACTTTTTTCCTTTAAGGGTTGAATTCCAAAAACATTCTTTCTTAAAATATGATTTCACAAAGATGATACATTACTCCTTATATTCCTACTTCATTTATTGATTTTGGTTAGGTATCCAGGGAGATGAATGGCTCGAGATACAAAAAACGCATTTTAAAAAAATTGACATTTGTGCCTTTTAAGGGACGAATTACGAAAAATTCGTTTGTTAAAATATAATGTTACCACGGCGGAGACCTTATTCTTTAATATGATACCTCATTTATCTATATCGGTTAGATATCAAGGGAGATAAATCGCCCGTGACACAAAAATCTGTAATAGAAAAATTTATACTTTTTTCCTTTAAGGGTTGAATTCCGAAAACATTCTTTCTTAAAATATGATTTCACAAAGCTGATACATTACTCCTTATAATTCTACTTCATTTATCGATTTTGGTTAGATAACCTGGGAGATAAATGGCTCGAGATACAAAAAACGCATTTTAGAAAAATTGACATTTTTGCCTTTTAAGGGTGGAATTACGAAAAATTCCTTTCTTAAAATATAATGTTACCATGGCGAAGACCTTATTCTTTAATATGATACCTCATTTATCTGTATCTGTTAGATTTTAAGGGAGATATATCGCTCGTGACACAAAAATGCGTTGTAGAAAAATTTATACTTTTTCCCATTTAGGGTAGAATTCCAAAAACATTCTTTCTTAAAATATGATGTCACAGAGCTGAGACAATACTCCTCATAATCCTACCTCATTTATTCTTTTTGGTTAGATATCCTGGGAGATAAATGGCTCAAGATACAAAAAACCATTTTAGAAAAATTGACATTTTTGCCCTTTAAGGGTCGAATTACGAAAAATTCCTTTCTTAAAATATAATGTTACCACGGCGGAGACCTTAAAATTTAATATGATACCTCATTTATCTATATCAGTTAGATATTAAGGGAGACAAATGGCTCGTGACACAAAAACGAATTGCAAAAATATTGATACTTTTGCCCTTTAAGGGTTGAATTCCAAAAAATTTCCGTCTTTATTAATGACGTCACTAAAGCGGATATCTTAATCTTTAAAATGATACTTCATTAAACGATCTCAGATAGGTATCCAGGGAGATATTTGACTCATAACACAGAAAACAGCTTTTTAGAAATATTGACATTTTCACCCTTTAAGGGCCGAATTCCGAAAACTTTATTTCTTAAAATATGATGTGACCAAAGGGAAGACCATAAGCTTTAAAATGACACCTCATGCATTGATTTCGGTGAAGTATGAAGGAAGATACAGGCTTGTGACCAAAAAATACCTTATAGAAATAATATGTATGATGATTCTGATTGTTTTTAATATGTTTCAATTGTTTTTGTTAATGTTCGAGAAATATCTGGCGGAAGCTTTTGAAGAGTTCTAGAGCCTATATAAAGAAATCAGCAGAAGGACAGTAGTAGTTTATACAGATTCACTTTACAACTGCCAAGGACTGCGTTAGTAGTATTGTATGCAATCTCTGGATTGTATGAATGCATGTAAGCAGAATCGTTGACGTGTTGTTTGAAAATAAAAACACGTCTAAACTGAAATACATAGTGGACTACTTAATTACTGTATTAATTAAACCACCAAGAATCTGACAATACGGAAATAATAAAAGGACTGAAATAAATATTCACATGCTGTAGTGTGTTCTGTAGCTTTGGGGCGTGAGGTGAAATGGTGGAGGGTCCTGCGAAATATCACCAAAACTAACTAAGGAGGGGGGGGGGGTCGACAGATATCCCACGTTTGCTTTTGAAATTCATCAAGAACAGTATAGCAAAAAAAGGGGGGCCACAAATGACGCAGATGTCGATTTTAGGGGGGGGATTAATAAGGTCTAGAAACTACGCCGATACCGGCTTCAGTGGGAGTATGGTATGGTCGCCCTTTGTCCCAAAAATCCACGACTTCGATCAGCAGAGGGGAGGGGGGCATCAAAAATCTTACGTTATCATACGGGGAGTCCGACCAATCTCACCAAATCTTATCACAAGAGGGAGGGGGCGTATCCGTAATTAATGGACAACTGTGACAAATAATATGAATGGAAAGCTACGTGGTTTGGCTCAGAATCCCTCCTCCCCCCTCCCCCACGTAGCCCTGCGCAGCTTTCTACCCAACCCTCCCCCTTCCTAGACCGATCTACGTAGTTTATGGACGCTCCCTTACTGGTGTGTGGGGTGAATGCTGCCGGCTCTGGCGAGGTCCCGGGATCGATGCCAACCACCTGACCTCCGCACACTTTAATAACGGAACTTCCTCGCTCGCTGCTTCTTACCGCATCCACTCTGCAGCACATATTGAGTTCCTCAAACTTCTGCTTCCCAAGTTTCATCCAATACTCGAGTTGTGAAGGCGTTGCAAACTTTCAGCTCGAGGTCTGTCTGCTCGGGTTACAAGTATTTTCATCAACAGGATAGCTCGTAATAATGACACATTTTGCAACTTGCTTGACAGTTGGGGGCCATCCTTAAATTACCTCACACGAATTTCATGATTTTTTTTTAGCCCCCCCCCCCCTCCCTTCCTTTTCACAGGTGGCCACATTTGTGTGACCTCCCATACACTGGTGTGACGTCGCATATCTTGCAATTTTACGTTTAGAAAACTGCTGCTCACTATAAAGTAAAGGGGAGCGTGCACAAACTACGTGGCTCGGTCCAGGGGGGGGGGGGCGAGGGGTTAGCTGGATGGCTACGCTGGGCTACTTGGGGGGGAGGGGGGGTTCCTGAGCCAGGGCACGTAGCTTTCCTTTCATAACATTTTTCACAGTTAAAATGAGGAACAGAACAAACAATATTTATTTCCTTCATTTAATTATCTCCGTATGTAATTTACAATAGTCTGACAGGAGAAAACGGAGCAAAATGTCTTCTGGAATCAAAAGGGGAAAAAGCTATGTGCTACGTGGGGAGGGGGGGGGGGTAGAGGTAAAAGCCACGTAGGGCTACGTGGAGGGAAGGGGGGGTTCACAGGAGTCCAAAATGGAGCTACGTGGTTTATACACGCTCCCCTATGACACAATATGAGAGTAAAGACGTATCAGCTACTGCAATTCATGATTGAGGGGAAGATACAGGAGAAAAGATGTGTTGGAAAGAGAAGGAATTCGTGGCTGAAGTACATTCGGATATGGAACAACTGCACATCAGAAGAGGCTCTCCATGCTGTAATGTCACTCCCAGAGCTAGCTATGTGGACCGCCAACATCCAATAGGAGAAGGCGACTTAAGAAGAAATTTAGAAATTATTACCTTAAAACAACACTTCCAAGATTATTTATTTTATTATTTATTTTATCGTTTAGCCCATTAAGGAGCGCGTGGAACCATTAATTTGCATTGTCCTTCTTATTCTTCTTGCTGTTCTTCTTATTTTCCCAAAACCTCCTCATCCTTTCGCTGTGGGCTTGACGTCTCTCTCGTGTCCACGCATTTCTGAGTTCCAGATTTTTTTACACTGGGCTCTTAGGGGCAAATTTATGAGTTGATCAATTGTCTATATTTACTGCGTGTGGATTCCAGTGGGTCAAGGCTGGCTTCTGAGAGGTCCTTCTGGGTTTCTGCGAACCAGCATGCTTTGTTTTGTCGGGGACCGTTGACGATGTGGAAATTTTTTTTGGTAAGTCGTGAGTCATCCATTCGTGCTATATGTCCATAAAATTTCATGCGTCTTTTCCATGCGAGTGAGGTGAATCTTTTGGTCAGCGAATACAGTTCTTCTGAGCTTCTGCGCCTCCAGATGTCATCTTGGATTTTGGGGCCGAATATTTTTCTCAGTCTCTGTCTTTCTATTTTTTTCTATTCCAAAATTATTTATATATTACTATTTAAAACATTTTCATAAAATCAACAATGAATCAAATATTTTAGAAAACTGACGAAACATAACAAATCAAATGAATGACAGAACTATATGAATAATTTTGGAAGTGCAGTTCTAATTTAATAATTTCTAAACTTAAAATTGTAAAATATGTGACAACACACCAGGGGAGGGGGGTCACACAAATGTGACAACCTGTTACAAGGAGGAGGGAAGGGTACCAAAGATCATGACGTAATTTATGTATTGCCCCTCAAGTCCGTGGTTAGGGTTCCACGTTAAACTGTAGGTCGCAGAAGAAAGGATGTGCTCGTCCTACTTCAGACACAATGTCTTAGTATGGCTCCTTCTGGAGGATCCAGACAACCTTTGCGCTGTGGACTAGATAAGTTAGTTTAAACAGTGAGCATTCGCTACATGGTATTTAATTACTTCGTGTTACGTTTTCTATGCGTGTAAGTGTAAGTATTATGTTTATTAGTTGCATTTTGTTTACTTACATTCGTTCGATGTAGATGGTTTCATTCTAGCTTCTGATCGCCGACATAGTAAGAAAAATATAGAATCACGATAAGTGATACAGTAAATGTGCTTGCGATGAAAAGTTTTCATTTGCGCGCAGAAATATTACCAGTCTTCATTACAGAAAAAGGAACGGGTTATTTTAGCTTATAAAAAAATATTTTAGTTGTGAGCCGGAAATCTGCGTTCAAAGCATCATTTTTGGCGGGTTGGTTGTTAACGGAAACTGATTGTAAGAACAGTTATCCGATAATTTTGTCCAAGATGTTTTCCGATATAAAAGCTCTAAACAGAGATTACACATTAAGACTGTATCCAACACAATCTATGGAAGTGTGCTTTAACTTTTTTGTAATTTTCTTTTGTTTTCGATGATAACTTGGACATATTTCGTATTTACTGTACATATGTAATAGGGACAGTATTGTTCGTCCACTTTAGTGTGAAAGAAATATTAAAAACATCAAAAACATCAAAAAATATACAGAAAAAGTATTCAGATAAATGCATAGAGGTTTCACTTCTTGTGCGTGTAGATACTGATACACGTCGCGTTTAAAACTACTTCCGGCGTTAACACTAAACACGGAAATGCTTGCGTAATCACTAAGCCGCGAGCGACGCGTTAAATCCCTTCGATCTGTCAACAGATAGCACCACCTGCGCTATCGCTTAATGCCTCGAGTCATTACTAACGACGATGCCAAATTAGTGTCAGCTACAGCTACGTTTAACGTGAAATAGCGCGATAATAATATTGGACAATAGACGCCAGTGTAGCCCCAGTATAACAAAAAAAATTTTCGTCATACTGTAGCGCAGTGGTTCCCAATTATTTTTTCCCGACTACCACTGCAAGAAGGAGCTCAACCGCGCGTACCCATTACAGCAGAAATGATTAATAAATTAATTCGTTCATCCCAGTAGAGTGCTTCTCACAACCACAGGATTACAATAATATAATTGACACAAACACAGTTTATCTTAAAATATATTTGGGTGATAGTAATGTTTCTTTTGGCTGATAAAAGTGGATTTTTTTCAATTATTTTAGTGATCACCTTGGCCAAGAGACTACCGCGCGTACCCCCTGAAGAAACCTCACGTACCACTGGGGGTACGCTTACCACTAATTGGGAACCACTGCTGTAGTGGATTGTCTGGGGGGGGGATTATTGCTTACCTTGCATAATTTAAATCGCCACCGTCCACTACCTTATGCAAAGCACATATATTAATTTCAGGAAACAGGGGTCAAACCATTTCTTCTGTGATTAATATTTGAAAACATCCTAAAATTATGGTTTATTTGGTACTCATGAATGCTTACAGACAGAGGTATATTTATCATTAATCTGAAACATCTGTCTGTGCAAAATACAATTCAATGCAATACCTCGTCTGACAGATGCGAAATAGCAAACAAACAATTATTGTCATTTGAAGCTAAGAAATTGCAATACATGTACATTACAAAGAGTTACAAATTCCATATACTCTCATTATGCATAATGAGAGTGATTCTTGTATTAGAACGATAATTAGAAAGCATCAGATTTAACTGGATTACATAAGGCGCCAGGGAGTTAATTTGTTCCCACAAATAACAGTTATTGAAAGTTTCCAAACATGGAAGTCAGTCTTTCAATTCAAACTGGATAAAAAGAAAACCAAAAAGCACTCGGCTTTTAGACACAACTAGCTCAGGAATTAATGTCCGGCGGATAAGAACTCACACTCATCAGGCCGTTAAAGGGCTATCTCAATGATTCGTCTGAGTACACACTGTTTCTGGAGGTATAATTACCGTGTCTGTCTGGCTGCACGAAGCGTCGCAACAAGAGCGCTACCGTCTCTCAACCGCGCACCGATTCAGGCAATGCTGGGCACTTGTCACGTCCATCGACCGGACTTGGCACTCAGTCATCCAAGCCTCCAGGATGGAACCATCAATAGTGCTCTGGCTAGCAGTGACCAGAGCGATCGTTCCAGCCGAAGTGACCTCTTCTCGCCTCTCAGAGCTCGTCTCTCCTCACCTCCTCGGCGAGCATCGTGGAAACACAAAATTTGTAAATTTCCAATCACATGAAGAAATAAACACATCAGATTGGCTTCGCAAATGTCTCCCCTCTATGCTGGCTAATACATTGCCTCTCATTTTCTAAGAGTCTTCGGGTTTTGTCGCGATTGTTCGGGAGGATAAGTGGGAATAACTTTTTCTCACGATACCGTGCAAACGCCCATTCAAGGATTCCATCCGCAAAATTCCCAGCGTCCAGCCTTTCTCACCGGTATCAGCGTCAGAGATAATCCCCTCATTGTCTCGACCTACCGGACACTTCCGGCTTAAGTCAGAGTGTCGCTCACGCTAACACAACCCTTAGCTAGACGTAGATTTCTGTCTCCAACTCAAAAAAAGAAGCATATCCATTCGTGTCTTATATTTATTAAATCAAACAATAATTAATTTAAATTGTGCGAGATGACCCATCTAGTCATCTTGTTACAATACTAATTAGCTAATCTTATAAGTAGGGTTCGGATCTTTATGACCAATAGAATAGAGAAATATGCAGGTAAATATGACCTTAAAAATGGGTAAATATGACCTAAAAATCACAAAATGTGACAAAACATTTAAGTTTAATGTACATCAAAACATGCTCAAATATACATAATTTATTTTATCTACTAGTGTCGTTTGGCGACGTGGTCCATCCTGAGACTCGACGAAGAACTGCGTCGAGCGACTGCTTCACACTGCGCTCTCGGGCGTAGGAAAGGGGTGGGGGAAATCACGTGCATGTAGTGCCATTGCGTTAGAACATCTTACTAAGGGCTTTTTGAATTACCGTAAGTGGAAATCTCGCTTCCCACGGGAAGAGACTTTGCCTAACCTTGAGCACTGCTGCGCTGGGTGGAATTAAGTTAGCTCGCTGGAAGCTTGCGAAAAATTATTCCGAGTAGAAATTACTATATTCTACAACTAAAATCCCTCAATATGCTACACCTCAACATACTATACCTCAATATACCTCGGCCAAAGTTGGGACGGTCCCCAATGCCTACCTTATAAACCACACATTTCACAAACAAAAATATACTTGTGTAATCGTAAGTTTTCCCGGCCGATCTGATGTTTGAAGATCTCTCCGGCGTGCAGCCGGGTCATTTGGTAGTAGATGTTGTAACAGCCCTCATACCTGAATTTTGAATAGTATTGTACTGTATGAAGTGTTTGTAGTGAGCTGAAGTTTGCTTGAATATGATCTGGTATGTTTGTTTTGTAATTTCTTGTAAATCAGTGTATATAGACTTTGTTTTATGTAAGAAAATTATTTAAAGTTCATTTAATATGTTTAAGAACCGAATGGTGTAAGAGAATTTCTTAAATGTTTGTAATTCCAGGTATTAATGTAAGTTACGATGTCTACAGGACAATTTTCTACAGTTTGAAAGGATTTCTGTAAATAATTTTGTATTTAAGTATCTCTAATTAACATTTCTAATCATTTTGTAATGTTGTTAATTAATTTTGTATTAATTCCGATTGTTTTTAATATGTTTGATTGTTTGACTGATTGTTAATGATCGAGAAATATCGGGCGGATGCCTTTGAAGAATTCTCGTAATTTCGATAGAGACTATATAAACAGATCGGCTGGACAGAGCAGTTAGTTAGTTAGTTGACATCATTCAGTATTCAGTGTTACAGAGAGTTTCATTCATTCATCCAGTTAGTTCACAGAGATTATCTTTGCGACTGTTCAGAAGTGCATCTCTGTATTGTATCTATGCATGTGAATATCGCTGACTTTGTTTTGAAAACAATAAACAACTCTTCAACATAACTTTTTTGTGGACTTTTTAATTAATCAATATAGTAATTAAACCACCGAAGACCGTAATAATGTACTAATTTTCGATGGCATAACGTGCGTTCCTCACGCCGACCACTGGACGCTACCTGAAGATGATGGCACGTTACGCCATCGAAAATTCGTACATCTACGGCAAAATGACCCGGCTGCACGCCCGAGAGATCATCAAACAAATTTTTTTTATCTGCTTAACGTCTCTCTAACAGCGAGGTCTTTAGAGACGGGAAAGGATGGGGGGCAAGGAATGGGGAGGAATTCGGCCATGGCCTTTTGAAGGAAGCATAATGGCGTAGTTATAGATAATAAGCTTAAGTTTGTAGATCGTGTAAATCAAATAATTAAAAAAGTAGCAAAGAAGGTAAATTAATATACAAATTAAGAAAAGTGTTATCTAAACCAGGTAAAGAGGTATTGTTTAAACAAACTGTGCTGCCTCACATTAGATACTGCTCCGCATCATTAATCATGGTGAGCAAAAGATAAATTATGAAGTTTCAAAATAATTTTAATAAGGGAATGAAGGCTTTTCTAAATTAAGACTAACTGAAAATGTCAGTAAATTGCTAAAGGCCTTACGACATGTGTATATTAAAAAGGAAATAATTAAGGATGTACTAAAATATTTTTTTTCTTTGCTGTCGTCAGTCTCTCGAATGGCTTGATGCAATCCTCTATCCCTTCCTATCCTGTGCTAACTTCTTCATCTCTACATACCCCTTACAATCCACATCCTCAATTATCTGCTTCATATATTCTAATCTCTGTCTTCCTCTACAGTTCTTATCTTCGACCATTCCCTCCACCAGGGAATTAACCAATTCAGCATGTCTCAAAATATGATCTTCCAGCCTGTCTCTTCTTTCTCGCCCATCATTTCCAAAACTCGTTCATTTCTTACTTTGTCTGTCCACTTTTCAGCATTCTTCTGTAGCACCACATTTCAAATGCTTCAATTTTCTTTCATTCCGCTATTCCTAAAGTCCATGTTTCGCTACCATAAAGTGCTGTGCTCCTCACAAAGAGTTTTAAAAAGTTCTTTCGACATTTTTATATAGGTTGGAAAGTGGATGGCTACCTAGATATGTGTCTAGACTAGAGCAAAAGAAAAATGATGCACATAATTGTTGGAGAGAGTGATGAGGGGATGCACGAGAGAAGTAAAGGAATTGGGTTACAAAGCTTTGGTCAGACCGTTACTCGAATATGATAGTGTAGTATGGGACCCACAATTTGAGTATCAAATACAGGAGTTGGAGAAGGTGCAAAGAAGGGCTGCTAGATTTTTTTCTGGAAATTATCGCAGAATGCAATCAGTGACGGATATGATAAAGGAGCTGGAATGGAATTCATTGCAAGACAGGAGGAGGATGAGGAGGGTCATGGGAGTGTACAGGGCATATACTGGTGATGAGGCATGGAAAGATATTGCAGTAGGTATGAAAAGTAGTTCATTGAAGGGAAAAGATGACCATGACCACAAGCTGGCACTCGATTTCAGGCACAAGGGTGTGGGAAGATTTTCTTTTTTAGGTAAGGGTGTCAGGGATTGGAATGACTTACCGAGGGGAATGATGAATAACCTACCGAAAACGTTAAAAGAATTTAAAGTTAAAATTTGTAGAGGGCAAATGTAGGTGAGTGAAGGATAGCGGGAAGTTGGGTGTGTAGGGAAATTGCCACCGGAGCGTGTGCTCCATTGCAATTGCAATTGAATTAAATTATTCGATTTATAATAGAAGTAGTAAAGAACAATAAACGGTGTTGCACAAAGGTTGAACAATATATAACAAAGTAACCAGAAGAAATAAAAAGGTCCAGAACTGTTGCAAGTTTCAGAGGAAAGCTGGAGGGGAGAGAATGTAACAATTTTTGTAAAGGATTCAATGAAATTAAAATCTTGTTTTGTTTTCTCTCTTTTGATAATATCATGTATGAATTGTTATTTATTTATATTAGCCATAAGCTATTTGGATATAAGTAAATAAATAATAATAATGAAGTTTAATATAGTTCGATAGACGCGGCGGATGATCAAAATTATGCCAGTGATTATGCATTAGTTTTTCTGATTTTTTTTGAGATCACCTAAATTGTCCTCAGCGCAAAGGGTTACATTTACTGTAGCTGTTGTGATTAGGCTTCTTCGAAACTTGGACAAAATTATGCAACCGAGACTATTCGAAGCGATTTGTTTGCAAAAGGAATCTGGTGGAAGCATAAACTCTGACAGTTTGTGGTGCAGGCTGCGCCAATACTCCTCATTGCGACCACTTTCAGTTTTAAAGACCGCAGTTTCTTCAGAACGTATGCTACATCTGAACGGTCTGTAAAGCACGTATTAACTTGCCGCAATTAGCTCTACGTTACAGGAGGCATTAGCTTTATCTTTAGCAATCTTGTGCGCATTAAGGAGCTTAATTTCCGTTATGATGTCGTATATTATTATATTAAATACGAGAATTTTCTACGGCAGTGGTTCCCAGTAAGTGGTACACGTAACCCAAGGGGTTGGATAAGGTAATGGCTAAGATAATTAAAAAACAATTACGCAAGCATTATTATCACCAAAATATACTTTTCTGAAAATTTTATGATTTTTGTGAGGGCTGTTATTGGGTTAAAACTTAATAAATCGCGAAAAACCGGTTTCATTTTTAATATTTAAACGTTCGAATTGTCCTGACACGAGTCCGTACGTGATGTAACTCGTAATTTTAATTAACTGCAGTTTTACAATCGCGTATAAATCTTTGAAAATAAAGTTTCATGACAATCAGGCGCGAATCACTGGTTTAGAGATTGATGTAGAATTGTAGAAGAAGCAGAATATCTCCAGGTCTTTTATGATTTTGAATTAAACTCCGTCTACTGACAACTGTTATGACTAATGTTTATTCGCCAACACGTTTCGAACTTGTGGTATATGGCTTCGTCACCAGAGCCATAATAGTTACCTTCATCTATCGACCAGGAACAACACTTTTGCGCATCTATAGACCCGTCTTTAGTGCTGGCGTCAAAAACTCTGCCACTTACTTTGCACCGACTTCAGTTTAGGCCTACTATTTTCATTTTATAATTTATAACAACCAATTGTGTGATTACGCCCAGTAGACGTTTGGTGTTTTGTTTGTTGTTTCGTTTTAGATGTAGTTACCGTAAACGCGAATCTTCTGTTGAAATTTGTCACCACTGAAATCAATATTATACGAAAACTCTGTAATGTGATGTCTTGAATAAATTTCTTAAAACTGTGATGTTGTCAGAAAATGGAGTTTCAGATGACAATGTGGCCGGCCCGCTGACGTTGCGATGACGTCATATGGCCCTAAACAAGCAACGCCGCCTACGACTAAACTGAACAGTGCTCGAGGCACTGCATAAGTGACAGTATGATCAGATATAAGTACGAATTATATATTTATTCACGACTCAAACAGAAAAAACAATTTACTCAATCCATTTGAATTTTCTTGCGTTATTTTTTTCGACATGTACTGCTAACCGATAATATCGCAGAGCGTGGCGTATGAGCGGTAGTAACGATCTGGCCTCGCATTCGGGAGGACGCAGGTTCGAATCCCTGCCCACCCATTCAGATTTGTGTTTTACGTGGTCTCCCCAAATCATCTCAGCGGAATGCCGGGATAGTTTCGTCAAAAGGCCACGGCCAAATTCAATACCGTACTTCACCCGCAGTCCTCGACGCCGATAATGCCTAAAGCCATAAGTAAAAAAATATCATTTCTGATGGCGATCTCTGAGGTCGAGAATATCCCAGCCATGTTTAAAATATTTATCTCAATTTAAAGACCATTATGTCTGACACTATTTACTCTCCAGACTTTCTGTCGCCAAATTCTGAAGGTTCCATTCGTTCTTCTGTAACGAATTTAACAATAACACGCTCATCCACTCACGAATGTCACTCCGCTTCACTCATTCCTGTCAGACAAATAACACCGCGATCTGATTGCTGAACATTTCTAACCAAGTGAAAACTGCACAACACCCGTGACCGTGTTTTGTGTTCGATGTCGTGGTCATTAGAGACGGGAAAGTACTGAGGACAAGGAACGGGAAGGAATTCGGCCCCGACCTTTAGAAGGAAGCACCCCGCAATCCGCCTGGGGCGATTTAGGAAAACCATGGAAAACACAAATCTCGATGCCCAGATGGAGATTCGAACCGCCATCCTCCTGAACGAGGCCAGAACGCTCAGTAACATTCTAGCGTCGTTTTCGGGAGGATACGGGTTCGAATCTTCCTCCGGCCATCCAGATTTGGGATTTCCATGGATTCCCCAAATCACTGCAATCGAGTGCCGGGATGGTTCCTTCAAAATGTCATGGCTGAATTCCTTACCTGGACAATGATTAACCGTAAAGCCCTGAGAGGGTTGTGCACAGTTCCTTACCACCAGATTGTGCATCAAACTCTTGAGTTAAATCCCAAACCTACACGCAGTGCGTATGGAGTGACATTGTTGATGGTGAATCGACCGACGGATGGGGTCGTAAAGTTTGCCGGCACGTTGGTGTTTTTCGGATGAATAGGCAGGAAATAGGCCGGCACCATATTTCATCTTCTCTCTTCCTTCATATTTCATTCACTGGCAAGCCAATGAACGCAGTACACTGAAGATACACATGGCAAAGTCACACACACACACACAAAGTAGTATACCAAGCGTGGTGGTTGCGTGGTAACTCTCTGGCTCCTGATTCTGGAGGAGGAGTGTTCGAATTCCAGTCAGGCCATCCAGATTTGGGTTCTCCGTAGTTTACCCAAACGCCGTTATAATTCATTCAGAGGGACACGGCTGAATTCGTTGCGTCCATCATTCCCTGCCTCTAATGACCTCAATGTCGACGAGGCGTAAAGCTATAATCAAATAATGATAATAATGATAAGCTAAAGAGTTGCCTATATATACTCTTCCATCACAGTTAAATTCCTCAAACAACCTGCCACCGAGTGTAACCAAGTCTGATCAGCGGGCAATAGAGTAATCCTACACATCACTCTAATGATCATAATAATAATAATATTTAACTAAATTGCGATGGAGCACACGCTCCGGTGGCAATTTCCCTACACACCCATCTTCCCCCTATCCTGCACCCACCTACATTTGCCCTCTGCAAATTTTAGTTTCAAATTCTTTCAACGCTTTTAGTAAATTATTCATCATTTCTCTTGGTAACTCATTCCAATCCCTGACACCCTTACCTAAAAAAGAGAATCTTCCCACACCCTTGTGCCTGAAATTGAGTGCCAGCTTATGGTCATGGTCATATTTTCCCTTCCTTGTACTACTTTTCATACCTACACCAATATCTTTCCATGCCTCATCACCAATATACGACTTCTAAAATCCCATGACTCTCTTGATCCTCCTCCTGTCCTGCAATGAATCCCATTCCAACTATTTTTTCATATCTGTTACTGATTTCATTCTGCACTAATTTACAGAAACAAATGTAGCAGCCATTTTTTGCACCCTTTCCAACTCCTGTATTTGATACTCAAAATGTGGGTCCCATACTACACTACCCTATTCGAGCAATGGCCTGACCAAAGTTTTGTAACCCAAATCGCTTACCTCTTTTGTACACCCCCTCATCACTCTCTCTGATCTGATGAATACTATCTCGATACTCAGTTTGTAAACGTATCTTCCACGCATCAGCATATCCCACATTAACACCGTAAAAGACAGTTCTGTTACTCCCAGATCGAAGTTATTATGTGCACATACTGCATGAGCCTTACCATCACCTATGTAAAAGATTGGTCTATGAACGCGAAGTGGGTTAAGAACGATCCTCGGTTCAGATTTTGCTCTAAACTGTAGGCTTACACGCGACAGAAACGGAATGAGCGGCTGATTAAAACTCTTTCATTTGGTATTTGAACATAGGAATTCACTTGTATCTTAAGAAAATAGCATGACAGTAAAATGTACTGAGACGGGTCGTAATATTGCCTGAAGTTATAGCTAGGGTCGAGTCAAGGAGAGACCTGCTCTTTCTCTCGAGCTGGCGTCAGATTTGTGGTTGGGAGCGCAGTCCCAAATCAGATTAGAGTCCCTGGCGGCCGCAGCCAGCAACACGGCGCGACTCGCAAGTGCGCCACGCGGCAGACCAGCCAGGGGACCGTCCTCTGCACTCCAGACACAACTACTGGGGCGCGAAGGTCAGGCGGTTCGACCCCGGCGAAGTCGAGAACGTTACTTCGCAGTCGAGCGTCTAGAGGGAAGCTAACGACGGCCGGAGCCTGGGACGACATCCAGCTTGTGACAAGCTTAACTGGGCAGGACTCATTGGACAGTTGTAGGAAAAGGTTTCAAAATCCTTCACTTGTTGGAGAGAGTGATGAGGGGATGCACGAGAGAAGTCAAGGAATTGGGTTACAAAATTTTGGTCAGACCATTGCTCGAATATGGTAGTGTAGTATGGGACCCACATTTTGAGTATCAAATACAGGAGTTGGAAAAGGTGCAAAGAAGGGCTGCTAGATTTGTTTCTGAAAATTATCGCAGAATGCAATCAGTAACATATATGATAAAAGAGCTGGAATGGGATTCATTGCAAGACTGGAGGAGGGTGAAGAGGGTCATGGGAGTGTACAAGGCGTATATTCCCATGAGCATGGAAAGATATTGATGTAAGTAAAGTAATGCATCGAAGGGAAAAGATGACCATGACCACAAGCAGGCATTCAATTTCAGACATAAGGGTGTAGGAGGATTCTCTTTTTTAGATAAGGGGGTCAGGGATTGGAATAAGTTACCAAGAGAAATGAGAAATAATTTGCAAAAAACGTTGAAAGAATTTAAAGTTGAAATTTGCAGAGAGCAAACGTAGGTGAGTGTTGGAAAGGGGGATGATGGGTGTGTAGGCAAATTAACAGAGGAGCTTGCGCTCCATTGAAATTAAATTAAATTAAATACAAAGTAGGTCGAAGGATCGTCCCCCTAGGGCAGTACTCGTGCCCTCACACAGAAAGGGCGACACAGACCGCGTGCGCCCCCTTTTTCCCACCCCTCTCCACCCACAACACTGAACTGGCATCAGTAATGGATCTGACCACAACAGACTGCGCGGACCAATTATCCGGCGCTGCGCATTCAGGCGGTTGTGCGGCTTCACAAAAGCTGCTCAGCCAGCTGCAAAATTACTGTAAATGAGCTCTAATGACCTGACTGTCAACAAAGCTGGCGTTGGAACGGGTGCAAGGGAGACCAGCTATATTTATCTGTGCGAATTACCAAATGTTGCTCCGAGTGACTGGAACGATGAAAGAATTCGGTTGGGAGACGTTGCAGGATTCAAGACGGATGAGGGGGCGTCCGTTAATTACGTGTGGTGTTTTTCCGGAATTCCGGATCCCCTCTCCCCCTCTCTCCTGTGGTGTGATCTGGTGAGATCTGGTCAGACCTTCCTCCCTGATGATGACCGTCTACACCTCCCTCCCTCCCTTGGTGATATTTGGTGTGATTTCGCCAGACCCCCTAATTCACCTCACGTAATTAATGGACGCTCCCTGATGAGAATTGTGGGCAGATACAAGACATATGTCCGCCTCGTTTCGGCGCCGTGATGGTGTCCGGCGCTGACACGGGGTTAGCTGGTTCCAGTCCTGGCAGGGTAACAGAGGTGGTGGTGCACAATTCCTAATCACAAGATTGTTCTCCAAAGTTCTGGGTTAAACCCCAAACCTCTCCGCAGTGCGTGTCGACGGATGGGGACTTAAGGCCTGGCAGCCCCCTAGTTTCTTTCGGAAGACTCGGCCTGAATGAACAGGTACTGGATTTCATTCCCTCCATTATTTCATATATCATCCACAAGACATCGCTCTACGGGAACGTCTGTGGTAGCTTCCATCCCCAGTGAGACAGTGTTTTTGTTGTTGTAAATGTATATGACTGTGATTGTGTTTAGTTGTAGAGGGTTGCGGATGAGAGATGAAAGCATTGAGAGGGTGAAACCCGGAGCCGGCCCATTCGGGCATGCTCTTCGAAACATACCAGGGCGAATCACAACGGCAACAGTGTCGTATGAATTGACCCCATAGTCACCCAATCCCCGTAAATTCCGGGGAGGGTTGCTATGAGCTCCGACGCCAAGTTCAATCACATCCCAGATGTGTTCGATCGGGTTCAGATCTGGCGAGTTGGAGGGCCAGCACATCAATTGCAACTCACCACTGTGTTCCTCGAACCACTCCATCACACTCCTGGCCTTGTGACGTAGTGCATTATCTTGTTGAAATGTGCCACTGCCGTTGGGAAACGTGGTCGTCATGAAGGGGTGAACGTGGTCTGCAACCAGTGTACGATGCTTATTGACCGTCATGGTGCCTTGCACGAGCTACACTGGACCCATGGATGCCCACGTGAATGTTCGCCAGAGTATAATTGAGCCACTGCCAGCTTGTCTCCGTCAAGAAGCTGTTCATCCGGAAAACGACGGATTTGCACCCTCCAATCGGCAAGATGAAGAAAGTATCTGGATTCATCGGACCATGCAACGCTCTGCCACTGCGCCAACGTCCAGTGACGATGGTCACGTGTCCATTTCAGCCGTAGTTGCCGATGTCGTGGCACATACATAGGTCTTCGGCTGCGGAGGCCCATCGTTAGGAGTGTTCGGTGCACTGTGTGTTCAGACACACTTGTACTCTGTCCAGCATTAAAGTCTGATGCCGACCCCGGCAGCGTAGGGGTAGCGTGCTTGCTTCTCGTTGCAGGGGTCGCCGGTTCGAGTCCGCCCTAGGGCATGGGTGGTTTTAATTAAGTGTTGTGTTCGTCTTACACATTAGAGAAAATAATCATACTTATAAGAAATATGTACATTGTGAGAGAAACAAACACATTGAGCTGGCTGAATGGCTAACACGGCCAAACCATTTTAAAAAAAAAAAAAAAAAAAAAAAAAAGTCTGATGTTTATTTCCGCCACAGTTCACCGCCTGTCGTATTTTACCAGTGTGCCCAGCCTACGACGTCCGACATCTGTAGAGAGGTTGTAAGAATATAAGCACGCTTTTATTGGGGGTTTTAATTAATATACGACGTTGCAGTTGTGGAGCTATATTACTTAACGCAATGTTCATGCTTTCGTTTACAACTTATTACTTTTAATAAATGATTTGAATGCCGTCAGGTCGCCAACCGGGTTAGTTTTGCTGTTTGGATAGATTAATTAAATCACAACGAAAGGGCACATGCTAATTAGAAACACATACGCACGTGCCAGCTTTCACAGTTCACGAAGTTTTATTATTCTGAAGTTACATAATCCAAAAGCAAGCCACCAGACACTAAAACTAATCCTCGTCACGAAAGAATGCAATTTCGAGTATAAATAAGGTTGGAAATAGTGAGTATAAGCCCCGTTATTATTCATTAAACAATAGATGCACAGCAGTTCAACCAAATCAGTCTTCAGCAAACCATATCACTTAGAGCAACATACACAGGCTACAAAATACTTCTGCACTGTTCACGTAATAATTCTGTCTATCGGAACATAGGTGATATCGCGACAGCGGGTTATTATGGCGCATACACGGAACATACACCCGCGACCACGACACGCTAGCTTGCGCGGACGGTACCGTACTCCACTGTACTTTTCGTATCACTCCGCGCTAGCCGACCGTACAACGGCAAAGACATTATAAGCATATCTCAGATCACACTACCAACTTACAAAATATACTTAACGTTCACGGTTTCGTCACAAGGGGCTCGTCCTCGACGTTTGGACGTGGTTTCACCACTTTTTGAAGACAGTCACCACAACACTCCTCCAACATCCGTCAAGTCGTGAAGTTTCTGAAATGCTCGTGCCGAGCCTCAGGGCCATCACAATCTGCCCTTGGCCATACTCAGATAGATCGCGCGCCTTCCCCATTCTAAACACGAATAGCACGCTCACTGATACTACATGCACCGTGCGTGTGTCTGACTAGCATTCATTCCTCGTCAGGTGACGCTGCTACCGCCTAAACGGGTTTGTATCGATAGTAGGTAGGTGGTCATAATTTTCTGACTAATCAGTGTACTTATCATTTCAGCTATGAGTGTTACGCGAGGTTGAGCTCTTTCTTGAAGTGTTACTGCGTTGGGGTATACTTTCTGTCTGTAGCAGAACCGATTTCTTAGTCCACAAAACCCAGAGCTGGTGTGCGCGTGACCTGTTTTCCCTGCAGCCTGCTCGCTGGATTGTATCCACACAGTGGTTCGTGCCGGCGGATGTAAATTCCTCCGCAGTGCACCGCAGCGAGGGGTCACGTCTTCGATCCCCGTCCACGCGAGACCCACTCTAGAAGCAGTGCATCAAACGCCTCAACAACTCTCAAATTCCGCGGAAAACGACGTCATAACAGCAAAAAACTTCTTATCTACGAGATTATTTCTTTAAAAAATGTTGCCATTTGAAGCAATTACAATAGTTTGTAGAATAAATACGAGGCGTATTCCAAAAGTAAGGTCCGGGGTACAAGATGTCACAGATGATAGGCCTGAATGACGTTTCCCACCTGCAGCGCCATCTACCAACTCCTGGTAAATATGCAGTATTGTTGGCGTGCCGCAGTAGCCGTATATATATTGTTGAGAGCAGTTCGAAATGGCCGCTGACTACTTCTTGAAAATGGTTTTAAATTGTTTATTGGTACACCTTATTCACCGAGTGAAGAGATTTTTTGACGAAAGTGCATTATTTTGCGAAAAATTCAAAGTTAAAATTTAAAGAATTTAAAAGCCCGCCAAAACGCTCATTTGCTGCCTGGTGCGTGCAACGGCAGTCGTGACGTCACCCGTCTGTAAACGCTGCCGCTGGAAATGGAGCGTTTCCTATTACCCAAGTTTTCAACTATTTTTTATTGTTTGTTGCTGGTTATGTCTTGTTATTAATGAAGGTTCGTTTTGAATATAAAATCGAAAACAATTTGGATAAGCCTACAGCGGAAAAATATTGAAAGTAGACGCCTTATTTGTGGGCCTAGCTATAGAAACAACCACTGAGTTTTATTCTGTGGAGCTTAAAAATGTAACAACTTCAATTTGATATTGCAACAAAGTCACTTTCGATTTTCTGTGAATCTCATTTACACCGCAATTTCGTAGAGCAAATGTAATACGTTGTTTAAGGCGAGAATTATTAGGGTTGGTCCTGAGGTTCGATCCTCGCTTCGGAATATTTTCAGTTGGTTTTCTTTGGATACTAGTTGCTGTTGGTTGCATTGCATAATAATTTTTTCCCGAAAATCCACCAGAAAAACAATTTAATTTTTCTTTTCTTTTTCTGAAGGCTTCACAAATTTTTTGATAACAAGCGAATTACAACCATTTGTAAAACCAAAGAAGATTTCAAAAAGGAAATTGGACGTTACTTGCACACCGAAAAAAAGTTAAAAAAAATAAAAAATAAATGAAAATTACTTGCACATTAAAAGTAAATATCGCCTAATAAACGCAGTTATGTCAGGAAGGTAACCTACAGGTGTATCGTCACGTAAAAATTCCAACGAAAAGGTTGTTTGTTTTTTTTTTTTAACAGTTTAACGTCCCTTTTTAACAACGTGGTCTTTAGAGACGGGAAAGGATGGGGGCAAGGAATGGGAAGGAATTCGGCCATGGCCTTTTGAAGGAAGCATCCTGGCATTCACCTGGAGTGATTTGGGGAAACCATGGAAAACCCAAATCTGGATGCCCGGGCGGGGATTCGAACCGCCGTCCTCCCGAATGCGAGGGCCAGAACGCTATCCGTTACACCACCACGCTCGGTCCAACTAAAAGGACACAAAGCGTTCGGGAACTGTTGCAAGATGAAATTTCTACATGTGATGTCACTTCTAAAATAAAATCCATTGTTCACGGCTGTGCACCTGTATTTTTTGCATGATATTCTCTCTCTGGTAAGTTTAAAAATAAAAACTTTTCATGTATAGTAGCAATTTGTTTAAAACACTTGCATGACGCTTAGCAACTATTATGAATTCTTCTAATAAAAACATGGTAGTGCAAAAAACAGCAAACAAATACCGAGAAAAATTCACACAAAAAATATTATCCCAACCAAAGTTCTTCGAACGTAGGACGTTCTGAATTCCATTACCACTCTTCAATCACGCAGCTATCCTGACACTACTTCTTAATTGCTTCTCTTAATGTTAATAGTGAACACTTCACAGTTTCTTCATGTGAGATGAAGTGAAACGAGGTAGGTAAATGAATAAACAAAAAAATTCATTTTTATTGACAAAAAATATTATTTATCCATAATATTTAATCTGCAATTAAGAAAAATGGCCCACAACATCCATTTGTTCCGAGCGTGGTGAGTGAGTGGTTAACGCTCTGGCCTCGCTACCGGGAGGACGCCGCACAGTGTGATATTTTCCAAATCTAGAGGGACAAAAGTCAGTTTTGATAATTGTCTACGCAGGCAAAATAGTTATTTATATTCAAAGTAGACGAACCATACTACTCGGAACAAAGGTTTATTTTCAACGAATTCACGCCTAACAATAGAAAAAATAGTTTGAGCAATGGGCTTCCTGTGATCCACCGAACAAGCGCTTCAGTCGGCCGCGCTAATCCATTGAGTTTGGTCGATGATTACGCTGTATTTCTGCGTGTTAGTAGTGATTTGTGAGTTGCTATTGCTTTTTGCGAGCTTCAAGGTAAGTTTACGCATGATTTTTCCTTGATACAATAGCATCATTAAAACAGAACGAGATTATTTTTAATTTAAAAAAAACTACTGAGCCAATTTCATGTTGAGTTTTAGTTCATTATACCACATTATACCGATCTCTTACTATATTTATTTGAAAGAGCTGCTTATTAGCTACAAGAAATACCTTAATTTGTTTGCGCATATTTGCGACACCCATTCAACTTTTCTTTATTTTCAGCATGACTGCACAAATTTCGTGTACAGAATTTTTCGACGTATGGTTTGCTAACGCAAAACAATCAATCTCTAACTTTCAATTTAAATATAAATGAGTCTCAAATAGAAGCTGTTACATTTTTAAGCTCAGTAGAATAAAAGTCAGGTTTTTTTTCTATAGCCAGCCCCACAAATAAGGCGTCTATTTTCGTTATTTTTCCTCTGTAGGCTTTTACATAATGTTCTCGATTTTGTATTCAAAATTAAATTTCATTAATAACAAGAAATGACCAGCAACAAATAATAAAAATAGTTGAAAACTTGGATAATAGGAAACGCTCCATTCCTAGCCGCAGCGTTTACAGACGTGTGACGTCACTCAAGCGACCACCAATCCTAGAGCGTTTTCTGTCACGTGATCAGAGGTAAGAAAAGTATAATTTTTATTTCGCTTTTTTATTAAAAATAATCCACTTTTCTTTTCAAAATTGATAAAATTAACTTCCTGAAGCATTAATCTATGAGAATGAGTTCAATTTATAATATTTTTTTAATATTGTCAAATAGCCTATCGTAGCTCCCGCCAGTTGTGAAGTGCGCGGTGTGATTAGATTTTTGTTGGCAAAAGGATCGTCAGCTGCGGACATCCATCGCGAATTGTGTGTAGTGTATGGACCAAACATAATGAGTGAGAAACAAGTTCGACACTGGTGTCGAGAATTTCAAAGTGGTCGCACAGATGTGCACGATCAACAGCGGAGTGGCAGGCCCGGTATTCGGACCGACGACATCGTCGAGCAAGTTAACCAAAAACTGCGAAGTGATCGGCGTTTGACGATTAGTGGTCTGGCTATGGAATTCCCAAATGTTGCTAGAACCTCAATTTACAGGATTGTCACTGAAGAGCTTGGATATCGGAAGCTTTGTGCGCGGTGGGTGCCAAAACTGCTCACCGCTCAGCACAAAGAGCAACGAATGCATAGCGCACGACAATTTTTGGAGCGCTATAGACAAGATGGAGACAGTTTGTTTTCCCAAATTGTTACGGGAGACGAGACGTGGATAGCGTACACCAACGCAGAATCAAAACAACAATCAATGCAGTGGCGCCATTCCGGTTCACCCAAACCAAAAAAGTGTAAGCAATCGCCGTACACGAATCGCAAAATGATGGCTTCCGTGTTTTGGGACGAAAAGGGCGTCCTTTTGATCGAATTCATGGACCGTGGGACAACCATTACAGCTGACGTGTACTGTGCAACGCTCACCAAACTGAGACGTGCCATCCAAAATCGACGCCGCGGGAAACTGTCGTCTGGCATCATCCTCCTGCACGACAACGCACGCCCGCATACCGCTTCCAAAACCAAAGAGAAGATTCAAGAGTTTCGTTGGGAAATCCTAGACCACCCTGCTTACAGTCCAGATCTTGCACCAAGCGACTATTTTCTCTTCCTGCATTTGAAACGGTGGCTTGGTGGACAATGATTTCAAACCGATGAAGAACTCAAGACGAGCGTTACCAATTGGTTCAGGTCCCAGGCGGCAGACTTTTATGCCGAGGGGTTAAAGAAACTGGTACAGCGTTACAGAAAGTGTATAGATATGAACGGCGATTATGTGGAAAAATGAACTAGATATGTAGTTACATACTGACGTTAATAAAAACCTTGTATCCTGAACGATGTTTTTATTATGATCAAACGGACCTTACTTTTGGAATACGCCTCGTATAAAACCCACTTCTTTTACCATCGAGTCTACTGTATGTACATCAATATTACCGCGTCACGTCTTCCTTCAAAGCTAGATATTGATAAAAGAGGTTTCTATAACAACGAAATTTTCAGTTTGCGCCCTCAACTCTGAGGAAGGGGTCACCGCCTAAATACGTTTCTGCTCGGGGGGGGGGGGGGGCATGAGAACCTTTGGTTTTATTCTATTAAAACATGTAGCAAAAGCAATTAAAATCTGATTGGAATACTTAGGAAATCTCCCTTGTAAGTAAGTGACGGTGAGAAGTTAAAATAATAATAACCTATAACTATAAAACGAAAGTTCCAGAAAAACTAAAAAACTACTGCGCAAATTTCTACGGGTTTTCACCGTTTTAATTTAACTGAATAGTTTATTATGTCTTATGCTTCAACGTAACATAACGCCGGAGCAGTAAGTGAAAATCTGAACGTATGGTGTGAAACACCAAAGAAGACATACCAACTAGATGCACATGTCTCACTTCGCAAAAAATAACCACATTATCGCATGTGAAGTTTCCTTCCTTAAATTTTGGGTTTTTGTGTTTAAACCCCATAGATGGCCGTATAGGATGAGAAGAGGAAACTATCCAAAGTGTAAAATATGTAAATTAATTTAAATTATATAATGGAAAAAAACCTTTTGATATCTTCTTTGCTTCTTGAAGCTATTATCTCAGGCAGCACAGCTACAATCTCTGATGTTTGGAAGTTAAATTAAATTCGTTGTTAAGTAATGCATATTTGATGGGTTTGAACGTGAAAGTCAACTGTTCAAAGCCTTTAGTGTTGGTATTTCCGGTGTTTTTATAATGTATTGTTGAATAATTACGTCTTTAATATCATGTCCTTAAAAAAATTGTTTCTATTACTTCTCGAATCGCTATAGGTACTTTGATGAAATTACTGATAAGAAATATTGCAGGAATAAATCAACACTAACCCCAACTCTTTATTGTGACATGAAATTTGATTTACAAGTCCAGAAAACTGACATAAGTTTGATAATAAATTCACCTAGGCAGGACACATTAGGCAGGTGGTAGGAAAACTTCCAAAATCCTTCATATACTGGAGAGGGTGATGAACGGATGTAGCAGAAAAGTTAGAGAACTGAGTTATAAAACTTTGGTCAGACCAGTGCTTGAATATGATGGTGTATGGGATCCACAATTTGGGTATCAAATACATGAGATGGAGGTGGTGAAAAAGAAGGCATCTAGATTTGTTCATGATTAATTGACTTTATGCCGCGTTGATTATTTAATTACCTGAGTTATCGGCCGGTATCCTACAACCTTCGCCAGAGATACTGTTTATGTTAACATAGCAACGAGCGCCAAGCATCGCAGAGTAAGAGGCCGCTATCTTCGTTGATGTTGTTGGTATTCTTTAAAGTTTCTGCCGCCTCTTTCACACGTCGAGGCCACCACTGGTCTTCTCTCCACAGTAGCCTCGTGTCTTGAAATTTTATTACATGCCCGATGTTAATGGCAAGGTGGACTACGGCGGATTTGTCACTGTTGTTATATTTGTAGTGGCGGATATGTTATTTAAGTCTCCCCGCTACTGTGTGACCTGTCCTCGCCGATATAAACACTGCCACAGCTACAGGGGATTTCATAAACACCCGTAAGCTGGTGTGGCTGTAATCTGTCTTTTACCTAGATTTGTCTTTGGGAATTATCGCAGACAATCAGTAAGTTATATGTTAAAGGAGCTGGAATGGGATTCATTGGAAGATAGGAGGAGGGTGAAGAGAGTATGTTGGCGACCAGGCTAGGACTGACGTTGGTGCATGAAAGAAAAAAGATGACCATGACCACAAGTTGGCACTCGATTTCAGGAGGAAGTTTTGTTTTGTATGTCAGGGAGTCAGGAATTTGAAGATATTACCAAGGAAAGTAATGAATAATTAAACAAAAACAGTGAAAGTATTTAAAAGTAAATTTCATACAGGGTGAAAGATAGGAGGCTGAGCTGAAACAGATCCCGCCCGGTGGCGCTGCGTCCATTAGGAGAGTCGGATCGACAAGTGGAGAGTGAGAGTGCGGGGGAGACCTGTGGAGTGTCGCCATGGCAACCGCATCGACCGCCTGCAGTCTCCGGCGTCCGGTCGGCGACCCCCGTACGCTGCAGCTTCATTCAAAACACAGCCTCTCACTCGGACCACGAGTGCTAACAACTAAATACTGACGACACAAAGCCTAATCACACTAGTACCACTGCTACCAATTCAGGATTTTTAAGGCTACATTTAGCATATTTTCAATCGATTTAGCACGAAAAAATTCAATTTAGCATATAGAATATTTTTAACATGTTTTGTTGTGATAAGTCCACGTTTTTCTTGGAGTCATAACATTTTAGTATTATTTACTTAAATAATCTTTTTTTCTGCAATCAGCCATTCGACTGGTTTGATGCAATCCTCGATCCCTTCCTATCTTGTGGTAACCTCTTCATCTTTACATACCCCTTACAACCCACGTCCTCAATTATCTGCTCCATATATTCTAATCTCTGTCTTCCTCTACTGTTCTTACCTTCCACTGTTCCCTCCACCAGCAGATTAACCAATCCAGCATGTCTCAAAATATGACCTACCAGCCTGTAAGCTTCTTCCACAAACTTCTATCCTTATCCATCATTTCCAAAACTCGTTAATTTCTTACTTTGTCTGTCCACTTAATTTTCAGCATCCTTCTGTAGCACCACATTTCAAATGCTTGAATTGTCTTTCTTTCTGGTGTTCGTAACGTCTATGCTTCGCTACCATAAAGGTCTTTGCTCCACACATAGATTTTTAAGAAGTTCTTTCTAAATTCTAGAACAATGTTTGAAACTAAAAGATTTCTCTTTTTCATGAAGGCTTTATTTGCTATTGTTATTCTGCTTCAGCCATCGATTGTAATTTTGCTTCCCGAGTAACAGAATTCACTTACTACTCCTATTGCATGAGATCCTATTTTCATATTTAATCTACTTGTATTTGTATCATTTCTGCTACATTTAATCACTTTTGTATTGCTTTGATTTATATTCAGTCCAAAATCTTCCTTCAGTATTTTGTTCATGCCATTCAGTAACTTCTCAATACTCTCAGCCTGTTCTGGTAAGAAGACAATGTCATCAGCATATAGTAGCATACTGATTTTTTTCCCTTGTACGTTTACGCCAATTGAAGTTTTTTTTACTTTCTTTAGAATAGTGTATCGCAACGAATTGTTATTAATTATTGTTAATTTTATGTTCATTGTTTTATAAATTTTAGTATTGTAAAGCAAGCATCTCCATAAAGGAATGTAACAAACAATTTTTTTAACAAATTTAAATAATCCAGTTGTAAAACATTAAAAATGTAATGTTCATTCTTATTTTTAACTAAAATATATATTTTTGTTATTTTAAATAATTTTGGAAATAAAATTTATATATCATTATACTTGTGTTAAACACGTAATACAATTAATATTTTCTGCTCTCTTCATTGCGTGATATATAGACAAGTTTGTTTTTCTGGAGGGTTAAATTATGGCAGTGTTTTTTCGGTTATGTTAGAAAATGGTAAAGTTACCTTAAGGTAAGATTTTTAGTAAAGATGTTTGGGGGTATAGAATTATTCTGATACAGTTTTATTTTGGTAGGATTACGATTTGATTGACATGTTAATTTTAGACTTGTGATTGGTAGAGAGTAAAAGTGGTCGACATATTTATAGTAGATAGTAGGTAGAGATTACCGTAGTAGATATGTTTACGGTAGAGTTTTCATGCTGTAGTTTTCGTAAATGGTAGAGACGTTACTAGGTAGAAATAATATTTTGTATAATTATTTATTGGCGTAGTTATTTTTTGGTAGGATTTCATTTTGATAGAAGTGTTGAATGGTAAAGATTTTTCTGGTAACCATGTTAATGTGCCCTTTAATTATGTTGGCATTTTTTTCAACATTTTCCAAAAACCTTAGTATATTTTTGGCTTTTTCTAAACGTAGATTTGCCATAATTTTTTTTAGAGTTGGCAGCATTGAATAGTACAAGGACGTCTTTACGGGTGCAGCAATCAAACGGCTATCCACTCTTGCAAGACAGACACACAACCTCTAATAGAAAATACAGCAGTATCCCTTGCAGGAATGACTAAACCCACAACCAAAAGGCTATACGCGACAGAAAGGCGACTGCTTAGTAGCAGTATGGGACTCGGTCTGAAGAGGTGTCCGACCTAGCTAAAATAACTCCATTACAGCTGGACTGGCAAGTCAAGAGCCAAATAAGGACGCAGACTAATGACAAACACAGAGGGCATGAAAGACATCACGAAAAAAAGAGGACAACAACGAAAGTGAAAATAAATATATATACCAATCACGAATAACAGCACTAAATTTGAAACGATCTTCTCCCGAGACAGAAGAATCTGACGCAAGAAGAAGAAGAAGAAGTAAAAATGGGAGTGCCGCAGGGTAGCGTATTGGGACCATTGTTATTCTTTATTCTAATTAACAATTGTGTTGATGGTTTACTATCAGAAATTAGATTGTTTGCAGATGACATATTCTATATAAAAGGATCAAAATGGTAGAGGACTGTAAACAGTTGCAGGGTGATCTGGACAGGATATCTAGTTGGATTGGTAAACATGGGATGAAGATAAATGCAAAGAAGAGTCAGCTTATTAGATACACAGATAAAAAGCTATAGGTTGGTCATGATTACATGACGGGGGAGGAATTACTTGTTGAAGACTTGAAATGTAAATATCTTGGCATTACATTTGATAGTAAACTCAAATAGGCAGGACACATTAGACAGGTAGTAGGAAAGCTTTGTTAAAATTATGCACTTGTTGGAGAGGGTGCTGAAGGGATGTACGAGAGAAATAAAGGAATTGGGTTACAAAACTTTGGTCAGACCACTGCTTGAATATGGTAGTGTAGTATGGGACCAACATTCTGAGCATCAAATACAGGAGTTGGAGAGGGTGCAAAGAAGGGCTGGTAGATTTGTTTCTGCAAATTACCGCAGAACGCAATCAATAACAGAAATAATAAAAGGACTGGAATGGGATTCATTGTAAGAAATGAGAAGGGTGAAGAAGGTCACGGGAGTGTACAGGGCGTATATTGACACAATGGCTTAGTATGCCTCCTTCGGGAGGAACCAACCAACCTTTGAGTTATGGCCTAAGCTAATTTAATTTTTTAATATTCCTTGACGCGCTCGACTACGTGTTGATCACTCTCCAAAACACTGTCTCATTCGGAATTTATCATTTTTTCCCCCTTTTTACCCAAAATTATAAATGCTGCTGACAAAATATCCTTATCACACAACTTTGCGCAATAACAAAATTATGAGTAGGCTATTACGAAACGTTTTATTTCGCACGGAGAAATAAAGATTGCTGGTTTTGGTTTATATCTTTTTTTTTTTTTTTACTTATGGTTTTACGTCTCGTCGATCTCGAGATCATTTGAGGTGGGAAAGTATTGGGGGCAGGGAACGGGAAGGAATTCGACCATGGCCTTTCGAAGGAAGCATCCCGGCATTCGCCTACAATGATATGGGGAATCATGGAAAACCCAAATCTGGATGACTGGATGGGGATTCGAACCTGCGTTCTCCCGAATGCGAAGCCAGAGCGTTAACCGCACACCCAACACGCTCTGTTGTGTTTAGCCGTATCACAAAGTAAAGGCAAGTAAATTGTTCCTAAATTAGCTTTTCTGGTGTGGACAATATGTTTCTGAAAGTTGCGATATTTTTCTGTTGCTAGAAACAGCCAGGAACAGTCAGCAACAAGAAGTTCACCCGTGTTCCTTAGCGCCTTAAGGTTGCGATAGTCATAGCTAGGGTTCGAATCTTTTTGACCTGTCTCTAAGGGGGGTTAAATACCCCCCCCCCTCGTGTAATGTTGGAATTGACGTGGTCTGTATGTAGACCTCCTTTTTTTTTTTAGCTCCACTGTTCTTCAAGGAATTAAAAAGACGGTGTTAAATTTCTGTGAACGCCCCCTCCCCCCCCCCATTTCACCTCACGTAATTAATGACGCCCCCTAACCAAACGTGACGGATATGATGACGAAGCGGTACTCTTACTAGAACTATTTTTCAGTGAGCAGCTGAATTCTCTTTGAATCCGGACTGATCTCGGAGAATTACCTACATCTACATCAATACTCTTGCAATTCACAAATACTGTGGGTGGCGGAGGGTGCTAAGCCCCATTTCTAATTCTGTCCATTCCAATCCCGAACACAACGAGGAAAGAAAGAATACATAGAAGCATCATTACGACATCTTATTTCTCTAATATTATCCCTCCTGACATTACGACCTAAATAGGTTGGCGGAACAAGTGTTTCATTGCACTCGTAAATTAAAGATTTTCGGATATTCTCCAACAAATTCAAATGAAAACGACGTCGTCAAACAATCCCAGCCCAACCCGTGTATCAGCTCTGTGACACTTACATAAGGACTGTAACTAGCAGTCACGAATCGAGCGGCTCTCCTCTGTACTTTCTCTAATGTGTCAATCAATCCCTTGCGATACGGATCCCAAACTCCACAACAGTATTCCAAATGCGGACGCACTAGTGTTTTGTACGCTATTTCCTTTGTATTAGCATTAAAACTTCTCAAAATACGAACTATGAATCGTAATCTAGAATTAACTTTGCCTACGACGGAAGCTATGTGCAAGTCCCATTTCATGTTGCTTTGTACTGTTACTATTACTCCGCGATTCACTAAAAGTGTGTGACGGAGGGTGCATTGCACCTGTCCGGAAAGGTAATGGTTTGGAAGGGATTTACGGGGTATGGCAGGAGGCGCCCATGGGCTATTGTGAGGAACCACCCCAGAATTCGCGTTGGGTGATCTGGGAAAACCACGGCACTATTACGCCCAGATACTTCAGGGAATCAACCGTCTCAACAACTGAATTGTTAAGTTTGTACTCGTGAACAAACGGAATCTTTTTATTACTTATTTTCATTGCGTTGCACTTTTTGCAGATAAGGGACCATGCACAAACTACGTGGCTCGGTCCAGTGGGGGGGGGGGGGGGGGGGCTGAAAGGCTACGCTGGACTACGTGGGGGGACGGGGGGGTTCCGAGCCAGGCCACGTAGCTTTCCTTTCATTACATTTTTCACAATTAAAATGGGAACAGAACTCACAACAGCATGTGAATATTTATTTCCCTCAGTTTTTTATCTCCATGTGTAATTTACAATAGTCTGATAAGAGAAAACAGTACAAAATGTCTTCTGGAATCAAAAGGAGAAAAAAGCTACGTGCTACTTTGGGGGGGGGGGGAGACAAAAGCCACGTAGGGCTACGTGGGGGGGGGGGAGGGGGGTTCACGGGAGTTCTAAATGGAGCTACGTGGTTTATGCACGCTCCCTAAGTGTAAGCTGCCATTTATGTCACCATTGCGAAATAACATCCAGATCGCGCTGAATTTCTAAGCAATCGTCAGAGCACCTCACTTCCCTATAGATAAGTGCATCATCAGCAATGAATCGCATCCTGCAATTAACGTTGTCGCCGAGATCGTTTATAAAAATTAAAAAAAGAAGTGTTCCTATTATACTTCCTTGAGGAACGCCCGAAGTAACATCTAGCTTAGAAGAGACTTCCCCGCCATCAACGACATACTGTGATCGACCAGTTAGAAAATCGCGTATCTATTCGCGGATCTGATCCGATATACCGTTTGCTCGAATCTCCGCTAAAGATTATTGAGCCTAGTGCATGTTTGCGGAGTGTGCGAGGCTGGCTGGCGTATTGAGCGGCGGGAGTGCTCGCTGTGACGACACGAATTCGATCCGGGGACACCTGACCCGCGTCCACTGAGTCACGCCCAACTCACTTCTCTTTACCCCCGCTGCCCTTGCAACCTGTCGGTCCCGCGTCGCTACTCGCAATACAACACACATCGCTCGATGGTTAATGGCCCGTGCAAAACGATTGCCTCTGTTGAATGACAAGCTATGCAATCGAATGATTGAGGTTCGCCTAAATGGAAACAGAAACAAATCTTATAGATTAAACAACGAGCTACCACAAGGATCAGTCCTTGCTCCACTACTTTTCTACATCTACACCTATTGTGCAAAAAAATAAAAAAAATAAAAATAAATAAATAAAAATAAAAAAAAGTTTTTTCTGACTAAAAAAAAACCATTAAAAAAAACTATGAAATAAACATAACACTTTTTTTTGGGACACATATTTTTTTATAACTACTAAATCTCAAATTTGTAAGGCATTTATCGTTTAATATGATTGTTTTAGAGTTTATACTAAGTATTTATTTCAATTTTTAAATCTACTATATTTTTCTGGTTCAGTTGAAAAGAAAACTATGAAAATATTGGCAACATTGACTGAAGTGTTTACGAACGGGGACTTCCCGAAGTGGCTAGGTTGCGCGAGAAGGAATCCCTGTTCCCCTTTGTTTGGATTGATACTCGCTATTTGAACTAGTGCTGCCATCCCTACGAATTTATCTGTAGACCTACGAATCTTTTTTTAAAAAAATTAGGAATTTTAAAGTTATCTTCTGTTTTTTGCATCTTTTTGTTACTTATGTGCTTTCCTTATATTCGTATACTTGTTAAACTCTCAGTGTATAGTGATACTGAGTCATTAAATTGCCAGTAATTATTAATCGTTTCCTTGAAGCCGTTGGTGTAAACCAACGATTCAAAAAGAAATAAAGCTCCTATTTTGTATGATAATAGATTTAAATTCGAACTTAAAAGACCGTAATACAGAATCATCGGTGCAGTTTTTATGCACAGTGTGTACTTTGCTCACAATTTAAAATTTCAATCTTTTGCGTACAATACAAGAACAACCAGTAAAAGAAAATGTAACTGAACTTATGGATCTGGAGGAGACAGAAGAAGAAACAGAAATTCCGACACCGACCAAACTAGTGTTTGTAGTGCTGATACTAGTGAATGTGGTACTGTCATAGAGGATGAATAAAATTATGTTAGCTATATAGATACATTTATGAATCATTATGTAAGACATTATATGATTCAGTAAGATTTAAAACACACATGTAAAATTTAAGTTCCTTAAATAAAACTATAATTTATCAAATATAGTTTTCTGAAGAAAAATAAACATATTTAGAAAAAAACAAGGGTGCTAAGTTTTTTTCATGATTTTTTTTCACAAAGCTGAAAAAAACTTTTTTTTTCGATTTGCAACACTATCTACACCGTAGACTTGCCATCCCCTACTTCCAGGAAATTTATATATGCTGATGACATATCCATGACAGCACAATCTAGCGACTTCAAAACATCTGAAGAAATTCTCGCAACTGACCTTCACAAACTGAATGAGTACACTTGGCATCTGAAACTGAATACTAATAAGACAAGGTCAGCTCTTTTCACCTAAACAATAGAAAAGCCCACTACAGACCTCAAATAAAATTCAGAGACCAAGTGCAATCCTCATCCAAAATATCTAGGTGTGGTTCTTGACCGGTCATTGACATATAAGGAGCATATCAATAAAACAGCGGCAAAAGTAAATACTCGAAATAACATCCTCCACAGACTTTCAGGAACGGGTTGGGGAGCACATGCCGCAGCTCTCAGAACATCAGCTCTTGCTCTGGTATACTCAACTGCCGAATACTGCAGTCCAGTATGGCTAAACAGCAGTCACACAAAAAAGATCAACGTTCAACTAAATGACACAATGAGAACAATATCTGGAACTGTTAAATCTAAATAGTCTACAGACTGGCTGCTTGTTCTCTTTAACATAGCCTCAACAAGTCTCCGAAGACAAGCAGCTTTAAAAAAGGAATGGCAGAAATGCTTAAGATATCCGCACCTTCCAATTCATCAGGGCTGCACACAGAAAGCTACAAATAGACTAAACTTTACTAACTCTGCTTGAGCCATTTTCTTTGTTTACTTTGGCAGGATGACGAAGTCTTTTATAAAGTGTAACGCCAACGTATCACATTTTATAAAAGAAATTTTATAAAAGAACCTGTAGGAAGATAATTTAGTATAACCTTAGCGAAAAATAATAAAAACTGAAGCTATATCTTTACTGCAATATTTATTTACTTATTTTCTTGTAAAGATAGTTCTCATTTGATTCTGCGTGCGTGAGTATAATGTGAATTTTCGTTTGTGCAAGTTGGACTGTGTTGACCGAGCGGGTCTGGCGCATGCGCAGTGGTGTGTGTCCGGCGCCAGGCTGGTGACTCAGCGTCAGCGGAGCCGGACTGGCGCCGGACGAGGCGCGCCGTTATATTAATAACAGCGGTCACCCGCAAGGATCAGTGCAGGGTCCGCCTTTGTCCAATACTTACAATGCCGCACGCCAACTCCACTAAAAAGTAAATAATGCCATCCCACAGTGACTGTCATCACATATGCCTTTCCAACATCAAGTTTTTTGTCTGACATCATGAATTATTTTTGCCTTTCGTGACTGTATTGATCTGTTCATATTCGCTGCGTTCTCAATCATGCTCACTTCTTCTTTCTAAGGTGCCTTCTCCCATCGGAGATTGCGACCCACATTGCAGCATGGAAAGCCTCTTCTGACGTGCAGTTGTACCATTTCTGAATGTCGTTCAGCCACGAATTCCTTCTCCTTCCAACATACCTTTTTGCCTGTATCTTCCCTTCAGTGATGAATTGCAATAAATGGTACCTCCGCAATCTATTCCAGTCGCCTACTCCCTTACCTACAAAAGAAAATTTTCCCATTTATGTTTGAAATCGAGTACCAACTTGTGAGCATGATTACTTCTTCCCTTCGATGTACTATTTTTAATTCCTCTACCGATATCCCAACAATCCTCATACTCCTTGTACATTCCCAGCATTCTCTTCACCTTCCTCCTGTCGGCTAATGACTCCCGATCCAACTCCTTTATCGTATCAGTAATTCCCGGTAATTTCCAGTGACAAATCTAGCTTTGATCCTTTTCACTCCTCCACCTCCTGTATTAGATATTAAAAAATGTTGTAACATAGCAGTTCATTAAAATAAATAAAATTATAGATTTATACTGATAAAGGGTGTAATATTGGCAAAATAAAAGTTTAAAGAATTGAATAAAAAAGAATAGCAGGTTTAACAAAGATTGTTTGCTCCGATATGTTTGAAAATGTAGGATATCTGCAAAAAGAAGAAGTTGGGGGAATTTTTGGTAGAAAAGGCAAACGAGCATGATAGGATAATCGAGCAGAGGATTAAGTTTTGAAATAATAATAATACTCGCATAGCGAGAAGTTCGAAGATAATATTTGCGGAGAGAATCTTGAATAGAAAAGAACCTGCTAATCTTTGGGAACGAATTTAATTAAAGAATATTCCAGACACAGTCAAATGCTGTTGGTATGAGAGGATTTTAGACAGAGCAAACAAAAGGAAATAAATTGCAAAAGATACAATATTAATTCTGTGTATAAAATCTATTTATTTCAAATAACAATAAACCGTAATATGGCGACAATATGCGTGCTACGTAACCCCACTATACCCAGGCAATCGTCTGGCCAAGATTTTGCAACCCCATCTTCCTGGTACAATCCTTCATCGCCCTTGTAGCGTCATAGGTCCCGTTGTTATGAAAAATGTTAAAAAGTGAGGTAAATAATATTTAATTTAAGCATAATAAAAATGAAGTGATGTTATAAAATATTATTAAGATGTTTTTGTTAAGAATCTTTGACAGCAAGGAAAAAATACGAGTGCTGGTCATGGAGATTAAATAAGAGCAACAAGGGAGTTAAGTAAAGAAGAATGAATTGATTCAGTGGAAAGGGACTGAGTAAAAATCGATACGATGTGAAAATGGTGCCGGTAGGGAGTTTCCGGGATACGAAAGGATTGTGAATTGTGAATACAATATGTACGGCTGCGGCCAAACAAAATATTGATATGAAATAGTTGTGTAATGACAATTTTTCATAGTTTAAAAAGTGTTATATACATTGTAATAATATTTGGAGTGTAACAGATCTCTTACAGTGTTGATTTCATTTAAAAGAAAGAATTGCAAAAGAATCTCAAGTATAGTATAAAAATTTATTTCAGATGGTGAGAAGATGGATAATGAATTACGACTGGATTATTTTTTTTTTTTTTTGTCATCAATATTTCGACTGGTTTGATGCAATCCTCGATCCCTTCCTATCTTGTGCTAACCTCTTTATCTCTACATACCTCTTGCAACCCACGTCCTCAATTATATGCTTCATATATTCTAATTATTCTAATTTCTGTCTTCCTCTACAGTTCTTACCTTCGACTGTTCCCTCCACTAACAAATTAACCAATCCAGCATGTCTCAAAACATGACCTACCAGCCTGTCTCTTATTTCTGTAAGCTTCTTCCACAAACCTCTTTCTCACCCATCATTTACAAAACTCGTTCATTTCGTACTTCGTCTGTCCAGTTAATTTTCAGCATTCTTCTGTAACACCACTTTTCAAATGTTTCATTTTCTTTCTTTCTGGTATTCCTTAAGTCCATGTTTCGCTACCATAAAGTGCTGTGCTCCACACATAGAGTTTTAAAAAGTTCTTTCTAATTCTTATGACAATGTTTGAAACTAAAAGATTTCTCTTTTTCATGAAGGCTCTTTTTGCTATTGCTATTCTGCTTTTAACATCATTCCTGCTTCGGCCATCGGTTGTAATTTTGCTTCCAAGTAGGAGAATTCACTTACTTCTCCTATTCCATCCGATCCTATTTTTATAATTAATTTACTGTGGCTGGTACCAATTCTGCTTCATTTCATCACTTTTGTCTTGCTTTGATTTATGTTCAGTCCAAAACCTTGTTCAGTATTCAGGATGACTGGAATAGCGAACGTTAGAATCTCAGTAAAAAGAGATGGCAAAGACCGTAATTTTCTTTCTGGCGGAAAGTAATAGGAAACAACAGCAGTTAAAGAATAGTATGTAAAAATATTTATAATCATCGTTAATTAACCAGAGAGTTATCCTTAATATTGTTTACTTGAAATAAAAAAAATAAAATGTATTAAATCATATTATACCCTTCCCATATATGAAAGGGAGGTTATAGCTTTTCATTAAATAGAGGATTCTAACCACGTAAAACAGCCAGATCCAACGGTGCCGCTACCGAAATATCGACTGATTTATCGATCTAATCGATCCACTTACATAAAGCAACGGCCTCGAGTACCAAGCAAGGACATCAGTGGCCAGACGGAATTCTAACTGAACTCCATCGCTACATGAGGCCACTGCACAAGCTGAGAAGCTCGCCAGGAAATGGAATAACTTAGCACCGCTATGAAGTAGTTCTGCATTATTAATCCAAGTTCGGAGGACTCAGGTACGAATCCTCGTCCGGTGATCCAGATTTCGGGTTTCCGTGGTTTCGCAAATTCACTCCAGGCCAGGGCTGAATTCCTTCCCGTTCCTTGCCCTCAGTCCTTCCCCGCCTCTAATGACCTCGACGTAGACGAGGCGTAAAACAAACAAACAAAAATCAATGGGAATACAAGAACAGAAGGAATTTTACTCTCACTTTCTTTGTTCTGTGCCATTAGCAATACCATAAGTGAATAGTAAAGGGGTCTCACAACAGACAACAAAAAAATATATACATGTGGAATTCAAATAAATTTGAACGTTTAATTTTTAAATAAGTTTCCCAGATGCGGACATACTGAGCATATCGTGGTGCCCGAGTATTTATTCACTCTAATGTCTTTTGTAATATCTAATTTTGGTCTGTTTGAAAGAATTTGGGAGATACACAATGCAGATTTTAGAATTAGAAATCATCTACAGCAGAGTAACAATCGGTTAACATTTGTTTTTTTTTTTTTTTTTTTTTTTTTTTTTTTTTTTTTTTAAAAAAAAAAAAACACTCAGAAATTTAAGAATGCATGTTTTCATGAAACTCCCGAAACATTTTAAATGTTTGTTAGGCATTAATATGAAAATAAAAAAAAATTTTCTTCTGATCGATCTACTCGATATATTTTTGCAAACATGTTAATAAAACAGTTAATTTAATTCAACTGCGATGGAGCATATGCACTGCTAGCAATTTCTCTACACCAAGTTTCTCAAATCACGATTTTTCTTATTTATTTTCTTTTTTTATTATTATTATTTGGGTACAATTTCACCGCATACCTACTTTCGGTATTTCAGGTAAGTTCTTTGACACTTTCCTTGGTAGATGACCATGACCACAAGCTGGCGCCCGATTTCAGGCACAAGGATGTGGGAAGATTTTCTTTTTTAGGTAAAGGTGTCAGGGATTGGAATGAGTTACCGAGGGGAATGATGAATAACTTACCGAAAACGTTAAAAGAATTTAAAGTTAATATTTGTAGAGGGCAAATGCAGATGGGTGCAGGATAGGGGGAAGCTGGGTGTGTAGGGAAATTGCCACCGGAGCGTGTACTCCATTGCAATTAAATTAAATTATTCCAATCCGTGACGCCCTTACCTACAGAAGTAGATTGTTCCACTCCCTTTATGCCTGAAAGCAGGTGCCAGCTTGTGTTGATAGTCATCTTTGCCTTGTATGTACTACTCCCAGTTTCACCATTATACTTCCAAGCCCCCTCACCAGGGGACTCTCAGCACGCTCTTCGCCCTCCTCCTGTCTTCGGAAGACTCAGAACCCAGATCTTTGAGTAGTTGTAACTCGTTGAAATTCAATATTTATCAATGAATATCTCTGTTATAGAGGTGAGACGCCAAGAAGCAACGGCACGTGAGTGGATAAAATTACACCATCCTGACCATCCACAGGATCTTCCATTCCACGAGGTCGTAAATGACTTAACCCCCTCCCCCAACCCCACTCGGCTTAAATCCAGAAATCCAGTATGGCATGACGTATTTGACTTCGATATCAAGGAAAAATGGCGACATCTGCATCTGTGAAACATCCAGACATCCTAGAACTAGAACTAGACTTCCGGAACCCATCTTAAGAGGGACCAGTGGATAAAATTAAACCGCCTAAGAACAGGCCACGTCAAATACAACGCCATGCTCCATTAAGTGGGGTCTTCAGGGTTCTGCTGTCTGTGACTGCGGGGCTCCTTCCCAGAGTGTGGAGCACATCATCAAGGAATGCCCTCTAATGAAGTACGATGGACCATCTCAAGATGTTTTCAGTGCTACAACGTCCTTCATGGCATGTCTCTAACAACTGCACATCAGTTTGTGAATGCTACCAACGTTCTTGTTATTGTATATATATTGTAATGTTCCGGGTGAACCACATGTGTGCGTGTTTCTTCTCTCGTCGTGTGTGTGTCTCGGTCCCAGGGGATGTTCCGCTCGTGTTTCGAGGACGCCAGCCCCTGGGTGGGGTCCATTAAATCTGACTTATGGCATAACAGCCTCGTGACAAGGGCCACGACTCAAGATAGAGTGGGGTGCCTGGACTGTTTTCAGCAAACAAATAAAAAATAAAAAAATACAAAGTAAATCTGTATCCAAGAATAAAGGGTGAGGCCAAGCCAGGGAGTACAGCCAAGAGGAATATTTTATATTTTTAGTATGAAAAAAAGGGCCGTTTTGTTGCATGTCCCGAGCCAACCAGCGAGAAGAGCTTCCCTCCAAATACAGACATTGGCAGACGTCATCAAGAGGGGGTGGAAAGTGACGCTTCGTCCGGCAGCACGGAAGAGAGGGGAATTGGTTGATCGCCGGCCGAGAGGTGTAGATCGGCAGACCAGCTGACCACAGGAGAGACAGCAGTGAGGCAGCCGGCCGTGATGGAGAGCTGGTCAACCCACCGACTGCACAACTTAGATTCGACTGCACGGTAACCACCATTCAGAAAAAGGAACTTTTGCATCAACGTCGTTTTTTTACCCTAGATATCGCCCCGAGACAGACTCTCTTGCTCCACAGAAAAAGTAATGTAAAAAAGGAAAATTTAATCTTTGTAAAATTTTGTCAAATACAGAAGTAAATAGTAAATTCAGATTGTGAACCTTGTTTTCACTAGATCCCATTCAGTCTTGTAATGTGTCATTTTGCTTGGTTAATTCAATAATTCATGTTTCAATAACAATACTTTGAGATCTGGATGTCGCTTCCCTCACAATAGAGTACACTCCAATCTCTGGCACCCACCTGATTTGTTTTTATACCTAATATTATTTGGAAATCAATGACAGGTAGCAAACGGCCACAGTGAGGTCGAGAAGTTGCTTTCCTAACATAGGGAACACTTCAATACATTTATATGTATTACATTAGTTCTTAGCCATACGACAAATAAATAAATATATCTATGTTATCCTGTCACAGTACAATTTTTTGTTGTATATGTCTCTTTATTTGTGTGGCTCCTTCCCATGTGATGTAAGGAGGTCATGTACTGTGGTTGTTTGGTTCCCGGAGAGTTTCCTGCGCGCAGACTGCCAGAAGTGGTCGAGTGGTCGGCTCCTAATATGGCCGCTGCCTGCAGACCACTGGGTCAGTGGATCATCACAGCGCAGCACTGCCTCTTCCGCAGTAACACCATCTTGCTTAGAGGACCTCATTTATATGACAGGCAGACGTACATCCTGAATCACACTGCAGCTACCAACACCAGCGTAAATACTTCGTCACTGATGATGCCGCATCGATGAGAGGTGAAACGTTTACGGCATTCAACAAATAAAAACATTTGCATTGCCACTATTTATTGGCAATTCATTTAAATGGTCATTCATTTAATTCGTAAACAAACCAACGTAGTTTTCCCAAAAATTGAGTTAATTAGGTTTGACTGAGGGTGTTTGAGGCAAGATTTTACTCGGCAACCCGGTATCACATATTTTCTACTTATTTCCGATGAGGCCTTCTGGTGCTACGTGTCAATTCCAATTCCTGATCTTTGATTATTGTTTATTCTTTCGTCCAATCCAATATTCCTTCATAATTTCACTATGTTTCTTCCTTCTCTCCTCATACCACTTTGAAGCAGATTTCTTTCCTCTTCCGTCTTGGAATACTTCCATACTTAATACCTTCTTTCTAAAGATGCCTCTTTCCATAATATCCTGTTCTCCTGTCTTATTTCTTTCCAAACCTTTCTTAACCTCTTGAATGCAGCTGACTGTTGATATTTATCCTCAAAGGTAATTGAAAAAACAGCAATCTCCGTTTTCTTATTGATTCTATTATATTTTCTATCTTCTGGTATATTTCCTCATTACGTCTTAATTCACATAGTTCTGTTGTTTTAACTGGGACAAAGATTTTTCTCATGATTCTCCTTTCTAGTAATTCCAATTTATTCAACCTATAGTTCAACACTACATAGACGTTCTGGTTTCGCGACTGAGTTGTAATGCCTGATGCCTTATTTAAAGATTTTTAGACAAGAACTTTTTGTTATAAGTTTTTTTGGAGATACCATCCGCTCTTTCCTTCCTGTGTATCCTTTGTTCCATAGCAGATTTATCTAATCCATTTTCCTGAATTATTTCACCTAGGTATTTAAATTTCTTTACTTTATCTTTTCGTCCAATATCTGTCGCTAAAAATTTTGGAGCATTTTTAATGTTTGTAATAAATTTAGTTTTTTTATACATATCTATATATTGTTATTATTATTGTATGATACTTTGAAAAAGATAACAAAGCAAGAAAATACAATATGAATCAAACAACAATGTAGATGGATTGGGGCCTCTCCAGCTTGATGCAATGTGAACAAGCCTCAGGAAGTCTCCAGTCCACCACAGTGTGTTTAATGGTTTACAATCATCGTGCATCTTCACGGAGCATCCATATACTACGTGGCTCCGTTCCTGGGGAAGGAGCGAGGTAGAAAGCTACGCTGGAAAACGTGGTTTTTTTTGTTTGTTTTTTTTTACTGGTGTTAGGGGAAGGTAGTTTTTCGTACATATTATTTGTCACAGTTAAAATAAGGCACAGAACACACAAGAGGATGTGGACATTTATTTCCGTCATTTAGTTATCTCCGTATATAATTTAGACACCATATATACTGACAGTGCTGCCCATGCGTGTGACTTGTAGTCATAGCGTTGGGTTGCACGCGGCCGGCGCATTACGATTCGAAAAACATGAGGTATTCCGTACCTGGACCCAAATTCGATTACAGATGACACCCGCGATTTTCCAAAGTGGTGACAGTTGGCATTGTTTTGATGGTATGAAATAAAGCTGTTTCGATTAGGATCGTCCGCATTTGACCATACCGCTCGTTGATAAAATGTCCTCTCAATTTCAGTACAACTTTAATTATTGCGCTCGCGGAAGTGTTATTTTCAAGTTCAAAATATGGTGTGACGTGGTTAGACGTATGGAAAATGTTTTTCCAACGAGTTTTGACTGTCGAATGAGTTGTAGAAATCTTTTAAACGGAACAAAGAACCATTTCCTGGTAACGCGGAAAGAAAGTTTTAACAGAATTGCATCTAAATAAAACGAAAAATGCAGCTCTTCTTAGTTTTTGTGCGCGACAGGTATACTTTGTTATATTTTATCAATTAATGAACAATGAAGAATGAGAAAAGGAGAATGATTTTAGTAACACCTGAAAAAGAAAAGCATCCTCGGCTGGACCTGAGAAAGAGGTTTCCCAGTAATTGATCATTTGCAGGAGTGGGTAGTGTCCATATTTCATTTAAAATATTTAGTTATAAAAAAAAGTGTATAGTGCAAATATTTGTCGTGCTCATTATATACGCAATAATTTTAACGATACTCTGTTAAGAGAAGACAGTACAAAATATCTACTGGCATTATTGCGGTATAAAGCTATGTACCAAACGGGGGGGGGGGGGGGGTGAGATGAGGAGGCAAAAAGCCACGTCAAGCAACGTAGCCAGGGAGGGGGGGGGGAATGGGGTGTTGAGGGAGGGCAAAATGGAGTCACGTAGTTTATGGGCGCACCCTTACGTGCTGCTGCCTGCCTTTTGCGATACCTTCTCAGTCGCCTAGGCTCGTCAGTGCCTGGATCACAGGCTGTCGGAACTCTTGATACGAGCCCACTAGTGTGTGGGCTGTTGGCTTCCCACTCCTTTCTCCCTTATACTGACAAGTTGTAACTTCTTAACTTGGCTGCTTTAATGCGAGCAAGTCTCCTTGATTTAACCCTGTACTAGGCAGTTTACGAAGGTCGCTGTGGAGAGGTATCATGATGTTTTCCTCCACTGTTTTCCACTCTCGAAGTAGGATTACTGATAATACATCGATATATCAAAATATCGATATAGCAAAATATCGATGTATCAAAATATCGATATAACAAGATATCGATATATCAAAATATCGATATATTAAAATTCGATATTATTTTTAGAAATATCGATATTTATGAGTGATTTATGAATCGTCCATTAATTACGTGAGCTCAAATAGGGAGGGGGGAGGGTGTCTCACAACCCTTCGCGGATTGTCGACATCGTGGTTATTAGAGGGAAGAAAGGACTGGGGTAAAGCAACGGGAAGGAGCTCGCCCATACATTTTGAAGGAATCATCCCGGCATTCGCCTGGAGTGATTTCATGGAAACCATGGTGATACATGGCATTAAAATCTGAGCGAAAGAGAGGTACTGGAAAGTGCGATGCAGAGTGTGTGAGTTGCTCGACGTGGCGAATGCTTTCTTATGCATGGAGAGTTTCTCCGCTGTGGACTTAGACAAGATGGCGCCCGGTACACACACACATACACGCTGAGACTTATCTGCAGCGGTATTCATTTTCCTCCTGAATGGTGAGCAGCTCGTAACATTAAAGCCCTGGAGGATTGCGTGAAAGGATCTTGTTCTCATTACTGGAGAGCCCCTGCGGTCAGACTCGCTGGAGTAGGGAAGCCGAGTGCCTAGGTCCTGAGTCTAGCTGCTCACCTCTGTCCTGGAACAGCCTAACTCGCCAGTCGGTCGTACATTACAGTCAGCCTCCTCTACTAATCCTGCTCCAAAACGAAGATTTAATTTATTGGCGATGGAGCATATTGCAACAAACTTAACACCCAGTTGCCTATTACTAAATTAAGTACATTTGTGGTTGAGAGGGATGTGCCTTATTTATTTTTAATTTGTATATATCGGTTATTTGCTGCAACAGTGGCATAACTAAAAAAAACGAGCTATCTTGACTTATTTAATTTAATTGCAATGGAACACGGGCACCGGTGGCAATTTCCCTACACCCCCATCTTCCACCTTCCTGCACCCATCTATATTTGCCCTCTACAAATTTTATCTTTAAATTCTTTCAACGTTTTCGGTAAATTGTTCATCATTTCTCTTGGTAACTCATTCCAATCCCTGACACCCTTACCTTAAAAAGAGAATCTTCCCACACCCTTGTGCCTGAAATCGAGTGCCAGCTTGTGGTCATGGTCATCTTTTCCCTTCCATGAACTACTTTTCATACCTATTGCAATATCTTTCCATACCTCATCGCCAGTATACGCCCTGTACACTCCCATGACCCTCATCATCCTCCTCCTGTCTTGCAATGAATCCCATTCCAGCTCCTTTATCATATCCGTCACTGATTGCATTCTGCAATAATTTCCAGAAACAAATCTAGCAGCCCTTCTTTGCGCCCTCTCCAACTCCTGTATTTGATACGTAAAATGAGGGTCCCATAGGATGGACCATTCTCGTAAATACTACGACTGATGCCATACATTTTCCCTTCTTTTATATTGTATTATTTCAATAAAACTTGCAGATAAGTTATTTTCTCGTGAATGCAAAAAGTTGTTTCACATGAGACATTTCGATTGGTCCTATAAAATTTACGTTTTTGAGTTATGTCACTGTTGCACGAAATGAGCGGTATGTTCGTTTGGGCCAACTAGGACCATGGTTAATCCTTGGGTGGCTTGAATTTTCTGTGGATGTGCACACATAAGTGTTACAACCAGGGTTGTTAGCCCTAGAGGGGACCTACAGTTTAACGCGGAATCAGAACCACGGTAGCGTTCTGGCGTGGCTCACAGATCAAACACAACTCTCAGAATTCCTGCGCCTTCCCAGATTCGAATCGGGGTTCGCTATTGCGAAAGTTTCTCCTTAACCACCCAGCTAACACATTTTTTTCTATACGCTTGACTGCATAAGTATTGTTTTGATGGATGAAACTGTTTCAAACGAACTGAACAACTTATTAAAAGCAGTGAAGTGTCTCAAAAGTTGATTCGAAGACTGTAATTAAGAACGTTGTGGAAACTAATATGATTTTGAACGGTTATATTTGTTTAAATTTGTCAGTCTAACATTCAAATGCTTGTAAATATTTTCTATTTTCATTTCAAAATGTTTCATTATGATTCCAAGTAATTTTATACAAATTTTAATTTTTTGTAGAGTTTGTATTGTTGGAGTAATTGTCAGCGCTCCACAAGGGTCGGGCGGCTCTTGTATCATTATCTCCAAAATTCTATGACGCCTATTTAAACTTCAGACAAACGCGAATGGTAAACCTCTGGAACGATACGATGCTCTGTCATTTAAATTATTAATGTGCTTATATTTTTGGAAGACGTCTAATGGTCTGAGAGTTTCGACGGAATAAAGCACACTAAAAAGTTAGTCGAAAGTTTTGTTATACAAGAAACTACTGTCATTGAAAAATATAACAACTTTAGTACATACTTTGGTGAAAATCATCTGGTGACTGGACAATATTGCCTGTAAATCTTCACAATCCAGTGTACAAAACACCAAGTCCCGATATTTAAGATGGCTTCCGTGTTGTGAGTGAGTAATTAATTGAACTACATATAATCAACAAGGTTCCGAGCTGTTTCATCAGGTTCTTTCTTTTAATTTAACTATATCACGCGTGCGAAAATTTCGCAAATAAAATAGGACGAATAGTTAGGTTGGTGGTTTGTAATAGGGTGGAAGAAGAAACGCTTCTTTTGCAGCAATTGTTTATTTGCTGTGGGAGACATGCTAATTTCCGTGGCACATAGATATCATAGGATAAGTTGACGTCATCCACGGGTTTTTTAGTTTTTGATACCCTTCTATTATCGGATTGACTGTAAGCATTTGATTTGTATTTGGTTGCATGAAATAATTCTGAAGAATCACTTTTTCTTATGTTTATTTTTCCGTGCGCTAATAAACTAGCCACAAAGCCCGTCAAAATTGACGGGTTTGGAGTATTCTGGCAATTAATTTCTTTTTAGTTGCTTACCTAAACAGAATTGTTTTGAAATAAAGCTCAATGTGCTGTAATTTCTCATCCCTTGTGATGTAGCAAAACGTTTCAGTTGTCAACTTGATGCAGGTCGCATTTCATTCAAACCACAATCTTCGCTAATAATGCGATGAAGATCGATGTGTTAACGGATGACATAAATTACATAGCCTACAGTTGAAATAATGACCACAGTGAAAACGAAGGATACTAAATTAAATCATAACAACTTCAGTATTCTGGCAAATCATTTCTTAGCAATCGCTTAAATAAACACAAAAATAAATCATAATATAATTCCTATTGCCTTGCGCAATAACAAAATGTTTCTGTTGCTATCCTGGTCCAGGTTGCATTTCAATCTAACAACAGGCAGTTCAATCATTACCGTGGTGCCACAATCTGATGATGAATTCTTGTAGAACTCGACGAAATAAATCGAAAATAAAGAATAAAATTTTTTGATATCTTTCTTGGTTTTCGAGATATAGCATGTTGAAAATCAATTATAACTGTGATTTTGGTGATGTTTCTCTGGTCCAGGACGTATTTCAACCTAACCACCAGGAAGAAAATAAAACACATATAGTGCATTTCCACCGTGTAGATATAGCGGTTTTGGTAATTTGTTTTTTCTGGTCCAGGCCAGATTTCACCCAAACCACCTAAATTTTGAGATACAATATCTCGAGAACTAAGCGAGATATGGAAAGAAAATGTATTATTTGTTTTCGATTTGTCTCTTCGAGTTACATACGATATCATCATCAAATTTGGCAATGTCGAAATTTTTCTTCTGTTCCAGGCCGCATTTCAACCTAACCACGTCAATTTTGAGATACAATATCTCGAGAATTAAGTAAGATATCAAAACATTTTATTCTCTACTTTCAGTTTTTTTCGTCGAGTTACATAAGAATCCATCAACAAATTGCGGCTTCACGGTATCGTAGAATCCCATAACCACGTACAGTACTACGCTAAAACATGGAGGAAATATTTCCTTCCTCCATGTGCTAAACATGCCGCCAGAGAAACAATACTTACTTTACACGCATATTAATACATATACTTATCACATTTCAATGGTCACATTGCATCGCGAAATAAACCAAATAAAAAATCTATAAGGGTTCTTCAATCTTAATTTTTAATATTCGTTATTCAGAATTATACTAACACATTTGAATAGCTGACACAGTTACATGCGGCTGAAATAAGGCATCAGTAAAACCAAAGTAAATTAAAAATAAATCTTAACAGCTTACGTCATTCCAACGTAATATTAGTTTTAATGGGTGGAAGGTGATATTTTCCACCGGCCGGAAACTGGTACTGCCCTGTTGAAATTTGTATCAATTGCTTCGTTATAATGGCATCTTCTTCACATTTGCACCCTCCTTTTTTCCGAAACGTCGCCATGAATTAAATTAAAAATTCTGAAACGTAAGATGCTCCGCAACCGAAAAATGTTAGCAATACTTTCGTTAGAACGAAGTAATGAATTAAGTAACAGAAAAAAAAATTACTAAAAAAACGCATGCCCTCTGCTGTAACTTCAAGTGCCAATTTTAATAACAATCTATCAAAACTGCCGCTAGCATTGCGAAAATTAACTTACATATATGTGATATCAACGAATACTTCTACATAAACTAATATTAAATAAATCTAAGCAACTAATAAGTATGTTCAGTCAGTTAATTTATTCGTGGATGCCTAGAAATGTTATTAAATAACGTGGATATTTCTCTGCAGTTGCTTAACTAATCAGAATTGTTACAAAATAAAGCTCATTGTAATTTATCGTTCATTGTGCTGTAGCAAAAAGCTTCAGTTGTCATCTTGGTCCAGGTTGCATTTCAGCTTAACCATAATATCCGCTAAAATTTCTGATAGAAAAGCAAAGCTTCAATCACACGCAATTTAATACATTCCATGCATCGCGATATAAACTTGATCCCAAATCTTCACAGGTTCTGACACATTTCTTTCTTAATAGCTACCTATGATGAAGATCGATATTTTAACGGCTAAGAAAGCTTACATCTGCTGAAATAATGACTCCAGCAAGAACGAAGGATGCTATAACAACTTAAGCTATGCCATGTAATATTTCATTGTGGTTTAGGCCGTATATATCGCGAACAATTTGCAACTTCTTTCATTTGAACCATGTAATGTTTCAGTAAAAAAACTGATAATTAATATGCCAATTTAAACACAAATAATTTCAGTAATAGGACACAGTTTAAATTTTGAAAAAAAACTAAATTATTCATGCCCTCTGCGTTAACGTCAAATGAAACTTGTAATTCTAATCCATGCTAGTTATACTCTAACCAAACATTTAGCAGCACTGATGCTCGAAATACAAAGCTTTTATCTTACAATATCTATGGACAAAGAATTTAAGGAATACTTCAATATATCAAAAGAATATTACGTAAATATAAGCATCTAATGATTGAAATATCGATTTTAACGCAATACATACTTTTATTTCAGTATTCTGTGAGTTAATTTATTCACTGTTGCTTGGAAATGATATTAAATAACGCGCACTCCCACAAATAATATCGTAAAGCGTGACGTCATAGGCAACGTCATAGCTTGACGTCACCGCGTGACATGACGTAGGTGCGACACCGCTACATCTTGTCTATTATACTAATAGATTATAGAACAAGACCTTCTCGATTCAAAGATGCTAAGTACAAACGTACAAATGTTCCAGCGACCCTAACTTTCAATTAACTTGCAACTCACGGCTCAAATAACTAACTCGTCTCTACAGCTCGTTAATAAAGAGCGCTACAGTAAGATCCAGAATAACACGGAGAAAGCCGATCGATGTTTCTCGATAGGCGACAATACAACCAACAGTCAAAACCACATTAAAACGACCAGAATTAATACAAAATCGTTCACAATCGTCATGAAACGCACTGAAATGAAAATTAAAGATATTTACAGGTATTTACATACAAAATTACTAACTTAAACCAGTCCAAACAGTTTAGAATTGTCCTCCAAACATCGTGTCTCGCCTCAACACTTACAATTACAAACTTTTAATTAATGTTTCATACATAACACTGTCCTTAAACACATTACATAGCATTTACATAGTTTTTGTCCATAAAACGAGGTTCATTTGCATGACGCATATACACAAATTCACAACTAATCACACAAAATATATGCAAATCCCTAACTGCCAGCTTGCTACACACAATTCTTCACATAACATTTCATACGAGGACTGTGTCTTGTTATACGTTGGTTCTGAATATTCTTGAGTTTGTTTGCATTTTCATACAGCGGGCGACTCAGATTAAGAAACTGGTGCAAGCAGTTGAGAACCTCGTAACCGCTGCTGCGCGGAATTTAAAACACGAATATCCATTAAACAGAGCAGGCGGTGTGCTTTGATTTAGCCCACAGCAAGAAGGCAGGTCGAACAAAACGACGCCGTCACAGGAAAATACCAGGCGAACTAGATAATGACATCTGCAGAGAAAATAATGGTACGCCTACGTGGATTCAGTCCACAGTTACATCCAAGGAGGATGGTTTTTCTTCTGCCTTTACATAGCTGATTGACGAGGGCAGATTTTACATTCTTATTTATCTGCATAATATTGTAGTTCTCTAATTTTTACTTCAGCTTTGGACATTGGTGTAGTAATTCTTGCGTAATATACTGAATAAGCAAAAGTTGGGAAAGATAAGAAGACTTCTAACAGAGAATGAGAGTCATAGACATTTATTCAAATTTGTCGACACATAGTTGAGGGATGATCACTGAGATTGTGGACCTGATTTCCAAATGAAAACCGTAGCGTCTACCATTATTTATATTAGCAACAGTCAACACAATCGCCACAACACATCTAGTATTAGCTGAATGCCTTATGTATTCGTTGTCCGAATTCCTTCTTAGAAATGCCAATACAAATACAGCGCTGAGTCAACACCAATACCAATCAAAGACTAAGCTTGGTCATTGTGTCCGTAACGATGACGTTTCGCTGCCGCCGTTGGTAGGCTACAACGGGCAGAGATTTTACTACAAAGTCGATATTACGCTCATTATTTAATAATACCTCTATTTAGCTAAGCATCGGAAAGAAATTAGCTGCCAAAATACCGAAAGGAAAATATGTATTGCTCTTATGTTAACGTATTAATTTTCAGGTGCTTTTTCTTTATTCATATTCATTCGACATAGATGTTTTCGTTAAACTGTTTGCTCATAAGTATGTAAGATAATACCATTAATTTTCGAGCAACCACGTCAGCCTAAGACTTCATTAGATTGAAGTTTAATTTGGGGCCACAATGACAACTGGCATCTGGCGTTACAGCAGAGGGCATGAGCAAATTAAGTTTTTTTTTCAAAAAATAATTGAAGTTTTTTTCATGAGCGCCATGTTACTGAAAATATGCGGAGGAAAGTAATTCCACGTTTATCGCTATCTATGCTGCCTGAACCTTGGCTGAAGCTAATATGTATTTCGCGGTACAACGTAAGATGCTAAGATTTATTTTGCTATACTTTCACTGACGCAATATTACTGACGTTATTGTTTCTGAAGCATATGTAAGTAGTTCCAACCTAATCACGATGTAATCTGCAATCGAAATATGCACAACATTACAAAATCATAGTGTGAGCGTAACATAATAAAAATTGTATTTAGTTAAGCGAATGGAGAGAAATGAATTCTCAGAACACTCCGCTATTTTGAAGCTGGTTGATAATAATGAACAGCAGACTTCATATTTGAATTTGCAGATTTTGCGCTAACCGCTGAGAGGCACATACCTTATCGAAAGACAAGTTCATTAAATTTTAATAGCAACCTCTCCTGTTCTTCAAAGCCATATTTACCGCTGATATCTCAACGGTAATTAAACGTCACAGCTGTAAATAAAACACTAACTTACGGTTAAGTTATCAGAATTTAATTTCGAACATTTCTTTGCTTAAGAGCTTTCTTTCCTGCCACGACGCTGATATCAGGCAACACGTCTGTTTCCAGAAAGGAACAGCTGAAGAGGCTGGTAGCATTCAGGTAAACTACATCAGAGATACTGTGAATTGTTATTATTATTGCAAAATACAATATTTACACGAAAAATTAATCATTAGGGTTCGGATGTTTACAACAAAACATATATATTTTTTCTGCTTTATTTTTGAGCTGTAATGCTGAATTAAACACTGATTATACATGTGTGATTGTATTTTATATAGCATATAAATGCATATTCAGGACATTTTCCCACCTTTGGTCATCTTACGATAATATTTATGGCCATATGGTCATATAGTCATATTTGTATGAAAAAATCTGCTAATTTTTAATAATACCGGTGATTCACTAGAAGTTATAAATGGGAAGAAATTAAAATTATTTATCGCAGAACTGTACTCCTATTAAACATTTGAGGAAAAAATAAAACTAATTGTAGCTGAATTGGTCACAAATCATCAGTCAAGAATTAAAGTAATACATTATTGTCACTCTCTAAACGTTAATAGTCCGTCCAGTGCTGCCAGGCACTTGGCTTTGAATATCCGTTGATGGCCGCTAAAATTTCCGTAGATTGGGTACAAAAATCCGGAGACTCGCTAACTGAAAGACTGAAACAATAATTATTGAAGAGAGAGTTAAAATTGAGAATACTTTTTATTTCAAGGTCTATAAAATTAGAAATACAAAATAATATTCTACATTGAAAGTAAGAAAATCTCTGAACATATTTTATACAACGCCATTTTCATCACTTCAATAACTGCTGCTGCTGCGCCTACTTTTTTTTAAATTTAGGGACCATACATTTTCTTTGTTGACATTAAAACTTAGCTTTCTTTCGTAAGAGGGAACATTAAAAACTGGGACCCGTTTGATTTTCTGATATTGGTTAAGCCCTCTCGGAAGGCACTGATTTGTAAGATGTGCCAACCAGCGACTCATAGATCATATAGAGTGCTCCGATAGTTTCGTATTGTCTTTTAAGATCTATAAAATCTTTAATCAAACAAAATATGAGCTTTATTTCAATCGTTGGTTCACACAAGCGGTTGTAAGGAAACGATTCACAATTATTGATAATTCTGTAATGCATTAACACTATACGCTCAAAGTTTAACAAAACACCAACATAAGGAAATAATAAAAAGTATTTAAAAAAATCGTAGATATTGTAACAAAATCCGAAAATCCTAACTTTTTATAAAAATCCGTAGATCTACGGATAAATCCGTAGAATCGGCAGCACTGCTTCCGCCCGCCTTTTAATCTCTACACCGAGCGTGGTGGTGTAACGGTTAGCGCTCTGGCCTCGCATTTGGGAGGACGGCGGTTCGAATCCCCGTCCGGGCATCCAGATTTGGGTTTCCCATGGTTTCCCAAATCACTCCAGGCAAATGCCGGGATACTTCCTTAAAAAGGCCATGGCCGAATTCCTTCCCATTCCTTGGCCCCATCCTTTCCCGTCTTTAAAGACCTCGCTGTTGAGAGACGTAAAGCACTAAAAAAAAAAATTAATCTCTACAATGCAGCAGCAGCTTGCGTGTGTTGAGCCGCGTCAATCAGTGTCTCAGTGAAATACTTTTGAAAATAATCGTCAGTCAGTGTTAAATCTGCAGTGGATCAGTGAGTACCGCCATGCCGAAAAAAACATTTTCTGCAAGTGCGAGGCTACGAAGTTACCTAAAGGAATTGGGGGGGGAGAATTTTAGTACAGATGAAAGATTTATTTTCATTAAATTATGTGAAATTAAAGTGACTTTAACAAAGCGAATTAAAATTTAATTTCCAACTAGTGCAGTGAGTTCACGCAAGAAAATTACGCTGTCTACAGGAAAGCGGGTGTTTCTATCCGATAGAATTGCGAGGCGTTCACATTCGGTGACGTGTTGTCGCACTAGTAACTTAATTTTTTTCAGCTGTACGCGGCGAAAGACTCAATTCTCCTAAAGTGCCAAGTGTTAGTAAAAATAAAAAAAAAAAAAACGCTGGGAAGGCTAACAACGTAAAGAGATTCCCCGACAGTCGAAAGATTTAGTTATTGCACTACTTATTAGGCATAGAAAACGGTTATTCACAGTTATTCCAACTGTAGAACTCAGAACTTGGTATCTGTGCAAAGTTTTTTTTTTTTTTTTTTTTTTTTTAGCTTTACGCTTTATCGACATCGAGGCCATTAAATGTGGGAGAGTACTAGCGCAAGGAACGAGAAGGAATTCGGTCAGGACATTCTGAAGAAACCATTCCAGCATTTGCAAGGAGTGATTTGTGGAAACTATAGAAAATCTGTATTCCAATTGAAATTTTGATTCCAATCCAAATATGGGATTCTAGCCCGCGTCCTGCCCAATGCGAAGACAGAACGTTACCACTCACGCAATACGCTAAGTTTTTCAGTTTTCGATAATGTACTGGGAATTGCTGGTCTGTTATGATTTGAATTTACTGTACCACCTATCAACGATGCGGTCCCCGGCGTAGTCGTATCTATAGCGAAACAATCGAAAGGCTCCGACTGTACCTGTCAGTACAAAATGAAACGATTATTTACAACGCTTACTTTTTGGACATCATTGAGCAAACAAAGAAAATCAAGTAAGCAAGAAAGAAAGGGGCGGTCAAGTAGCTCAGATGGTAGAGCGCCTGATGACGACCGGGGTTCGATCCCCTCGAAACTGAACGCTCGGAACGGCCCCCCAAGACCACTCAGCCTGCTGTCAAGCGAGTACCGTGAAGGAAAATACGCGGGACGGTAAAGAAAAAGGACCGGACCGTGTCGCTTAATTTATATTATTTAATAATTGTGCTGGCAAGAATCTCAATAGTGCCAGATAACAAGGAAACTGACATTTATCTTTATCTTTATTTTGTTCATTTGGCTTTTACACCGCTATAGTGCGCGTCACGAACGATGGCGGGTCGCGCAGAGAGAGAGAGAGAGAGAAATAGGGTTGACATAGAATATGCGACGTTGCTGCGTTTGACTATTCGCAGTACAGTTCTAAGGCTAGTATCACACGCTTTAGCAGTTCTCTCTTGAGCTTTGGCAACGTCACAGATCGGCCCTCTCGCGTCTGCTTCGCGCTTAAAATGCTTATATACTTTCAAATCTTGCTCTCTGCTTTGAATATGCAGAACCTAACGCTTATGTTGTTCATCTTCCATTATTTAGAATAGGAATTATTGCAATCCTCACTGATTTACAACTGTAAAATTCACAAACACATCGCATTCAACACTCGTGTTAACACGACAGGCTCTGGATTGTGATTGGCTACTGGCAGAGCGATGACGTACATGCGCATACCCTCGCTAAACTGGGCCGCCATCGTTCGTGACGCGCACTACAGGTATATTTAAATTTTACTATTAACATACATCTATGTAATATATCAAACACCAAGCCGAGACATTAGAATTGGCCGATTTAGCAAAGCAAACAATTTACTGAATTTGCGTTAATGTGATTCGGGAATTACCTAATAAAGTTAAATATTGAAGATGAGAAATATGCAGAATATGACGCGATAACAAATATCAGCAATTAAAATGTAAGTACATGTAAAGAAAACATTATGGAACTTGTGATATGCAAGGCCTTCACAACACATAACGTTCAACAAACTGGATCTGCTTGATGAGCAGAGGTCTCCGTCTCAAGTCGCTTACGGGTCTGTTGCAGTCTCAAAGAACCCATGCCCTGGCGTGTACACATTACCATCTCGCAGACGGCGTCACTGGTGTTTGTCGCACAGCCTGTCTCTGTGCGATGTCGATAGAGCCACCAGACGAGGATCACCAGCTTGCGATCATAGGACGGTTACTGTTCCACCATCCGGGTCGAACCGTCACAGATCGCTGCCAAGCCAGAAGTGTCCTCTCCGCTCTTGGGAAAGATGGCCTCCCTCCTCTCGGCGAAGAAACATGCAAGGGCAGAAAGAATAAGCCCTGGTTTAAGTTATGAAAAACCCTGAGGCCACGTTTCATTGGCGGGATAGGCTTTCTAGAAATCACGTGATGTCGCAGCACACTAAGATTCGCGGCCCCCGTTATCCGCGCGTCTGTCTTTGGTGGGGAGAGGGAGACCTGTAATTCATAGCTCCGCTACACAAGCCAAAGGACGACGCCATGGCCTTGACCGGCGACAGTCTGCCTGTCCATTGTCCGTAGGCGTCACTGTGGTGGGCTGACTAACGGTACTACTTCCGACCCTGGGTCGAGGTCTGCAGCCCTCGCTTTAAACAGAAATCTTACACTCGCAGATTTGCATTTAGTCCTCTCACATAAATATTCTTGCATATTAATTTAACCATATACAGTTTGGGCTGCCCGAGATCAGTTTAATTAATCTAACCCAGGCCCCGAACAAAATTAGTATTAAAATAATCTGAAATATAAGTTGTAGTGTGACGTAATAACGTCCCGCTACAATGTGAATGTCGGGATACTTCCTTCAAAAGGCCATGGCTACCCGTCCTTTGTCACCAATCCCATACTGCCTGTAATGACGTTGACGAGCCATAAGTAAAAAAAAAAAAAAGTCTACTCCGGTGCCTACGGTCAGGAATTAGGAATGCGGATCTCTGTCTCCGCTAATCGTAAGGGTATGCGGCTTAAAAGCTGTGAAAACCCACTGCCTTTACCCCTTGTGAAAATAGCAGTGAAGTTTCTTATCACGAAGGTCCAATTGGTGTCTGATTCGTTGTTGTTTGTTGCAGTATCGATGGCGTCCAGACACCAGATGGCTCTGTCTGTCGCTGCGGTGGTTCTGCTGCTGTCGGCGTCCACAGTCCACGGCAGCGGTCAACACGAAGCACAGCGAAGCGGTCGCTGGCGGATCGTGGGCGGTACAAACGCGTCCATCGAGGAGTTCCCGTGGATGGTGGGACTGGAGTACAACGCCTTATTGTGGCGATTCCACTTCTGTGGCGGCAGCGTGTTGTCGGAGCGTTGGGTTCTGACGGCGGCTCACTGCTTCGACCAGAACCCGGAGGTCCAAGAGAGATACCACAGCAGCCTGACGGGCCAAAGCGGACTCACAGACGCAGCCAAGAAGAAGATCCTTCAGGAGGACTACGACAACGCTGCGCTGAGGATGTGGCCGATGCTGGCGAGGCTGCTGGTGAGGTCCAGCACCAGCTTGACCGCCGGGGGTGGACTGACCCACGCAGTCAAGAGGAAGGTTCTGCACGAGCGCTACGACAAGGAGACCAAGCTACTCGACTACGACATCGCTGTGCTCGAGCTGGAGGAGCCGTTTGTCTGGACTAAGCAGCTGCAGGTATTTCTGTTTCAGCCGTCAGAGCACTCCTCCGTCTCTGTCTATAATTTCTGCCTTCGATAGGCCTGGCAGCTCAATGGTTAAGGTGTGTGACTGGAGATCGAAAGTCCCCGGTTCGAATCTAGACCCTTAACCCGACCTTCACCTCTGGTACAGTCAGTGCTGGATTTCCCATTAGGCTTAATAGGCTCCAGCCTAGGGGCGGCAGCGTTTTAGGGGCCGCAAATTTCTTAGGGTGCCCGCTTTAGTAAGCCGTCAAATTTGTGTGTGATTATAAACATAATAGAAAAACGTCTACTATAAATTTTCGTTTAAGTAGTGACATCTAGTAGTGAAGTGACAAACTCGGAACAATTAATAGAAAAGAAATCTACTTCTACTATCAATTTTCATTTAGCTAAGTGGTGACAGCGAACAATTAGCTAAATTATTAATTTAATTCTTCATTTGTTTCCTGACTTTCTATCTTGTTCAACACAGTCTGTAGCCCGTCGTATATTTCCGAAGGAAGACTATAGATATAGGTAAGTTTCTGCTGACAGATTTACATTTCATGATTTCTATAATAAAAATACTCAAGTATGATCTAACATTTCATTAATTGACTATCTGGATGTTGAAAGTCCCCAAGCGCTCGAAAGTCCTAATTTTATTGAAAAAATCATTGAAAAGTCAATGATTTTTGAAACTTAACTCGTCATTTCTCAGTTGATAATGAATTAAATTATTTTAAATTCTTAAGGAACATGCATTGAACTATGCCGACACCGAACTAGAGAGAAGGCGTAATGCATTTCTCAACATTCTAGTAAAAATTTCGTTTTTTACTAGAATGGGTGAATTTTCAACACAAAATGTCACAAGAAAAGCTCTGTCTCTCGTGCAACATTATTCTAATGATTTAAATGACGATTTGGTTCAGGAATGTATACATTTTCACAGTCACGTTTCATGTAATAAGATTGCAGAGAAACCTCAGTCAAATTCGTTACTTGATCTCTCCAGATTTTTGAGGAAGCAATCTCTGTGTAACATTTACCCGAACTTGTGTATAGCTCTCCGCATACCACTTTGCACTCCAGCCGCAAATTGTTCTGGAGAAAGGAGCTTTTCCTGCTTAAAACGAGTGAAGAATTACCAGAGGTCTTCATTATCTCAAGAAAAACTAAACTCTTTGGCTCTTCTATATATAGAAGCAGAGATAATTAACACCATAAACTATGATCAAAAATCCCGTAGAAAAATTTCTTGTTTCATAATAAACATTCATTTTTCTTGTTTCTATTTTATGATTAAATCTGAATACTTTCAAGTAATGAAGTCACTCTTAATCTGTATCCATTCACATATACATATAATCGTTTGCTACCTAATAAAGGTAATACAACTTAGTGATTAGTATAAGTATGAAGGAGAAAAGGGCGGCACAAAATGAACAGCCTACACTAAAATAAAGTTTAAATCCGGCCCTGGGTAGGCTACAGTTTGCTGTGTAATGTGAAGTACGCCAGAGCGCTTCCGCGGTTTGTATTCCACGTTAAGCTGTAGGTCCCATACATCCGGTAGGATCACGTTTCAACTTATTGGTAAACATGCGTACACCCATTTTCACTTACGAGTGCTGTGAAATACTTCGTCCACCAACCTATTTGAGTCGCAGTGACAGGAAAGATAAAATTAGAGAAACAAGGTGCCACACTGAAGTTTATATGAGTCCTTTCTTCCCTCGTACCATTCGGGATTGCAATGCACAGCAAAGATATTAATTTTGGTGCTAAGCACTCTCTGACACCCACAATTTTATGAATTTCAGAGTTTATATCTTGATATGTGTGGTTGCAACTAAGGACTCAGTGGGAAGTGTGTGGGAGCATGGTTATAAAGTGCAAACCTTGTTCAAACATTTTATTACAAGAATCATGGTCAGCGATTAAACTTATACAGAATATCACAAATAATATAATACAATATAATACATAAGAAAGCTTCGATCTTGCAAATTATGATCTTCATAAATCCTGTACCAATACAAATATATGTTAATGCGATGACACCCTTGTTAAGCCATGAGAATATCCCTAATCACAATATCTACACTTGTATTAAACATGCAAACAGAAAATCCTTACGTGCTTGGAAACGTAATATAACAGGGCAGGCCCTTACCATTTTACCATCATATAACAAATTTACAGCTAGTACCCAACACAAATTTGTACACAGGAGGCAAAATACAGCAATTATTTTTAAACAAACAGGAATCGGTTTACCTTAGCGTCCTTCAGTTTAACCTTAAGAATCAAGTTCTTACCAAAAGGTTCTGACACACTATAGTGTGTGCACGCCGGCGCATAAGTCGTTACCACCCACACACACTGATAAGGTGGCGGGAACGATTAGCACCACATATCGGGGAATTTTGTCCATTCCCGTAACAAAATTATTAAGCACAATTAACAAGAATGCAGTAAGCGACACACTTTGTAGTTGGGATCATCAGGTATTCTACCTCAAATACCCGACAGTGCTAGAAAATGGTAATTTATCACCTCGAAGCGACCGCCAGCCCCGCCCGCTGCCGTGCTCCCCAATCGGCGGAAACCGCTCACGAACATAGAGCGCAGCGGAGGAATTCCCTCGATTACTGCGAGCGAGGAACGGTCTCGGTCGGGTCACAAATCCACATCATGCGGCACTTCCAGGCCGCCGGGTCAAATTACAAGTCCTCGCTTATACCAGCAGACCTCTAACATCGCAGTCAATTAGGGAAAATATTAGGCCAAATGAACCAATCCGCTGCTGCCGACCGATTAACCTCCCGGTTCCGTGTCCCCGAAAATCAACTCCATTAGCCGGTAGAGGACACCACCGTAGCCACAGCGCGCTCACGGGCGAAACTAGCACGCGGGCTCTGCAGGAACCAGCATCAGAAGACAATCGAGGGCGGGGAAAATAAACAATGCGAGCCGAGCACGGCTCATATCTAGATGTAGATTGCCAGATACCGCATGTTCATGCGGGGAGAGAGAGAGACCATGATACATTTGTTATCTTGTCCACAAATCAGAATGAATGAATCCCAGTTTGACCTCCAATCAGCTACTGACATAGCCGTAGCATTGGTGGAAAGACACCCTCATATTAGATGCTGTCGTCGATACGAGAAGAAGAACATTGCCGGGATAGGTTAAGGTGGCTAAGACAGGGACTAAATACGCAGCCAGTAAAAACCCTTTCACAAGATGATTGCGACCACACGACTTTATTATCTCTGCCTTCCGCCATAGTCTTTTCCTTCGACCGGTTCCTCCACTAATTAACCAGGCCGACATAGTCTTAAAATGTGATCCACTGTAACGCTGCGTCCTGCGTTTTTGTATTTTATATAAACCATTTGGTCAGCAACAAGAACACCTCGACACGTTGTCGCAAGGAGACCGTCTTGCATTCGTAATGGCATTCTGTAATTAAATCACGGGCGATAGCTTGACGTACAAATAATTTTTTAATAAAGCATAAACTCTGAAGAATTAGAAGTAATATGCGAAACGATAAAGGTAGCCACGACCACAAACTACTAGTTGATTTCAGGCATAAGGGAAAGGCTAAATTTTGTTTTATAGGTAAGGAAGTAGTGGAATCGAATAAATCCCCAAGTCAAGTGATGTACAGTTAACCCGAAATGCTGAATGATTTAAAAGCTAAAATCTAATTTTCTTTTCGGGTTTTGCGCTGCGTTTTTCTCGCTGGTGATGGTGAACTGTTTATACAGTCTGTAAACAGTTCATCTAATGTACCGGAAAGCGATTAGGTACATTATCTCGAAGCCGCGCTGACGAAGGATCCAAGTTGGGGACCGAAACGAAGCGCAAAACCCGAAATGTGTAATTTTCCAAGGTTAAAATTTGTTATCATGAATAATATTTTTGTGGTGAAATTGCTTTCTTCGGCTTCTTCTTTCGTTTCAACCTCTTTGGGATACGATGGGATATGTTGTTCCTTTCTTTGCGCCCAGCATTTCTTCATTCTCTCGGACCTTCTTCTTCTCTTCTCTTCCGAGATGATGGGTTTCAATTTTATTTTAGATTTTTCTTGGAACTTCATTCTTTCATCTTTAAATCTTATCCTGCGCTGCTCTATCAACTAATGACTTTTCCATAATTTTTAACTCTGTTTGGTCTTTTCCAATTTCTGTGAACCAATTAGACTTCGTTATGTGGTTATGGAAGAAAACAAAAATTTGTTTGGTTAGTCTACCAGAGTTTCATATATACATATATACGTGTGTGTGTGTGTGTGTGTGTGTGTGTGTGTGTGTGTGTATTGTGATATTATCAGTCTCTCGACTGGTTTGATGCAATCCTCCACCCCTTTCTATGTTGCGCTAACCTCTTAATCTCAACATATCCTTTACACATCTTCAGTTGTCTGCTTCATGTATTCTAATCTTTGCATAACTCTATAGTTCTTACCTTCGACTGTTCGCTCCACTTACAAGTTAGAAAATTGTTCATTTCTTAAAATACGACCCACCATCCTGTATCTTCTTTCTGTATGACTCTTCTGGAGCTTCTTTTCCCACCATTTCCAAAATACGTTAATTTCGTAGCAAAGCATTTAATTTTCAGCATCTCTCTAGAACACCACATGTCAAATGCTTCAATTTTTATTTTTTTCTGGTATTTATGTTTAAAAAATCATTAAATGTAAGTGTGTATGGAAATTGCTACATCGCTGTTACAGTGCACTGATAACCTGTGTTGTGTGTGAGCAGCCGGTACGAGGCCTGGCCACGGAGAATCCTCCAGCCGGCTCCAGGGTGCTCACGACCGGCTGGGGCAGCCTCTCCAGCAACCAGGACGACAGGCCACACCAGCTCCAGAAGCTCTCCATGGTCGTCCAGGACTGGAACCACTGCAAGCAGACCGTCGAGGCGGTCATTCGGGGCGGGGTGACCGAGCGAAAGATCTGCGCCTTCGAACCCAATAAGGGCGTCTGTATCGCCGACAGCGGAGGGCCTCTCATAGAACAGGAAAAGGGCGCCCAGGTGGGGATCGTGTCAAGCATGGTCGGCAAGGAATGCGCGAATGAGTACCCCACCCTGCACACCAGTGTAGCCAACCTGAGGGAATGGATCAGGCAGAACACGGGAGTATGAGCAGAACCAGCCAACCGACTGCGAAACTTCAGCAAAAGCACTATTAAATTTTTACGCACCTGTGTAGGATAATATGTACCAAAAAACAAATAAAAAGACAGCTTAGATTTGATTAAACTGTTCCCTCAACACCCAACACTATCTGTATCCTCATTAGTGGGGTTCGGATAGTTATGGCAAAAAAAAAAAAAATAAAAAAAATAAATAGAGAAATATGCAGGCAAATATGACTTTAAAGTCGGGTAAATATGACATAAAAATTACAAAATATGACAAACAATTAAATTTACTTTACTATACATCAACACATGCTCAGTTATACATCATTCATTTTATCTAGCAGTATCGCTTTCACGAAGACAGCATAATTTGCTTCCGTGCGCTAGCTGCACCATTGGGAAATTAAATTTTAAATCATTTTGTTGAAAAGTCACTTTAATTTCATATAATTTATAGGAAAGAACTCTTTCATCTGTACTAAAATACTCCTCTCCAAGTCCCCTTACGTAACTCTGTAACTTCGCACTTTCAGCAAATTTTATTTTCTGCATGGTGGTACTCACTGATCCACTGCAGATTTAACACTGGCTGAGGATTACTTTCAGAAGTTTTTCATTCAGACATTGATTGACGCGGATCGACACAGGCATGCTGCTGCAGCATTGTCGAGATTAAAAGGCGAGCGGAACATTAACGTTTAAGAGTGACAATAATGCATAACTTTAATTCTTGACTGGTAAATTCTGACCAATTCAGCGACAAATAGTCTGGTTTTTCCTCCAATGTATAATAGTAAGGTTCATGAATAATTATCTTAATTTCTTCCAATCTAGTGGATTCCCATTACTATTAAAAAGTTACCAGATTTTTCCTCAAAATATTACCATATGACCATAAATATTATCGTAATATGGCCAAAACTAGGAAAATGGTCCAAATATGCATTTATATGCTATACAAAAAACATCTAAATACAATCAAAAACGTTCAATCGGAGTTTAATTCAGCGATACAGCCCAAAAAGAAGGCACGAAAAAAAATACGACTTGTCTTAAAGATCCTAACCCTATTCATCAGCTTCCTGCACTTACAAAGTTCTTGATTGTTTCAAAAAATTATTTTTTAACAAAATATGCAAAAAATAATCAACTCAGGGAAGAAAGGTAGTTTATTGCTTCTTTACTTTTCCGACGTCATCAGTGTCCTGAATGTTTCGATGGAATACTTCATCTCTTCCCGTCTTGAACTAACCTCTTCTTGTCAAAAAATCCCTTGCATCCTACACACTCAATTATCTGCTTCATATATCCTGGTCCTCTGTCTTCAAATGCAGTGCCTCCCTTCAGTTATTACCTCCACTTACAAAATCAACCAATCCTGCTTGACCTACCATCCTGTGTGTTCTTTCTGTGATCAAGTGTTCTTACGATTGTATAATCGTTGGTTGCGTGTGTGAAGGCTGGTCACGAAATTCCAATTTACTTTAATTAATTTAATTTAATTGCAATGGAGCACATGCTGCGGTGGCAATTTCCCTACACACCCATCTTCCCACTTTCCTGTACCCACCTACTTTTTCCCTCTACAAATTTCAACTTTAAATTCTTTCAACGTTTTTTGGTCAATTATTCGGCATTTCTCTTGGTAACTCATTCCAATCCCTGACACCCTTACTTAAAAAAGAGAATCTTCCCACACCCTTGTGCCTGAAATCGAGTGCCATCTTGTGTTCATGGTCATCTTTTCCCTTCCATGCATTACTTTTTATACCTACTCCAATATCTTTCCATGCCTCATCGCCAGTATACGCCCTGTACACTCCCATGACCCTCTTCACTCTCCTCCTGTCTTCCAATGAATCCCATTCCATCTCTTTTATCATATCGGTTACCGATTGTATTCTGCGGTAATTTCCAGAGACAAATGTAGGAGCCCTTCTTTGCATCCGCTCCAACTTCAGTATTTGATACCCAAAATGTGGGTCGCATACTACACTACCATATTCAAACAATGGTCTTACCAAAGTTTTGTAACCTTCCCTGTGACATACCCTCATCACTCTGTCCTATAAAGTAAAGATTTTGAAAGATTTTGCTATTTCTTGCCCAGAGTGTCCTTACTAGTTAAATTTAGAAGAGATTGAAGTAAAGGAAGTTTTCCGTTACTCATTTGCCATCAGAAATGAAAGAGACAACCAGCAATACTGTCTATGGAGCTGTGGTATGATCACTGCAACTCCAAATCCCGACTCTGATGGACAACACAAGAGCGCACACGGACACATCACATCTCAGAGAAAGTGTATCTGGAAAACATGTGCGACTCTATAACCACGAAATATGAGGCTCCGTTTGAATCACTAAATTATGTAACTCGCTTGTCTTTCCGAATCCGCTTTCATTGTTACGAACTACTTTCATCGGAAACAGAACATACATTTTACTGCCAAACTATCTGTTTTTCCTGAAAATTAATTTTTATCTTGACGCCTGTAAACAAGCGCAAGAGATAGCAACCTAACTACAGTGACGATTAGACAGTTAAAACAGTTCTTCTTTTACTAGTAATGCGTTTAATATGTGTAAACCGAACAGCATTCCAGTAAATATTATAAATCAGTGCACAGAATGAAGGCTTTTAAGACTGAACAAAACAGATTGCGGCCTTATAAGAGTGTGCATAATGTTTATACCAAACAGCGTATTAGATTGTTCGTAGTGTTAATTACATATAATAAAATAACGTCCACGATCCAGTTTAATTTTAACTTGTTTTTATTGCTAGTAAGGCATCGAACTTCAAAATACAGTTCACATATAAGCACAACACTCCAACGATCACAGTCGACACTTCTTCCAAAGACAATACTACCAAGACTAATCGTTCAGCACAGTCCTTGGTCGACGTAAACTGAGTCGGTAAAACTCTGTAGAAAAAACTGTCTCTTAGTCTCTGCTGATCGCATTATGTAAGTTCTATCGAAAGTTCTAGAACTCCACAAAGCCTTCCGACAGATATTTCTCGAACATTAACAATACTTAAACTATTGAAAACGTATTAAAAACAATCAGAATTAATACATAATTATTTACAATCATTACAAAATGCTTATAAATGAAAATTAAAGATATTTAAACAAAAAATTATCCACATAAATCAATTTTAATTGTAGTAACTCGCCCTTTAAACATCGTAGCTCACGTTAATAATTACAATTACAAACATTTAAGTAATTATCTGGCATAGTTCTGTCCTTAAACATATTGAATGGTATTTACATAACTTCTTTTCACAAAACAAAATCCATTTACACTGATTTACAATAAAAGCCACGTCAGGCATCGTAGGGGGAATAGCCAGGGACGTTCAGAAGAGGCCAGAACGGGGTTACGTAGTTTATGGACGCTCCATAATGAAACACTTTCTGAATTACTGTCATAATTATTTTAACTTTTAGAGTTAAATGTGTTATTTCGTTCGACTATAATGTAAGTAATATTTGAAAGTTTTGTCAGCATCATACTTCAAACACGTCGCTACAACTAGTTTCCCAATAAAATGATATCCGTTGGTCTTTTCTATGAGCGAGCCGTCGAGATCCAACTGCTGTCTGCATGACCGGGATTCGATACTTTAGTAGCAGATAACCTAGATGGACGCACGTTATCAAAGGTGAAGTTCATAAAACATCAGCGATAAATCTCCCGGACATTCTTGTCTTTCAGTGCCACATTATAGTTGTAAATTGAACAGTAATTAAAAGTTACAGCTATCATAGAAAGACATAATTACTGATAATCTGTATCAGAAACTAATTTCGTATTTTCATTTACTGGTCAGCTCTTTCTACTACGAGGCTGAGTCCGACATTCGATTTCTTTGAGGAATATCTGAGGAAGGTACGTTACTTCAGTGATTTCTTGATAGAATGAATTGTTCTTATTACCATGAATACTACCATCATAACCATATTGTAGTAGGTTAGACCACTATATTATATCAAATTGATTCTTTACTTAATAAATATTTAATTAAGACAGGAAAAGCCGAGTTTAAAACTGACATCATTTATGAACAGTAATAACGCCTACACAGGTGAGGCGTATATTGCTGTGTACTCATGTAACGGGCAGTGGATAACTATTTAAACATATGTGTGCGCATGGGACTGAGTAGGCGGCCCACCATGCCAATAGCCAGACAGGTGGCTAACGGACTCCTTGGTTCCGATGGTGGAAAGGGGGTGAAATAGTGGGAGGGGGTCGGTCAAATGTCACCAAGGGGGAGGGAGGACGGGGTCGACGGAAATCTCACGTGAGGTTTCAAAATTCTTGAAGGACAGTATAGCTAAAAAATTCTTCAAAATAGTCTAAATTTTGAATTAGTCAATTATATTTCAATGTAGTTAATTATGACAGCGGGAGCGAAATCACTTTGTGTATCACATAAGTAAAGACATGTATATTAACAAGTCAAAGATCATTAATTTGAGTAACTGAGATTTCAAAGACAATCATTACATAAACAACTTAAATTACTGTCTTAGCTCCCGAGCATGAAAGTCTCCAAAATCCTACCGTCTCTTGTGCCACTCTCAATTCAGTTGCCAAATCGTATCAGAACAGTCCTGAATATATTAACAATCCTCAAAACGTAGATACTTCAATGAGTTAGTCTTGCCGATAGTTTATCCATAAACATGACACACTCGTCTCAGTAGGTCACGTGACACTCGCCTCTGTTTTGTCTCAGAGTACACTGAAAAAAAAGAGTTCTATAAATTCTTTTCCTTTTGCACAAACATCACACCAAAATGAAATGTATCATAATGAAACATTACAATAATGAAGAGTAAACATTTCCAATATAAACAGCCTACGCCAGGACACGGTCCATGTGTTAAAGAATATTTTTCCACACACACACACAAAAAAAAAAAAAAAAAAAAAAAAAAAAAAATTATTAGGGAACATATAATAAGACATTCATTCTTAGAAACCGGAAATCGAGTCACGTGTTATAATTTACATATTAGAAGGAAATTTGTCTGCTGCTCTTGAAGGTCTAACAAGCTATTATAGTGATAATCACTTAAGATCTAACCCTTCAAAAACTGAAGTGTGTGCATTTCAACTAAAAAATAGGAAAGCTCAGCGTAAGTTAAAAGTAATGTGGTCAGGTATCGAATTGCAGACATGTAACACTCCAAAATATCTGGGAGTGACACTCGACAGAAACCTCACATATAAGAAGCACTGCATGAATTGCAAAATGAAGATCTCTACAAGAAACAACTTACTGCGCAAATTAGTTGGATCACAGTGGGGCAGTCAACCACAAACTATACGTACATCGGCAATGGCCCTTTGTTACTCCGTTGCAGAATATGCATGCCCAGTTTGGTACTCATCATATCATACCAAACAGGTGGATGTAGCCCTCAATAACACCTGTAGGCTAGTGACAGTTTGCTTAAAACCTACGCCAGTTGACAGGCTTTACCAGCTTTCGGGCATTGCACCACCCAGTATCCGGAGAGAAGTGGCTGCGAACAAGGAGAGGACCAAAGAACCATAGAACGGGAAAGTGCTCATCCACTGCACGGCCATACACTACCAGCCCAGAGACTCAAATCCAGGAAAAGCTTTCTCAGAACATCACGGGAACTAATTGGGTCACCTGAAAAGGCAAGAGTACAGTTATGGAAAATGAGGGTTCCCAACATCTCGGGACCACTGACAGTTGCAGAGCGCTTGCCACCATCCGTCCTCCGCCATTCACAGCCATTATTTTCTTGGCAGTCTACTTTGGAGTTCTTGTCTCTCGACATTTTCTCCTTATTCATTGGATGGTGCATTACGTCACTTTGGGTGTGTCGTATTGGTTGGCGTTATGTGATTAACTTTTTATTTTGTCTTTTTAATGTTGCCTGAGCAATGCTAACGGTCTTCTGTGCCGGCCGGTGGGAACTTCATATCGACCGAGCACGCTGACCAGTGGGTTGTTACTCGTCTCAGCTTTCCGATAAAACGCCGTAGCGAGTGCTCGGAAGCGGTCTTTAATGGGTGGTACGCCTGCCGCCTCGTGCAGCGCCGCAGTCGGGAAGCGCGATGGCAGGTGTAGGGCGCGCTTCAGCGCCCTGTTCTGGATGACTTGAAGCCGGTTGGCGTGTTTGTCCGCCGCGTAGCCCCACACTGGGCAGGCGTACTCAAGAAGTGGCCTGACCAGTGTGAGGTAGATCTTCACGCCCAGTGCAGGTGGAAGCGCACTGGTCCTGTTCAGCAGAGGGTAAAGATCATGCAGTCTTCCGCTGGCCCTCCTGCGTACTTCATTTATGTGTGATTGCCACGTGAGCTTGGAGTCGAGTGTGACTCCAAGGTATTTTAACGTTGTCTTCCATGGAATGTCTACTCCGTGGAGTTTCAGTACTGGATCCGCGTGGTTCCTGTTCCTCGGACCGTATTTCTTAGTGATGACAATCGCCTGGGTCTTCGCGGCGTTTACTTCTATACGCCATCTGCGTGCCCAGGCCTCCGTCTGCTGGAGTATATCTTGTAGCCTTCTGGTGGCGATGGCTCTGCTACGGCTGCTGGTGACATAAGCTGTGTCATCAGCGTAGGTAGCCGTCTGCACTCGGACCGCCGTGGGAACGTCGGCCGTGTAGAGGGAGTAGAGTGTTGGACCCAGTACGGACCCCTGAGGGACTCCTGCCATGATGCGCCTTCGCGTTGATGTTTTCCCGTCGACTCTTACATGAAAAGTTCTTCCAAGCAGGTACGAACGGATCATCTTCACTAAGGGCCCCGGGAAGCCTTGTTGGTACAGTTTAAGTAGGAGCCCTGTGTGCCACACCGAATCGAATGCTCTTGCGATGTCGAGCGACACGAGGGCACAGTATTCCTTGTGCAGGAAAGCTCGTGTCGCGGACTCCACGATGCGTAGCACCTGTTGTGACGTGGAGTGGCCACGCCGGAAGCCGAACTGATGCGCGGGTAGGATGTTATTCGCCTCGATGTAGGAGTTAATCCTTTTCAGGAGAAGCCGCTCGAAGATCTTACTGACGGACGGCAAGAGGCTGATCGGCCGATAGTGCTGAGGAAAGATGGGATCTTTCCCGCTCTTGTGTACCGCCACGACTTCGGCGTGTTTCCACCGACGTGGGTACCTCTTCGTTAGCAGGATTCTGTTAAATAGGTTCGCTAGGTACACCGAGGCCTCAGGCGGCAGGTTCCTCAAGCACCGATTTGGAATCCCATCGTGGCCGGGTGCTTTGTCCAGCTGCAGCTTCGCCAAGCAACTAGCCACCTCCGCTGGGGAGATCGGTTCTATTTGCTCTTCACCATCATCAGCGTCGAGATATACTCGTAGACGGCGTCGAGCAGCGCGCAGTTCCCGGTCATTTACGTTTACATCAGATGGGCGGAAGTTTCTTTCGAAGCTGTCAGCCAGGGCATTGGCCTTGGCCGCTGGCTTGTAGACGAGCCCATTCACGCCGTGCAGAGGTGGGATGCGCTGTCTTCTCTTAGTGAGTTTGCGGGTCTGCTCCCACATGGTTCCATCATCAGGCTTGAGCGACGATACGCGGGCATCCCACTCCCGGTTCCGGTGCTCGACCAGTGCCGCTTTCAGTTCCTTCTGTAGCCTGTTAAGGAGTCTCTTGGTCACCGGATTTCTGGTAATTTTCCACTCCTTGCTGACACGGTTCTTGTGCCGGATAGCCGCGATTAAGTGTGGTGGAAGCTGTTGCGTAGCGATTGGTCTTCGGTTGCGCAGAGGTGTGGATGCTGACGTGGCGTCCTTGACTATTTCTTCGAAGGCGCGCAGTGCCGCATCCACGTCTTCGACTCGCTGGTTGGCTAGAGCGGTAGAGACGAGTTGTCGGTAGCTTGCCCAGTCAGTGTTGCGGAAATCTGGGTGAATCTCTTCTGTTTCCTGCCACGGTCCAACATCCACTGCAACTATCACCGGCGAATGGTCCGACGACATCCGGTTGATAGTGGTCGCGTCGATGAATCCAGTGAGGCCTTTGGTCACCGCTATGTCTATGACATCCGGCCGATAACCGCTGGCTGGGAAGTGTGTAGGCTCTTCTGGGCCCCACACACACATGTTGTGTCTGAGGGCTAGGCGTCTCAGTAAGTTGCCAGCTGGATTCTTGATTCGACTGTTCCAATCGGGGTGTTTCGCATTGAAATCACCACCGATCAGAACCTTGCCCCTGATTGTCGCCAGCGCGGTGAGATCGGCTTCCACCATCTGCCTGGTGGGGGGCCGGTAGACTGCCACGACCGTAAGTTTACCGGTAACAGTGGTAACCTCCACTCCGACGGCTTCTATTTGCTGCATTGGCGGTAGAATCACTTGGCAGTGCGGTATTCTCCGTTTGATGAAGACTGCAACTCCTCCCCCGGCGGTGAGGCGGTGAGGCGGTCTCGTCTGTAGCAGCAGTAGTTAGCTGCTGAAACACGTAGTCCCGGCTTGAGGTGGGATTCGCTGATGAGGCAGACATCTATATCCTGCTCCCTCAGAAATTGCCGGAACTCAATCATCTGTGAATACATGCCATTGGCGTTCCATATGCAGAATTTGAGATTCCGTATGTGGGGTCCTCTATCCATTGTGGTTGTGACATTTGCATATGGGAGAGGCCGTAGCCGACGTCGCTGAGGCATGCATGCTGCTTGTCATGGTGTCCATTTTCTGTATTAGAGTGACCATCAAATTCATTACGGTATTCATCATGGTGATGAGTTGCTCCATGGTGTCTGCAGGTGCTTGTGCGGCCCGCTGCATCCTTCGCTGGATAAGATTTGGTCTGGCTGCAGGTTGCCTAGGTTCTTGTATAGCAGTCTCTGTTGGTTCTTGCAACCCCCCTGGGCTGTCAGGAGGATTTCCATTTGGTGGGACGCCAGAAGTAGCTGCAGCAAACGTACGGTTGTCTCTGCGGTTGTTGTTTATCTTCTTGGCAGGTTGCCTCTTGCCCGTTGCTGCTGGCCCAGGTGTAGCTGCCAGCTGCCGCCCCTGGTCTGCTGACTGTTCATTCTTCTTTTCAAGGTTCTCTCTTGTGGTGTTCGTCCCTCGAAGTCGATCGCGTGCCCTCTTATAAGCGCTGCAGCCCTTATAGCTGGCAACGTGGTTGCCGCCACAGTTGTGGCATTTGGCGGTGTCCTTTGTCTTCGCTGCAGTGCAGTTGTTGGAGTCGTGCGGGCCGGCGCATTTAACGCAGACCGACTTCATCCTGCAATGCCGGGCCACGTGTCCAAACAGCTGGCAGTTGTAGCATTGGGGAGGCCCGGCTGAGGAGCGTAACTTCTCTGTGGTAACCTTCAGGTGACATATGCTTTCCACCTGGAAGATTCCACGGTTCTCCACAGTATCTGGTACTACTGCCAGAAAAAGCGGCATTTCAACGTTCGTTCCTGGGCGTCTTAGTTGGGCAACAGCTTGGATGTCGTAGCCCATGGTGATCAGTTCCTCTTTGAGATCGGCGACTGGAAAAGAACGTGGTATTCCCCTGAACACCACCTTAAGTCGCTTAACTTCGCCAGTAGGGAAGGTAAAATACGGAGTCTGCATTTGGTCCAGTTGCTTCGTCACGGCGGAGTAGTCTTCCACGGTGGTAAACGTAAATTTAATTTTATCTCCGCCCGCTGTTTTGGCAGAGAATGGGTCTTTGGTAATCTTCTTCACCCATTCATGGAGCTTCTTATAACTCTCTTGGAATTCCACCACGATGGGCGGAATGTGTGGACTTCTGTTTCTGGGAGGCTCTTCTTCTTGTAGCGGTGCAAACTGATTTGAGGTTTCCATCCGCTCGGGCTCTGGCGACGGCAGCGGCTTGCTCGTGCGGCGAGCCAACACGAACCCCTCGCTGTCGGGCAGATCTTCTGCTGTGCTGCGTCCAGGCGTTGCAGTCTGGCAGCTGTTAACGGCTATTTCTTCTTCAGTGGTCTTCCTGTAATTTATCTTCACAGCACCTCCGGGCCGAGCCGAGGTACTTGGCTCAGGGAAGCTGAAAGCCCCCTTGAGATTCTTCTTTGCAGCTTTCTTGCCTTTGCTAGGCGCCGAGAGCTGTGACACCGGCACGCTGATTTTATAGTTGACACCTCTCACATCATTCTTGGAAATCTTCGTCTTGCCGGAAGAAGGCGGAGAGGTTCTCCTCTTTGTAGCACGGTTGTCTACAGGACCGTGGGCTATCCCAGTCGTCAGCTGCGAGTAATAAGCGTTCCGATCAGAATCCATTTCCAAGTCCTTTGTGGTTTGCTGGGTCGTCATAGGCGGTGGCTGTATTGATCCATTTGAAGCCCCACTCAAGTCCGTTTCCGTATGCACAGTCGTCAACATTGCCGCGGTTGCCGCCGGCAAAGCCGAGAGCACTGGGGCACTCTGCCCGCCTGGCGCGGCAGCGCAGCTAGCACTTTCCTCATCGCTCGTCATAACAGCACGGCGGCAGACTCGGAACTCGCGCTTGCCACCAGGTTACGCAGAGGACTGGAACGTCTGGCGGTCCTTAAATCGACTGCGAACAGGAGTGGGCAGGTCCAAGGAAAACCTAGTGAGATGCGGTTATACTGATGCTACCTGTATTAAGTGCGAATGTGGTGAGGAGCAAACTATGAACCATATGCTAGAGTGCCCTATGTGCCCATCATCCTGCAACAACGAAGACCTGTTTCAAGCAACACACAATGCAATTGAGGTTGCGAAGTATTGGTCAAACTGTGTTTAAGATTGTTGATTCGCACAATGTATTTAACTGTGTATTTTGATGTTTGCGATACGAGAATAATAATAATCTACATATTCGTCTATGATTTGTCGCTGTTTATCACAGATTGACTCCAGAAGTACAGACGCGCCTCAAGCACCAGATGGCTCTGTCTGTCGCTGCGGTGGTTCTGCTGCTGACAGCACACGGCAGCGGTCAACACGAGACACGACCGTGGGTTGGCGGAAGGATTGCTGGAGGCGTAAACTCCACCATCGAAGAGTTCCCGTGGCAAGTGTCGATAGAGCTTCGCGGTGAGCACTTCTGTGCAGGCAGCGTGTTGTCTGAACTTTGGGTTCTGACGGCGGCACACTGCTTTTACGCCAGATGTAAACCCGTGGTGAGGTCCAGCACCGGCTTGAGAAGGAAGGGCGGGCTGACTCACGCAGTCAAGAGGAAGATCCTTCACGAGCGCTACTACAAGGAGGATAAGAACCTGGACTACGACATTGCCGTGCTGGAGATGGAAACGCCGTTTGTCTGGACTAAGCAACTGCAGGTACTTTTTTCAGGAATCGGTACCTCCACTTTTTTAATATGCTTCAGTTCCATTGAGAGGTGCTGTTGTTACTAATTTATAACACGTAGATCCACTAAATTCAATTTATTCCATAACTTTTTATAGTTAAAAAATACGAAAATCTTTTACTACTACTTCTAAATAAATATCCAATCTGTTATAACTTTCACACCGTCAATTCATAGTGACCAAGGGTTTCCAGCCCCAGCTCCATACAATTTTATTTTTTTTTCCTTACGGCTTTACCACTCGACGGCTAAGGTCATTACAGGCGGGATGGGACTAGGGACAAGGAACGGGTAGGATTTCGGCCATGGCCTTTTTGAAGGAATCATCGCGGCATTCGCCTGGAGTGATTTGGGGAAACCATGGAAAACCCAAATCTGGATGCCCGGACGGGGATTCGAACCGGCGTCCTCCCGAATGCGAGGCCAGAGCGTTAACCGTTCACCCACCACACTCGTTACTTCCATACAAGCCTACACCTCCTACTCAGGGTTGCCAATTCAAAACATTTTTTACCCTTAAAGCTTAAGTAAAAAAACACTAAAATTACCAAAATTAAGCGGTAAAAACCCTAAAAAATAAATACTATATTTTGCTTAGTAATTTTCGTTATTTATAAATTATGCAATATTTCGAACATTATTTCGTTTTGTTTTGATGGTACAGAGTTTTTGAGATCATAATTTTTAACATTAAACAAACTTAACACTTTAGTAGGAGGATTAAATGTTATGCAACATCCACCATTCCGTCGTAATATGAATCGTACCATTATCACAGGTTGTAGCACCTCAATACATGACCTAATTACGCAAGTTATTTTTAACAATATTGCAGATACAAAAGGCGCGGTCGATATCGGAACCGTGATTAATACTAGACCAAACTCTGAAATGTTTTCAAAACGTTAAAGCCAGCTGCGTCACAATCATCTGAGGTGTATGTATTCCACCATGTTTTATTACTCAGTTGGTACTACTCGGAATCGATGTAATTTTTTTGCCAAAAATATGAGTGCGTTCATGGGTTTGACTTGTACCAATCTTTGGGTGCAAATCAGCAATCATTTTCAATATTATTAGCCGACAAATTGCACGTTCACACACAACACAGATAATTCTACCAGAAATCTGCAACGGCAACATTGTTGTGCATTTCTCCAACAACCACGTCTTGACATAACGTAAGTAACCCAAAGAAGTCTACGACTATTGTAAACACTGAGTCTATGGTAACATTTTTTTTTTTAAATTATGAATCAGAACATAGATATTTTACTTTACAATCAGAAAAAAAATTAACCATTGAGAAGTCTGAATTCTTAGTAACGAGGTCTGTACCTGATGTTAATTTAATTCTCAACAAATAAATCAAAAAGTCTCTAAAAAATTCCCCTAAAATTATAAATCCCCAAAAAAATCCCATCCCGCGTGTAAACCCCCCAAATTTAGGGGAAAACCCCCCAACATGGCACCCCTGCTTCGTACTGAATTCTGTAATATGCTTAGCGCATTCTCGCCATGGATGATTCTCACCCGACAACGGGAAATCCCCGGACTCTCTGACGTCGCAACAACACTTGGTTCCCCGAGCAAATAAACAATCCGTCATTATTAATAGTGAAGACAACAATCCTGCAAAAACAAAAAAATTATTTAAATATGACAAAATTTTAAAAAAAGATACTATTATTTATTTATTTGTTGTGTAGCTTACCAACTAATATAATACATATAAATATACAAAATATATTCAACGAAAAGAAAGTTGGTAACATTCACAAATTGATGTCTAGTTGTTGCAGCCATACTATGAAGGAAGTTGTAGCACTGAAAACATCTTGAAGTGGTCCATCGTACTGCCTTAGAGGGCGTTCCTTGATGACGTGCTCCACACTCTGGGAAGGAGCTCCGCAGTCACAGGCAGGAGAATCCTGAAGTCCCCACTCATGGAGCATGGCGCTGCATTTGGTGTGGCCTGTTCTTAGGTGATTTAGTTTCACCCACTGGTCTCTATTTAGGTGGAATATTGAAAGTCCAGTTGTAGGATATTCAATATCTTGGTGTTCACAGATGCAGATTCCAACTCTGTCGTCATTTTTCCTTGTTATCATGCCTAGGCTTGCCAACCGTCCCGTTCTAACGCGATTTGTCCGTGTCAGGTTCACTACATGCGACCGGACGCAAAATGTCCGAATGAAACATCATGTGAGTACAGAAGGACATGTGAGGAAAACAAAATCTACATCTAAAGCAGCAGTTTTAACAAAACCTTTTTTTTAATGTTTGTGTTGAAGAAGACACTGTTTTTTCTGCAGAGGTTTTGTTGACATAGTAATAAAATAATAGTTTTTTCTAGTATTAATTTTATTAAATATTTGTGATTATTATTCCAAACAATAATTTTTTCTTATTTTTTAATTCGCAATTGTTGTAACAACAGTTAATTGTAAAAATAAAATACGAATTGCTCTTTAAATAATTTTACTTTTTCTAACATACATACCCCCCTAACCCCCCCGCCCTCATGGGCTTTTGTCCGGTCGTGGAGATCTGAAATGTTGGCATTTGTACAGCCGTGGAAACCTGAAAAGTTGGCAACCCTAATCATGCCGGACTGGATTTCCGGATTTAAGACTAGTGGGGGGTAGAACATTTAGGACCTCGTGGATTCGAAGATCCTGAGGATGGTTAGGATGATGTAACTTTATCCATAGTCCTCTGAGGAAGTACGATGGACCATTTCAAGCCGTTTTCAGTGCTACAACTTCGTTCATAGCATGGCTCCAACTGGACATCAATTTATGAACGCTACCAAAGTTCTTGTCATTGTATGTATTTATATGTATTACATGTTGCTTCTTGGCGTCTTACTTCTGGGGGTGGTATATTTCTGATCATATATAACCAGGGGACTGGGGTGGATTTTAGTGTGCCAGTTATTACTCTCATACACTCGTTCAGATGGACGTCGATTTTTCTAGTGTGAGCACTACGTTGCCACACTGGAGCAAAGTCTCAGCGACAGGGTAAACCATGGTGAGGGCGGTTGTTCGTACTTCGTAGTTAGCCCGCATTAGCTGCCCACGAAGTACCAGCTAGCTTCTTCATGATGTTGTTCCGTGTTTTAAGTTTCTGACTTGTGTTTTCTAGGTGTTTTTTTTGCACGTTAAAGAACTGCCTGAGGCAGGGTTTGTGAAAGTTGGATACACGAACCCCTAGTGATCGTAGAAGGTTCGCGACAAGATGGCGGCTGACTGGCTGCCTCGAGTTTTAAAAACGCACTATGGTGAATTGAGACTGAAACCCACACACAAGTTTTACCTTATGTGGGATTCACAATATAGCCTTGAAATATTCAATACCATATTAAAATTGTATTACTGTTATTTGTGAATAAAAAAATGGGGGGAAAAAACATGAGCAAAATGATCCTAAAATTGATTCAATCTGCTGGAAGAAACGGTTATAAGATTGTTCGTGGTTTAATTAATGTGATAAATAATCATTCCACCACAAAGTTCAGTTTAACATTTGTTTTTATTCACCAAGAAAACACGACGTCAACGATACTGTTTACATGCATAGATACAATCCAGATGTTGCGTACAACACTTCTTCCACAGACAATACAGTGCTTGGCCTTCGTAAACTTTAGTAGGTGAAAACTTTGCCGAAAAACTAGCTAACTCTGTCACAGATGACCGCTTTATATAAACTCCATCGAAATTTCTAGAACTGTTCAAAGGATTCCGACAGATATTTCTCGAACATTACTTAAACAATTAAAACATATTAAAAACAATCAGAATTATTAGATAATCATTTGCAATCATTCCAAAATGGTCAGAAATGGAAATAAAGATACTTAAACACAAAATTATTCACAGAAATCATTTTAAACTGTAGCAAATTGTCCTTTAGACATCGTAACCTGCATTAATACTTAAAATTACAAACATTTAAGCAATTCTCTTATATAATTCTATTCTTAAACATATTAAATGGCCTCTAGATAATTTCTTTTCGTAAAACAAAGTCTATATACATTGATTTACAGGAAACTGCAAAACAAACCTACCAGATCTTATTCAACCAAACTCTAGCTTACTACAATTGCTTCATAAAATACAATTCCATTTAATATTAGGTTTGAGGGCTGTGACACAGTCCGTCAGTCACATTGTGCTCTTTGTCACTGTATTACTTTTGTAAAATTAAAAATCTTATTTTAAAAAAAGTGAAAACCCAGATTTTTTTAAAAGGGGGTTCGCCATTGCCTGGGAAATTTTATAGGGGTTACGCGGAGCTAAAAGTTTGAGAAACTCTGGTCTGATGAGATGCCAAGATATTTAGGGTAGAAATTATTTTTTCTCTTTGGTGGCAGAAGTTCACTTTGAGCTGCTGATGTACTATTCTATTGCTCAACTCGGGTTTGATGCTGGCATAGTTAATGATGTCGTATTAATTCTGTTTGTGTGTGATCAGCCGGTACGGGGCCTGGCCGTGGAGAACCCTCCAGCTGGATCTCCTGTGGTGGTCACGGGATGGGGCTACACCTCCAAGCGAGAGGACAGCCCAGAGCAGCTGCAGCAGTTGGCTTCGACTATGGAAGACTGGGACTAGGGATGCTCGATATACATCGATGCATCGAAAACATCGATGTTTACTATTCGATGCATCGAATCAATCCGATGCATCGTTTACTTTCGATGTTTAACGATACATCGATGTTTTTCATTCGATACATCGAAAGAACATATGCGTTTCTTCGACGCGATAGAATCAGTTTTAAAGCAAAACAAAAACAGAAAATTGTATTACTATACGTTATTTTTGTCATCTAAAAATCACATTAAATTTTTTCTTTTAACTTGGATAAAACAAGAAAAACTACGTCATATGATTGGTTTGAAAGCAAAACAAAAAACAGGAAATTGTATTGCTATATTTTATTTTGTTACCTACAAAATCACATCACATTTTTCTTTTAATTTAATTTTGACAAAACAACAAAAAATTACAGTTGACATGAAATTTCCCGACAGTGTACGGCGGAGCCACACCTTAGGGCAAGGCTAAAAGTACCTAGTAGGCTTCAAAAATTTGCTTAAAGTTACTGCTCCTCATTATAAAATACCCAGCAGAGCAACTGTGACACAGTGGCTTGATGACAAGTATGACGTCTTGGCAACATTAATAAAATCAAAACTCTCAAATGTTGAACACCTCACTTGAACAAGTGATATATGTTCAGACATGCAGATGCGCAGCTTTTTGGGTGTAACAGCGCATTATCAACTCAGTGAAAGTCATTCATCGGAATGTATAGTAGACATGCGACTTAAGACCTGCAATGATTGGGGATTTGATACGGACAAAGTCTTTGCGGTCATTACTGATAACGTCCCGAATATGGTAAAAGCTGTGGAATTAGGATTTGGAAAGAAGCACATCCCTTGTTTCGCTCACATACTTAATTTAGTTGCTAAAAATATTCTAAAAATACCTGACTTAGAAAATATATTGTCAAAAATAAAGACCATTGTTACTTTCTTTAAACACAGTTGTTTGGCAAGCGACGATTTTAGAAAGTCAGTAAGTGCTGAAATAAGGTTAATACAAGACGTGTCAACACGCTGGAATAACACATATTATATGATTCAAAGATTTTTGGAGCTTAAAAATGTTGTAAGTGATATATTGATATGCCATAAAACAGCACCTCCAATGCTGACGGGTTTGAAATTGAATATCGCGTCATCTCTTCTTAACATACTAATTTAATTTTTTTAAATTTAATTGAAATGGAGCACTCGCTCCGGTGGCAATTTCCTTACAAACCCAACTTCCCCCTATCCTGCACCCACCTACATTTGCCCTCTACAAGTTTCAACTTTAAATTCTTTTAACGCTTTCGGTAAGTTATTCATCATTCCCCTTGGTAACTCATTCCAATCCCCGACACCCTTACCTAAAAAAGAAAATCTTCAAACCCCCTTGTGCCTGAAATCGAGTGCCACCTTGTGGTCATGGTCATCTTTTTCCTTCCATGAACTACTTTTCATACCTACTGCAATATCTTTCCATGCCTCATCGCCAGTATACGCCCTGTACACTCCCATCACCCTCCTCATCCTCCTCCTATTTTACAATGAATCCCATTCCAGCTCCTTTATCATATCTGTCACTGATTGCATTCTGTGATAATTTCCAGAAACAAATCTAGCAGCTCTTCTTTACACCTTCTCCAACTCCTGTATTTGATACTCAAAATGACGGTCCCATACTACACTACCATATTCGAGCAATGGTCTGACCAAAGTTTTGTAACCCAATTCCTTTACTTCTCTCGTGCATCCCCTCATCACCCTCTCTAACAAGTGCAGAATTTTGAAACCTTTTCCTATCACCTGTCCAATGTGTCCTGCCCTGTTAAGCTTGTTATCAAATGTAATGCCAAGATATTTACATTTCAAGTCTTCAGCAAGCAATTCTTTCCCCACCTTATATTCATAATTAACCTTTTGTTTTTTATTTGTGTATCTAATTAGCTGACTCTTCTTTGGATTTATCTTCATCCCATGTTTACCAACCCAACTAGATATCCTGTCCAGATCACCCTGCAACTGTTTACAGTCCTCTATCCTCTACGCCCACTTGAAGGAGCAACTAAAGAAATATCTGGGGATAAATATTGTACCAGCAGTAAAGTGATCCCTTTAGCGCACTGCATGTTTTCAAAACTCAAATCAGTTGAGACTGATGAACCTTTAGTGATGGAAGTACATAAGCTCGTACTAAAAGAAATCAACAAACGGATGGGTGCTATCGAACAAGTTTCGTCTTTAGCTATCGCGACCTTATTGGACCCACGATTCAAAAAACTACATTTTGAAGACCCGATGGCTTGTGCAAATGCTATTCAAAAGATCAAAGATATGATAAAGAGGGAGCTGGAAGAAAAGCGAACAGAATCTGATTCAGATAGTTCTGACAAAACATTGGAAGATTTCAGTCTTTGGACCGATCATCACAAAGTAGTTCAAAGAAACTGGAAATCAAACAAGACCGAAGAATGTGTTTTGTGACGATCTGTCTGTCTGCTTGAGAACTCCGGTTGGCCGGCTTAGTGAAAATCTATTAGAAGTATGGTCCGATTATAAACAAAAGTTTCAAAAATTGTACAAAATACCTTATAAATATTTAACTTTAGTAGCCAGCTCAGTGCCATCAGAAAGATTTTTTTCGAAAGCTGAACAAGTTTTAAATCAACAACGAAACAGAATTCAAGGAAAGCGGGTTAATAAACTTTTATTTATGCAAAGTTTAGAGAGAAAATATTGGGATTTATAAATTCCAATTAGATTAGAATCCCAACACTGCCTCTCTTTCAGCGTTTCCTCGCTTTTCTTTTATTCTTTCTTTCTATTCGAATTTCTAATTTATAAATCTCAGTCATTTCAAATTGCCTTTGTAAAAGACTAATTAAAAATATAATTCAAATAAATACTTCATTTTGTTAGTTTCCTAATCTTTGTCTCATTTTTAAGCTTTCCTAATTTATATTAACCGATATATATATATACCGATATTTTTATTCGATGCATCGAAAACATCGATGTTTTTATTCGATGCATCGTGAAACATCGATGCAACGTTTCGATGCATCACATCGAAAAAAACATCGATGTATTTTCTGGATGAACATCCCTAACTGGGACCAATGCAAGGCAGCCATAGAGCCGCGAGCTCCCAGCGTGGTGAGCGAGAGAGTAATCTGTACGTTCGACCCTGATAAGAGACTTTGTTGGGGCGAGAGCGGAGGTCCAGTCATCGACGAGGAAACACGTGTTCAGGTGGGGATTACAAAGAACGTCTTCGAGAAATGCGCGAGTGAGTTCCCGACCTTGCACACGAGCGTGGCTAAGCTGAGAGGCTGGATCAGAGAGAAGACGGGCGTCTGAAGAAAACTGACCAGCTGACTGGTAAAGTACACCGCAGAACACTAGCAAACGATTACCGCACCTCTGTACATGTATCTGAAAGCAAATAAAAAGACGACTTAGCTTGTTTTGTTTCACCCACACCATCTGCATCCTCGACAGCTTCCTCTATAGACAAAAATCTTCAAGGATTTGTAATGTTATTCCCAAATCTTGAATGGCATGTGTTAAAAAACTCTAGTCTGGGAAAGAAATGTAGCTTATTCCTTTTTTATTTTTTCACTGTGATCACAGTCTCGACAGTTTTGATGCAATCCTTCACATCTTCCTATCTTGCCGTAATCCAGGGGTCCCCAAAGTGGTCGATACCGACCCCTTGGGGTCGATAAGAGATCTCCAGGGGTCGATCAATAAAGAGCGGTCGAAAGGGGGTCGATTAATACTAAAGAGAATCAATTAAACTATACGGGAAAGAAAATAGGAATGCTCTACTAAAAATCAGTTCAATAAATTAAAGTAAAGCTCATCCTCTCAATTCTCGTCTGTTTGCGAAGTACATGAGGAAATATGTGACAAGTTAAAACAGTACAACAACCATCTGTTCTTTTTGGCATTTCTTTATTTGAAAGTTATTCCATCTATCCATAGTTTTGTTCCTGTTTTTTGAGATTGTAATAATAGTGGAAAGTATCTCGTTTTTCTGTTAATGTTATTGGGTGGATTTTATAAATTATTTCGCTGAGTTGTTATGCAGGCCTCCTTATTGCTTAGCATCAGAAATGCCAAAAATTATTTAATATTTTTATTAAATACTTGTGGGGGTCGATAAGAAGGCAAATATCCTGTCAAGGGGTCGACGGGGTAAAAAGTTTGGGGACTCCCGCCCTAATCTCTTCAGCTCAACATATGCCATACAAACTACCATACATCCCCAATTATCTACTTCATTTCTCTCTGTCTTTCTCCGCACTTCTCTCCTTCAGTTATTCTTTCCACTTACAAAATTAACTATTTCTGAATGGTGTAAGATGGCACCCTGTCACTTCTATAACGAGCGTGGTGGGTGAACGGTTAACGTTTTGGCCTCGCATTCGGGAGGACGCGGGTTCGAATCCCCGACCGGGCTTCCAGATTTGAGCTCTGTAAATATAGGCATTGCAAACTTCAAAAACTCCAGAAACAATACTATTGTCGGTTCAAGAGCCATGGAGAGAATTATTTGAGCCGAAAGAAAGCGATTGACATGAACTGCAGCTTTGAAATTTAAATTTATAGAGGGCAATTATTGTTTTAGAAGCCTGCGTGATACTACCTCAACGAGTGACAACCATCTTGTGTGACTTGATATTTGTGAAAACTATAAATGTTTTAAAATCTCCAATACGTTTTGAAGAATTTTGTTTATAATTAAATACTTCTCTACAAAAGTCCTCAACGCCTCTCGGCTATTTTTCGCGTACGTTAAAAGAATAACAAATGCGTTTAACAGTAAAAATATGAGGTACGTCATCTTTTAACAAAGTGACCAATGAATGAATAGCTACAAGCCAAACATATTTGATTTGCGAGTATGAAAATATTCGACGATTTTGCTATGCAGTGCTATTGCTGTACCATCTAAGATTGGTATTAAAAGTCAGAATCTATCTTCAACCTGGAAATTTGAGTTTACTATCCTTATGATAGACGCCAAATGTTTGGTTGTAGACTTATCCGTGCTTTTGTCAACAATTAATGAAAAGTAATCGTTTTGTATCATCTCAATTAAATTTTCTTCTGCTGTCTGTCGTGTTACATTTAAGATAATCGCTGTATCTTTTGTCCGTCTCATTAATAATTCTTCCACAATTTTTTAATGTGGACAGACTGTGCTAATTAATTTACTCAAATGAGATAAATTACGGTATTAAAAGCCACTCAGCAATGAAGCAAGACATTTTTACTTCAACTGCTTTGGCTATTACTTTTGGATCCTGTGATTTGAAAGTTGAGGCAAGCATAGATGTTTATTTATTTATTTATTGTAACTTTATACTGTTGCTGACGTGTCTTGAGGCTTTCTTGCGTAGCAGTTCGTCCGTGCATTTTCGGTCGCAGTTACATGCGTAACAGAAAAAATAGGTCTCACCTTAGGAGCATTTCTTTAACCAGCCACGGACTGTGCTCTTTTAACTGCGAATTTATAAACTTCTGCTCGTATTTTACACTTCTTTTTCCTGGGAAGAGTTTTTTCAGAAGATATCTGCTCATTGAATCAAAGATGCTGTTTCGATATTATAATTTAAAAGTCACATTACACGTACTTGTTCGCTTGGTTGAAACAAAAGCTGCCCATACACACATACGTTTGTGCGCGAGTAAGCTCGCCAAATATTTACGCGTGGATATTCTCGCGACGAGCCTGTACTTGTCAGAGCCCATACACAGGAACATCATTTCCACACATTTCTCGTCGTTCATTTGGCTCGCCGCGCTCAAATTGTTGTGTTTATGGTAGTGGTCTACGGATTTATCCGTCATGATTTCCTGGCTCGCGGCTCACTGGGAGTTTCAAAACATCGCGAGCCAAGTGTAGTGAGGTTATGTTACAAGCGACGTGACAATATTGAAATGAATCATGTTTTTAAGTTCTACACAAAAAATGTATTTATTCGTGCAGCAGCTTATATTAGAGCTGTAAAAAAGAAAAAGAAACGGACAGTATGACAAAAAAAGTGGTTGCAGGAAGATTATAAACACCGTAAACACGATCATATACTGCTACTTGTACTATTTGAAAAGCATTTTCTTCGATTTCTTCAGTATTCCATAAATGTACAGATACATCTTCCCATTCATAATTTGGGCTTCCTATATTGCTGATACTGTCCAATGGTTCGTGTAGATTTCTCATAAACAGTAATAAGTCGTAGTAATATCGTAAATTAGTTTTGTAGATTTTGTCTTCGCCTATTCCACTTGTCGAATTTTCATTTTTTTATATATTTCTTGCGAAAAGTACTCCGCAAAGAGTGGATTTTCTTTTATTATTAATGCACTATCAACTTGTATATTATATTTCTCACAAACCTCTATCAATACACTATATCCTAATTTTTTTAAAGTTCTGTTCGCATACTCTTTTGGTTTCACCTTTCACAATGGAGTATGATATGTCACAATTAAATGAGCTACGAATTCTCTGCTCAAATTACTTAACTTGTTAGACACTAACTTAGTCTTATGCGCCGCGAGTAAATTGTTAAGTGAGATATCTGTGTGTATGGTTACGGTCGCGCATGCTCGCCACGATCAAATAGGTAACGATTGTTATTTGGCTTTTGATGCGGCTCTTCGTTAGACAATTAACACACACTTTTTATCGCCTATATGGATCGCCACGGAATTGCTGGCGCACAAATGTGTGTGTTTGTATGCCTAGCTAAAGAAGTGACTGAAAGATGAAGATGTTTCGTCACTGAACGGGGAATTCCCTAGATTTGCTGCAACCTACTCGGGTATTGCCACTGCCATCTGAAACATCTGCGCTACCGATATTTTCACTAGTTACAATGTTATCAAATAATATTTGCATGGTGTAACAAGTGGCGCTAAGTAAAACAGTAAAGTTTCCGAATGAAACAGAAAACAGCAATGTCATTGAAAAAACATCGAATTTACTGTTAAAACAATAGAGTTGATTACAGTGGTTGCCGCTTCTATTGCAGTTGGATAGTTTGTCTTTGTTGGTGAGTATTTACTTTTATTGTTGCCCCACAGTTTTATATTTGCATTTGTGTATCAGTGCTACTGCATGATTAGTAACGACTTTGGTTTGTTGTACCTCAGTACCTCGGTGCCATATTGTCCGATGCTTTTGATGTATCAAATACAGGAATTGGCGAGGGTGCAAAAAAGAGCTGCTAAATTTGTTTCTGGAAATTACCGCAGAAGGCAACCAGTAACAGATATGATAAGAGAGTTGGAGTGGGATTCATTAGAAGACAGAAGGATGGTGAAGAAGGTCATGGGAGTGAGCAAGGAGTATAACGGTGATGAGGCATGGAAAGATATTAGAATTAAATATAATACATGGAAGGGAAAATATGACCATGACCACAAGCTAGCGCTCGATCTCAGGCACAAGCGTGTTGGAAGATTTTTTTTTTTTTTTAATTAGGTAATGGTGTCAGGGATTGGGATAAGTTACCAAGAGAAATGATAAATAATTTACCAACAGTATCGGTTCATGCGTTCCACTGTCAGAGGCATCAGAACGATTTTCCCTCATAGTTTACAACTCGGTCGTTTCCGGACCAGAGTCCCTAACCTCAAATTGACACATTCACCCTTCATCCCTGAAAGTTCGTAACATCATCATAGAATGACAGTGTATAGAGCGGCTGGCGGAGTTGTGAGGGGCTGTTAAGGGTAGAATTCTGCACTTGGAGATGTAGCCAGGGTCGCATTTAAGCATAGGCTACCTAGGCTGTAGCCTAAGAGATGACACACGTTTTACCTCCCAGCATACGCTGTTTATGACAGATGAAAAATAATTTCTTTATACACTGATCAGCCAGAACATTATGACGACTTACTTACTAGCGTATTGGTCCACCTTTCCAACGTAATACAGTAGTGGTTCGGCGTAGCATGGATTCTACAACTCCTTCGTAGGCTTCCAGAGGTATCTGACACCAAATTTCTAAACACAGGTGACGCAATTCCCTTAAATTACGGCCCAGCGGTTTGTGGGCGCGGTGCTTGGGAACGAGCATCTCGGAAACGGAGAGGCTGGTCGCCTGTTCTCGTGCTACTGTAGTGAGCATCTATGGAAAGTGTTTGAAGGACAGTGAAACCACGAGTAGGCGACAATGTGGTGGACACCCACGCCACATCACAGAACGTGGATGGAGCTCGGAGGCTTGCCCGCTCTGTAAAACAGGATAGGGGGTGATCAGTGGTAGATATTGCGGAAAAGTACGATTCTGGTGCATCCAGAAGTGTTTCAGAGCACAAAAATCGCGAACATAATCAGTAACTGATGTGATAAAGGAGCTGGACTGAAAGTGATTGGCAGATAGGAGGCGGCTGAAGAGAATATTTACTGGTTATAAGATATGTATTAGAGATGAAGTTTGGATTGATATTGGTAGAAGAATTACGAATAGTATGTGGAAGGGAAGATATTTCTCCGACTACAAGCTGGCACTCGATTCATGTTTTGCACGTAAAGGAGTCAGGGACTGGGAAAATTACCAAGTGAGGTACTGGATAATTTACCTGATGCACCGACGGTGGTGGGTGAGTGGTTAAAACGCTCTGGCCTCGCATTCGGGAGGACGCCGGTTCGAATCCCCGTCCGGTCATCCAGATTTGAGTTTTCCATGGTTTCTCCCAATCACTCCAGGCGAATGCCCGAATGCTTCCTTCATAAAGGCCATGGCCGAATTCCTTCCTTGTCCCTGGTCCCATCCCGCCTCTAATGACTTCGAAGTCGGCGAAGCGTAAAGCCATAAGTGTAATATATATATAGTATATATACCTGATGCACTGAAAGTTATCAAAATTCGAAAAGGGAAAAAGTTGCTGGGTGGTGAAGATTACATCGAAGAATTTTATGATTAAACAAAATATGAACGTGAAAGGTAGGTTTGTAAGGGTATTTTAGTTGCGACAGATGTTCCATCATAATCAAAAATTAAATTAAAACTGGTTGGCTCTAGGAGACGGGGCAGTCTGACAGACTTAAAGAACTGTGCTGTAGTTACACTACGCACAGGATATGCTCGTGAGGACAGTTAGCATGACTTGCTGTCTGCGGAGATGAGAACGGTGTCACAGCTGGCAGTCAAAGTCAGAGATGACGAACACCGCGTGTATTGTGTCCAGAGAGGTTCTCTATTTCTCCGCGACGGTTAGGTTGGTGTGTACTCGAGTGATTTCCCCTTCTCCTCCCCAGTGATGACCAATGTATTTATGTTGGTTTCTTTTGTGGGAGATTGAATACTGAGTGTCCAGGAATTAAAGGATAATCCTGCAACCGCATGCCCTACTATATTACAAAATTTTATTTTAGTAAAAGTCTCACCATTTTAGAGGTATTGATTTTTCAAATTTTTTATTTTCGAAACATATGACTTAGTTTATTCCATGCCATTTCTACAACTTAAGACTTTCTGAACTCTGTATTTTTTTATTTTTTTTAATTTACTCAAACATGTTTGAGTCTTATGTAAAAAGTGTATACACATTTATTCAAACGGCTGACTTTGACAGCCTATGAGGTAAAAGAAATGTACTAAGCGGATCGTGTCAATTACATTAAAAAATTGCTTTGTTATTGCCAATTTTAGAATGGTATAATTGTTTAACATTTCTTCTGAAATAAAGTAATCAGATTTTAACATTGCTAAAGCGGGACACCATTGACTAGCGGGGGAGGGGGGGGGAGGGGAGAGGGGGGAAGGGTGTTCTTGATTAAAAAGTTGGTCTATATGGAACAACAAATTTTTTTATATAATGCAAAAATATTATTGTAATATAATTTTCTTTAATTTCAACATCAGTATATAATACATTAAAAAAAATTGTATAGTATTTTATTCTTTAGCGTATTTCTCATTTGAGTGGTTTTTTTCCAGTAGATTGCTGTCGTTGTTTAAAAGGTCATGAAATTTTCACAGGACTTTGTTAAATTATATTTCACACATTATATGGCCATCAAAGTCTCAGCACTTTGCTGAAGACCAAAATTTTACCTTTTCCTTGTCAATATATTTTTTGGATCATGATACTTCATTAAAAAGACCATTTTCGGAAATATTACTATATGGAAAATTTTGAGTAAAATGATCGAATGGTTTTTGCACATCATTCCAATTAAGTTATGAATTTGTCGTGATGTAAGTCACTTTCAAGGCCAGCGCTAGACTTTTTGACGCCTCTATAAAACACAGTATAAATAATACGAGTACTGTCTGCTAAATTCAAGAACATTTATGTATTTATCAAATAAATTAATTACGTAAATAATCTGAACAGCTAATTTGCGACAACACTTGTTTATCTAGCAGTAGGGCGCAGCACGATGTGTATCGTCTGTGAGGCAGTTACAAAACGTTTTCTCTGTTGTCTCTGGTTTTCGTCGTTGCCAGTGTCAAAAATGCCATTGTTCAGAATGATGGTCGTATGTTAACAATTGATCAACAATGCGACTTTGGATAAGCAGTCCTTGATAAACACTTCTCGATAATCAGTCCTCAACATTGTTTTTATTAAAGTTTAACATTATAAAATTAAGAAAAATAGTGTAAAATTCATATCCTGACGAAATAGCCACATGGCCGCCGAAAGCCGTGTACTGTATTCCCTTCCCGTTCTCCCGCCGTTCCCTAGCTTGTCATGCATTCTTTCCAAAAATCGGGACTTTTTTAAAACACCGCGGGACGCGGGACAAATTGTTAAAAATCGGGACTGTCCCGCCAAAAGGGAGCGTCTGGTCAGCTTGTTCTAAAATTATGTTTTTATTGTAGTTCTAACACACGAAGGTTGGTATTTTAGTATGTTTAAAATGCTCAATGGTCTCTTTAGCAGATTGAACTGCCATAAAACAATCATTTAAAAGAAGTATAAAATAATTAAACCATTTAAGATTTTTTAACGTTTAATAAAAAATTAACATTGTTTTAGATGACTCAAATATCTTTGAGAAAATTTAAAAAAAAAAAAAAAAACCAGAGTTCAAAGTGTTTATTTGTAGAAATGGCACGAAATAAACTGAACAAAGTCGAAAAAATATTTTGAAAAATCAATATCTCGAAAATAGTGACACTTTTACTAAAATAAAATTTTGTCATAAAGTATGAAATGACATGACCCATCTGCGGTTGCAGAATTATCCTTTCATTCCTTGACAACTTGTATGTGTACATTCAGTATAGTGTGTTGTTTGCCCGTTCACACTAGAGGTCAGGTCAGCTCAGCTCAGTTCAGCTCAGCTCAGCTCACGATCCAGCATAGCATTCAATCTAGCGGTCAGCTCAGCTCAGGTCAGGCCAGATCAAGTAGTAGGCGAGGCCATTTCATTTCACTCACTCACTCGCCATGGCAGACACCGCTGCATCTACTGACGCCGCCGCGACGCAGAAAGCCAAGTTGAGGAAGAAGAGGAACAACAAGTTTGCGTTCCCAGGAGAAATCGGCTTCTACGCCGAAGCCTCCTTTCTACCGGCAGGAGCCACGGAACGCGTTGTTGAAAGCGTCAGGCCTGAAGAGTGGTCGATGAAGCTATGGAAACGTCGCCTGGACCGTGGTAACCCCAAGAAATGGAAGTTTTTCATCGCAATCCTACTGGACGATCTGCAATTCTGCTGGGAGGTCCCAACTAGCGACTTCGCCACCTTTAAGATGGTTCTCTCAAGTCAAGAACATAGTCATCTTGCAGAGAAGATTCTCCCAGCGGGAGTCGCAGAGTGGCCGGAGGCGCTTGTGTTTCCGACCCCTCTAGCTAGCGACTTTGACTGGGAGAAGTACGCCGACCTCATAAGGCGACGATTCAAAACGTTCTGTTTTGATTCGACGACCGGCCGTAACTTCCTGACCTCTCCGATCAGGAGGTCACCGCAGAAATCAACAGCCTACGCTGTGGAGGGACCAGTGCCACTCATCTTTGTCCACTACAAGAGAAACTACACCCGCATCCTGATCAATATGCATCGCCGCATGAAGCTGCCCCTATTCTGTTGGCCTGACCAACAAGGGATAAAGATCCTGCCGGCCTGCCTCTACGACTTCGAGACGGTTTTAGATATCCTACAGAATCGCTCCACCAACCATCACGTAATTTTCCACGACGGAGAAGAAGACTACACCACTGCAGTGGAAAAAGAAGCTCCTGAGCAGCAGAATCCAGAGGGCCACAACAACATACTCCCTGTTGTAGCGAGTACTAGCGCTACAACGCCGACCATCGATGAGAAACCGGCACCACGCAATGCCACAACGCAGACCATAGCAGCGAAGCCGTCCTCACGCAGCCCGGTCCAGTGCTTCAGGTGCCAAAAATTCCGGCACTATGCCAGGGACTGCACTGAACCGGTCAGGTGTGTCCGTTGCGGAGGAGGACATATCCTTGCAGACTGCAAAATACCCCGGGATGAACCAGTCTGCTGCAACTGCGGATCCAAGCACGCAGCTTCTTTCCGCGGTTGCGACATGTGGAAGCAGCAACTGCGCAAGTCTCGGCAGCACCGGAGTCCATGGCTCCATATGCAGCCCGCACCAAGTCAAGAAGTGAGCAAGACACTCACTCTCACTCTCTCACTCACTCACAGCCATGGCAGACACCGCTGCATCTACTGACGCCGCCGCGACGCAGAAAGCCAAGTCGAGGAAGAAGAGGAACAACAAGTTTGCGTTTCCAGGAGAAATCGGCTTCTACGCCGAAGCCTCCTTTCTACCTGCAGGAGCCTCGGAACGCGTTGTCGAAAGCGTCAGGCCTGAAGAGTGGTCGATGAAGCTATGGAAACGTCGCCTGGACCGTGGTAACCCCAAGAAATGGAAGTTTTTCATCGCAATCCTACTGGACGATCTGCAATTCTGTTGGGAGGTCCCAACTAGCGACTTCGCCACCTTTAAGATGGTTCTCTCAAGTCAAGAACATAGTCATCTTGCAGAGAAGATTCTCCCAGCGGGAGTCGCAGAGTGGCCGGAGGCGCTTGTGTTTCCGACCCCTCTAGCTAGCGACTTTGACTGGGAGAAGTACGCCGACCTCATAAGGCGACGATTCAAAACGTTCTGTTTTGATTCGACGACCGGCCGTAACTTCCTGACCTCTCCGATCAGGAGGTCACCGCAGAAATCAACAGCCTACGCAGTGGAGGGACCAGTGCCACTCATCTTTGTCCACTACAAGAGAAATTACACCCGCATCCTGATCAATCTGCATCGCCGCATGAAGCTGCCCCTATTCTGTTGGCCTGACCAACAAGGGATAAAGATCCTGCCGGCCTGCCTCTACGACTTCGAGACGGTTATAGATATCCTACAGAATCGCTCCACCAACCATCACGTCATTTTCCACGACGGAGAAGAAGACTACCCCACTGCAATGGAAAAAGAAGCTCCTGAGCAGCAGAATCCAGAGGGCCACAACAACACACTCTCTATTGTAGCGAGTACTAGCGCTACAACGCCGACCATCGATGAGAAACCGGCACCACGCAATGCCACAACGCAGACCATAGCAGCGAAGCCGTCCTCTCGCAGCCCGGTCCAGTGCTTCAGGTGCCAAAAATTCCGGCACTATGCCAGGGACTGCACTGAACCGGTCAGGTGTGTCCGTTGCGGAGGAGGACATATCCTTGCAGACTGCAAAATACCCCGGGATGAGCCAGTCTGCTGCAACTGCGGATCCAAGCACGCAGCTTCTTTCCGCGGTTGCGACATTTGGAAGCAGCAACTGCGCAAGTTTCGGCAGCACCGGAGTCCACGGCTCCATATGCAGCCCGCACCAAGTCAAGAAGTGAGCAAGACACACCCACAGCAGCGGCAGTCGAGTTCTGGATTGCAACAGCAACGGCAGGTTCCACTTCACCATCCAGTAACAAGACAGAAGAAGAAGTCGGAGCCTCAGAAGACCGATAGAGCTCACACCAGCTACTCCCAAGTCAGAGGACAGCGAGAAGATCGACTGGATGCCCTCATCGATCTTCTCAAAAACCTCGTCAACCACCTGGCTTCAAAGGAAGACTTGCGAATCTCGCCGCGGCAGCCCTAATGGGCACCACAGCAACAACGGATGACCATTTCTGGGATGGCAGATGCGCCGGCATTCCATCTAGTAAAGATGCATCATTTGAAGACGTCAACAATAAACAACTTACACCACCGAGAAGACACACCAGCAGAGAAGTCTTGCACCACCCAAATACTTCTGGAGGCATGTCTTCGGACAACATCCTCCACCCCCACCTGCCTACTAAGATATAGGCAGTGACGGTGCTGTGCTGCTGCACAGCAGTGACAGTCGAGTTCTGGATCGCAACAGCAGCGGCAGGTTCCACTTCATCATCCAGTAACAAGACAGAAGAAGAAGACGGAGCCTCAGAAGACCGATAGAGCTCGCACCAGCCACTCCCAAGTTCCAGGACGGCGAGAAGATCGACTGGATGCCCTCATCGATCTTCTCAAGAACCTCGTCAACCACCTGGCTTCAAAGGAAGACTTGCGAATCTCGCCGCGGCAGCCCTAATGGGCACCACAGCAACAACGGATGACCATTTCTGGGATGGCAGATGTGCTGGCATTCCATCTAATAAAGAAGCATCATTTGAAGACGACAACAATCAACAACATACACCACCGAGAAGACACACCAGCAGAGAAGTTTTACACCACCCAAATACTTCTGGAGGCAATGTCTTCGGACAACATCCTCCACCCCACCTGCCTACTAATGACATAGGCAGTGACGGTGCTGTGCTGCTGCCATTTCATTTCACTTGCTCATAGTGAACAATGCCGTTTTCTACCCCAACGTCAATTAAATCGCAATGATTTTGGATCAAGAACCTAAAAATACGTCCATATCAAAAAGAGAATGGTTCTGGTTGCAGCCACAGTTTCAAGCGCAAACAGATACAGAGAAAAAAAGAATACTAACTACCGGCTATGCCGTGCGAGACGAGTGGTGGGAAATGCTTTTAGGGATCAAAAATTTCGAATTTATTTTAGAGAAATTAATTCTGCTCCAGGATTAATTGATAACATAATTTTAGCAACATGAATTTTGCACAATTATTTACGGAAGGATAAAATCCCATACCATCTATAAAGTGAATTTCAGGATGAGCGACAGAAACCCTAATTTACAAATATTCTTTGTTTGTGTGCTAACGCTGGTACAGAAGCCTTTGATTCAAAAAATAAATTCACAATATTTTTTTTTTTAATTCGGAAACAGGATCTTTATCTTGGCAGTACCAAAATGTGTAATAATATTTGAATTTATATTAAAGTTTTCCTACTTTATAATAAACAGAAATAACATAGCGTTAAAATATTTATTTCTTACTCCTTTTTATTGCTTACGAGCATAGTTTTCAGACGTTCGTCGTCCATTTTGATCTGACCTGATCGTTGCTCGTTCACACTAGCGGTCAGCTCAGCTCAGCTCAGGTCTTGTCCGTTGTTGATCTTCATTTTGAGCTGCCTTGCCCTGACCTGAGCGGACCGCGTAGTGTGAATGCTCCCATTGGATTACGTGACTTGAGCTGAGTTGAGCTGACCGCTAGTGTCATTTTTATAAAAGCTTATGGCTTTATTGGCCGGGATATTCGCGAAGGGTTCGGCGCCTGAGTGAAAGAGCTTCGATTTGCCGCGCAAGCGCCTCTCTCATGGCTGCCTTAACCTCACCCGGTAATCCCACCTGGTATACGGGACCTACAGTTTATTCCAATCCTTGACTCAATTACCTAGGAAAGAAAATTTTCCCACACCTTTACACCTGAAATCAAATGCTAGTTTGTGGCCATGGTCATCTTTTCCCTACCATGCACCTCTCCCAATCAGTCCTACAATATCCTTCCACGCCTCAACACCAATATCCGCATTGTCCACTCCCATGACCCTCTTCACCCTCCTCCTGAATCCCAATCTAGCTCTCTCATCATATCACTTACTGATCGTATTCTGCTGTAATTTCCAGAGACAAAAATCTAGCAGCACTTCTTTGCACCCTCTCCAACCCCTGTTTTTGATACTCAATATGTGGGTCCCATACTACACTACCATATCCAATGTATCCTGTTGAGATGAGTTTATCATCAATTTTTTTTTTTTTTTTTTTTTTTTTTACTGCTTTACGTCTCTCAATAGCGAGGTCTTTAGAGACGGGAAAGAAGGATGGGGGGCAAGGAATGGGAAGTAATTCGGCCATGGCCTTTTTAAGGAGGCATCCCGGCATTTACCTGGAGTGATTTGGGAAACCATGGAAAACTCAAATCTGGATGCCCGGACGAGGATTCGAACCACCGTCCTCCCGAATGCGAGGCCAGAACGCTATCCGTTAGACCACCACTCTCGGTTTTATCATCAAATAACACGCCAAAGCGTTTACATTTCAGGTCTTCGGCAAGCAATTCTATACCCACCTTATAATCATAATTAGCGTTTAGGTTTTTTTTATCCGTGTAGGTAATAAGCTGACTATTTTTTGCATTTATCTTCATCCCGTGTTGACGTACCCAGTAGTGCGCTGTCATAAATATGTATTCTGTAGCTAGAGAAAATGAGAGAAAGGAAAGTATTTCCTTCCAGTTCTTTGTCTTATCCCAACACAAGTGACTGGCCATTGGCGAACAGCAAAACCGTAATTAGGGATCGTCCATAAACCACGTGGCTCCATTTTGACCACCTGTGAACCCCCACCACCCACACCCCTCCCGTATCCCGACGTGGCTTTTGTTTCTACCTTTCCCCTCTCCCGGCGCGTGGCCCGTAGCTTTTTTCAAGAAGACATTCTGTACTGTTTTCTCTTGTCAGACTATCGTAAATTGCATATGGAGATAATTAGATGACAGAAATATACATTCCATGGTGTTGTGTGTTCTGTACCTTATTTTAACTCTAACAAATAATATGAATGAAAAGCTACGTGTCTGGGCTCGCGAAACCCCTTCCCCCCACTCCACGTAGCCCAGCGTAGCTTACCAGCCAACCCCTCCCCCCTTTAGACGGAGCCACGTAGTTTATGGACGGTCTCTTGTTGTTGGTGTCTTCTGAAGGAGTACTGAGCGGTTATTGCTGGTTCCGATACTGCGCAGTACGTAGTCTCTCGTGACTCAACATGATAATGGGCTGATAATGGAGTCGGGTGAGTCACCGAGACAATGCACCCGTGGCCTCGATACATCCAGTAACTACAGGTGGCCGCTGTCTTTTTGTTTGAAGGCGGTATCGGCAGTACTACTCCAACCAAGTGGCGTCTTTGTCTATGCTGACATCGAGGTAAATGGAAAAATTAACGTTATAACAGCTTTCTTAACACTCTGACAACTGACGTAAAGAACATGGTGTATATTTATTGCTTGCACCTACTTACGTCGTCGATTTGGCGAATCAGTCTGAAGTGATAACAAGACAGGTCACTGGATGATCGCAGTGACTGCCTTGCAGAAAACTTTTATAGTTGCACAACAGATCCGCACTAACGCACACAAAAACTGTTTTAGGTAGTTTTTTTTACAAATCTTATAATAAAATTAAATATACTTTGGATGACAGATGCATTTAACTGCAGTTCATATTAAAGGCTTGATTTATTCATTTAGTTTATGAAAAGGACACAATATATGCAATAAAAGGCCATAAATAACAATGTGTAATACTAAAACAAACAACAAGGCATCCGAAATAAAAATTCACATTTATAGTCCAGTAGTTCTATAGGCAAAGACTTCCAGCGAACCTGGATACGCTGTGTTACTGCATTCGGCGACAATATCTGTACCTTATTTTTCTTTTAACAAAGGCTTTCAGCTTCTTAGACCATACAGCCACCTCGATAGTAATTATGTCACTCAGTGCTTTCAGTATCTCCGGTATGAAGTTTTTCCAGTTAATTATTACTAGTGATGTGCCAGATCGTTAAAAATGTATATCCGCGGATACGGATACAGATACGGATAATCAGTTCCTAGATCCGCGAATACGGATCTCAACTTCCTCAACTTGGACCGACAGTGAAAAAGTCGTCAGCTACGATCTATTATCAACGAACATCCAGCATACGCGACGTGTTTTGACCTTGCACTGTGCATGTTTATGTTTATATTTTAAGATGACATGGGATAACGTAGATTATATACGCTTGTGTTTTTTTGGGAAGTTGTAAGTTAAATTAAAATTAAAACAATTTCTACAAAAAAGTATAGTAGTGTAATACGGAAATATTTTAAGATAGTAAATGAAAAAATTTGTGAAGGAATGTATTGGCATAAAGGTAAAACTTCGTTAAAAAATCACCTTCAGACGAAAAACCCACAAAAATATTAGTTATTTTTGAAAGAAGACTCCGCTAAGAAGATAGCCGGTGAAAACATTCAGCAGGGAACGTCTGTAAAAACTGTGAATAGAGAATTTAGAAAAATTTTTAACGAATATATATAAAAAGTCAAAATGTGGAACATTGCAAAATAAAGATTAACTATTTAGTTGCAGAAATGATAGCTTTATATGATTTAGCTTTTCAACACGTAGAAGATTTTGGGTTCCGACGATTGATGGATCTTGTTGTTGCAAAATCATGTTCTCAAAGGCAGGAAATATTTTACGTAATTTATTTGCAGTGAACTTTACGATCGAAAATGAAGAACGTGTTGAATAATTTTGAGAAAATTTCCTATATAACATATATCTGGTAGGCTTTTTGGCCAGGTGTTTCATTGTTATCCTTAACATTACAAAATATTTTATAAGAAAAAATGTCGCTTTAAAAGCGGAGATTTCGGCAATATTTCAAAGTATGTTTGAAGAGTAGGGAATCCTAAACAGAATGTGCACTTCATGGTAAGAAATGGGGGATCCAACATGAAGCGTGCCTGCACTTTATCTGACGTAGATAATATTGAGTCTACAGCACATAAGCTGCACCTGGTTCTTAAAAAGCTGTTAGCAATAATAGTAAAAAATGTTGAGGTCTATGACACATGGGACGCACATCTTTATCATCACCTGCAACAAGCGTTTCAAGTGAACAGTTTTTCAGTGAAGCTGAAATTATTTACGATCCTCATCGTAATACACTTTCAAAGCTGTCAAGTTACTCTTTTCGAAGTACAATTTACCAAACTTAATTTTAAACATAACATTTATTTTTTTTAAGTTTCTGTAAAAGTGATTGTTTTATCTGAGGTAAACAGTTTAACAGTACCTTAATAACAATTTCAGCTAGCAAATCACAAAGATTAGAGGTCTGATCTCACTATATAGTTAAAATAATACCTTAAAAGTTACTACAGTGGTAAGTTACCAGTTAACTTTGGTAACCTAGTGAAATAAATGTTTAAGTTATTAATTTTTGCAATATAAATGTGTCAGATATGAGATTTTAATAAACACAAAGTAATTGAAATTGGAGTTAATAGTATTTCATTGCTAGCCATCTTTAATATTTTATATACGTGCTTGATGAAATTCTTTACAAAACATCCGTTAAAGATCCGCTAAAAAAAGTAACGGATACGGATACAGATCTTTTTTCCTCCTCGGATATCCGCGGATACGGATACGGATACGGATATCCGGCATATCACTAATTATTACACACACCACAGGACGGATATGACATTCACAGACACAACAGCCAAACACCCATGCCTGCGGCCGGACTCGAACAGGCGACTTTCGGCACGCGCTCTAGCCCTTACTATACCGAGGCCGGCTATCTGTATCTTGTTTTTGGTGCTCCACCCACATACATCATTCAGCCACGTCGGTCGCCCATATTGTTCCGTACCCTGTTAAGGACAGCTCATATTTTATTTACGTGGCAGGTCAAATTCTACTAGTGGTGATTGAGCACCAAATATAATGCGACCATAAGTCGCGCTGTTTCCAGGGAGAGTGAAAATGTCTCGCAAACAAAACCACAATTTAATATCTATCTATATATTAGGTCTAAACCAGACTATGCTGTTTTTGCCGCGCGGTGGTCGAGTCGACGGATGGACCATTGCTGCTCATAAATAAAATATGTACATATGAGTACCGGTACGTAATGTGTCTGCCTGAAATTAACGCACTTGCTGAAACAGTTTTTTCTCTAACAAATAAAATATGGACAAAATATGACAAAACACATTTAAGTGTCGCAGTATTGAAAGCCAAGACTAACATCAACAAATCATAATAATGAGCTCCATTCCTACTTGAAAACTAGACCCGAAATTTTAAAACTGATTTGTTTTGCCAATAAATACAAAACAACTGCCCCCTAGTTAGTTAGATGTCAGACACTATGGCCAAGTAACTCGACTAACATGTAGTAATTCAGTCTATTTATTATAAGTGTTCTTCGTCTTGGAATAAAAACTAGTAAAATACCAAAATACCAGTTTATTTGTTTACTTATTTTTACAAAATTCCTTATGCGTGCCGCTCTGACGAAAAAAATTCCTCGGGTGTCCCGCCCTGACGAAAAAGATAAATGGTCACGTTAACCAAATAGTGACTGCCAAAAAAATTACACGGAGAAGCAAACGTTGACCATGAGAGCATGAAGCAAAAAGTCATATGTAAGTAAAATTAATTTCAACTGAACTTTACATTTTTTTAAAAATGAAATGTAACTGACAAAATATATAAATAGCACACAGATGTCGCTCATGATGCTCTGGAAATAAGTGAAAAGCGTTCGATACAAAAAATAAAATAATATTCAATCGCATTGGCATGTCATTAATTTTTAAAAAAAAATTGATTGACTTGCAACTGAGGAAATGGCCCACAACGTCCAATTGTTAATTCGTGCAATGGTTTTGAATTTGCTGGTGATTCGTCTAGTCGCTACAGCACTTCTTTCACTGAATCACTGTTCTAGAGATGCGTTCACCAAGCCCTTCCTTGACCAGAGATTGTTCTGATAATCGCAGGACATCCTTTGCTAGCGTGAAGTCCGTTGGTCCCCTGCGCTTGTACAGTATTTTCAAAAGCTAGAGTGTTGTCTGTCGTAATTCTGGCACTGGTAAACCCATTGCTCTCGATTTCTGTTGATTGTAGTCTATTCTTGGAACTGTTGGTTTATTTTAAAAAAAATCCACACTGCATCATTTCCTCGGTAATCATATTGCTTTGCTGCCGAGCCAAGATTCACTTTGTCAACTTTACGAAGTCTGCTTGATGAATTCGCCCATTTCCAATGTCGACGAGTATTTTGTCGGAAGCGACGCTGGTTTTGAATTAAAAGATGTGAATTCTCGATCGCTTCTTCATGTGTTGTCTCTGGCAGCTGTAAACAATGCTGCTCGTATGTTCTGGTGGAGATGTTATTTTCTATTCAGGCTGCAGAGTGCAACTGCACTGCCAAGCAATGACCTTCGCATTGCTCAGCTGAGGCGCTCAAGGACATGCCGAGTCGAGTCGCTGTTACATTAAGCTCAACCGTTTTCGGAATAACACGTAGCTACTTCGCATTTCTTCCTGTGTGGTGTAAGCAAGAGTTACTCTCACTTGACTGCAGTGGAGGTTATACCAATTTCACCGAAACTAACATAACATTAAGTAATTCCACATTACTGCTAACCTCTTAAAATTAGCTACAGAAGTTGCAAACTATGGCGCCATCGTATCACAACAAAACTGAAATTTATGTGGCCCTCTACGCATAAATTGGGAGACCGTTGTGGTTAAGTTGAAATGCCTCCTGGACCAGATGAAAAAGTAGCCAACACTTAAAAAACGAAATCAGTCAATCACTTTCGTTTAGCCAAAGTTATAAAACTAATCATTATGATAAGACCTCCCAAAAATAGCGAAATTTGGTTCACGGAACACAAAATATGAACAGTAAAAGAATTCTCGAAAATCTTTATGCTTGTTAGTTGGTGTTTATATAAAACTTTCATTAAATTCACCAGTTACGCTAAACTCATCTTTAAACTAATTTAAAAAAATCTACACAGCGAAAAATCCACAGTAATCAAATAAAAAGAATATTATGATTGTAATACCAAAACTCATGTTTGTGTATGACGTAGGGGCCTTAAAATTCAAATGACAGTACGTTCCGTTCTGTCAGTCACATGTTTAAAATTAACATTCTGTACAATGAACTATTATTCAAGTGTTCCTAAGGCGTAATTTTTTTTTTTTTTATTGGTCAGCCAAAATATAGTAGTTTCGCATGCTATATATTTTTCTTAGCATATCAACGGAAAATCTACACTATCACCTATATCTATTGGATATAGAACGCTGACGTCATGCGTCGGCCTTCGATTGTAAATTAATAGCGACCAGAGATATTACTAGAAATTGTAGGTTATGTGTACATTAGGTTTACCATACGTCCCCGTTTGCCGGGGACAGTCCCCGTATTTAGCTCTCTGTCCCCGGACAGATTTCGTCCCCGCAATGTCCCCGGATTTTTACTCTTGTGCTCAGATTTTTTTTTTAATCAAGTGAGAGATCTTTAAAATCCCTGATTTGTTTAAAGCAAGATATATGAAGCGCCCTTCTTTCCTTGTACGTGCCTAGGAATAAAATAAAATTACAAGGATACTGCGTCTTGGACACAACAGCTTTGTGCTGTGTGCAACCTGGCTCCCTGTGATACTCATTTAAAATACAAAATATAAATAATATATGGCTTTTAAGTTAACCCATCCTTTAATCATATAACTTATAAAAGTACAACGCGTAATTAGGACAAATGCCGAAAGCGTCCCCGGATTTTTGTGAATAAGTTGTGAAGTGTCCCCGGATTTGGAGAAAAAATTCTGGTAACCCTAGTGTACATTGTAATAGCTAAGCAATTGCATGAATTGCCAGAATACATTAATTAAGTTTGCTTTTCGTAGATTTTTTTTTTTTTTTTTTTTTTTTTTTTTTTTTTTTTTTTTTTTTTTTTTTTTTTTTAAAGTGGAAAACTATATGACTGAAGAAAAGTGGAATAAAATTGTAGTTTGCGATTCAATGAAGTTCTTCCCGTCGTAGTCATTTTTGCGATAGATGTGGCAAGATAAGTAGCGCCGCCATCGGAATATTCAGCCACAAAAGATGTGATGCACTCAACCCTAGTGATAGCTGAGTTACTACAACTATCATCTGTGAAGATGTTGTGACCAATACATATAGCCATTTTTCAGTCGCTATTGTTACGATGCTCTGCCATCATTTGGTATGCAAGTATTCACATCGGACATGAGGTTGAAGTTACGAGAGACTTGAAGCTATTAAAAGTAAAAACGCGGGTGATTTTTAATTGTTTTATCTTTGCTTTTTATGTCGGGTGTGTTTTCACTGATGCTAGGTCATTAAGTTATTTACCCTGCCATATTTAGGTATTTGGCTATATCGTCTGTTCGTGTTTAATACTTCTGTTATTATTTTCTAAGTCCTATCAAAGTAAAAGCTATTTTATTCAAATATTGCAAAAGGAATCTTTAGGATTAAAAACACGTCAGCTTCATATTTTAACCAGATCAGGTCAACCTGTCATACCGTTCAGCCTAGACCCGTGACAATACTCAAAACGCCGTCACGGTCTTACACTAGCATAATATAATACTCCATAATATGGTACGTTTGCAGCCCTAGGAATCGTGCACCACCACCTCTGCTACCCTGCCGGCCAAGTCCACCACCAGGACTGGAACCAGCTAACACCGTGTCAGCGCCGGACACCATCACGGCGCCACAACCACCTGGGTCAATGAAGCTGCTTAAGACCGTAATTTTAAGCCATCTGTACTGTTTGATAGGTTCTACTCTTTGCGCTTAAAATCATGTAGCTGTGTCATTCGACCTTCGTGAACTTTTACCAAGCGCCACCTGTTTTGCTTTTCGCCAACGTGCTAGATTTGCTTCCAGATAAACGTTTTAAGGGGGTAAGTACAGTTAACACACACAAATATTTGTAGAAATTGAAATTTCATTTTCTCCAAATCTATTTAAATTTGAGGGTTCAATTTTTGTAGCTCTATAAAACTGTCGTTGATTTTTAAAATAAAAATATTATTTAACAATAAGTTAACCTACCATCCAAACTGACCGTTAAAAATATGTGGTCATTAAGGTCTTTAATGATAGAAAGCATAATATTTGAAATTTTTCAGAAATCTTTTTTTAATCTGGTAAACTAATATGCAGGCAATTAGTTATACCAATAATATAATGCATTTAACTTTATATTGGCAGTTAATAAAAAAAACAATTTCAAGAAATTATAATTTTCGCTTCTATTTGTTCAAACATGTAGACATATTTTCCATTTGTGAAAATTTGGATAAACAGTAATGACAGGGACTGTAGTAATTAATATGTAGAACATGCCCTGCAAATTTGAAAAAGATCTATCGTGGAAAAAGTTATCTTTAAAATCAATTGATGAATTGCTGTTTTGAGATATTTAAGGTTAAAGATTTGGATTACCTTCAAGTGCAGTAAGATTTAAGTGGCGTTCAATCGTGTAGGACTTTGCTTAATCACGCATAATTCCCACTATGTCAAAGATATTTAAATAATTTTTCACCAATATGAAGTCAAAAGTAAAAACTATTTTTGTGAATCGAAAGAAAAAAAATCATTTTTTTTTTTAAAAGAAACCTGATAACTGTACCTACCCCCTTAAACGACATAAACTACTGCAGGAGCTGAACATAACATGGGAACACTGCTCTGTGTGTTGGTTAGATTACAGCTCGGTGTGGCCGGTTGGCTGAGTCAGCCTCGGGGTCTCCATAAGGAGAGACGGCCGTTGCAGCGGGTCGCCCCGCCTCGTGGGACGTGTGGGCTACGTCGGCAGTTGCTAACAAGCAATACCGAAATATTTCAAACTTGGAACAAGACTAATCACGTTAACTCCTGGTCCCCTTATGCGCCATATAAAAATCTAATTAATTATATGTATTTGTAATAACGATTGGGCCTTATGCCAAAGAGGTTGCAAGTGTAGTAGAATGTATTAGTATCTCTGATGTTGAATATAATAATGTCTTTGTAGTAATACTATTAAGAGAATATGAATTCAATTGTTCTTTTTTTTCTGTATGTTTTATCAAACGGAATAATGTACTTTAATGCAAGAGAAATATTTAAAATGTATGCTCTGCAAATGAAGAGTGAAAAAAAAATAATTATTTTACGCGATACCCTCCACGAAAAGTTACTAAATCTCGCAAATCCATCTTTCAGAAGAGAAAGTAAAAATCATTAGCTGGGCCCTGAAGGTATTGAGAACTAAAGCGAGTATTCAGAACCAGGAGTCATAAGTGGTCTTGAATCAATAATAAAGATTGTAACCGGAAAGAAGTCTGTAGATTTAAGATATTAAATGAATTTGGCGCACTGTTAATTAGATACAGGGAGGAAATAATCTGTTCCTAACATTTGTGTCTCACTGTTCTAGATATGATAAAGGAGCTGAAGTGGGATTCATTGCAAGACAGGAGGAGGATGAGGAGGGTCATGGGAATGAACAGGGCATATACTGGCGATGAGGCATGGAAAGATATTGCAGTAGGTATGAAAAGTAGTACATGGAAGGGAAAAGATGACCATGACCACAAGCTGGCACTCGATTTCAGGCACAAGGGTGTGGGAAGATTTTCTTTTTTAGCTAAGGGTGTCAGGGATTGGAATGAGTTACCAAGAGAAATGATGAATAATTTACCGAAAACTTTGAAAGAATTTAAAGATAAAATTTGTAGAGGGCAAATGTAGGTGGGTGCAGGATAGGGGGAAGATGGGTGTGTAGGGAAATTGCCACCGGAGCCTGTGCTCCATCGCAATTAAAAATATTAAATTAAATTAAACGCAATTCGGGCAAAAACTACATGTCTGATTTTCATATTGTTTCGAATAATCCCACGAGTTAATAGACATATTTCAATCTGATATGAAGTCGAAGGCGATAAATTTACAATAGAAGTCTGCAAATTAGTATTCGTTTTTCGGACCTTCAGGAGTCAAAATAATGACATGGACCTACTACACAATTGGTACATTGTCTTTAATGCTATACAATCAGCTTGGTTGAATTACACATCGACTTCAAGGATTTTTAGATACGAATTAGTTGAACAGTTTTAGATACTTTTGTGGCTGGTTTTGTAATCTCAATCGTCACATATCTGGCTGGCTATGTCTGCCATAAATTCTAGATTGTCACTTGTATCAGTTTTTAACATTTAGTCCTCATTGAATAGATAAAGACAGAATAAACTACGTTTTATCCATACAGCAAGTTCCAACTTGGCCCAATGTCCATCGTGATTAGGGACACGAAAAAAGTATCGATACTTTTCGGTATCGACTACTTTCCTTTTACTACCGATACTTTTGCTCTCAATACTTTTCATACGATACGTCTTCTCATATCAGTATTTTGAGGTAGGTATCGATACCAAAATCACGGAGGAAAAATTAATGGTAGTACTACAAGTCCAGTCAAAGAAAAAGGGAAAATTTAATCCAATGGATATGGCCCCAAGACAAGAATAGATACATCTCAAGACGACAATTGAGATATCATTATGATGGAAACATTGTCGTTTCTAGAACTTGAGAATATTATTTTTGACATTTCTCTAGTAATTATTTTCAAAAGGACTCTCGACTCAAAAGCTTAGCGGTTAAGTTACATTAATACATTATCGTTGTTATCAGGCCCCTATTTAAAGTCTAATTCGGGTATATGAGCCTTTATTTGGCAACACCTGGGTCACTATTGCCGACTGACCCTTTGGAGCAATACCAAGATATGAAGGTAGTATTTCCTTACTTTTATAAATTAACCCAAGGGCGTATCCAGGATCAGAACTAGGAAGGGGGGGGGGAACTAATATTTTTTTCGAGGAAGTGGGGTGGGGGACAGAAACATGACGATTTCTTGCAAAATGAAACTCAAACCTATTGAGGAAACTATTTTTATTATTGATTAACATAGTAATCCAAGGACCTACCATGCAGTTAATCAAGATCATAACTCAATTACAGTTTTTTATGTAAACATTAATCGTTTCGGATTCTCAGAAAATTTTTGAATAACTTTATTTGTCAATACCTCACGGACCACGGTGTACTTTCACGAAATTTCGATGCACACTCATCAGGCATAATCCAATCAATCTTTCCTTTCCCATAGTGCTCCTGAGCCAGTTCTTCACTCGTAGAAGCGTACTGAAGGCAACTTGATTTTTCTTCTAGGGGGGGGGCAGCAGCCCCCCCCCCTGCCCCTCGCTGGATACGCCCATGAATTGCTGAGAGTTCCAGCAACGAAAGTCCCGTTGATTTTCAAAGGCAGACAGTACAATGTCAAAGGCAAGAAATAAATAATCATCGAAACGACTGGATAAATGATTGCTTTTAAGTGGTGAATGAACGGAGGAAGAGTGGAAAGTGTAGGATTAGTATATATTTTACCTATTTAGTTCCGCAGTTTAATGAGTCATAGAATTTGCTCTTGATCTGATTTATAACTAAAATAAAAATTGAGTCTGATTAAGTTTAACATTTTTAAAGTTATTTTATATATAACACATTTTTTCACGTATTAGGAACATGATTTTTTGTTGGGAATTTCTTCGTCATAAACAATACTGGCCAATTCAGCTACAAAAATTTAAAAAAGTGTTAAAATTTCAAATTAACGCGCGGGTGCAAGCCTTTAACCTTAAAATAAAAAATTAAATAAAGGAAAATCTCAATCCCGATTTTATAAACCTCAACTGACATCATGATTAATCAATCATTTTTATTATTTTATAATTTTTTTTATGGCTTACACCTTGTTGACATCCAGTGACAGATCTATGAATTATCCGAGTCGGAGCAAAAACTTTCAGATTGTAGCCTCCACCCATTATCGCCCCCTGGGGCAATAGTGGAGCTGAAAAAATGTGCCCCCACACGTTGTCGCCGCCCGGAGCAGTAGTGGAGTTAAAAAAGGTCGCCGCCACACATTAATTTTCCCCCCCTTGAAACGATTTTGCCGCCCTCTAAAGATGCCGCCAGGGTAAAGTACCCCGGTTTGACCCCTCCCCTGCAATCGATCCGACACTATCGATATCGAGGTCATTATAGGCGAGAGATGAATGGTGGCAAGGAAGGGGAAGGAATTCAGCCATGGCATTTTGATGAAACGGCATTCATGATTCATCTGTAGCGATTTCGGGGAGCAGTGTATAACAGAATTCTAGATGGCCGGATGGGGATTTTAACCTACGTCCTGCGGAATGCCAGGTAATTTTTTTGCGTTAACATTTTATACATGGGAAATCTTCCCCCACAACGATGTCGTATCTTTTCACACAAGATCAAAAGTGTAATCTTTCTACTCATAATGACATTTTAAAAGCGTCAGAGGAGTCAAGAGGAATACTTGCGTTGCTTAGTAACAGTGAATGAAACATGGATTCACTACTGTCAATTAAGACCAAGCAAGAATAATCGCCAAAGAAAGAGAAATTTGTTCATTCATCAAGAATAATTCTAGACCGGATATTGAATGTACTGTACGTCATATAAAACGTACACAGTTCGATTAGCGGAAATTACCACGCTAATCAAGTTCACAGCGTGCAGTTCTCAAACAACAATACCATTATTGCAGTTATAATTATTAAGTTATTTGCGTCGGAGCTTAAATACCCCAGTAGCAATTTACTTTTTTCCATTAAACCAATTCATATTTTACTTTCTTTTATTGTTTGCTATAAATTATTCAGCACCTCCCTCGATAATTTATTCTATAACCCGAATTTCTTAACAAATAAAAAAAAAATCCATAGCTTTATGCCTGAAGTCAACTGCCAATTTATGATTGTCCCATCCCTACCACATTTTGTTCCTAATCGTTTCGCAACATCCATTCAACGTTCATAACAAATAATATATGCCTCACGAACAATCAGCATTCTCTTCACAGCCTTCCAATTAACTCACGATTCACAGTTCCTTCATATTAATCAGACATTTTGATTTAAGGTAATTTCCACAGGCAGATTTAGCTGCCGCCCTTTGCATATCCCTCTGTCTTCTGTATCCAATACTCGTAATAGGGGTCCCATACTATCTCACCACATTCAAGCAAACGTCTGTCCAATGTTTTATATCTAAGTTCCCATACCTTTCCTCAACATGCTCCATAATGAAGGCAAGACTTTAAAACATATCCCTACAATGTCCCAATTTGTTCTATGCTTCTGAGTTTACGCTAAGGCATTTTAATTGCATACACAGGTAAAACAAACGATAATCGGAGGAATTTCTTGTTGAAGACCTTTAGTGCGTATTTTTTGGAGTAACATTAATAATAAACACAACTGGGGAATAAACTACGAGTAGGCGGCAGGGACAAGTTTCCAAATCCTTCATTAACCTGAGAGGTCAATGAGGGGATGTACCAGGGAAGTAAGGGGAATTGGATTACAAAACTTTCATCAAACAATTGCTAGAGCAAAGAGAGCTGGTATAGGACACACATTTTTGATTTTGCGTACAGGGGTAGGAGAGAGATGAGTCTAGATTTGTTTGCAAAAATTACCACAGAACACAGAGTGAAAAAAGCAGCTCGGAGGAAGGAAGTGGAAGAAAAGAGTTCTGGGAGTATATGAGGCATAAATTTGACGTGAGACAGATGGATATTGGTAGAATTTCGATGAGTGATGAGGAAGGGAAGTGATGTTCATGAACAAAAGTATGCACTTGTTTTAAGGGGAAAAGGAGGTGGAAATACTGTATTTTAATTCGTAACTAGGAGAGACATGTAACAGTTTACCAAAATATTGAAAGATTTTAAAATTAAAATTCATAATGGGAAGAAACTAGGCTAGACGTAATATAGAACTCCAAGTATTTAAGATTTAAATAATAATAATAATAATAAAAACATGAAATTTGAAGTAGATTTCATCATGTTTGGAAAAAAAAAAGAATCTGAGGAAACAAAATTTTCGAAATTTTTGATATTCGATTACTGTGCAGCACTATTATTAATCGAAATTATAAGAATCCATTACTGTATGAAGGTAACTGCTACTTCAAGGAACAGGTGCTTCAAATTTGACAGTGTAGCTAATCGGCCATGAGTAATGAAACCGTACATGAAATGATTATTTCCTTTTTTTTTTTTTTACCAGTGTCTCGACCAGTTTGACGAAATCTGTCATTGAAGCAGATATGATTGTTAAATGCTTCATATTCTTACGAGTTCATGAGTTTTCCTTCATTCGTGATTGAAATTGGCTGGGTAAAATAGTAACAGTATTACAAACGTTTACTCCGTACCTAATGAAAAATTACTTTAATTGAGGATGCATCTGCAGAATATCTTCTAACATAAGATTGTATTATTCGATTATAAACCTAATTTGCAGTACTTATTTGCGTTAAATGGGTCAAAGATAAAAGATTATCTAAGTTTTACAATTTTCTTTAGAAAGTAAATACTATAATTACAAAGCATATCTTTTAATTTGGTTTGTATGAATGGTAACCCTAGAACTGTTGAAAATGATTTGCCATCGTCATCAGTTTAACACAAAACAACAATGTTATAGATAACTTCCAAAAAACAATTAAATTCTGTCACAAAAGTCATGACGTATTTCGCCCCAGACAAGCAACATCTATGCCTTCTTCAAAAACCGGATATCTATTTGAGTTACTGCACTAATATTTCACAACCTTTGTGTTTAAAGTGTAATTTATTTTCAAACAGACCATTAAATCATTAATGCCAAAGTCTTAACACTATTATTCGTCTCCTTGCGAAATGTGTAGTTTGTTTGACAGTTGAGCTTCTTTGTAGATCGCATTCAATTTTCAGCCAACCAGGCCAGAGAGCGCGGTTTATTATTTGAACCAACCAATGGAACGTCGCTAGACAGCTTGTGTAGGCGAGTTGCTAATGGTGGCTGATATAAACGGCGGAGACCGGCTTTGACGCTATTTCGAAGCGAACTTACCTGGTTGTGTGTTCTACTTATTCACACTCAGAGTTACGTTTGTTGAAGGTAAGAATTAAACAATTCTGTGTTCCTCCTGATTTGTTCCATCGCATTTTATGTTAATAATGTAATATGATTTTTACTATGATTTCAGCCTCATTGTTTTTTCAATGTTTACATTGGGAGTTGTTATGATGCGTAATTGCTTGAATAATATGACCAATTATGACTTTTTGTGTCTCGTTTCTTCTGTTATCGGCATTTGCGTAATAGTTTTGAAAAATTGCCGAAGTAAGAAATTATAACTCGCACTTGAAAAGGCCTGACAGCACACGTGCGTTGTGTAGGTACTTTCCCAAATTTGTAGAAAGTGTTGAAAGTTTTTGAACGTAGGAAGTTCACTAATTTGGATGTTAAGTGTGCTTCCTTTTTAAAAAATTTAAATATTGAAATTTATGTTGATCATGTTTTTTTGACAAATTTTGGTGCAATTGTGTGAGTGGATTAGAAGTTCTTTTCTAGTGATTTAGCAGTACTTATTTTTCGTTCAAAGGAGCACTTGTTTTAATGCTTCCAATGCTCACATTTATGTCTTTTGTTCTTGATCTGTAGACACTGATTGGTCCGTATCAATCTTTCAAGCTTTTGAACCAAATGTAATTCTTTCCGCCGTCTTATTGGTGAGATCGAATTATGATAGTTCTCATGCTGCTTGTGTTATGAATGGTTTATCTTGATACCTATTTTTGCTCAACATTAACCTTGGTTCAACATTTGTGCGATTTTTGTTAGTATGTTTTATGGTACTCATCAAAAGTGACTTCACATGCCTTCCTCTCCTCCCCATCAGTTTGGAATTTTACGTTCTTGTAACAAGGATGGTAATGTTACTGTGGGGTATTTTGGTTTCTATATACTGAACAGGTTTTCCTATTTTTCTGGGACAGCATAAAGTGGGATCAATCAAATTCTTTCTATTTATGCCTAAAGTAATTTGGCCACTAAATTAAAATATTTAATATGGAGGGGATGAGAAATTTATTAAAGTAGCCTACATTAGGATACTTGGGATTACTGGAGATCACGATTCTGCTTGGAGTTGGCATCATAATACTGCAGTGGTCAGACACAAGTCTCCGCTAGAAATTCTTTCTGAAGTACATTTAATGGTTTCCTGCTGGTCCAGGCTGTATTTCAACCTAATTTCTGGTTGAAAATAATGGTCCAGGCTGTATTACAACTGAATTACTGCTTGAAAATAATACGTCTTGTGACTGACTACAGCAGTATTATTTAATGTTGTTGTAGCGGAATCGCGATCTCCAATAGACCCGGATACTTTAATGTGTCTCTTTGCTGTTGTGTAATTCAGTACAGTCTCATGTACCTAGTGACAGTCTTTACCATCCTCATTATCCACTTCTGGGATACTGGAAATCACAATTCTGCTACAACAACATTCATTAAGGATGTCATAATACTGCTGTCAGTCGCAATATTTCAAGCAGCAATTCCGTAGTAATACACCCTGGACCAACATGACATCGTTGAATGTAATTCGGAAAGTATTTCTAGCCGTGTCTTGGGTTTGACTACTGGGGTATTAAGACAATTCCTTGAAGAATAACAATCTCCACTTGTTATTGTCTGACCTAACTGTAATTCCAACCACTAAATGGAACCCTACAGATTTAAGTGTAATTTGACCTATCGTAGAATTAACTGGAAATCACTGTAACTAGGTCTACATCCCCCTGCATTGGCTAAGACTGGTAGTCAATCACAAGAGTATTATTTTCAAGAAGTAATCCACCCTGGCTCATTCTAGTGGTCTTGCATTTGACTACCGTAGTATTAGTCCATGCGGAGGAATATAGTTGCAGCAGAATTGTGATTTCAAGTTGACCTTTAAATATTCTAGGATGATTCGTACACTAAAGGCCAAGCTATGCCAGAGGTAAAAGTTAGGTTAAAGGCCTTGCAAATCAGGGCTATGATGTGGGTTCAGAACTGGGACCTTTCATTGTCTATTACTAATGGGGCCACTGCAATGATATTGCTACAGTAACTGTGCCTTTGGATCTTTGATGTTATACTAAGGCAAAATATGACTTGTTGCTCAGCAATACCACAAGACGAGACGTTAAACTTGCTTATAATAAATTTTATTATCACATATAGAACACTAGTGATAGCTCAACAACACCGTGCTACTTTTGTCGGTATCGATGTTCCTTCCTATCTCTAGTTTTTAATATAAAATTATAGTTACTAGCATAACAATATTTTTTCCCCTGGAGTCTGTTATTTGTTACTTCTGGCTCTTGCAAAACAGTTCGGTTTTGTTCAATTGATTGCAATATATTCATTGATCCCACCATTCATCTACCAAATTAATGAGGTTTATTTATTTCGTGTCTGAAACAGTTGCACAATCACAAATATCAAATTGTACTGGATGAAAACTTGGCCACTTCAATTGCATTTTCCAAGGCCTCATACAGATCATCTTGCGAGCAGGATACTGGACACAGTCGACACTGGAGCATGTGCTGAACAGTCTGGTCTTTTCCACAGTTGTTAAGTTGACTTTGCATCTGCCCACTCAAGATCTTAGCCTATTCAAAGACTTCCACATTAACCATCCCTTGTGATAGCCAGGTGGTAATGAATCAGCCATGTTGAAGGAGAGCCTTAGCTTCCGATAGTTGTAACTTGGCTTTATCAGTTGTCACTGTAAGTTCCTGAGACTTTGTTAGGAAACTTTTCCTAGACTTCAGCCTTTGTCTGTGTGGTATATGCCCATATAATTTGTGGCCCTGAAAAGGGCTTGGGTAGTAATGTTTCTGGTGTGAAAGGATCAGCAGTCAGATAATTTAGATTCATTTTGACGTTGCCCAGGGTATGCCGGATTGCTGTTCTTAGCCTGGTCACAGTATTGCAATCTTCGGGGAGGCTCCTTTCATGTACCCCATTAATGAGGTTGATAATAGTATTTTCCACTTGACAGCAGTTTTTAGAATCATTGTGCAACTGATTGGTATTGGGAGGATCATATGTGATGTCATTTGGGCAATAGTAGGATTAGGTATGACTGAACAGTGACGGACGTTTTGGCAAGTCATTGCTTGGGCAAAATCAATGTGGACTTATTCTGTATGTGGCTCATTCATTCTAAGGAAATATGAATAGAGATAATCTCCCCTTTCCTCCACAATAAAACTCCCTCTTCACCTTTCCTTGATTAATTCTCAGCATAAGATATATCAGCCAAAAGAATGGTCTGTTCTTAATCCATGAGTGACTTGTTTTCAGTCTGTATAGTGATTGTGCTAAACAACTTTCGTGGTACTAATTTAAGGAATGGTTAGTTATGATTTAAGTTTTTCTATCATTGGTCTGTAAATCTCTTTGATGCAACTCTGTATATATTCCCTCATTTTAAGCCAATGTCATCATATGCCTTACGTACTACATATTATATTCTTTGCTTTCAAGCACTGTTTAATCCCTTTCCCCCAGAGAAAAAAAAAAAAAAGTCTCAATGTTTAAAAGTTTTTTGCCCATCTTTCGAAAACGTTTTTACATTTGTTTTGTAGTATCTGTCTTCTTAATTTTCAACATTTTATAGTATTGTCTTTCAAATATTTATTTAAATTTTGCAGTGCTAATCCAGTCTGTGAAGTGTGTTCAATACGTATCGGGTCCTAGCTTTGTGTCTGAACTAAAAATGTTTCCTTTTTTTATTATTATAAATTTACTTGTGATGGAGCTAACACACTGGTGACAATCCACTAGTCATCTAATATAGATTATTTTGACATAGTAATAATTATTAGAATACTGTTTTTTAACTTTGTATTTGAAATTTATGTATTTTATCATTTTCCCTTTTTGCTTTAGAATTGCCGTTAGGATTCTCCACTCATTTGAAGCCGAGTGTCTATACTAAAAAGATTGCCGTCTTGATCGTCGTTTTAGGAATCATTCATAGGCTGTAAACTATTACCAGAGTGGAAATGGGAGGGCAGCATATGTGCTTAGTTGCCTCAATGTACTAAGATTTTCAGTTTTTTTTATATCAATAGTAATACTTTCAGATAACATGTTCACAAATTCCCCATTGGATCTCCCCCCCTCCACCCCCCACCGTTTTGTTGAGACGCAGGTTCCTGTTTACAAGTTATTACCTACTGTTGTGAAGGATAGATTTGAAAAACACTGAATTTGTCGTATAAGGTACATTTGATAACAAACTTAAATGGAGAGAACACATTGGACAGATGGTAGGAAAAGGTACAATATTTTGCACTTGTTGGAGAGAGTGATGAGGGCATGTACAAGATAAGTAAAGGATTTGGGTTACAAAACTTTGGTCAGGCATTGCTTGAATATAGTAATGTAGTGTGGGACCCAAATTTTGAGTATCAAATACAGGAGTTGAAGTGGGTGCAAAAAAGGACTGCTAGATTTGTTTCTGCAAATTACCGCAGAATGCAATCAGTAACTGTTATTAGAAAAGAGCTGGAATGGGATTCATTGCAAGACAGGAGGAGGATGAAGTCATGGGATTGTACAAGGCGTATACTGGCGATGAGGCATTGAAAGATATTGCAGTAGGTATGAAAAGTAGTTCATGGAAGGGAAAAGATGGCCATGACCCCAAGCTGGCACTCTATTTGAGGCACAAGGGTGTGGGAAGATTGTTTTTTAGGTAAGGGTGTCAGGGATTGGAATAAGTTACCAAGGGAAGTGATGAATAATTTACCAAAACCGTTGAAAGAATTTAAAGTTAAAATTTGCAGAGGGCAAATGTAGGTGGGTGCAGGAAAGGGGGAAGATGGGGGTCTGTAAGGAAATTGCCACCGGTGCGTGCGCTCCATTGCAATTAAAGTTTATATATATATATATATATATATGCTGTTACAGCTAGTGATAAGATGAAATAGTTGACACTATCCCAGTTATGAATGTCTGACATTTTAGGAGCGAGTTGCCCAACATCCCAGCTTTTAAGATACTATAAAAAGCGTTAGCATCACATCGCTGGCCCTGAACAACAGAATTGCAAAATGTGAAATTTTGTGATCAAGTACGCACTTGATGTTAATTGTCACTTCGCTTTTTCATTTTTTAGCGCTCTCCCTTATAATTGGGTATCTTGCAGTTCTGTCATTGTTCTTCTGGGACAGCGATATAACATGCATACACTTTGTATGAGTAGAGCTTTCCGATGCTAGTGTTACCAATGTGTTCTTTGTGCGACTCCTCCTTGTTGCCTCGCTGTGAGCAGCTGGTGGGGCGCTAGACTGTATTGCAGGTGTGGGACAGCTTGCCCCCACTCCCCCTGCCTGCTCTAGCCGTGAATCGATCCTTTTCTGCCGACAGCATTCGAGCTCCGGGCGCAGAGGAGAAGCCACCGACATTTCGACGCATCACCACGAGCCATGGCATCCGTTGACGCACTGACAGAGGCCGAGGGTAAGTACCTTCTGCTTGCCCTTACATCTCTGACTAGTTTTCCCCGTCGCACTGTTCACTTACCCGTATGTTGCCATTGTAAAATAAGCTTTAAAATCCTCGTGCACGCGCTTGTTTTGGATAGCTTTCCTACTTGTGACTAATATCAAGTGACTGAGTAGCTGTCAGTATGGCAGTCCACCAGTCAGCACGTTGAATGACGGAACCGCGCGAACTGCTTTTAAAGATTGGCGCCGTGCGCGCCGCCAGCAAATGGGAGCATTTGCGCGTGGCCTTCAGTCCATCGATTGGTCGGTTTAGCGTGCCTGTACAGAGTGTGTGTGTGCATACTGCGGTGCGTAGGGTTCAGCGGCCCACCCTACCGCGAACAGCTGGCGTTCCTGCAAACCAACACACACGTTGTCAACGTCCCAAATGTGCTGATATCTAACCTCGTTTACGATTCGCGATAGTTATTGAACGTGCTACTCGGCAAATATGAAAAGATGCTCCTTCGGTTTGCTAGACAAAAGGACTTACAACTGGTTTGCTCTCACAGCTTAGTCGCCACACGGGAGGGAATTGCCCATTTAATGTGGAATTAAAGTTACTATACCAGGAAATTAAACTTGTTTCTGATTAACGTCTGTCGATAAGTTTAATTCGTCTAGTTGCGTAGATTTGAAGAATCAGGCGCACAGTGGGCTAGTATAGAAGCCATCTAACTGACTCAATCTTCTTATGGCGCAGTTGTTTTCAGGACCTTTGCCAGAGCCATCCGGTAATTGGATTTTTCTCGCATCACGGGCGAGATTTTGCTTCTCGTTGAAACTTCGCTTTCAGTCGGACTAGAGAAGAGGGGAATTCAATATTCCCTAGCGTGCCTGTCTACATGCGTGATAGCAGGCAGTTGCGTGCTATGCAACACGCCACTGTTTATTATTGATAGCTCAGGTGCTGTTTTTGTACATGGTTAGTTCTACTCTAGCCGATTTTATAATTCTGTGTTTGAGGTGAATTGTTTGGAATGTTTCTTCGTAATTTATTGGTGGTCATCTTTCCATCTACACATTACTGTTAAATCTAATAAACGTTTCCATACAGCCTTGTGCGTGATAAACATCCCTGCAGTCTGTTTTCCCGTCTTCTGTACTCCAATGAATCCCATTTCAGCTCCTTTATCATATCAGTTACTGATTGTGTTTTGCTTTAATTTTCACAAATATATCTAGCTGCCCTGCTTTACACCCTATCGAACTACTGCATTTGATACCCATAATGTGGGTCCTACACTCTTCATCCTTCCATCTTTTTCATACCTGAACAAGGGTCTGACCCAAGCACATCTGACCTGTCTCCCTTACCGCCCCAGTGATTCCTGCCTCCGTCTTGTTTTTGATAGTGACATACCGACATACATTTATTTCATACCTTTAACTAGCAGTTCCTCCTCCAGCATATAGTATGAAAATATTGTGATGAGAGCTTCGATATCGAAGCCTTTGTGACCAGCAGCTCCCCAAGAAGATTGGCTTCCTGAAGGCACACTTGGCTGACGTATTATTGTAAAAACTAATTTTAGCAACGACGAAAGGCGTGATTATTGGCGCTCGGTCTTTGATTGTCGGTGAGACAGATTGGACGCGTGTTGATAACGCGGTGTCCGCCGTGTTGTTTGGCAACGTTGCTCCCGCCTGCGTGTGTTGACTGGGGCAAGAAACAGACCTGATGGGCGGGCGCTTCCCCTGCCTGTTCTCAGCGCGCAGCTCTCGAGTATATAGACACCGCCACCGAACGTTTCTGTCGGTGGGTCCTTTCAAATAAGTTAGAGGTTGTTTGGTTTCTGGAACAGGGAAACCAATTTTCCTCTTCGCAGACTAAAGAATTTTAGTGTTGGATTTTGCCGTTTAGATGTTCAAAACTGTTGCAGATGGATTGTTGGGGTAAAACGCCGGTTTTTGTGTTAAACAGTAACTTGGACAACACTGTTGCCTGATGTCAGTAGAGAGAACCAGTATACAGAGAACAAGGTGTTTTCTATACCAGTAAGGTTGGAAGTAACTACTACAGTAGAACTCCAATTATCCGAATCGCTTTTTAATTAAGACGGAAACGCAAAATAATGATTCTGCCTACGTGCTTTTGTCCTTCCCAATGGCGGATCTAGGAATTTTCCAAGCGGGAGCAAAAACGGATGAATACAGTCAAACAGCTTACTTTGACCGAGATGTTCAGCAAGCATACTGTACTAATGTACAGCACTTGTAAGTACGCTTAACATGTAGAAGCGTTGCCTTCTCCATTTAATTATAAGCTCTTTTTTATTTAAAAATAGTTTTTCTCCCATTTTCATCGTACATTCAGTAATTGATTAAAATATACCCTTTTTCGAAAGAAAAAAATCCAGTTATCCGAATTTTTGATTTTACGAATGGGGCCCGGTCCCTATTGATTCGGATAATTTTAGTTCTGTACGTTCAAGGAAAATAAAAAGAGAATAGTAAAAATTTGGCTAAAAAAGAAGACTCTAAAATCACCCCAAATTTTCACACACAAATTTGCTATCTGAGTAAATATACCAGAAGATGACAAAAATTTTCTGAGCATGAAAAATCGATTAACCGAAATATGTGAGCTGATTGTCCAATTTGTATACAAATATACATATACATCAAAATTTTTATGAAAACTCTCGGTATCTGCGTATTTTCAAACAATAAGAGAAATAACTTTTTAATAACAGTTGGAAAACTTTAAGTAATAATCATGTTGAAAAATTTCTTATACAACATTCAAATATAAAATTGTAATAAATTTTATGAAATAGGGGAAAAAACGGTAAATAGAGGCCCCGAAAATCGAAGAATTGAGTGATAAAAGGAGAAAATCATGTTTCTTAATACACCAAGAAGGTTCTTTGGAGTGACAAACTTTCCACTTCTTAATTATATACTATTTGTTTTAATGTTATAAAGATTTTTTTGAAATTTTAAATTGCAACTGAAATTCCAACATTAATACTTATTGTTTATCGAATTTTCAATAAAAATTGACAAGACCTATTTTAAAAAAAAAATGTTTCTAGAGTGTGTTCGATTAACTGATGGTCGGTTATCCGATCATCAACTGTAAATATTAAACATACTTTTGCATTTTCAATATTTTCTCCAATTCTACTTAATTGCAAAGCTATAAATTAAACTAGAGCCAAACTCGGGGTCGTCAATGTATTCTTCAGTCTTCTTCAGTATCGGAGGACGATATCCTTTCTGATCCCCAAAAGAATTTATTAAAGAACCACAAGGTAGGTTCATGTATCTCTGCTCCATATCTTTCGCTTTATCGGTAGTTTTTTTTCCCTAGCCCCGGATGTGTTTTTTTCCCCCTCATATTTGTTATACGTTTCGTCATACTTTCAACTGTGGCATCCCGTTCCATTTCTTTGAAATCAGTTATCAACTCTTCTCAGCCCTTGTCTCTCTCTCTTCTCTCTCATTTTTTGTTTAAATATAGTCAGATTTTGCTTTTCAGTGTTGTAGAGTTTGATACTTTTCTATGACTATTTTCCATGCATCACTGTTTTGAATAATTGCCATCACGATACCTCTACAGATTACTAATACTGCCTCAGTGACAAACCGGAACAGACTGATGTTGGCAGCCAGATTGAACAACTTGCCCATATACACTCCAACACGTTGGCACAACATTGTGACACACCCCCCAAATAGCAAAGAAGTTTGGAAACCGCCAACTTGGTTTGGGCAACTTCTGATTTGGTATGCCAACTTTAACCACAACACGACCAAGTTGGACAACAAACTTATGTGTGTAATGGCTTCCGCAGTATTTATCGCTCAGTCCTCGCAGACCGTAATACTTGACCGAGGCTGTTGGGTGACAAGCAGTGATGTGCCGGATATCCGTATCCGTATTCGCGGATATCCGAGAGGAAAAAAAGATCTGTATCCGTATCCGTTACTTTTTTAGCGGATCTTTAACGGACCTTTTATAAAGAATTTCACTAAGCACGTATATAAAATTTTAAAGATATCTAGCTATGAAATGCTATTAACTTCAATTCCAATTACTTCATATTTCTTAAAATCTCATATCTGGCACATTTATATTGCAAAAATTAATTATTTAAACATATATTTTACTACAATGAAGTCTTCACGGGTGTACCGCCGGATTGTGTTGTGGAAATACGATATTTCGACGACTAGCTTCGTCGTCTTCAGGTTTGGAGACATGTGCACTGGTCGGCTGACCCACGGATATCCTATCTGTGAAGATGGCGGAGCTAGTCGTCGAAATATCGTGTTTTCACAACACAATCCGGCTGTACACCCGTGAAGTCTTCATTGTAGTCGTACGCCTGGAAAGTCTTCGTTTTTGCATTTATTTTACTATTTTATCAAAGTTAACGTAACTTACCACTGTAGTAAGTTTTAAGGTATTATTTTAACTATCTTTGTAGTGAGATCAGGCCTCTAATCTTTGTGATTTGCTAGCTGAAATTATGTTTAAGGTAGGCTACTGCTAAAGTGTTTACATCAGATAAAATAATAACTTTTACAGAAACTTAAAAAAATAAATGTTATATTTAACATTAAGTTTGGTAAATTCTACTTCAAAAAGAGTAAATTGGCAGTTTGGTCAGCCAAAATTCTATTACGATGAGAATCATAAATTATTCCTGCTGCACTGAAAAACTGCTCACTTGGAACGCTTGTTACAGGTGATGATAAATATGTGCGAACCATGTGTCATAGACCTCCAAATTTTTTACTATTATTGTTAACAGCTTTTTTAACAATCAGGTGCAGCTAATGTGCTGCCCAATCAATATTATCTACGTCAGATAAAGTGCAGCAACTCTTCATGTTGGATCCTCTATCTCTTACCAAGCAGGGTACATTCTGTTTGGGATTCCCCACCCTTTAAACATATTTTGAAATATTTCCAAAATGTAATCTCCCGTTTGGCGTTCTTCAAGTATCTCCGCTATTAAAACGATATTTTCCCTTATAAAATCTTTTGTAATGTTCTGGATACCAATGATACACCTTACCTAAAAGCCTACCAGATATAGGATGTGAAGGAAACTCTCTCAAAATGCTTCAACACATCTCTATTTTCGATCCTAAAGTTCAGTGCAGATAAATTCCGTAAAATATTTCCTGCCTTTTAGAACATAATTTGCAATAACATTATCCAGCAATCGTCGGAACCCAAAATCATCTACGTGCTGAAAAGGTAATCCAGATAAAGCTATCATTTCTGCAATTCAATACTTTTAAATAATTTTTGTTTTTTATTATCCCACATTTTGACTTTTTCTATGTTTCCGTCAAAAAATGTTTTTATAAATTCTCTATTTACCGTTTTTAATGACGATCCCTGCTTAATGTGCTCACCGGCAATCTTCTTAGCAGAGTGTCATATTTTTGTGGGTGTTTCGTCTGAAGATGAATTTTTAAGAAAGTTGTACATTCATGGGAATACATTCCTTCACAGAGTTTGTCATTTAGCAGATTCATCATTTACTATCGTAAAATATTTCCATATTACACTACTATACTCTTTTGTATAAACTGTTTTTATTTTAATGTAACTTACAACTTTCCAAAAAAACAGAAACGTGTATCATCTACGCAATCCTATGTCATCCTAAAATATAATCATAAACACGCACAGTTCAAGGTCAAAACACGTCGCGTAAGCTGGACGTTCGTCGATAATAGACCGTAGCTGACGACTTTTCCTGTCGGTCCAAATTGAAAAAGTTGAGATCCGTATCCGTATTCGCGGATCTAGACAATAATGATCTGTATCCGTATCCGCGGATATACATTTTTAACGATCCGGCACATCACTAGTGACAAGTAATATTCAGCAGACTGATAAAAAGTCCGAACGAGTGTACGAAATCACTAGAGGATGCTGTAACAATGTTATTCAGGCTTACTACGGCTCCGGTGATCATCTTTCTTCGCGAGCTGCAAACTCTTTCTTTTTTCCGCATTTCTTTAAAAGAAAGTGTCGAATTAGTAGACAAAGATGCCGTCTCGTCATTCTCTCTTGTAAATCTCGTACATTCCCATATTGATTACCTTGCTAAAATTGTCATTCATGTTCCCTGATACATTGGTATAATGCTACTGTGATCCTTTTAATTTATTATAATCCTAATTATTTATCCTTTTTTTTAATACGTACATATTGAACTTGTCTTGTGCTCTACATTCGATTCATAATTTCGAGTACCGAAAAATTTATTTCAACGTCATTCCTTACCACTTCCAGTTAATGGAGAGCAGTTCTTATATATATATATATAAAATTATGCTTATATCGTATTTACTCATTTGTACCTTGTCGTTTTCGAGTATTTAAACAACTACGAAACGTATTAGTAAAGGCAAGTGAAACGCGTCTTGTATGTGAAACTCGCATACTCCTCATATGACCACGAAAGGGAGAAGTATGGATTCGTGAGACTATTTCTTCTCTTCTAGCGTGCAGTATTAATTCACACTACGGTACTTCATTTGGCTTTAATGTTGTTCCACGTTGGCGAGCAGTCAAACCTGTCGCAGCCAAAGACAAAGCGGAGAAGTTTTTCTACCCCAACAGCTGCGGCTGAAGTAGTCTCTCTCTCCGCAACGCCAGTCGAAAATAGGATCAACCAGAGGGTGCGCCGCTTCGCAGTACTGAAGTGACTCAATTCCCGTCGTGGAACACGTGATTAGCAGAGTTTAACAACACATTTCACACGCGTTTGGTACGTCATTTTGTTCCGCCCTAGTAATTCACATTGCTTTGCACTTCGTTACGTCTGTAGATGTTATAAAGCGTCATCTTTCATTTTCTCATGTCGTCATAAGAAAATTGGCAACTTGGCATGTTTCACATTTTTATTGGCCACGATAGGAAATAGTTAAATATTAAATTCGATATCAATTGCTTAATTAAACCAGTTTTCAGTCTTTAGCTATTAATTTAAGGGGGCATCCATAAATTACGTGAGGTGAAATAGGGGAGGGGGGGGGGGGTCCGGCGAAATCTCACCAGATCTCACCAAGGGGGAGGGGGGGTCTACGGAAATCTCACGTGAGATTTTGCGAAAAATTTGGGGGGACAGTAGAGCAAAAAAAAAGAAAGGTCTACAATTTGCGGCGAAGTCGATTTTAGGAGGGTATTTCGTCAAAAAAGTTAGGGTGTGACCTAAAAAAAAAAGTTTCTAGGGGGGGTTCTCACGGACCAGATCTCACCAGAGCTCCACGTGCCGAAGGTCGCCGGTTCGAATCCGGCCGCGGGCATGGATGTTAAGTGTTGTGTGTCTGTGTGAATGTCCTGTCCGTCCTGTGGTGTCCATACATAGAAAGATACGATGTACACTGGATGACTAATTGTTCACTGGAAGCTGAAATATGATCACATTGAGCTGGCTGAATGGCCTTAGCCGCCAAAAGCCAATTTAAAAAAAAAAATAAAAAAAAATCACCAGAGCGGGGGGGGGGGGGGGTCCAGAAATCCGGAAAAACACCTCACGTAATTTGTGGATGCCCCCTAACGTTATCCTTTGATTGGCAGAAAAAATCTTAACTCGTCGTATTTTTGCCAATGGTCAGAGGCGGGCGTTCTGTAATACAGCATTTAATCTTTTTTTTTTTTTCCCGTCATACATACATCTGGAAGTTAGTTTCGACTAATAGTTTTTATTAACTTCCTATTCGGGAAGGTGATCTTTTCGTTACCTCCTATGTACCTGTTACTTCTAATTAGTTGATTGTAATTTATTATGAAGTTCAGAAGGAGCCTTCTCGTTGATGTTCGAAACTTGACTACGAATAATTAGTCGCCGGGCAGAGAAAACGTGTTTTATTAATTCGTGTTGACACTCGGAGTTGCACATTAAAAACCGCTAGGCTAGCAGACTAGCTGTTAAAGCGAGCTCAGATTTCAGAGGAGGCATGTAGCAGTTTCCAAGAGTAACATTGCGGACCAATACTAAGGTGCACCCCGAAGCATTCCCAACAAAATGGACGTCAGTTTTTCCTCGTGTTAATATAACGGTAATGTAGCGACAGTTCCTCAGTAAGGGGCATCCATTAATTACGTGAGGTTTCTCCGGACACCCCCCTCCCCACTTTAACGTGAGATTTTGAAGGAGACTCCCCCCCCCCCTTCTACCAATCGACCTCGCAACTTTTTTTTTAGCTCTACAATTTTACAAGAATTTCAAAACCTCACGTGAGATTTCCGTTGACTCCCCCCTTCCCCCATTTCATTTCACGTCATTAACGGACCCTCCCCCCCCCTAAGCAGATATTACAATAATTGTTTTGTTAGTGTTTTATGTCCCGTCTGAAAGTTACGTAGGTGTTGTTTTTCCTTTTTTTTCAGAGGTCACGTGAATTTACTTGAAAGATTTGGTCCACGTTTACTGAGCTTTCTAATAGAAATATTCCAACTATTTCTTAAATATCTACAATTTACTTAAAATTTTGGGATAGATCTAACAAAGTATGCTCGGATTTGCATCAAGAGTTTGTGATGATCTCGTTGCTTAGTTGACCTCTTTCCCCAAGCAACTATTTGATATGTAATTGATGTTAGTATTTGAGGGGGAGATGAGGTTGCTATCCAAAGCGACATTTAATGATTTGCTATTTATTATTTTTTTTTTCTGTGAACACACTGACTGAAGGTATTTTCCGTAGCTAGCTCGGTAAAAAGTATTTCTGTACGGGAGATGCGAGGTGGTTTAGCACCTGAGGAAGAGCCATACTGAATAGGCCCGGTTTTTCCGGCGGTTTTGGAGCGTACGCTCCGGGCGCGCGCATCAATCCTTTACGTGTAAATGCTCGGTGGTCAGAGAGGCCTGGCGCGCGCTCCGAATGCGCACATGTGGCGCGCAAGTCTAACGGGGCCTTGTGTTTACACGTGCATTGTCGGTCTGCAGTCTTGATGCGTGACTTTATTTAACTTTACCCTGCTTTAACAGATAAAAATCTAAATCTTGAAAAATGTGGTCAAGAGATAATTTGGAAGGATTTATAGAACTTGAATTTTCTATGTTTGTGGAAGGTTAAATCAAATGATTACAAAAATAAAAATTAAAAAAATTCGTAAATATGATTAGTTCGTAGAATTCAGCAGGGTAAATGTATGTGAAAGTGAAAACAAAGATTTCGTCACTGAAAGGATTCAAGAAACTCGGCGGCAATTCGAAAAGAACTGAGAAAAATATATGCAAGCAATTTCAAATCTTGGAGGGATATTTCAGTTGCCAAAAAACGAAGAGTAGGAGGCAAACATTACTCTGCAGTTATGCTCTTCCTCATGATATTTGTGGAGGTACTAACTTTAACTTCACCTTTTTAGGTAAGTGTGTCAGGTATTGGAATAAGATACAAAGGGAAATGATGAACAATTTACCAAAAACGTTGAAAGAATTTAAAGTTAAATTTGTAGAGGGCAAATGTAGGTGGGTGCAGGAAAGGGGGAAGCTGGGTGTGTAGGGAAATTGCCACAGGAGCGTGCGCTCCATTGCAATTTAATGAAATATTCTTATTATTAAAATGTAGTTATATATGGAACTGTCGTTTCGTAGACAATTTTTTAAATCATCTGGGTCATTTATTTTCCCGTTGCTCTCTCTAAAGAGGCATGTGTCCATATAGATCTCTAGTTTCGTGCCATCTTTCCGCCCATATGCACTTTGTTTATTTAATTCTTGATGTACCGGAAAAAAAAATGTAAAGCAGCTCATATTGCTCAGTTTAAGTCATTTCTTTTGAGGATATTATAAATACACTTATAAACACAAGCACAACTAACAAAAACAACAACGACCTGAAAACCGAATGTTGCAAGCTGGACCGTCTACAAAACATTCCAACCCGGCGGAAAGTCCACGCGCCACGGAATAACGGTCATTTTTGGCGCGTACGCTCCAACCCGCAGTGGATTGTTGACCATTTATCGTCGCACGCTTCAGGAGCGACGGTCCAACCTCACGCTCCGGCGCGGCAGTCCGGAGCGCCGTTCCGGACCGGCAGTTTGGCGCGTACGTGTAAACGGGCCTAATAGTTTCCACTGGCACCAAATTCGTACGACCGACTGATCGGCCGAATATGACCGACTAACCCCGAGACAAGTAAGGGGGCGTGAGGTGAAATAGGCGGGTGTCCAGGGGGATCGGCGGAAATCTCACGTGAGGTTTGGAAATTGTTGAAGGACAGTAGAGCCAAAAAAAAGTCTACAAATGACGCGGATATCGTTTTTAGGGGGAGGAGGAGTATAAGGCCTAGATTCGACGCGAAAAGATTTTAGGGGGGTATAATCGCCATCGGAAGCATGAGAGCTAAAAAAAATCTACGGGGGGGGGGCGTCAAAATCTCACGTGATCTTGGGGGGGGGGGTCCGACCAGATCTGACTCTCACCAGAGGGGGGGGGGGAAGGTTCGGAATTATGAAAAAACACCTCGCGTAATTGACGCCATTAATTGCGTGAGGTGTTTTTCCTGATTCCGGCCCCCCTCCCCTCCCCTCTGGTGATATCTGGTCTGACTTCCCTGGAGATGACGGGACCCCCTCCCCCTGCCAATCGAACTCGTAGTTTTGTTTTTTAGCTCTCCTCCTTTTGATGGCGGTTTTGCTGAAGTGTTTTTACCTTCCCCGAGTGGTTTGTAGATTTTTTTTTTCTTTTATAAACTCTGCAGTCTTTCAAGAATATCAAAACCTCGCGTGAGGTTTCTGTCGACCTCCCCCTCCTCATTGATGAGATTTCGCTGGACCTCCTCCCGCCATTTACCTCACGTCCACTGGAAACTACCTGCTCTGCCGAATCCGGCCGAGTGGCGGACCGATCTCACTGAAACGGGATTAGTCTGATGTACTCGGCCGAATGGCAAACGCATGTTGCGCTCCTAATAAACTAGTCTTCATATTTTCATCTTTTGATTTGTAGTTTTTTCAAACTCTGTGGTGGTACGCTATCACTATAAATATTTAAAGGGAAATTGCTACGGAAAGGACGATTATTGCAAGTGCATCTACGCAGTTATAATTATTTTACTAAAAAATTGTACAGTAAATTATTTGAATATTTTAATGGAATATTCACAAACGAGCGAGATCACTTGTCGGCCCCGCATTTAGACATAAGCTATCAAGTTTGCAGTCTGAGCTCACATCACAAAGACAAAATTTGGTTGTTTTCTTATTGTATCTTTTTTTTGTATGTTCATTTATTTTTAAAATTGAGATACTGACTTTTGTGAAGTTGGCAACATGAACATAACTTTCAACTTCGCATTCTTTTTCTCCTAAAATTGTTCAGAGCCATGTTAATAAATTGTATTGAATATCCTAATGATCTTCAGTTGTTTTCATTTTATCTCAACAATCCTATATTCTTCTACATACGATATAGTAAAATATTATACGATTAAGTCATAAATTGCAAATGTTTATTTTAGAATTTTGGTTTGAAACTAACTATAAACTGTAAAGTTGAATTTCAAAATATATTCGTTCGGCCATCCTGATTTCGGTTTCCCTAAATCACTTTTGACGAATGTCGGAATTGTTTCTACGAAACGCTACGGACGGGTTCCCTCACGTTTCTTTCCTGCATCTAATGATCTCGACATCGACGAAGCGAGAAATGATAAGCTAAACACACAATACCTCCTGGCGAATGTGTAATTTGTAAGTTCAGGCATGACGCCCTGTGTCGTATGGATGAACCTTTTATCTGGGTTCGTAAGACGAAACCTCGGGTTCACCCCGCTGCCTGATGCTTCGACTGCCGCCCAAGTGTGCACTGAGGCGGAAGCTATTATGGCTGTAGGGGGGGGGGGGGGGTGAAAGCCCAGTCCGTGACAGCGGCGTCTGCACGACCTTGCCACAGGCACCCCCTGTACACCAGTCTACGACGTGAATTGTGTCATGTTTTCCTTATGAGATATGTAACTTTCTGGGTGAGATTGTGAATCGTCCCAGAAGTCAACCATATGATTGATAAAAGTTCTGACCACACTGACTGGCTTCTCCGGATCAGAGGTTTAGCTACCGCCGTCGCTTCAACGCACGAGGCACAACTAGCGGGGTTAAACACGGATGGGACGACATTTTGGGTATACAATACAAGTAGCTGGAGGGGGCCGCTCCTAGAGTTGTCTCGGGAAATTACTGTAGAACACGATCAGAAATTGATTTGATAAAGTAGCTGAAATGGGATTCATTGGAAGACAGGAGGATAGTAAAGTCATGGGAGTGCAGAATGGGTATATTGGTGATGAGCCTTGGAAAGATATTAGTGGAAGAAATAGGAGAGATGCTTGGAAAGAAAAAATAACCACAAAATGGCACTCGAATTTAGGCACAAGAGTGTAGGAAGATTTTCTTCCGTAGGTAAGGATTGGAATAAATTACCAAGAGTAATGGTGAATAAATTTACTAAAAACTTTGGAATCGTTTAAATTTAGTAGCGGTCAAAAGTTGGTGGGAAAAGGAAAGAGGAAAAATGCGTGTGTAAGGAAAGTGCCACCGCTGCAACGCAATTTTGTTGGCCGGGAGATTCCGTAGGATTGTTCAGCCGCCAGCGACAAACGTCACAATGCGAAATCGGTAGAGCTGCCGGTAAGCAGAAAAAACAAAACCCCCGTAATCGCAGTTCGGTGTCCAAGAATTTCTATCCGTTTGGCACAGATTTGAACTACCAAATTTGAGATTCAGACTTGCTACCAATTTGAGCAAATTGAGGGCAATCTGCTGCCTCAATTGGGCGTCAAGTTGTCACTAAAACTAGGAAAAGGAAAATTTTTGCTCCAACTTGCATTCAAAGATGGGCTTGAATTTGGTGGTTCAATTATGCCTAAATCTTTTACTGTACTTAAAACGGACTTCTTTTCCCCACATTTTGCCTTATTAACTCTGAGAAAGTTACTCTTCTAAGCGATGAAAAATAATGGGCAGATAAAATAAAAATTCTCGTATTAGCGAATTAGATCGAGAATCCGCACAAGAGTATTCCACAAAAGATATCTGGAACTACTTAGCATGTAATCGATGGAAGATTTCCTCTTACCACAAATGAAATGGTTGCCAACTTAAAAATGTAAAATCGGCAAAAAATCTCGTTTTTTTTTTTTTCCCTCTCCGAAATCTTGGAAAAATCGTTACATTTCGGTAGGACAGACCCCGTCTCTGTAGAAATACCGAAAAATCTGTAGATTCGAGACCACTGCCGCGCGTTCGCCCTCTATCGTGGTTGGACCTTCGCAGAATCCTAATCACAGAACGTCCTGGTGTGGCTCATGGATCAAACACAACTCTCAAAAATCGCAGCTCCACCGGCATTTGAACCCGGTACTGGACAGCGAACTTTCGAAAGCTAGCGCTTCAACCACTTACTCACCAGACCGCTTGGGTACGGTCACGAGTCTAAAATAGTTCCCGATCAAATGTCAGTGAATGCCCAATCTGATCTGGCTGAAATATATTTGTCGCTTTGCAAATTGTGAGGAATTTGTTGAGATTTAAGGGACTTACAAGTATTAAAGGCATAAATTTTGCGTGGACTACCTATTCTAGGGCATTAGGGTGCATCCATTAATTACGTGAGGTGTTTTTTTCCGGAATTCCGGACCCTTACTGTGAGATCTCGGTCGCCCCCCCCCCCCCCCCGTCAAAAATGACTTGAGATTTTGATGGAGAGGCCCCCCCGCCACACACACACGCCTGATAATTTTTTAGATTTTTTTTAATAGGTCTCGTGCTTCCAAGGGCGGTTATACCCCCCTAAGGTCGGTTTTCGCGTCTTTTTTAAGTCCCATATACCCTCTTAAACTCGACTTTCGCGTCATTTGTAGACTTTTTCTTTTTTTAGCTTTACCATCCTTAAAAAAAATTTAAAACCTCGCGTGAGATTTCCGTTGACCCTCCCCCCCCCCCTCTTTCACTGTTTCACCTCACGTAACTAATGGACGCCCTGCTGTGGCTGAAAAACGCCCTGGATCTATGTGTGAACCAAATGGTTCGCTCTGAAAAATTTGTAGAATTTATCCTGATATAAAAGTTTAGTGTTTTGCGCAGGCCTCGTGTTAGTAGCACTGCACGTAGTTTGCTGGTGTTGCGCTGCGTTGCTGTTGCTACCGCCAACGTGTCGGTCCTAATGTCAAGCCTTACTCATGGCTACTTCGGGCTAATGTACTTACACACTGTGTTCTAACAACGCAATTAAGAAAGTAACGTTATTACACGGAGGCTCGTGGTTACATTGCTGGGAAGACGAGATCATCAAAAGGGTGGCGTGATGCACCATGGTCTGGAGAGAGGACCTATGCGAAAGGTCAGAAGACAAGACTGTCTGGTAAAATTAACATACCATTTCTTCACACTGTTCTTCAGATCCGTTTGCATTTAGGGCAAAGGTGCAAACATCCACTTTCATTTAAGACTGCCAAGAAATATTTGCAGAAACTTTGAAAGATGTGAAATAGGAGACTAATGGTTGTATCCATTCTCTCTTCCCTCGTGTTCAGGGGTATCCAGTGAGATAAATTTTGGTGCAAATCATCTTTTACCACACAGTTCCGTGATCGCAAAATATAGTTGCAGACATGGAAATTTGATCGGAGTTTCACTGGACTGGTTACTTTTTAAAATGACTAAATTTGCATACTTTCAGGTAAGCAACGCAACACTGGTTCAAGAGTTCGAAGGCCACCATCTCTGGTACCCTTTGTTAAGAGAGAGACTTACATACTGAGTTTAAACATACAAACTACCGCAGAATGAATGCAGGAAATATGAACCAAAGTAAACACACTAACCCTGCTCTGTCAATTTTCTTGACAGGCCGTAAGTCGAAATCTCAGACGATAGTTGCGTTCGTTGTCACATCTGAGATCGGACTGACCCGCTACTCGATCTTAATAGACGGGCACAGTTTTAGCCAGTAACTAACCGGACTTAACTGATACAGGAATCTGGGCATCGTGATTGTAATGCTTAGTTGAATTTCGGCTTCCATTCCATTCACTCCAGCTCTGTCGGATTGAAGCCCATATGCCTGATGACAATCTCTCTCCTCCCGCCCCCCCTTTTTCATGCACATTCCAAGTTCGCTTCTGAATGGGTGGGTATCTTGTACATTTTAACTTATCCGCGACAGCTCGTAACAGAAAATGGTATTAATTGCTGGAAGGAATAAATTTTCTGGTTGTTAAATATTGCGGAAAATCTACGATGAAATCCTCGAAACGATGTCTATGCGTACAGACTACATACTGATGCAGTGACTGGCAGCCAACTCTGGCGGGGATTCGACGAGAATTGTGCACTTGCCTCGTGTATTGACTGCTCAGTGGCGATGTATTAACCTCGCCGGAACAGCAGGCTGCCAAATAATGCATCAAAAGATTGACTGATTTTGAGTACCGTTCACACTGCTACAGTATTTAGTAGCACTATAATTGCTTTCAGACCACAGATTCCATATAATGCAAGCCTGCAAGTGGTAAGAAGTTTTGTGCTCTTACGACCTGCTGACAGTGTCGATTCGCTGCGCATTTAGCCACTGTAATGGCTAGATCTTCAGTTGAATCTGGTATCCAAGCCAGCGAGGATCCTAGTGTATCTAAAATGAACAAATCTTTAGAGGGGTTTAATCGCGGAACCCTGAATTTTGTAGATATGTTGATGTAGCAACAATAAGTCTTCCTAGAGAAACGAAACGGTACACACATTTTTTTGGAGAGTTTATGTAAAAATTAACGTGGAACTGCACGGAGAATATTCGCAGGCTTTCTAGCTGGAAGACACTGTATTGCTTGAGGCTCTAGAGCTGTATTTAAGCCATTAACCAAGTCAAATAACTAGCACATTCGGACAGTACATCGCGTCATGATCGGAAAAGTGGAGTAGCACTACGAATAAAAACGAAAACGCGAGTTTCGTAATGTAACAATTTTGTAGTGGTTTGTGACATTCCAGAGATGGATAGAACAGTTTCGGAAAGTGGCAGCTCGTTCAATCAAATGGGCGTTGACGCACGTAGCAAAATTCAGTCAAACAGAACGTAAAATCTTTGGTAAATTTCTTGGAAGCATTGCAATTTTGGAGGTGTTCTGCGCTGTTCATGGGAATATATTATAGCTTCCAGCTAACTGCATTTGACTTCGCATAGTTAGCCAAATTTAATGTGAAGAACTGTTTTAAATGCTTTGTTTATAATATTTAGATGTAGGATATGGTACGACACGGTTGAAGTGCGCGATTTGGCGATCGAGTGTAATTACCCGGGCTCGGGGGTGGGGCCGGCGGAAGGCAAGATGGCGGCCGGGCTGCCCCGGTATTGAGCGGTGCCTCGCGGGGGGGAGGGGGTGCCGGGGTAGTGGCCTGTGTGTGGCCGTCACACCGTGTCTGGACTCGGCGCAGCGAGCACCTCACCATGCTCATCAACCTCGTCAAGGACTCGGTGCTGCAGTGCTTCTGCCACTCGTGCCGCGCCCCGCTGCCCGCCGCCGCCGCAGCAGGTACCCCCAATTGCGAGCCCCCGCTGTAGCTTGACTTACGTGCCGTGCCGTGCTGTGCTGTAACACCCTCACTTCTGTCCGTAGCCCACCGCCGCTCCGCGCCCATCAAGAAGGCCAAGACCAAGCCACGCTGCAAGCAACCCAAGAAAGTGAAGTTCATCAGTAAGTAGGAATGTTCCAAGTGCCTATCCACATGCGACCCAGGTCCTCGTAGGTTTATTATTGCAAGCACAGATCTCGTGTAAAGCTAATTAAAAAGCAGTGTTGGAAGGGCCAGGACAACCTGCGATTTCTTTCACATTCCCCAAAGTTGCGCCCATGTTACAGAACTATCGGAATGCCCGTTTTGTTCGAAGTGTCTATACATCTCCGCTGTGCTACATACAACCCAGGTCCTTTTTGCAAGCACAGATCTCTGTAAGACGCGTGTAGAAAGTACTATTGGAAGGGGAAGAATTCAAATTGATTGGTATGTCTAACGCGATGTTGCAGGACGTTTAACCCAAGTTGTTCAACTAAATTGAGCGCCAGTGGACGAACTATCATCAGCGACGAATTTGCACTAGAAATTTGTGCAGAGTTGAAAAGATTGATCATCCGATTCTCTCGCACATCATATTGCCCTTGTTTTCACAAAATTTGCAACATTTTTGTTAGATAAGTAGAAGTAAGCTCCAAATCTATCGATAACAATTTAAATTCTTTGTACATATACGTCGTTGATGATCGGTGAGAGGTGAAACGATTACGACATGAAATCTTCAACATACGGTTCCACTGTCTATATTCCTCAACATTTCAGTTTACTGAACTTCAGGAAATGTCTCTCGGTAACTCTTAAAGTATCGAGATCTGATTTTGGAATATGTATGCTAAAATAGTGCACTTGCTGCTGTTAGAGCAGATTGTATTCATTTCGTATGAATTCTGCGCGTAAAACACCTTTACTTGGCGATTTGCATTTTCAGTGCTGTGGATTCTGTTGCTGGGCGGTAGTGCTTTTACCACTTCCGCAATGCTTCAGTTTTCGTCCGCCTTATCGATTCAAGAAAACTCTATGTGAAATTCATGAATTAGACCGCATTACAGTAGTATCGACCCAGAAGGCGAGGCTGCAGCAATAGATGCCAATTCTGCACGACCTTCAGACCGCTGTGGCGAAGGTTAAGCTTCCTGTGCGCTATCAGAGTTGATTTTCTCTTACGTCCATCTTTGTTCGATTCAAATGCCTTGGTGGACGATTTAGTCATACACAGACCAAATTTTAATTACCGAATTGGTGAAGCTTCAGTGTAGATGTCATAGCATAGGTAGGGTAGTAAGTCATATAAAAACAAGCAGTGCGATTCTAAAAATTGGGTCTTATTCCGAGAAACATTTTTATTTCTTAAAGTCATTGCTTCCTCATAAGTATTGACTGGTTAGGACGGTGTTGTGTGGAGAGCTGATTATTTCTAAATAACCATAACTTTAATGCATTTTGAATTTGATAATAAATACATTTTTCGTTAGTTGACGTCTGAAGTTGCGTTATCTAAAGGTAGAAAAGCCCATTGAAACATTAATTTTGCTCTTGCGACGCATTTGGGATGACTCAGGTCCGAATTCCCCCCCCCCCCCAGTCCAGTCTACCAGATTTCGATTTTCCATGGTTTCTTGAAAATAATTCTAGGTGAATGGCGGGATGGTTCCTTCAAAAATGCCATGGCAGATATCCTTATCGCCCCTTGCTCCTCAGTCCGTTCCCGCTTCCAATGAGCTCGACTTCGACGAGCCGTAAAGCCAGAAGCAGAGTTTACTGAACCTGTTCGTGCTCGAAAGTTTAGGGCTTAGGAAAATAAGGAGCATTGTACTTAAAAATCAAAAGGTCTCGTTTCCCGATTTGTCAAGGTATGCACATATCAGTTCCGAATAGGGACAATACCAGTTTTCGTTCACGAAATCCAACTAAGTGCTGAGCGGACTCCACCTTGTGTTCGTATATAATTTGAATTTAGTGGGGTCGTGGTGGTCCAGTGTTACGTATATACAGTACCACCCAATCGTCGCTGCAGGAAGTATGCTTACAGTTTTTCAGCTCTATAGTACTGTATCGGGATTCATTGAGATGTTGGAAACCAGTTTGAGGTTACCCTCGCTCGGTGTTTGTTTATCCGGAAAGGATTAAGGGTGCATTGTGCCAACCCTCTCTTGTTTTCGGCCTTAGAAAGGCCTCTGTTAAGCGTTTTAAGCAAAGTCTGGCTCTGTTTATACTAAACATTCCTTTGTACTCGCGCTTAAGTTGCATAAACTGGTTTAAATGGAAGGCCAGCATTATCGAAGTAACTATCGTTTTGTCAGTCTCTTCTTTGCACGCTGGACTTCTTCCGGATCCAATTCCATTGGAATATTTCATCAAGTAATTTGGTACTTCGTCTTGCTTGTATTGGCTGGTGCCACAGTTGGATGTGCTATCTGGAAATATAAGGAAATCTGATATATACAAGATTTTGGGGGCGAGTCTCTTGTAGCCGTGGTGTGAAGAGCTCGGCCACAGTAGCATTTCAGTGAAATTGCGCAAATGTGGTGCAAATTGGAATGGTGCTATCAGTTTCTACTGTACAGCCAGCCATTCTGTTACTGTTCGCGGCTTCCTTGGATAACTGGTATCGAGCTCCTGGATAATCGTTAGCCTCGCTATTGCCACGATCCAGCCACCCGAAGGCCAAATACTGTAGTGTACTTAGGCCCTGTATTCCCTTTCAGTTTCAACGAGTAAAGTTTCCAAGCGGGAATTTCTCCATTTCTAAGGATATAGTGGAAGAAGTCGTGCTATTTCCAATTTTATTTGCGGCCATCAGTCTCAGATTGGTTTGATGAAATCTTCCATCCCTTCTTATCTTCTGCTGAATTCATCTCGGCTTATCCTTTGCAACCTACATCTTCAGTTATCTGCTTCATACGTTCTGATCTTAGTCTACCTCTATATAGTTTTATATTCGACTGTTCCTATTACTAATAAAGTGATCAATACTGCATGCCTTAAAATATGATACACCGGTCTCTTCTTTGAGTCCTAGATCAATGTGTCTTTTTAATATAGTCTGCGACCAGTTGAGGTGTATATACTGATAAGACGGAGGGCTCGTGGGAAGAGGGGAGAAAGTTGATGCTTTGCTGTTACGATATTTGACGGAATGTCGTCCACGCCGCGCTCCTGGGAGGGGTCGCGTATTGCATTGCACTGCACTGCGGCGCATGCGCCAGTGACGTCATCGCGGCGCTACAGACGGAGCGGCGCCGTCTGTGGACGCAGGTCGATAGCGGCGGCGCATCCCCACACTCGACACTGAATCATCATTCAACTTCTGACACGACTAAATTGGCGAGAAATAGTCTGCTGCACGTCTGTGAAATATTGGATGATAAGGTCTTAAAAATATAAAACATACAATACAATGTGAGATTACCAGATTTGTTGACACATCAGCTGATTTAGCCGCCGATCAATATTGTTGAGCAATATGATAGTTCGCTCTGAAATATTGGACGATCAAGACAACCTCTTGTTGTCGCTCGACTCTAGTAAGAACAAAAAAAACCAGGTCTTGCCTTGGGTTCGGTACTCACATGTAACATTTGGTAGATCAACCAGCAGTCGTAAAAATCACTGCCTGGCATGTATAGATAGTAATGTTAATTTTGTAGATGGCGTTGTTCATAAATGGCTTAGTTCTTATATTTTGAATAGAAAACAATGGAACATTTTACTGCTTCGTCATGTGGTGTCTGTTTCCTGATTGGGGCTTTATCAGATGTGGAGTACTTCAGGCTTCTATATTGGCACCACTATAATTTTTAAAATATATAAATGAACCACTCTGTGTTATGTCTAAAAACTAAAAATTTCACCACTTTGCAGGCGAAAAAAACGTAGGAATTAAAAATACTACAGTTTGCTCTACCGAAGATATTTAAAATTGTTTCTGACCTTATTAATAAATGGTTTACAGGGATACATATTTTCAATAAGCTCCCATACATCTTAAATGTCTTGCAGGTGATAAGATTAAATTCAGGAAATTATTGAAAGAATTTTTAATTGACAGCTTCTACTCCATCGAATAATTTGTTTCTAAGGCATTTGCAAAATAATTGCCCCATGAAGTGGGGAAACTTTGGGACAAATCATTTTTCTGGTTAAAATTAATAGGAAAGGTGGTTGGTACCAAAGTTAGAGTGAACCCATTTCATTTTGTCTCACATTTTGAGCTATTGTGTATTGTTTCTTTCTGTCCCTGAACTGCAAAGGCTTCGGCAGAAATATTTTGACCCACTCTTCTGCCTATCCTTTTGACAAACTTGGGTGACTTCACAGGTCTTTTGGATGAAGTGTTACATTAAGGATTTATCAATGAATATTTCAAATGCGAGTATTTAACTTGATCTACAATTTCGCATTTTTAAATTTAAAGAATTTTTTCACCAAGATTTTTTTGCTTATCTAGTGCCACCACTTTAGAGAACTATCAGATATAACTATTCAAATCAAATTTGGAGGGGCTATAAGGTAACAATGCAATTAACATACCTCAATTATTTTAATTTGGCACTGAAAACTACTTTTCACCTTGATTATGGATCATCATTTAGAGAAAATATAATATGCTTCATAAGTTATCAGTAAACTATCAGTTAAATTGCTTTGATACTGTGCCAAAGTTGCCTTGTGGAAGTCTCGACATTACAAAACATTTCAAGATATTATTGTTTATATTTTTTACTAGCTGACCCGGCAATGCTTCGCTATTGCTAGACTTGAGGTAGATTAAAAGAATACATTTGAACGTTTGTATTTAGGAAAGATTAGATATTTAGATACAGTGCCTTGAAAAGAACTAAATTGTTTGGTTTATAACATGTTTATTCAAGTGCTTTAGGATGCACAATATTTTTTGTTTGTTCCGTCAGGTGCGTACATGAATAAATCAGATGGTTTCCCAACGCGTGAGCAAGCCACATACAGTTGTCTATGAGAGAAGCATGGATTTCCCAAATTTAGTCCACACACTTGTAGTAATTGACCCTGTGCCTTGTTTATGGTCATTGCAAATGCGAGTTTCACCAGAAATTGCTAGTGTTTAAACTCGAACGGCATTTCTGTTGTAATCATTGGGTTGCGTGGCAACAGTACATCTTCTCCATCAAAATCGGATAAAATATGTGTTTTTTTTAAATTATGAGGTAAAAGGAGGAAGAGGGGGTGATTTTGGGGTAGAACGGGTGAGAGGGATTGGGTTTTTGTAAAACTAATGTCTACAGTTTTTTCTGTTTTTTTTTTTTTTTTATTAATATGTGTGTGCAAAATTCCTTCGAAATCTGATAAAAGTGAGGGTTCTGTGTAAAAATTAAGGAGTGGGAAGGGGGAAAGGGGGTGCGTTTTTGGAAACCAAATGTAGGCTGTATTTTTATGTTTGATATACCGTATACATGGGCAAATTCCCGTAGAAATCAGATAAATCTAAGTTTTTTAAATTATGGCGTGTTACGGGGAAGTGGGGATGGTTTTTTGGAAATTTTATTTCATAGGAACCATCCCATTATGCACTCAACTCACCAAAGTTTCACCGTAATCGCACCCCGGAAATGCTTTGCTATTGGTAGACTTGAGTTCACATATAGATTAAATGAATATATTTGAAAGTTTGTATCCAGTAAAAATTGGATATTTATATATAAATTTTAATTACTATTTCATTAAATTTCTAGTTTATTGCAATGGTCTTGGATATGCAATGTTTTTGGTGATTCCAGTTACACTGGCAAAAATGAAGGGGATCTAAAGGGAAAGAGTGGTTGTATTTTTGGAAACCATATTTAGGCAGTATTTTTCTGTATATTTTATAGTATACCTTGTGCAAATTTCCATCAAAATTGGATAAAATATGTGGGTTTATCTAAATTAGGGGGATGTGAAGGGGATGAGAGGGTGAGTTTTTGGAAACCAAACTATATGTAGGCAGTACTTTTCAATTTGTTTTAAAGTGTACTTGTGCCAATTTTGGTCGAAATATGATTAAATTCGGTGGGTATGTTTAAATTAAGGTTTGTAAAGTGCTGGAGGGAGGTGGTTTTTCTGAATTTTTATTTCTTAGGAACTTTCTCCGACGCGCTCTCAGCAACTCGCAGAGGATTCACCGTAATTGGATTAAAATTGTGGGTTTCAATAAATATCATTTGAAATTCAGACGGGAGGTGGTAAAAGGGTAGAGGGGTGGATTTTGGCAAATAAATTATTTTTCTGTTTGTTTTAAAGTATACATATGCAAAGTTCCTTCAAAATCAGGTTACGATTGTAACTTTATTTGTTCACAAAAATTAAATGGATGTAAAAGGGAAGAGGGGTTGCATTTTTGGTAACCATATGTAGACAGTATTTTTCTGTTTGTTTTGAAGTATATCTGTGCCAATTTCGATCATAATCGGATAAAATCTGTTTTTTTATTTTTTATTTTAATTAGGAGGTGCTTAGGGGGAAGAAGAGGTGGTTTTGGGGTAGAACAGGTGAGAGGGATTGGGTTTTTGTAAAACTAATGTCTACAGAATTTTTCAATTTTTTAAATGGTATGTGCGTGCAATGTTCCTTCTAAATCTGTTAAAAAGTGTGGGTTTGTTAAAAATTAAGGGGTAGGAAGGGGAAAAGAGAATGCGCTTTTGGAAACCAAATGTAGGAAGTATTTTTCTGTTTGTTTTAAAGTATGTGTGTTCAAATTTCCATCAAAATCGAATTAAATCTGTAGGTATTTATAAATTATGGGGTGTTATGGGGAAGAGGGAGTGGTTTTTTGGAAATTATATTTCTTAGGAACCATCTCGGACGTACACTCGACAACTCACCAAAGTTTCACCGTAATTGGATGAACGGTAGCGCATAGAGGACATACAAAGAAAGCTACATTGATTATGTGGGTAAGAAGGGGGAGAGGGGTTGTGTTTTTGGAAACCATATGTAGGCAGTATTTTTCTGTTTGTTTTAAAGTAAATGTGTGCTAATTATCATCAAAATTGGATAAAATCCGTGGGTTATTTAAATTATGGGGTGAAAGGGGGAAGGAGGGTTAGTTTTGGGGTAGAAAGGGGGAGAAGGTATTGGGTTTTTGTAAAATTAATGTCTACAGTATTTTTCTATTTTTTTAATATTATGTGTGTGCAAAATTCCTTCGAAATCTGATAAAAAGTGTGGGTTTGTGTAAAAATTAAGGGGTGGGAAGAGGGAAAGGGGATGCGTTTTTGGAAACCAAATGTGAGGCAGTATTTTTCTGTTTGTTTTAAAGTATATGTGTTCAAATTTCCATCAAAATCGGATAAAATCTGTAGGTTTTTAAATTATGGGGTGTTATGGGGAAAAGGGGGTTGTTTTTTGGAAATTTTATTTGTTAGGAACCATCGCAGCGGCACACTTGAAAAATCACCAAAGTTTTACCGTATTCGGATGAACGGTTTAGTAGCGCATAGAGAAGATACAAAGAAAAGTACATTCATTTAGGGGGGTGGGAAGGGAGAGAGGGGTTGTATTTTTTGAAACCATATGTAAATTTTTTTCTGTTTGTTTTAAAGTATATCTGTGCCAATTTCCATCAAAATCGGATAAAATCTGTGTGTTTTTTTAAATTATGGGGTGCTAGGGGGAAGAGGGGGTGGTTTTGGGGTAGAAGTGGTGAGAGGGGTTGGGTTTATGTAAAACTAATCTCTGCAGTATTTTTCTATTTTTTTAAATGGTATATGCGTGCAAAGTTCCTTCGAAATATGATAAAAATTGTAGGTTTGTGTAAAAATTAAAGGGTGGGAAGGGGGAAAGGGGGTGCGTTTTTAAAACCAAATGTAGGCAGTGTTTTTCTGTTTATTATAAAGTATATGTGTGCAAATTTCCGTACAAATCGGATAAAATCTGTAGGTTTTTTTAAGTTATGGGGAAGAGGGGGTAATTTTTTTGGAAATTTTAATTCTTAGGAACCAACCCGGACGCGCACTTGACAACTCACCAAAGTTTCACCGTAATTGGACGAACGGTTTAGGAGCGCATAGAGGACAGACAGACATTGATTTTTATATAATAGATTATTGTCTGAAACAATAGCTAAGGCATGTGTTTCTTGCTGTAACTGCCTGTTCTTTCACATCTGCTTCCGGTTTTTCTTTGCTATGTGAAAGTTTGCAGAACAACAGAGCTCTTTGAAAATAGTCTAAAATTAAAAATGCCCCCCTTTCATAAAAGTTTGTGAGCAAAGTTCTGAAAACCTGCTGGCATAAATCAGCAAAAATTAACACTTTTAATCACCATAATAAAAATATTACACTTTGCAAGAGGCAGCTGCAATAGATTTAAATCCCTGAAAAACATGGTTTCCCAAACTAGCGCCGGTTTACGGTATATATAATGCTATTCATCTACTTTGTTATGCAATAGTTTGTAATAATCTGTAAGTTGGTAACTTACCACATCCCACAGATCCCGTCTCTTATACTGGGATCCATGGAAAATGAATTTATTGTGTACATTGGGATGCAATGTAATCTTAAAGTACATTTTCAATACAGTATTAACATAATGCCAAAGTAAAAAAAAATTGTTTTACTCACAGTTTACAAAGTATATTTTACTACCCAATTTATTTTTGTAGAACAACTCTGAATATAATTTGCCAAAATTTTAAAAGAGAGATGTTAGTTTTTGGTCAACAAAAGACATTGCATACAAATTTCAAGTATACAACTTATTCAGTTTAAAAGCTATAATGCTGATAATCGAACAGGCAATGGAGTGTTAACAATAGGTCTCATTTTCCCTCTGCAACCTATTGTGAAGGCTCTTTCTTCATGTTTTGTTGCCATATTTTGGGACATGGCAATTGAACATCATCAAAAAAAAAAAAAATTTTGGGGAAACAAAGGAAAAATGTGGCAATAAGTGATAGTAAAATTCAGTGCCGTAGCTAGGTCAACAAGGGCCCCGGTGCAAAAAAATTATTTTGGGCCCTCAGGCCAGATGGGCGACCCTTTCCCCCCCCCCTTTGTGTTGCTGATAGGGGCTCTCTGAGCTGAGGCTGGGTGCCCCTGAGTTGTGTTTGGGGGCCCCTGACCAGTACTTTGGCACCCCCCCCCCCAAGCAGTGATGGCCTCTTAGTGAAGGGGCTCCCTTAGACGACGGTAGAGTTAAAAAAAAAAATAAAAAATCACCAGTTTGCCGTGAAGGCATGTGGGCACCCAGATGTGCACTTGGGGGCCCCCTGAGCGTAGGGGCCCCGGTGCACTGCACCGCCTAGCCCTATAGTAGCTACGCCCCTGGTAAAGTTACAAGTAAGAGTGTTGATTAAGTGATTGTGCCATCTTATTCTGCAAAAGTCCATTTCATCTAAATCTCATTAATTTTAATTATTAATTGTAATGTAACATCCATTCCTCAAATTTTAACTCTAAAATTCTTTTACTGTTGAGCAAATTTGTTTCATACTCTTTCCCTAAAGATAATATAAATTACAAGGAAAAGGAAAATCACTAGCCAAAGTTGAAAGCTGCAAGCAGTTAAAAACTTAATACACAATATTTCGGTTTTACATCTTATTCATGCAGGTCTGACGCTAGGAATTTTGGGCCTGGGGTAAAATGGGCTACTTTTTTTTTTTTTTAGCTCTACCAACTGGCCGGGTGGGCTTCGAGGCCTGTGGCTGCAGCTGGTGATCAGGGCCCCCCATCAGCCGGCGGGCGTGGTTAAATTTGGCCCACCCCCAACGCCGACCTTGTATTCATGCTGTAGGCACACACTGAAGTTTAACACATGATTGAGTGCATTATCAGATATGTCTGGAGAGACTGAGATGTTGTGTGTTAAACTTCGGTGTGTGTGCACACCTCCCGAACCACACCACTCATTTCCTACAGGATGAATAAGGTGTAAAACCGAAATATTGTGTATTCTTGTGTCCGTCATTAGTTTTTCATTCGACGCTGCCTTCAGCTTTGGTGAATGATGAGTCATTTTCCCTATCCTTGTAACTTATATCGCCTAAAGCAGTTTCCTTTTTCCTTAGTTACCTAAAGATAAAAAAAATTTCCACTCACTTATGCCCAGAGTCAAGTGGTGCTCTATAGAGCAATTGTTTCTACTTCTCTTCCGTGTAGTACTCCTAACTCTCCCCGTATCTTTCCAGCCTTCGTTGCCAATGTTTACCCCCTACACATAAAACACAATCTTCATGTTACTGTCTCTGAAAGATTACCAACCCAGGACATTCTATCAAATAAGTTTTTGTGTTCCACAGCGATTCCACAAATATCTAACCGGCCTCCTTTGCAATCTCTCCAGCCTTTTTGTATTCGAGGTTTGTTGACAGTATGAACATACTCGAACTAGGTTTTAAATCCCAGTTCTCGCACCTCTTTCATGAATTTGGCATTATCCTCACCAATACATGTAGGATGTTGAGACCTCTCCCTACCAATTTACAAGCCGAGTTTATATCAAATTAAGTACAGCGCACCTTAGACAATCAATGTTTCTACCACCTTAAAGGGGAATAAAGGAATTCTGTCTGTGTGCAAATAAGTTACAGCTTTTTGGCATTTAAATGTATTCAAATATATATCCTTCTGTAACAGATAATGAGTATTAAAATGAAAAACGGGTTAAATGTTTCTTTAAAAGATTCTTAACAATACAGGTGGCATTATTTACTCCTCTTTAACATCGATCGTAGCAATAAATTACTCTCGTTCAATTTTTAGGGCTTATGACTTGGTTTATTAGGAATTATTAAATTTCTGCACTTTGATTTGCCAGAATTTTATGGCTGCATAACTTGCTTTTTGCACCTGGCAAGTTTTATCGTGAAGTTTGTTAGAATGCTTCTGATTTCATGTAAAACTGCAATTCTCCTTCACTTTTGGTGAAGTGTATGGTGTGGTAGATAGAAACAATCACTCGTTCTGTTGTACGTTCATGTTCCCCTGACTTAGAAATTCCATTCATGTTCACTTCACCGATCTTGCTGCTCTATTTAGTTTGTAACAAAAAAAGGGGGGGGATAATATCAGACAATGATTGATTATAGATTTTTACAGATACGTCACTCGGCAGTTATGTTCAATGATGCTAGACATCTTTTACCAAACTCAGCGAATTACTAGATAATGTTGTAAATTTTCTATGTTTACTATAGCTTATTTGAGGAAGATGGGGTTGCTTTATTTTATTTCGTCATCGGCTATCGGATTTTAGTGATGTCCACAAAATCAGTCTAAGAGAAATTCTGGAGATATCCCCATTTATTATAATGGATTATAAACACGCAGTCAATGAGGCTAAGAAACAACATAACATATTCAGTATAGAGTCATCCAATAATAAATGTAAGAAAGCATGGAGTGTGATAAACTCAGTGGCCAAAACCAAACGAAAAGAGGCTGTAGCAGTAACACCAGATGAATTTAATAACTTTTGTATACAGTCGGTGAATGACATTTGTGGCAGCATTGTTAGACCCCAGGAAACTGTATCTGATCTCATAAAATGTCATAACGTAAACTATACTTTGAAAGATAAATTTGTACTTTCGGAGGTATCACCAGATGATGTTTTGGGTATTGTACATAACTTTAGGCCATCTGATAGTGTAGATATATATGACCTTTCTAGTAATATGATTAAAAAAATAATTGGTTGTATATTATTTCCTCTCACTTATTGTATAAATAAATGTTTAACTGAAGGTGTGTTTCTAGAGTTGTTAAAATTATCTAGAGTTGTGCCCATTTATAAGAAGGGAGAGAGAGATTGCCCATCTAGTTATCGCCCTGTATCTCTGACACCAGTTTTTCTAAGGTACTAGAATCTGTTATCTATAAACAGTTAGGGGTTTATTTGGAGCACAACAACATTCTTTCTACTGTACAGTTTGGCTTTAGGAAAGGCAAATCGACTGCTCATGCTATTGACTCTTTGATTAAGAAGGTTCTAAGTGCTTATGAGGAGAAAAACTTTGCTCAAGCAACTTTTTGCGACCTCAGTAAGGCCTTTGACTGTGTAGACCACGATTTACTTCTTAATAAATTACTTCATTACAGAATCATTAGTGACAAAGCTGGTAACATCTTTGAATCATTTCTTAGTAATCGTAAACAAATTGTATGTATTGGAAAGGCAAGATCCCAGATAACTGAAATCAAGTGTGGTGTGCCACAAGGCTCAGTATTGGGACCATTGTTATTCATTTTAATGATAAATGATTTGCCATTTTATATAATGTCCCACTCCATTCTATACGCTGATGACACCACTTTTCTTACTGTAAGTTCAGACTTTGAAACTCTTCAAACCATGACTAAAGATACACTATCCCAAGTGTCAATCTGGTTTCGAGCTAATGGGTTTTTGCTCAATGAGAGTAAAACACAACAAACAGTATTTAGTCTAAGAGAATACCCAATAGATGACTATGTAGGTTATGTTAAGTTTTTAGGTATTGTTATAGATAATAAATTGTCTTGGGATCCACACATTAAATACGTTAGTGCAAGGTTGTCTAGAGTGATTTACTTGTTAAGAAATTTAAAAAATCATGTACCTACAGCCTATGTACGATCAGCGTATTTTGCTTTTTTTCAGAGTGTTATATCCTATGGACTTTTATTTTGGGGCAATAGTACACATGTTCAGAATGTCTTGGTCCTTCAAAAGAAGGTAATTAGGATTATGTCAAACGCTGAAAAATTTGCCCATTGTAGACCACTGTTTATTGAATTAAAAATATTAACGGTAATAAACTTGTACATTTACACTGTTCTCCTGCACACAAAAAATAACCAAGCTGAATACCTTCTTAGACAAGATTTACACTGTCACAGTACGAGAAATAATAGGCACATTGACATACCTTACTGTAGATGATCGAAATCATTGAACAGTTATGAAGTGTTGGGTATGAAAATGTTTAACAAACTACCTCCAGAATGGGTTGAAGCCCCATTCAATCTATTTAAGCAGACATTGTATAGCTGGTTAGTCACTAATCCTTTTTATTCAGTTAATGAATTCTATGAATGTGGAAATATGAAATAATTGTGTGTGGAGTGTACAATTTAAATTGTTTTTAATTATGAATTTTGTCTTGTTTGTATTTTCATATTTGTATTCTTGACGTTGTCTATTGCTATGACAGTTTAATGACAATAAAATTTTTATTATTATTATTATTATTATTATTAATGTTTATGATTAATAGAAAATAAATGGACTTTTTCACATCTACTGTTCACTCCCAGCGCTCCTGATTATAGGCCATTTATCATGTACAACTAAAGATAATGATTCATAAATGTTTAATTATACAACTAGCTTTTTTGTGTTCACTATCATTTTATTAAATTTTAAGCAAAGTGAACCGTTTTAAATATTAAAATTTTTGTAAGACCGAGCAAGACTTTTTAAATGAATGTGGTTGTTTATTTTAATTGTTCTTACGTGTAGTAAGTGTATTTTACCAAACCAGCAGAACCACTTTAAAAATCAAGCAGAAAGTTAGTTCGCAGATTTGTGTGCTGACAAATGATTGTATGTGACTAGTGTAAGAAACACGTTTTATTTTCTAAAAGAAACAAATCTTGTTAAATTTTACAACCTTTTTTAAAAAAAAACAGTGTTTTTATATTTTAACAGTATACTTTTAAGTTTTTTGAAACTATTAGCTTAAAATTGTGGCTAATTAATTTTGAAATATGTCTTGATAGCTACTGAAATAAGATGCCAGGAGAGGGCGAAAGGCGGTTTGGCATACGAGGTGATATTGGCCGAACCTGTCACAGACACACCTCCAAAGAGGCCACTCTCTCCAAAGAGCAGCACGTCTGCTGAGGACATTGAGGAGAAGATGAAAGCTGCTGAAGAAAGGAGACTAGTAAGTTTCTGAATTGGTTGTTTGTCTAGGCTATTAAGTGTTGCTCTTTTTTTCCATTCTTAATTTCATACGTGCAAGATCTATTAGAGTGGAGCACGGTTATTTATTACTAGACCTCAGAGTTTAGGCAAAAACCTATTTTGTTCCTGATTGAAATACTTGAAAATAACATCAAATATATACTATTTATGGACCCTTATTTGTGATTTTATAGTGCCTAAAAAAATTTTAAATTGTTGTTAGGACTATTTTTTTCCTATTTTACGAATTTTTCCTTCGGATATCTACAAAAGCATTTTAACTCAGAAAAACACAAATATTTTGAGAAGGGTTTATTTCCAAGAATTGAAGTGAACATATATGGGGTCATTCTGTTTGCTATTGGTCATACAAGGGCTGCAGTAAGTCGTGTGTTCTCATAAAGCACTGGTATGACTGAGGTACCGATCTCCAAATCGTCTTTAATTACATAGTGGATTCACTAGTTTCCCAATTTCTCAACGGATAGAAACATTATGTATTGCAATGTGTGCAAGAAACTGGTGAGTAAAGAGTAACAATGTGTTGAACAATTTTCACTATTATACTAACAGTACTTTAAAAATGTACTTGCCTTATGTGCAGGTTTATTAAGTTTTTAATTTAAAATAGGACAAGCATGCTTCCACAGTATCACAAACCTGAACATAGCCTCTGGGCAACAGACAGGAATTTAAATAGTAATGCGTGTCCAGGGTTTTCCTAGTGTTCTTTAGCCCTGTTATCGTGCCTGTGGGCGGCAACTAGTGTCAAAATTTTAGCAGGTAAAGGTCACAGGGTTTTGTGGCTCCTGCTGCTTCCCCCAGGATTCATGGAGGTAGAGCTCCATATTCCCATCACAACCATTGGCATTAGAAGAATGTGACGGGATCAGTGCCACGCTCCAGCTATTGTTTACCTTCCCACGGAGTTTCCTCCAGGGTACTCGTTGGTTAGCAGGCTGAGTGAGCCTGGGGACCCGTTCTGAGCATTCAGCTTCGTCTACGGCTTCATCGGGGACCAAACCTCGATCATCTGAGTTGCAGTCAGGCGATTTACCACTTGAGTAATACGGCTGCCTATTCGAAACTTTTTTGTTGTTTAGACTGTGGAGCTATATCAAAGTGACATGAAATTGAAAAAATCGTGCTGACGGTACTAGATTGCTAAAAAAATCTGAATTGCAAACAGTAGATTTTAAATATATAGATGGTGTGATTTGATTGTTCAGAATAAATGCCTGACTGTTTGGTCAATGCTTTAACAATCTGCAAATTGTGAACTTACAATCTGGGGATGTCGACATAACTATCTGCATTGTAAAATTAAGTATCTGTTTATAAATAACACAATAAAAACACTATACATACATTAAAAATATTATATAATAAAAATTCGTATATATAAACATAAGAATTTTTGAATCCATAAATAAATATCCAACAACTGTGTGTTTCTCCATTGATAGGAAATAACATAACAAATGAGCAATGGATTTATCGATTTTTAGCTAATCCCAGCAAGCTAAAATAAGTTAAATTCAAAAATGTTCTGCTGAATTATGGTTCTTGATGTTGCATTACATATTAAATAATTTTCACAAACATAACCACAATTGACATTTTTAGGGCCTATTTTGTATTGGAGATCCTATTTTAGGCACATAAAATAAGATTTTTATGTTCTACAAATCAGAGGCCTAGTTATTACTGATCTTTTTATATCTGCTTGGACTTGAGGTTTATGCTAACAATCTCCTTCAGTTCATAAAGATTTGATGGAGGGCTTCCCAGATGTTCACGACGGGATTGTTCATCCAGTCATTTGGATATAATTAAAGAATGATGGCACAGTGTATTGAGGTTCCCAGTAGGATGCTGTAGGTTAATAATCTAGAATAGTTGGTCATTGAGGATATCCTGTTAACATTTATTTCTGAGGGACAATGTCACAATGGTCCCATTTCATTCCACGTAAACAGTCCCCCCCCCCCCCCAGACAATAATGCCTCTTCTGCTGTGAAGAGCATGCTGCTGGTAGGAGCCATTGCTGCATGGTGTTTGCACATAACTCGTACAGTGCTATCACGCACCAATGTGGATCTTGATCACCAGTCCGTGCAATATTTCCCTCATTTCTAGTGTCGGTTGGAAATGTTATCGTGCCTATGTTTATCAACAGAGGCTTTTATAATCCATAGGGAGATAGTGATTCTGGATGATCTAGTTTTTGCAAATTGTTCTGCATTATTAAATTGCCAGCCAACTGTGACCTATCATGCACTTTTATAGGATTGGTTTTACCTTGATTCAGTGTAGAACCACTGAAAATGTGCCTCGTGTAAATTTCAATGCTGCACCAGTTCAAAGATGGGGTGTACAATTCATGAGGCCCTAACATTTTACCACTTAGTCCTATGCAGTATGGGTAAGATGAATGAACTATTACTGACATCATAAGCACAAATTGTTATATTGTCGGATCTGATTTTTTCATTTTCCATCAATTTGCAGGACTGCCTGCAGTGTGATATTTTCATGCCAGCTTACTTTAATTCATTTGTTATTCATTGTATATAACTCCTTTTTTATAACATGCTATTTTTTTTTTTCAAACTTGGTAATTTACTGATAAGAGTTTAAACTTGGTCAGTGAGGCAGCAGCAGTTCAAAATATTAATGCTGCTTTTGTCGAAAGTGCAGTAAGTGAATAAATGAGGTGCTGGTTTCAAAAGTTTTGTATCGTAGAAACAGCTCATCATTCACCTTCCATTATTAGTGATTCAACAAAAGCTAGAGAAACTTTAGTACCGAAGCCAATCCATGTAGCGTCTTATTCATATTTGCCAGTTAAAATAAGGTACAGAACAGTCAACAGCATGTGAATATTTATTTTTGTCAATTACAAAATATCTTCTGGAATCAATAGGGAAAAAGGTACTTGAAATATGGGGAGGCCAAAATGAAGCTACGTGGTTTATGGATGCTTCCTTGGGAGAAGTTCATTCAATTAGGTGGTAACTGTTTCTAAGTTCAACTGCAACTTCTACATTAAAAATATAATGCTATTTAAATGACTAATTCTTTTGCAGCAAGCTTTGATGTACTCTACACCCTCCCTGATATTGAATTTTATCAAATAACAAATTGATAATTGCCAAATATCTTCCTTTCTATTAAGTTAAAATGTGATTTTCATGTTAGGCAATGAGTCTTGATTTAAACATTAGAGCTATTTTTTAGTCAAACTATAACTTGAAAGTATATTCAAGAAGCAGACATCAACAAACAAATTGAACAAGGCTCACACTTCTGAACCTTGTTTCAATTAAATGTCTTCTAAAAATCTGATCTCTCATTAGTGGCGAATACATATTTAAATTCTCATATTACCTTGCTAGTGAGATGCTGTTAGAATAGCTTGACAGAATTAATAAACAATGCAGGTGTAAATCTGATAGTTTGAGAATATAAATTATATAAATAAAAATTGGGATAGGGTAGTAAACCACTACTCGACACAGATGACTGTAATACAGCATCAACACATGAAAAAAAAACTTAAATATGCAATATTGGGGCATGCAATACTTCCTAGACACCAGACCCCCGTTTCCGATTATTACAATGTTTCGTGTGTGTCATTTTCATGTTTAAATGCTGTACTCTGTAGTCATTGGCAAGCGTTTGTTTATTCCCATGTCCTAATGTTCGTTTTGTTATTTTGACTTTATTGTTACCTTGCAACCTAATTTAGATTTAACAATATCTAGCAAGCTTTGATAAAATGTACAGATTCCTGAATAATTCTCAAGTACTTCTGGAAAATATGTTGAAGAATAGAAGGTTATTGTCTTGAATAATGCAATTCTAGTCCATTACCAGCTGGTGGGGAGGATTCTGTAACGAGAACTTCAGTTTGTAGGGCAAATTTATTTTTCCCTGTTATTTGAATAGGAATGCAAAGTTCTTTGTTTTTAAAATGGTTAGTATAGATTTTTGTTTTGTCATGTAGTTTGCTGGCATTAAGATTGTAAAAACTTATAAATTTGTTATTTGTAAAAAAATCAAAATTTCATAATACACAAACTAAAACATTTTAATTTCTTATGTTAAGTCTCTGGAGGCTAATAGGATGGCTACCTTGGCAGCAAAGATGTCCAGAATTGAAGAGGCTTCTAAGAAGAAAGATGAACAGGCAAATGCATTCATCCAACAGACACGAGAAGCACTGGAACAGAAAATGGAGACCCACGAGGAGAAGAGGGAAGCGTACATCAATGATCTGAAGGCCAAGTTAAAGGACCATGTGAGTGTGTAGCTGCATTTAGCATCCTCTGGAAACTGACCTACATGTGCTTCATTGAAACTCCTATGTTTTGTGTCTAGCTTGAGAGTGTGGAGAAGACAAGACTGACAATTGAACAGCAGACCAACGAGGTAAAATCGGCTGTGGAGGAGAAGCTGAAGACTGTGGCAGCTCAGCGCGACGAGAACATCAAGAAGATGCTGGACAGGCTCAAGGAGCATGTGAGTAGTTGGGCTGTTTCAGTGTTCAGTTTCAATTGCCAGGATTGCTACGGCATGTTAGATTCTGTTAGCAAATTATTTTTTAAAGTTATTTCCCTAAAAATAAAATGTTCCAAATAAGTTTCAGCACTGTATTTAAATTGTGATGGTTGCAAAGCAAGGAAGTTGTAATTTTCTTGTGCTGCAATATTGATAAATTGTTTTAATTGAAATAAATGGTTTATGCCTAGTGGAGATCACCTCATAGATATCCCCCCGTTTTGTTTTTTGGGGAACAGCAGACTTTTCATGTTTTATAATACCAACCCCAAGTGCAAATATTTTTGTTAACTTGTTAAATTTCTTATTTTAGTCATATTTCTGAATATATTTCACAAAACTGTAAAATGATTTTGCTGTTTGAGGAAAAAGGGTCAAAACAGCTGTGTGCTTGTTAAGTAACTATTTCTTATCATTGATTTTTTAAAATGTGTACCAAGTACCCAGTGTTTTAATCGTAAGTTAGCTTTGAAATTTTTGCTGAACTTAAAATGTTTTTATTGTCTGTTCATGATAAACACAGTTCTGTTGGTAACATTTTACTTATCAGATCTAAAATACATCAAAAATCTTAAAGCTAGTATAAATTACAGATGAAATTTTAAACTTAATATTTCTTAAATAACATCTCAAATATTATGTTACAGAAGTTTTTCAGATCTGGAACATAATTTCTTTTGTATCATTCAAAAAGGTTTTGAGTAATTTTCGAACCTTAGTAATAAAAATTTAAGAGATATTTTGTGTACGGGCGGTGCGAGACAGTTGCTGAAACTTACTGGGTGACATTTTTAGTCGATGTTGCACGTGTATGGATGTACTTAGCATTAAGTGTGATGTAACCAGGAGGACCAGGTGCACCGGGTGCGTACTGGTATGCAGGAGAAAATTAGTCAGCTTGAGAATCAGATCCAGCAGAAACTAGATCTGGCCCAGCAGAGACGCGAGGAGATGGAGCGGGAGCAGCGCGAGAAGCTGCGGAACCACGTGAGTGTGCACTCAGTACTGTAAATAGTAGACGGCTGCGAGCCGGAGCGATAGTCCGACAGGTATACCAAACACTTGCTAATGTGATATTGTACAAATTTAGTTCTGTTTCCTCTCCATTTAAAATATATTAAATGCAGATGATATGCAGTGGGGGGTGGGGGATAAGTTACTTAAAGCCTTGTATCAGTGCAGGGTTTTCGTATAATGTAGTGATGATGTTGGTCATTAATTTTTGTGTCTGTCCTAATTTGTAACCCCTCTACTTTTTTCCGAGACATGTTTGGAGAGAATGGTGCATGCGTTAAATTTTTGGTCTGTTGTGGAAAACTTTAGAATTTGTTGTTCCAGGAGATTCCTGTTAAATATCGAGTACTAGAGATCTTCTGTTTGCTTTTCATTTCCTGATGCAGATGTGTTAATAGTAACAGTTTATTTTTTCATATGCTAACACATTCACACCAGTCACTTCATTCAGTAAAATCTGTTCCGTGAGACACAAATTTTGTCAAGATCCCTCGGTGGATAATTGATTACTATTAGTGATAGATGTGGCAGCTAGGTCGTTGATATGATGGGAAAAATTACTCGGTTCACATCCCATAATTGTTACATTGTTATCATTTAGAGTATACTTTCTAACACTTCTTTTATTTCAAGCTGAATCCAAAATTAGTTGACTGTTATAAAATGACATTAAGGTTGTCAAGATCATTTTAAATTGCTTTAAATTCTGTTTTAATATATTACTTTCTAAAGTTTGGCTAGTTACAAACAAGTACTGTTTATATTAAAATATTTCATTTGTAAATTTTCATGCAGAATAAGTACACTTACATTCAGAAATACCTGAAAGGGAAATCATAACTTGTCCTTATTGAAAATTATGATTTTTCTAAAATATTTTGACTTCTTAACTTTCAGTTTGTAACGTACTTTATATGTTACGTCTCTATTTTGTTTAATACTTTACATATATTTATATACTTTATTGCCTCTTATTTCCAGCACCAGACCAGTATATAGAGATTTCCTTAACCCCTCTTTGTCCGGCGCTGGTTTTAATATGATACTCCCGCTGAAAAATCAAAATTATTATTATTCCAATTCTTATCACACAAACTCAAATTTAATTCCTTTGTCTTTATTTACATATATCTCAATCTCAAATCAAAACACTTCCTACTTATCTCATCACTTGTATATTTTTTATTTAACAAACAATTCTCTTTTCTCAAGTCATATAACATTATCTTTATCCATAACCCTAAACCTTCTGCCCTCAGGCTAATGTTTTACTATTAATAATCCCGCCAGGATTCTTGTGGCTTCTCTAGTGAGCCAAACTATTTCATCTCTTCTTTCAAACTTATTCATTCCAAAAAAACCAAAACTCGTCCTCTCCATCCAAATCTTCTCTTCAACAACTCACTCTTGACTCTTCTTTTATTTTTCAGAGATCTCCTTATTCATCTTGTTATTCTTTGACCTTTGAACTTAAAAATTCCGAATTAATACACACCATTACAATTTATTAAATAAAAAAATAGCTTAATTAATGTAAAATCACACAAATGTGAGGTTGTGTACCTCACAAGTTCTACTATTTTTACATTTCAAAGTAGACAAAAGTTTTTCTTTTCTGATTTTCCAATATAATTGTGGGGGAAAACTAGTACAGTGATTGTTACATATGTCAACAAATTGATACGCATTTTGTATTAATTTATGGATATCAAAATTGACATAATCATAGAATGGAACATCTCTTAGCTGTTCTTACCCATCTCCCCTCATATTCTAGAAATTTCATGTGGTTATTCCTTTTAAATCTTGGCATTTTTATAATACTGTCTGGATGTATTTTAATAATCAGTGATTGGGCTTAATGTTTATACATTCGTAATTCAAAATGTCGCCTGCTATGATTTCCTGATAATTGATATAAGGCATTTGTGTAAAATTAGATTCTTTTTTTGAAAAAAATGGGTACAGAACTTACATTTCATATGTTTTACAGTGGCACAATTATATCCAGAAATTTGATGTTGGAGAACTAGTATTTCATTCAACAGTTGTTTAGTGTAGCTAATAAATGCAAATAATTTTTTAAAAAACCTAAACATTAATGGTTTAGAGCAGCTTTTGATGACTGGAATTAAAATGTGAATGTGATCGGAGGTTTTTCCCTGCGATTATAAAATTTGCTTAGTTCATGCAGTTTTAGAAGGGGCATGGGATAAAGGTGTTTGGTAAAAAGTTTGATTTTACTTTTGTAGTTAAACTTGTATTAATTGACTTGTCAGGTTGGATAATAATTTCTCAATGTTAGAATATTTGTACAGATACATGCCATAAATCTTCTGTTTGGATAGCAAATTATTGATTAGATTTATTATTCCAGTCTGTATTTTGACACTATTTCTTCAGCTGACTTACTGTCCTGAATGTGATCTGATTTATCAGATTTGGGGTTAGTCACCTGAATGATATTTTCCTCTCATATGGCAGTTGTGGTACTTTTTGAGATGCATGTTAACTTCTTGTTTCTGTAAACTAACAAAAATGTTCCTTTGTTCATTTACTTTTGGAAACAAGTATGCACAGAACAGTGTTTGCATGTTGTCACATTGTGTAACAGAATCTGATCAAGCTTGCCGAGGTGCAGCACATAAACGAGGTACAGGGAAAGAAGATGGAAGAGAAACTGAGAGAACGTCTAGAACTTGCAGAGTTAAACCGTGAAAAGGAAATTCAAAAGAAACTCGAAATCATCAGGAAACATGTACGTTCTGAATTAGAAAAATGCATGTTTGGTTGCTTGCTGCATGTTATTGTTGAATGTACTAATACGCCTTTATGTGGTAATCAACATGCATGACTTTACGTGGTGTCGGTGTCTTCTACTGCAGTTATCACAGTGTATCCGTTTGTAGCTGTTGTATGAAGGATGGGACTACGATACTTGCGGTGGTTCTTTATGTATCATTATAAATGCTGTATATTTTTGCTTCCTCATGCATGAAATAACTGGTATGTCGTGGCTTTTTGTCTTGTTTTGCGTCCTTCACTTTTTGTTGAAAAGTGAAGTTCGTGTTGTTAATATGAATATGGCTCATTCCATGCCAAATCACCCAAAATAAAGAATTCAATGTGCTCTTAGGTCTCAGATTTTTTTCATATTTTTTGTGTGTATAGATACCTTAGAGATATGACCATAGGAATTTTTTCAATTTTTTATCTCAAATATTGGCTTCAGAAAAAATATTTGAAATTTTCACATTTCATGCGATTCTTCCCACGATTGTGTTGGCATCAAATTGCATAAAATGTTGTAACTCGCTTATTTTTGGAACAACATACATCATTTTGGTATCAAATTAAAGCTAATTGTTGATACTTTCTAACTAAGTAATAATATTCACAAAACAATTGTTATAAAAAAATTTGGGAGCCCTCAAAATGAAAATTTTGGTTTTTAAAAGTGTTGCAATAAATTTGCAATAACAGGCAAGTACCAGCAGACACATACTTTACATTTTAACAAAAGCTCAATCTCAACATGTGTTTTCAGCTGTAAAAAAACTAAAAGGGTGTTTTTTTGTGGTTGTTAAATAATCCAAGTTTGTTGTTCTTTGCTGTTTAACGGTGATTATGATTTTTTAGCTGTCACTAGACCTCTAAAAAAGGGTTGAATTTTAGAAACAATGTGAAACAATTTGATATTTAGGAAACATATGAATAGACAAATAAACCTATGCTAAGCTATTAATTGTTTAACCACTTTATAAAATGAAACTTTTAATTCAAATGCACTGTACACTCCAAGAAGAACTACTTTGAATGTGAAACATGAAGTTTACAATAAAATGTCATGTAACAGATGATGACTCAATGGATAAACATGCAAAAGAGTATTTAAAATATAAAAAAATTACATTTTAACATTTAATGCCTGTTGTATGGGTGCTGATTTATAAAATGTTCTTAACTGATTCTAAAATTAATTGTTGAATATCTTTTTCCAGGACATATGTTCTGCCTGATGAAGTTGAAGCAGGCACTGGTACTTCCTGTATAATGTTTTCAAAAGGTACCCAACAGCTGTCACTTGGTGTTGGCCATATAAATGTTTTTGAAGGTCCACAAGGGTGCATGAATTGAATTTTTGCATCCCTCACATTCAAAGAACATTGTTGCACTTTCCCTATCCACCATTTTTCCCCATAAATAACTGCATAAAATTTTTCTGGCACTATATCCATAAGATCTTCTTTATTTTCCGTACCAACATAAGTTTTAAAAGATGTTTGAGACGATGAAACTCGTTTTACTAAAATAATTGTCTTATTCATTGGCAGGAAGTAATGATTTTCCCTTGTTCCGGGCACAGTTTTAGCATTAGCATAGCGTTCTTCTAAATATTCATGGTACATACTAATATCTCTTGAGGTGTTATAGAATGTTTTGATCCCTTTTATGTTTTCAGAAGAAAATTTATACAAGTCTTCAGGACTTAAAATAAAATTATCGGTAGTTCTTTGAAGACTACCATTTGGCTGTTATTCCATGATCTTCTTTGTGAAAATTATACCTGTATTTTACAAGATGCTGCACAAGGCTTTCATTGGCAAAATATTCAAGCAACCGTTCATCCTTTAGTTGTTTATTTTAAGAATGAAAAAGAACTTAAATCATTATCAATGTGTTTCATATCTAATTGTCTAAAACATGATACCACTACATTTTTTGCATTTCAAAAGACAGCCATACAGTACATTTTAAAGGAACTACCTAACATGACCCATGCCATTTACTTCAGTGATGGAAGTGCAGCCCAGTATAAAAACTTCATAAATTTATGTTATCACAAAGAAGATCATGGAATAACAGCCGAATGGAACTTTTTTGCAACCAGCCATGGTAAAAATGCTTGTGATGGTGTGGGTGGCACAGTTAAGCGATTGGCAACAAGAGCAAGTCTTCAAAGAACTACCGATAATTTTATTTTAAGTCCTGAAGACTTGTATAAATTTTCTTCTGAAAACATAAAAGGGATCAAAACATTCTATAACACTTCAAGAGATATTATTATGTACCATGAATATTTAGAAGAACGGTATGACAATGCTAAAACTGTGCCCGGAACAAGGGAAAATCATTACTTCCTGCCAATGAATAAGACAATTATTTTAGTAAAACGAGTTTCATTGTCTCAAACAACTTTTAAAACTTATGTTGGTACGGAAAATAAAGATCTTATGGATATAGTGCCAGAAAAATTTTATGCAGTTATTTATGGAGAAAAATGGTGGATAGGGAAAGTGCAACAATGTTCTTTGAATGTGAGGGATGCAAAAATTCAATTCATGCACCCTTGTGGACCTTCAAAAACATTTATATGGCCAACACCAAGTGACAGCTGTTGGGTACCTTTTGAAAACATTATACAAGAAGTACCAGTGCCTGTTTCAACTTCATCAGGCAGAACATATGTCCTGGAAAAAGATATTCAACAATTAATTTTAGAATCAGTTAAGAACATTTTATAAATCAGCACCCATACAACAGGCATTAAATGTTAAAATGTAATTTTTTTATATTTTAAATACTCTTTTGCACGTTTATCCATTGAGTCATCATCTGTTACATGATATTTTATTGTAAACTTCATGTTTCACATTCAAAGTAGTTCTTCTTGGAGTGTACAGTGCATTTGAATTAAAAGTTTCATTTTATAAAGTGGTTAAACAATTAATAGCTTAGCATAGGTTTATTTGTCTATTCATATGTTTCCTAAATATCAAATTGTTTCACATTGTTTCTAAAATTCAACCCTTTTTTAGAGGTCTAGTGACAGCTAAAAAATCATAATCACCGTTAAACAGCAAAGAACAACAAACTTGGATTATTTAACAACCACAAAAAACACCCTTTTAGTTTTTTTACAGCTGAAAACACATGTTGAGATTGAGCTTTTGTTAAAATGTAAAGTATATGTCTGCTGGTACTTGCCTGTTATTGCAAATTTATTGCAACACTTTTAAAAACCAAAATTTTCATTTTGAGGGCTCCCAAAATTTTTTATAACAATTGTTTTGTGAATATTATTACTTAGTTAGAAAGTATCAACAATTAGCTTTAATTTGTTACCAAAATGATGTATGTTGTTCCAAAAATAAGCGAGTTACAACATTTTATGCAATTTGATGCCAACACAATCGTGGGAAGAATCACATGAAATGTGAAAATTTCAAATATTTTTTCTGAAGCCAATTTTTTAGATAAATTGAAAAAATTCCTATGGTCTTATCTATAAGGTATCTATACACACAAAAAATATGAAAAAAATCTGATACCTAAGTGCACATGGCACTAGGTGATTTGGCATGGAATGAGCCATATTTAAAATCTGTGTATTGGATGAAAAGCTGCACTTTATACTTTCACAACATTATTTTTACCATTTACCGTTGTTAAATGTTCTTAATCCTTTCATGGTATCAGGCTTTGTGTATAATTTATTTGCAGGTTATTTTTTTAATTTTGAAATTATAAAATTGTTTTCAAATGCTGCCTTTTTTTTTTTTTTTTTAAGTGATGGCTTTATTAATATTTCTCATCCAATACTAATAGTTATTTAATTTTTAACAAAGGTAAATCAACATTTATACCGAATGGGTTTATTTTCTATTATTTGGTGCAAAGTGTTACAGAACAAAAAGGCTTAATATGACTTATAATTCGAAAGTAAATTCATGCTAATTGAATTAGTTTTTTTTTAAAAAAAAGAATAACATTTAAGATACACATGTAGTGCAGGCTCATAAAAAAAATTGTTGATTTGTGCTAGTGAGAAAGTGGAATAACTATTATAGGCACTTAAAATAACAGAGTAACATTTCATTACCATCTCATAGTATACTGTATTTTAATATTTCCCATGGTAACTATTAAGAAGCTATTCCCTTAATACTTATAGAAACTTGTTGATTAGTGTAAGTTTGCAACAGAAGCTCGGTTGGTTTCGTTTGACGGAACGAGTTATAATAGCTTTTAAGACATAAAGGAGGGGGTAAGAAATGTGGGTATTTTATATTTTGCAACATTGATAATTGCCCTGAATGTAGCCCCTCCCACTGTGTGTTTGACTTTCAAGCTGTGCAGTTTCATTGTTAAAAGATAAGACATTCTTGATGTGGCAGACAACTTCAGAATATGTTGTTGGGACATGAAGATCCATCAGCATTATAAATAGTGACCAAAATCAGTATAAAGTTTTCAAGGCTCTGGCGTTGCATTCAGAAGGGTGAAACTTCGAATCCCTGTCTGGCCACCCAGACTCAGTTTTCCTTGGTTTCCTCAAATCGCTTAAAGCGAAAGCTTGGATGGTTCCTTGAAAAGGTCTTTGCTGAATTCCTTCCTGTTCCTTGCCCCCAGTCCTTTCCCATGTCAAATGACCTCATTGTTGAGGTGTAAAAGCCATAAGAAGGAAAAAAGTTTAAGGTAATGCTTTTAAATTCTCAAACATTGTTTTTACTAGGAAAATGTGTTTCCTCACATAGCTAATTTTCAGAAATTGCTTCTTGTGAAAGTTCTTGATAGTGTTAATTCTAAATGAACCAGGAATTGATTACTGCAATATTAAAAATTTGAAAATGCGCAGGGGTTGCAACTTGAAATATTCTTTTTGCTTTCTAGTATGAGTGTATCCATTATTTTTTTTTTGTTTATGGTGCCAAGTAATTTGGAGTTTAAGTCAGGTCTTTCACAGTCTGAGATTTCATATTGAAGAATGCTGGTCCCTTATCCAACTTCTCTTGCAGTTTATTGCTAAGGAGACTTATATTTATTTCATCATTTCTTCACACAATTCTTTTTTTTTCCGTTGGAAATTTACAATGACTGGGATACATTCATAATGGCTCCTTATTGGGAATGGTGGCGACTTGAATAGGAGAGAATGTGGATGTGACTGCAAGTACGGGTTTATGTGTAAGCACAGCACAGCATGAGGTAGGGAATTGCATATTTCTCGACATGCTTGGTTGTAATAATTGGTCATATTTTGACCCAGATGCTAAGAATGAACCTTGATAGAAATTGAAAGCAGTGATCATTCTGGTAGTTCAGGTTCAGTGAAAATAAAATGTACTGATTTGTTGTATGAACAAAATTTAAATAATTTTTGAAGAATAGAGTTTCGAAATAACAGCAAGTAGATTACTGTTAGTATATAAGATACACTAAATATTAATTCTAAGTGCTGTGTAATGAATGGTTCTAAAGCTGTTAACAAATGTAGTAATGATTGAAAATTTGTCTTGATTCCATTAACTCTTTTTCCCATCCAGAATAGAATTTAAATTATTTTGCATGTTGAATAGGGAAGTCAACTTCATTCATATGCTTAGTTATATTTTATCATAAAATATATAATTTAAAAGTATCAATACTACTATATCTGTATTGCAGTTCGGTCACATAATGGTACGGTGGTAATCTTGACTTGCAGGAGCGCCGGGCAGAGATGGTTCGTCAGAACAAGGAGCGACTCAGCAGCCAGTCGGAGGAGCAGAACACTGCATCCTCCGGCTAGTGTGCCCGTCGCGTTCCCAGTGCCGCATACCACCTCCTGCCGCCCCAGCTTTCATCTCGCCCGGCGAGCCGCCAAAAATAACAAAACTGAAAAAAAAATTGTTCGAGTTCCAGCCATAATTTCATTATCTGTGTTTTCAACTTGCCTCCTTTCACTTGTAGCTTGTTAAGAAGAAAAGAGTTCTCACAATAAGCAGAGTACTCATCTAAACTTGGCTTCGTGTATAACGGTAAAAGTGTAACCTTGCTTCTTTTTGTTTGGAAACTTATCGAGCGGTGCCGTGAGCAGACGGGACGGCGGTAACCCCACAGGCGGCTGCATCCTAAATTCACTGCCTTCTTGTTGTCCACTCTGAGAAGGGCAACAGTTTCATCTTTTGTCATTTGGTCCCCCTTTAAAAACTCGGTGTTGAAGTTCTGCTTTTAGTATTCAGAAAACCAAGAAAAATTTTCCAAATCAATTGGTGGGTGGCCTAGGTTTACATTACTGTGCATTGGTACAGCATTTTCGTTCAGTTATTCACATGTCTAGTATATCGTAAACCAGCTCTGTCTTGCTTAAAATGGTTAAAAAAATAAAATAAATTATATTCCCGAAGTATTTGGAGTGCTAAAGAGATGTATTTAAAGCACAAGCTTGCTTCTGTGATGATTTGTAAGGCTTGATCCTAACATATGGGGAAAAATAGGTGTCTTGAAACATTTTTGCTCATTTAACTTGATAATTACGCGTTTTTTGATGGAATTAAAAGGGATCATTGTAAGAGGTTTTGTTTTTGTCTTCTTTGTTTGGATTAGATTTTTTTGACTCCAAGAGAGTATAAGTGATACCACCGTTTGGAGATAAATAGATGCACAGACCACTGGTGGTTTTTTAAGTGCCATTATGATGAGGGAAGGCCTGTCTTTTCATTAGTGTAGTTGTTAGAACCTTTTGAATAGTCTTATTCTAGAACAGATGCAAAGAGACTGATGGTTTTTTTCAATCTTCACAACCTGTCTAATAACTCCTGCGCAGATTCATTCCAATTCCACTAACAAAAGTAACACCAATTGTGTTATCCATAACTAGCTGCCTTGACAATTCACACCTTTTCTGTAATAAAGTTTTTCTCATGGAGTCTTTTTTTGTGTGGTTTCTTAAAATATCTATTTTTGCATACTGTTTTGTAATTCTGCCTATTTTGAAACTTCTGTTTTTTATTATTATAATTATGAAACATTTATGCTTAGTCTTAGAAGTGATTATTATGAAGCCTGAGCATTAGGCATTGTAGAATTAGTGAACGTCAATAAAAATGGAAAACATTAGTGTTGTTTCATTATCTTGTATGAAAAAAAAATTAAATATGTGCAGACTTGGTATGCAGTTCATGAAGTTACAGAGACTGTCTGGTAGAAATTACTCAATGTGACTGGATAAATGTTTTGTTAACTTATTTATCAATCTTATTTATAACACTTGCTCATCTGTAACAAGTGAAGGAATTTTCTGGACATCATTTCTGAAAGGAAAAAAGGAGCAATATTGTAAGGGTGTCCAATGGAAAGTGTCTGTGGTGGAGGATGTTGGGTGGAATTTGACCAACCTTTGGGGTATTTCCAAGTTCCTAATATCCTCTTGCAAATCTTCCTGCTTCTGTAATTGCTTCCACTCTTGGTCAAAGTCTTGAAGCTACTAATAAAAGCTTGTACGTCGTCAGTATTGACACCAGCTGGTTTACGTCCAGCAGTGAAGATACGAAGGCTAGCACTTGTTAAATGTCTAGCTAAGGCTAGCACTTGTTAAATGTCTACCTGTTAAACTAGTTATGAACAATGAGGTTCACTACATACTGAATTACCTATTAGAATACTTGCTGTGCATATTACCGATGTTAACATATTCTGCAAAGTTAGTCCCAACCTGCAGTATAAAAAATGAGTAATTGATAATGATTAAAGGCATGGTAATCTGATCTTAGTGAAAGTAAGCGGTGAGGCTTGGCCCAGAGACGATTTGCTACAGTTTAGCCCATGTTGAGCACTGGACTGCTGCCGATCTAATGAGCTCGAATAGAGTGGTTCGTGGCTGTACGTCACCTCTCATTTGGCATCACCTATTCCAGATTAATCCGCTTGGAGGTAACCACTGCCGGAGAGTAGGCATTCTGTAGAGGACTAACTACATCTGCAGAGTTTGTCGGCATGCCCGGTTGGACTCGTGGCTAGCCAACTCCTGAAAATTCACCAAATATACCAGTGTCCTTAATAAAACCCTACAGCCCCAGAATGACCTGACAATATGCCAATATTAATCTTTGTTTTAAATTTGATAAAAGTTTGATGATTCAAACTATTGATGGTGAGTGTAAGGACATTCTAAATGGTGCAATTAATTTTTGTGATGGTGGAAAGATCATTAAAAATTCTCATGATTAGTATCATGTAGGTTCGAATTGAAGAAAGTGTTCGAAAAGTGGCTGAAATTCTTCAAAATAAATGTCGTCCTTTTACAGTGCTAATCTAAGAGTTCACCAAAGTTCCATTATCCCTCCATATGAAAATAAGTGGATGGTACAGATTTAGTCTTCAAATCGAGCATCATTGTGGCTGTGTTTACTGGTGTTAAAAACAAACAAAAAAGGGGGCGGGGAGTTAACCTAGGCAGCTTTATTTCAGCTTGGTCTTTTCTTCAGCTTGAGCAGCAGATTCTTGTTCTAATAATTTTAGCTGCTAGTGCTCTTAAAGAGCTACACCTTAGGCCAGGTTTACATCTGTGAGATATGTCAAACAAGACTACAAAATAAACTGGTGCAAGAAACTCTTAAACAGACAAAAAGTAATAGTACAGAGCAGAGCAAATCAACATCTATATAAATAATAAGTTTTGTTTCTAGACTGAATTTATTGCCAAATCGTACACTTAACAGACTGTGCGAGAAGTACAGTTTGAGCAACCGATGTAACATTACAGACTAACACATGCATCCGTCTGTCACCATTTGATAAGTTCTCAATTTCGTGAGTAAAACTGTCATTCATACCGAAAAAAAATGTCCTAAAGTATTTCCTTGTCAAATTCCATCAATATTGGTATACCTATTTTGTCGTCGAAACGTTACAAACAGACTTATTTCCGCATTTAAACTATTATTAGTGCAGATGAAAACCATACTTACTGCGAGAGAAACTATGCTTAAGGGATCAGTAAAGCGTACACATGCTGCGTTGTTAGACCGCCTACTATTTGTCAATCATTGCACCCATAAATTTGTGTTATAACATGGAATCTGAACAACTGACCGTTCAGGTGTGGCTCATACGATGAAAAACAATTTTAAAAATCTTTGATTCCGCCAGGATTTGGAAGGGAGACCACGCTACAAACATTAGTAAGCAGCCGCATTAACCACTGAGCTACCAAACTGCTATACCGGCGAGTACTATGCGTCTTTCTATTGCCGTTCAGTAATTTTTCAGAATTATCACTAAGGATACTTTTTTACATAGAAATGATAATATCCGTCCTAATGCCAAAAAACATCTCGTTGGCAAATTTCATCACGATTGAATTAGCAGTTTAGCTCAAGAAATTCAGAGTTACTTTCACATTTATAATAGTATAGATTACTCGGTTGACTTGAGGCAAATATTTTCACAATGTAACATCTGTCTAATACACATGGTATTTCAACAAATAAAATTGGTGGCACGAGTAGAAACTTGTTCATGTTGTGTCTTTGGTCTTTTATTACATGTAGATATGGTTTTATTTAAGACTGATCCAATTGGAACAATTTAAAAGGAGTGTAAGTTCTAATAGGTGTTTTTCAAGTAGTCGAGCATCCTTGATTGCTTTGGAATTGTGGATTTCCATTAATCACCTGCCACAATTGAAAATTCAAAGGATGGTGTTGTGTTAAAGGATTTTTTTTTTTGAGAGGTGCCTTGGATTTGAAGCAGTGGACAGATTTCTGCACAACTGACAATCTAATGATACTGTGTGCACGACTGGTTCTGTTTCACTTTGCAGCATCGTGTGAAATATTAGTTGAACATGATTACTCCCTTACTCTGGCTGTTGCTATCGAAAAACATTTTGTAAGGGACAACGTGGTGGATGAGCAGTAACACTTTGTCCTTGCATGTGGGAGGATCCAGATTTTGGTTTTCCATGGTTTCCTGAAATCACTAGAGACAAATGCTGGGATGGTTCCTTCAAAAATTCTGTTAAATTCTTTCCATGTCCACAGTCCTTTCCCACTGCGGATGATTTAAAGCTCAACGAGATGCAAGTCATAAGGAAACTGGACAAGGACTGGAACCTGTGGGCCAGCCGTCCTGTTGTGTTTTTAGGCCGTTTTCCCGCAATCACCTTGGCAAGTGCTGGGATTGTCCGCAATCTCAGATTCATAAAACCACACATTTCACAATCTCATATACAGACACCTTGGAGAACATAAACTACACGAATTGTGTGGATAGTTCCCCGAACTGCTCCACTACTCCAAATCACTCCAGGCAAATGCCGGGATGGTTCCTTCAAAAGGCCATTGTCGATTTCCTTCCCATTCCTTTCCCACTTCTAATTACATCGACAAGGTGTAAAACTTGAAGCACAAAGCAAAGCCCGTTTCTCCACAAGCTGACAATCCCTGGTTCTAATTATGTGGCAGAAACATTCGACAAATTCTTAATTACGAGCCATCGTGAGAATCAAATGCTTTGCGTGATCAGATAGATTTGATTGCACATAATTTATATAAGTATATAATGTTAGGAAACAAACATGCTATAAGGCAGGATAAATATTTGTGTAGGAGAATTGCCAAAGTTGTATGCTGGAACTGTGTTTGACACAGTGAATTTAGTAATTTTTGGCGTTAATGTTCCTTCGTCAGTAGTAGAATGAGGTGCTTACTGCGTGGAGGCTAGCTGCTAGTGGTAGTGATGCCTAATGTAGGATGTCATGATGTTCCCTTCTCTGAGGAATTTAGTTATCCACGATTTCACTAACCTTTGGTACGGTTAGCCCAACCTCTCCACTGCTACACAGTGTTTTTAAATATCAATCCATATAGTAATTTGCATTTAAGAATCTTTATGAACTTGTCAGTTTTCAATACAGGAGATGTGGTAAGTTTCCATTTTAACAGCCATTACATTAGACCAGTGTTTCTCAAACGTACACCTATAAAATTTTCCTGGCAATGGCGAACCCCCTTGAGAAAAAACTGCGAGGTCAAAATGGAGCTTCGCAGTTTATGGACACTCCCTATCCAAATGTTTAATATGAAGTAATAGGCACTAAGTAGTGGAATTACAAATTAGGGTTGGGATGATAATCTGTGTGCATAACCCACAATACATTAGAGTAATTCACACTTGGCTGTGCCAGTTTACTATGTCTTCTTTTGCTGTGACACATTATTAGCTAATTACAATAATTGAGAAAATCAATTGTTAGTTGTAACTGTTATGAGAGGTACTCTGGATGACGTGTGTTTCTCGAAGTAAAGACAAAATTAGTTATACCATAAGGTGATATTACGGTAAAATGTAGACTTGGCTTCAGGTAGATAATGTTGTAGATGCAAAAGAATGAATGAGGGAGACTGTGCATATGGTGCCAACAAATTTACCATAGTATCCACATTCGACAGATGCCATCGATTCCGTACCAAATGTTCCCTTCCATACATACTGTGGTGTCTTAAGTAAATTTTTAAAAATGACAAGTTAATGATGTACATTAATTGATAAGATAATTAGTAGAATTAATCCTGGGTAGGTGCCAAGAATGAAAATGTTCTCTATCTGAAAATAAGATAGGATAGGGAAAATAAACAGTTACCCGTCACTTACCACAGATGAAGGCAGGAGGGCGAGACACATAAAAACACAGAAACACACGAATTGCACAATATTTCGACCTTAGTCTTACTCATGTGGGAAGCGAGACATATGGCAGGGGGAAAGATGTGGTCACTCTGTGGTAAGTGACGGGTAACTGTTTAATTTCCCTATCCTATCTTATTTTCAGTGCCTCGCGGCAGTTTCTTTGTTTCCTTTATCCAAATGTTCTCTATCTGAGAGAAGTGACGTTCCAATTCTAAAATACTTTTTACCAAAGCAATTGTACTTAAGAAATTACTATTAAAACCCATATCTTCATCTAGTCAAATGACATACTGATGAATTGGAAAGCAAGTAATTGAAAGCAGGGTTTACAATACCTATATTATTTTCTTTGAATATAAAATTAATTTATTGAACAGAACTGAATATTTAAGGAGGTTACAAAATGAAGCATTTAGTGAACAATTCAGAGCATGATTCAAACTAGGGTTGAATTAAGCAAGAGTGTCTATACATCGCCGGGGTTCTTTACCATAGCAGATGATGCGTGAAGATTACAGAGTCTAAGCTACCCCCTGGATCAGCTGGTTGCAATGCCAGCGTTGGCTGCCTGCAGGTGGTGGCCGGTCCCTGGAGAATTCGGCCAGGTGGGCTACATCCCCAGTCTGAAGGTCAAGTCCCTCTCCGACCAGAAAGCAGAGTGTCTTCTCTTCACAGGAGTCCATAATGGAGCTAAGTTGTTTATGGACACTCTTACCTGTCTTCTCTGTCCATCTTCTTACATTGACCTCACCAGAGTAAACAATTGTGTGTCGCCATGAATGGCCCCAGGCCAACAGTTTATACTGCCAAAGAAATTTTCGGGATAATCCCTTCGTCAACGGGAGAACATTATGAGGTGTGGGTGCGGCTGGAGACTGCCTCACCGAAAGACAGCCCGTCGGGAAAATGGTGGGGATAAATTCAAACAGCGGAAAAGAATTCAGAGCTAATACCCGAGCATAGATAAATATCCAAACTAATCTCTGGTCGGTGGAAAGAGCAAAATATAATTAAAACTAAATTATATATATTACTTTCATTAAATTTATTTTTCTTTGACTGGCCGTTACAGACACTGTACTTTCCCACAATTATCGTTGGTAAATTTCTTCACCAGTCTTCCCCCTTTGTTCATCTCTCACTTAGACGTGGTAGGTCTGAATGTGTAACATACCTTTCACTTCGTCCTATGTCTCAGTTATTACATGATTAAGGATTTTTAATTAAATATTGTGTTTGTGTTCATCCAGGCTCTCCTGGTTTATCTGCGGAAAGTGGCAGTTATGTTTCGTATCATATCTTATTTTCTAGAAGATATTCTGTAGTAACAACAGGTTTTGATTCTTAAGCTTCCTGTATTTCTCGTGGGTATCTCCTACACCAGTGGCGATCAGCTGATTTGTAAGTCTCATGGTCTTTTACCCGGCTATGACGTACTCTCATTTCTGATCTCACTTCCACATTGTTGATCACTGACAACATGATGAACAGTTTTCAGAGCAGAGGTAAGCTCAGAAATTTTCACTTGCTTTAAGTATGCTCAGTTTTTACATGCAGTTTATAGAATTTTTTTATAGGTTTACCATTTAACTGTGGAAGAACTATCTCTTGATAATTATAAGTCTTTCACAGTCGTAATTTATTAAACTAGAAATGACATATGAATGCTGGAAAACTCTTTGATTGAATTTTCTTCCTTGGCCATCCGCTATGCAATGAGTAATAAATCCTCTGCTTGTAAGCTTAACAGCTGCTGGGTCTGCCTTGAACGTGAGCCTCCCCTTTATCTTCTGTCCTCCCACGATTCCTTTATTGCCAAAGTCCTCTATCTAGCACACTATCATACTGCCTTGATCCATTTGTCTCTTGAGGCATCTTTCCTGAGAATTTCAAATACATCTTTTCCTTGGCATTTTATTTTCATTTGTCCACTTGCTCTCTTACGAGTAGTTTCAGTTTCTTTTCTGTACTGGTGGCTGCTTCTAATGTTAAGTTTGTAGCCATGCCATGTAACAATGTTTCAACATAAGAGATTCATTAGTCACGGAATGGAGAAAGCGATCGATGGGAGTACCGATTAGCATTATAATCATCTTCTATGTGAAGTATGAACAGACACATTAATAAGTAGTCATCAGAAGGAAGGGTTACACAAACTAATACATGTCAGAGAGCAAAATGTTAATACAAGGAGACAATTACACCAACTTTTTTTACATTCAGTTTGGATTAAGGACGTTATGGAATGGTGGTCTGTAATTAAAAAACAAGTGTAGCTGACGTTAGGGAAGTGTAATTTACAATGTATGCAGATTTTCTGTGAACAGTTTAGTTGTAGAATAGGACATATCATAAAGGAGCTGGATTTGGAGTCATTGCAAGACATGAGGGTGAAGAGAGGGCTGGGAGTGTGTAAAGCATTTGTTGGTGATGAGGCTTGGAAGGATATTGATCGAAGAATAATAATTGATAAAATTGCGATGGAGCACACGCTCCGGTGGCAATCTCCCTACACACCCATCCTTCTCCCTTCCTCCTCCAGCCCACTTTTGCTCTCAACCATTTTTTACTTTAAATTCTTTCAGTGTTTTCAGTAAATTATTCATCACTTCTCTTGGAAATTTATTCCAATTCCTTACACCCTTTCCTATAAAAGAAAATTTTCCCACACCCTTATGCCTGAAATCAAGTGCCAGATTGTGGTTATGGTCATATTTACCTTTCCAAGCACCTCTTAATTTTCCCACCAATATAGGCCTTGTACATTCCTTTGACTCTCTTCACCTTCCTTCTATTCTCCAATGAATCACACTCCAGCTCCTTTGTCATATTAGTTACTGATTTTGTTTTGTGGTAATTTCCAAAGACAAATCTGGCAGCCCTCCTCAGCAACCCGTCCAACTCCTGTATTTGATACGCAAAATGTGGGTTCCATACTACACCACCATATTCCAGCAGTGGTCTGACCAGAGTTTTGTACCCCAATTCCCTTACTTCGCTAGTGCATCCCCTCATCAATCTTTGAAGGATTTTGAACACTTTCATTATTACCTGTCCAATGTGACCTGAACAGTAGAGACTGCTATAAAATGTTATGACGAGGTATTTACATTTCAAGTCTTCAATAAGTATCTCCTTCCCCACTTTATAATCATAATCAAACTTAAGCTTTTTTCTGTGTACCTAATAAAAATTAGGAATAGTGCATGAAAGGGAAGAGATAATCATGATCACAAGCTGGCACTGATTTCATGCATAAGGGAGTGGGAAAATTTTCTTTTGGATGGGTATTGTGTCAAGGATTGGAATAAATTACCAAGTGAAGTGATGAATAATTAACCAAAAACATTGAAGGAATTTAAAATTTGTAAATCGTATACGATATGTAGATGGGGGTGTAATTTTAACACTCAAAGCACGTATTTAGAAGGTGTGTAATTAGCTGACTAGGGGAATTGCCACCTCGTCATGTACTCCATTGCAAATAAATTAATAATATTCCAAGACTGTTCTATCATAACATCCCAGAGAAGTGTGGGAATTGGTTTACGAAACTTTGACCGAGCGTGGTGGTGTAATGGATAACATTCTGGCCTCGCATTCGGGAGGACGGCGGTTCGAATCCCTGTCCAGGCATTCAGATTTGGGTTTTCCATGGTTTCCCAAATCACTCCAGGCAAATGCCGGGATGCTTTCTTCAAAAGGCCATGGCCGATTTCCTTCCCATTCCTTGCCCCCCCCCCCCCCATCCATTCCTGTCTCTAAAAACCTCACTGTTAAGAGACTTTAAGCAGTTAAAAAAAAAAAAATGAAACTTTGGTCAGACCACTGCTGGAATATGATGGGGTAGTTTGTAAGAGACCATATTTTAGGTATCAAATACAGAAAATGAGGGCGTGCGTAAGAGGGCATCTAGATTGGCTTGTGTAACTTACCACCATTCCCTGTCACTAACTGATACAATAAAGAAGCTGCAATTGGAGTTGTTGGAGCATGAGGCTTGGAAAAATATTGGTCAAAGAATTTAGCAGCAGTGTATGAAAGGGAAAAGATGAACATGAGCTCTATATGGCACTTGATTTAATTCTTAGGGGAATGTGGAAATTTTCTTTTGTAGCTAAGGGAGTCGGAGATTGGAATAAAATACCAAGGAAAGTGATGAATAAATTATCAAAAACATTGAAAAGGACATTTGTAAAGGACCAGAAGATTAAGTCAGAGAGCAGCTTTGAAACTACACATCAGATTTGATGCACTTCCCCAGGCCTGAGAACTTTCCATACATGCATGATTGGTTAACTTGTTAGCAGAGGGAATGGTCAAGGGAAGGAATGTTTCATTTAATTTAATTGCAATGGAGCACACACTCCGGTGGCAATTTCCCTACACACCCAACTTCCCCCTATCCTACAATTGCCCTCTACAAATTTTAACTTTAAATTCTTTTAACGTTTTAGGTAGGTTATTCATCATTCCCCTTGGTAACTCATTCCAATCCCTGACACCCTTACCTAAGAAAGAAAATCTTCCCACGCCCTTGTGCCCTAAATCGAGTGCCAGCTTGTGGTCATGGTTATCTTTTCATACCTACTGCAATATCTTTCCATGCCTCATCGCCAGTATACGCCCTGTACACTCCCATTACCCTCCTCATCCTCCTCCTATCTTGCAATGAATCCCATTCCAGCTCCTTTATCATGTCTGTCACTGATGCATTCTGCGATAATTTCCAGAAACAAATCTAGCAGCCCTTCTTTGCACCTTCTCCAACTCCTGTATTTGATACTCAAAATGTGGGTCCCATACTACACTACCATATTCGAGCAATGGTCTTACCAAAGTTTTGTAACCCAATTCCTTTACTTCTCTCGTGCATCCCCTCATCACTCTCTCCAACAAGTGCAGAATTTTAAAACCTTTTCCTACCACCTGTCCAATGTGTCCTGCCCAGTTAAGCTTGTTATCAAATGTAATGCCAAGATATTTACATTTCAAGTCTTCAGCAAGCAATTCTTTCCCCACCTTATATTCATAATTAACCTTTTGTTTTTTATTTGTGTATCTAATAAGTTGACTCTTCTTTGCATTTATCTTCATTCCATGTTTACCAACCCAACTAGATATCCTGACCAGATCATCCTGCAACTGTTTACAGTCCTCTATCGTTTTGATCCTTTTATACAGCATTATGTCATCTGCAAACAATCTAATTTCAGATAGTAAACAATCAACACAATTATTCATTAGAATAATGAATAGCAATGGTCCCAATACTCTACCCTGCGGCACTCCCATTTTTACTTCCACTTCCTTTGATACCGCATTTCCCACCCTAACTTTCTGTTTTCTACCTTTCGAAAATTCTTCTACCCAGCAAATCACTTTCTCATCAACTCCAATAGTTTTTACCTTATTTACTACCATTTTGTGGCTTACTCTGTCAAACGCCTTAGACAGATCTAGTGCTACACTATCAATTTGGCCTCCCTTGTTCATTTCATCTGAAATATCTTGCATATATCCCCCCAACTGATATTCACATGAATGTTCTCGCCTGAACCCATGTTGCCTGCTTGAAAACCACTTATGTTCCTCACATATATTTCTGATGTGGTTGCATATCAATCTTTCCATTAATTTATGTACCACTGATGTTAAACTGATTGGCCTGAAATTCTCAACTCTATTTCTCACCGCTCCATTATGTACCGGTACTACTATTGCACTTTTCCATTCCTGTGGTAAGCAGCAAGTGTCTAGACCCAATTTAAATAATATTTCAAGATATGGTACAATGTCACATCCGGCTATCTTTAAGATATCTGTAGTAATATTATCTTCACCAGCCCCTTTATGTTTTTTTCAGCTTTCTTATTTCCTTCATGATTTCCTCAGGATGGATATCAAATTTTTTACTATCGTCATTTCTAATTGTGTTGTTAAGCTCGTTCTCCGAATTAGACCCTCCTGTTTCTGATTCATTGTCCCTAATGCTCTCACTAAACCAGTTACTTAAAATCTCTGCCTTTTTCAACTCCTCAGTAACTACTTCTCCATCCTTATCTATGAGCATCTCTACACCCTCCCTTCTCCTCAGTTTCCTGATATAGCCCTTTACGCCCCAACCCTCACGATCGTGAGGGTAATTTATGACCTTATACTTTTATTTTCGAGGGGGTTGAATGTAGTTGCAGCCGAAAACGTACGATCGTGAGGGTTACTCTAGATCATTTTGTACCGCAGGACGCCACTAGATCGCAGCTTCGTACCCTCTGCGATGTTGTTAGGCTCTTTTGTCTTACAGTGTCGTTGTGTGAGATGTTGTGGCTTCGTTTTATCTGTAGCAGATGTATAAATGTATAATTCTGAAAAAGTGCTTAGATTCAATTTGTATCTGGACATCCCTAAGTATCTGTGTATTACCAAAATATCTATTTTGTGTGATTATTGCGTCTGTGGTACTTCAAAGTGTCTCCACCATCACAATCGTGAGGATTAGGCATTGCTGCAGTCTTCATTGACCTTCTGTGGTCCGCAAATACAACCTAAACATAGGTGGAGTTGATGTTTCTGACCAGCAGATGGAGTGCTATAGAGCTCGGTTGAAAAGTAAAAAATGGACATGGAAAGTAATTTGCACTTTGTGGACCTCGCTGTGGTAAATGCATGTAACCAATACATATGAAGCATCAAAGGGAACAATATTCCAAGAAAAGAACATAAAGATCTACTATAGTTCAAATAATAATAAGGGATAATTTGCAATACCAAATTATTTTAGATCTATGCAAATGTTATTTGATATTATTATATGTTTCCACAGCAGAAGGACTGCCTGCAGTTGCTCCTGTAGATAGAGGAGTATTAATTGATAGTGAGACTGGACAAGGTGAAAATGAATTTCCTGTGTTCAAAAGGTGTAAATTATTTAATGCAACTGTTAAGCTTCAGTGGAGTGATAAGCATTATGATAGATATGAACTTATTCCAAGTGCTGACGATATTCCAGCACCACGTACTTGCAGATACGAGCCATGCAAAAGTTGCAGCAAAATGCGGTTCGAAAAAGAAATGTATAGAAGTGTCTATCGAAGGACGACACATGATTTAAGGACTTTCATGTTTCTCATAATTAAAAACCAAGAACACAAATATCCATTTAAAACAACTACAACAAAAGTTGGACTTAAAAATTAAATAATGTCCATTTATGAAAGAACAATAAGTTTTGTGCACTCTTAAGTATTTTGTGTTAGTATTTACCTGACCCTCACGATCGTGAGGGTGCCCCCCTACCAAAATTTTGAACTTGAGAATTTTTTTCTTATTTTTCTAGTAACATTTAACGCTAAACAAATTACAAAAATCATTGGGAAATGAGATAACTTTTTAAAAATTCTTCAGGTCGTAAAGGGATAGCCATAGAAATTTCTAGATGCATCAGTCAGTGGTCCTCCTGCACTGACAATACTCTTCATAAACCCATCTTTAGCCACTTTCTTTGCTGTTATTAAGTCCTTGTTTAGTTGTTGTAGTAAGGCAATGATTTAATTCAATGAAACAGATTGGGCCATAGAGCTGTAATGGGTATGTTGAAATGAGGAGATTGTCAAGAGATGTATGATCAGTTGACTTCGATCGTAACTGTACATTGGCACTGAATTCCAGATATAAGGTGTGGAAATATTTTATCTGTAGCTAAGGCAAGGTTTTAAGTATGCATAAACTTCAAGAGAAACTTTGAATTACATGGCTGAAATGTTGGCCATCCCTAAAGCCCTGGAATATGGTTGATGACCTCTGAAATGACCATTCTGATGTTAACAAGACACCAAATCATCCTTACATAAGAGCTTAACCTTTAGAAACAGTGATCAGAATATTTTGCTGCAGTATTTCTAAACCTTTTTCAACCCGAGGACGTGAAAAATGTCGAATAATGTTAAGGCCACTAACTTACAGGAGCCTAAACTCAGGTGAGCTTTGAACAATTGCAGGAGGATCGTGAAAGGATATCTAGCTGATCAGGTCAACATGGAACAAAAATAAATGCAAAAAAATAGCTTATTAGATACCAAAATAGAAACTAAAGGTTATTATGGCCATAGGGTGGGGAAGGAATTGCAATTGGGCAGGTGATAAGGAGTGCTTTAAAATTCATCTAATTGGAGAGGGGATGTACCAGGGAAGTGGGGGATTTGGGTTACCTTGCATGAATATGTTGTTGCAGTATTAGAGTGTATCACACCATGTCTGCTGGAGGATAAAATCTATGGTGATAAATATGGGACTCATATTTTGTATCAAGATTAGGTATTAGAGCAATTAATTCAATAAAAACATTAAACGATGAATTTCTTAATGGGGACTGTAGCACTGTTTATAAGTTAAAAGGGGTAAACAATAAATTCAATTACTTTCACCAAAGGTATCTGGAAATTTACGAGAGGTGTCTACCTACAAGACTAGCTCAAATTGGATTACAGCTGGTACTAAAATATCTTGCAGACATAAAAGGGAAATGTATTTAGAAGTTAGTAATACTGATAATATGCTTCTCAGACAGCATTACAAAACTTACTGCAGAATTTTAACCAAAGTAATTAGAGAAGCTAAACGTTTAGCCATAAACAATGAGATTAGTAGTTAAGATAAAAAGTGTTTGGAACATTATGAAAAGCGAAACAACTATTATCCCTGGAACATAAACCTATATCTTTAAGCATTAATGATAAACTTGTAAATGACACTTCTTATGTAGGAAGTGCTTTTAATTACTACTACTTAACTAGTTTGTGAAAAAATAAAAGGAAAATGTATTGTGAATATCGATGCTATAACAATACTTAAATCCTTGTCACAAAAAACAGCATCTTTGTCTCTATTTCCCACCAGTCAAAATGAAATTGAACAAATTATTAAATCACTCAAAAATAAAAAGTCATTTGGTTATGATGAGGTTTCAACCCATACAGTGAAACAACGTAGCACCAACATTTGTAGAGTTATTAGTCATATTTGTAATAGTTCTTTTGAAGATTCCCCGACTCACTCAAGAAGTCAATAATCAAACCATTTTTTTAAAAAGAGTGATACCTCAAAGACTGAGAATTACAGATCCATATCACTTCTGTCAGCATTTTCAAAAATCTTCGAAAAAGCAGTATACAGAAGGGTTTATGCACATTTACAAAATAATGACCTACTCAGTAAAGCACAGTTTGGTTTTAGGTAAGGTGTTTCAACAGATTCAGCAATTTTTTGTTTACTAAACAACATATTTGAAGCAATGCATAAAAAATGAAATTCCCTAGGTATATTCTGTGATCTTGCCTTTGACTGTATTGATCATGGGATTATCCTAGGTAAATTAGAACACAATGAATTAGTAGTAAGCCACCTGGAAAATAGAAAGCAATGTTTATCATTGAAAGGTATTAATAATATAGGAGATGTTATAAACTCAGAATGGGGTATAGTTAAATGTGGTGTGCCTCGGAGTTCAATTCTTGGTCCTCTGCTGTTCTTAATATATATAAATTATCTCCCACATATACTAGGTGATAATGAATACATGGTGCTCTTTGCAGATGATACTAACATATCGTTGAAGGACCCCATCAGTACAAACCTTGAAAATAAAGCAAATGATGCTATAAAGAAAATTAACAGGTGGTTTAGTGCTAACAAATTAATACTTTATGCAGAAAAAAGACAGTTACTTCAATTTGTTACAAAAAATAAAATGAAGGACAGCTATAATGTGATATCGGAAGGAAAAGCAATCAATGAAAGCAGTTTCACAAAATTCCTGGGTGTATATATAGATAACAGATTGAACTAGAGGCAACATATTCAACAACTTCTTAAAAAACTGAATTTTGCAACATTTTCGTTGAGGGTAATATCTAGAATAGCTAATACAGAAACAAGAAAGTTAGTATATTTTGCATATTTTCACTCCCTGCTCACTTATGGCATCTCATTCTGGGGAAACTCTTCAGAAGCCTAGATGGTATTTAAATCACAAAAGCGTGCTATAAGAACTATTTTTGGAGCAAACCCACAGACGTCGTGCAGAAATCTATGTGTACTTACACTGCCAGCACAGTATGTGTACTCCCTACTATCATTTGTAGTGGAAAATCCTGAACACTTCAATCTTAATGCTGACATACATAGCTATAATACTAGGAATAAATATAATTTTCACAAGGATTAAAAATCACTGTCAGTTGTACAGAAAGGGATAACATTTACTGGAGCTTCCTTATTAAATTTTATCTACGAAAACCCAAACTGAAAGAGTTTCTGCTTCAGAACCCATTTTACTCTGTGAAAGAATTTTCTTCTTAGAATTTGATAACTAAGAATGGCTGAGAAAATACTGTATATGGTGTATGGAAGGGGAAGGTGACAAAGTTGTCCACAATTACTAAAATGGTATATGGTTTTTCTTTCTATTGAAACTGTTGACAAATGAAGTAGTTACTCTGTTTACAAAATTAACTCATATGTAGTAACTAACAAGGGATAGTATGCATTCACAAATTTCAGCAGAAAATTATCATACTAACAGGTTTTCAAGTAATTGACTGGTTATCAGTTGTTGATATTATTATTGATATTGTTAATAAGTGTGTGTACGGTTCCACATATATGGTAACTAACATGATATAATATGTAGTTGTAGATTACAGCGGAAACTTATTATAGTAATTGGTCTGTAAGAAAATAACTGGTTATTAGATGCTGATAACAAGTGTATACACTGTTCCACATATGTAGTACTTAACATGGGATTGTATTTGCATATTACAGTGGATGTTTATTATACCAATGAGTTGTCAAGTAGCTAACTTGTTATCAATTGCTGGTGATGTAATTGATATTATTAATAAGCAGGGCCACATTTAAGCATAGGCTGTAGCCTAGGGGCCCGCAACACAAAGGGGGGCCCGCACCACAAAGAGGGGCCCCTCACCACAACCCTCGCCTGGGCAGGGCAGGTAGTAGAGCTTTTTGTTGTATATCAATGACCTTCCTGGAAACTTATCTGACAAAGCTAAGAGTGTTTTATTTGCAGATGACACTAACCTGACTGTGAGAAAAACACCAAACAGCAATCTAGAATTTAATGTAAATGAAGTACTTAGTGAAGTAGCAAATTGGTTTAAGGCAAATTCATTAAAACTAAATTTTGAAAAAAACACATTATATTAGGTTTAAAACAAAAAATTATTCACAGCCAGATTTACAAGTAAGCTATAAAAATAACACAATATTAGAAACAAAGAGTATAAAATTCCTTGGTATTAAAATAGATGAGAAACTCTGTTGGCATGAACATATCACTTCACTACTGAAGAAGTTAAGTAGTGCCACCTTTGCAATACGAACACTTTCTCTAACAGCAGATCTAGAATTAACGAAAAAAGGTTTACTACTCATATTTTCATTCAGTAATGTCATATGGCATAATTTTTAGGGGAAACTCTTCACAGAGTAAAAAAGTTTTCATAGCACAGAAAAGAGCTATTAGCATGTTGTGTAGGGTAAAACCAAGAACTTCTTGCAGACAACTTTTTAAAAAAACTCAGTGTTCTTACAATGAGTTCTCAGTGTATAATTCTCTCATGTGCTTTGTCATAGATCATTGTAACCTGTTTACTTCTAATTCACAGGTACACAATCTCAATACAAGAAGCAGAAATAACTTCCACAAACATCTCTGTCATTAGTACAAAGAGGAGTAAATTATTCTGGTATACATCGGTTTAATAAACTTCCCAAGGTTATAAAACAATTTTCAGAAAATAAAGATATATTTAAAGAAAAACTGAGAGATTATCTTATTGGCAACTCCTTCTACTCCATTCAAGAATTTGAACAAAACAATTAATTGTATTCAATATGACTTTTGCAAATCACAGTTGTAAAAATTTATGTATATTTTATTGTCTTTATTTTTCTTGTAATGTATAATTGTTTTTTACTATGATTATGACTCGTATGTATGTATATTAACCATGACATGTTTCACATCCCAGAGGTACTTCCTCAGCAGGGATCCATGAAACAAGATTGATAAATAAATAAATAAAATCTATCTATTTAGAAGTGGTACAAAGGATGGCAGCTAGATTTGTTAATGGAAATTACTGCAGAATGCAATCAGAAACCGATATGACTAGGATTTGGGTTAAGAGTAATTGGAACACAGTAGACAGCTGATTTTTTTTTTTTTTTTTTTTTTTTGCTTCTGTCTTTACACCTTCTTGACATCAAGGTGATAAGAGGTGGGAAAGGACAGGGGATAAGGAACAGGAAGAAATTTGGCCATGGCCTTTTGCTTGGAATGATTTGGGTAAACCATGGAAAACCCAAATCTGGACGGGGATTCGAGCCCACGTCCTTCCAAATGCGAGGACAGAGCATTATCGCTCACCCACTATACTTGTATGTGAGGAAGCATCCTAAATGATTTTTGTATGGATCTGTTTTGCATTCTGTAAGACATGTCTTTCTGAGAATTTTCATAACATATAATTAACAAGTGGAGAAATGGAGGTTGTTTGTTAGTAATAAAGTAATGCGAAGGCCTATGTTTATACTGTTTATGTTTAGGTTTAACTGTGGTCAGACATGAGAGAGAAAGACCTGCTCACCATAGTATGTTGGATTACTTTCACCACCTTCTTCAGGTTATTCTGTATTCTATAACGTGCATCTTTACGCATACTATTTCTCACGTTCCCTACTATCAATTGTCAAGTCTTCTTTGTGGAACTATTGGAAATGACAATCTCAGTGAGTTAAATGGAAGGTATTTGAGATTAAATGGACAAGGTAGGCCTAGTTGATATTGTAGCACTAAATTTTTCCAATGCATTTACAGAGTGAGACATAAAATGGTGTTATAAACCATTGGAGTGGGTGAAAAAGAGGAGTCAGCTAATTAGATACACAAATAAAAAACAAAAGGTTAATTATGAATATAAGGTAGGGAAAGAATTGCTTGCTGAAGACTTGAAATGTAAATGTCTTGGCATTACATTTGATAACAAGCATAACTGGGCAGGACACATTGGACAGGTGGTAGGAAAAGGTTTTAAAGTCCTGCACTTGTTGGAGAGAGTGATGAGGGGATGCACGAGAGAAGTAAAGGAATTGGGTTACGAGACTTTGGTCAGACCATTGCTCGAATATGGTAGTGTAGTATGGGCTCCACATTTTGAGTATCAAATAAAGGAGTTGGAGAAGGTGCAAAGAAGTGCTGCTAGATTTGTTTCTGGAAATTATTGCAGAATGCAATCAGTGACAGATATGAAAAGGAGCTGAAATGGGTTTCATTGCAAGATAGGAGGAGGATGAGGAAGGTCATGGGAGTGTACAGGGCGTATACTGGCGATGAGGCACGGAAAGATATTGCAGTAGGTATGAAAAGTAGTTCATGGAAGGGCAAAGATGAACATGACCACAAGCTGGCACTTGATTTCAGGCACAAGGGTGTGGGAGGATTTTCTTTTTTAGGTAATGGTGTCAGGGATTGGAATGAGTTACCAAGGGGAATGATGAATAACTTGCCGAAAACGTTAAAGGAATTTAGAGATAAAATTTGTAGAGAGCAAATGTAGGTGGGTGCAGGATAGGGGGAAGTTGGGTGTGTTGGGAAATTGCCACCGGAGCGTGTGCTCCATTACAATTAAAATAAAATTAAAGTGACTTGCTGGGTATAGAAAGTCTTAAAAGCTAGAAAGTAAAGTGCTAGGGAAAGAAATTAATTACCAACAGAGGTGGAAATGAAAATGGGGGTACTACAGGGTAGTGTTTTTGGGACCATTGCTATTCATTATTCTAATGAATGTTTGTTTTAATGGTCGATTATAATCTGAACTGGGCAGGTGGCTGGAACAGATTTCAAAATCCTACATTTATTGGGATGTACTAGAGAAATGAAGGAATTGGGTTACAAAATGTTGGTGAGAGCATTTATTTATTTAATTCACCATATTGTTGGGTGTGTATAGATAGCTGACACGTGGGTTCTACGGGGTTTTCCCTACGATGCCCTATGACTTGCGCCGACTATCTTCATTTATCTTGAGCTCTTGTTCTTCGGACCATTTTTCTACATCCCTTGTACAACTAAATAAACATGAGCATCGATGTTTAAGCTTGCATCTAGGAGAGGGAGCGAATAGCTAAGGCTTACTTGAATCAAACAATCTCTCAGGAAACCTCTAATCTGTACTAAACCGTAAACCAACTACAGCTGATGATGTACAGGATATAGAGATATTCCGTAACCCGTGCTACTGAACATAGGGATGAGACTTATCCCCACAGTATACAACTAACAGAGAAAAAGGTGCAGGTTTGTGCAGCGACTAACTATTCTGATGCCTAGCTGGTAACTTGTCCGACAGTGAAGAAGTGAGAGTGATCTGTGTATCCTGGCTTGCTCGTAAAGTATTGGCTTGTGTGCTCAGCAGCGCACGTGTAACTTACAACCTGAACTATCAATCGGCAGAAACTCGAACAATCAGGATGTTCTAACTCAACGTCTGGCTGCTGTGAAACCTAACAAACGTTACACGGTTTTAATAGTAAAGTGTTGGTTTCACCATTATAATTAAAATATTTAAGGTATATGATTTGTAAATTCATATATATATGTATATAGTATCAATGAAATCAAAGGTTCTAAGTGTCGAAATGGAATTAAAGACTTTCTGTGAGGCAGTCTCCCACTAAACCCACCTCCCTCCTTCTGTTGATAAAGGGATCATCCCGAAAATATCTAATCCATGTGTGTTTTGTCGTTTCTGTGTGTTCGCGTCCCACATCCATCATCTAAAGGTTAGTGGTGGCTCATTTCCCTATCCTAATTTAATTCATATATATATATATATATATATACAATTTATCTCTAAGTGCTCATTTATAAATCAAGACTGTTTTATATAATTTTACTTTAAATAACCTTCTATGGAATAGTAAATGTTTCCTAGTAGATATATCTGTATCCTTTTCTTAAGTAGCTCTTTGTTTTTTTTTGTTTTTTTTTGCCACTGGCAGTTTATTGTATAATTTCTCTCCCTTGTGGAAGAAACTATTCAGACTTAATTTAATTTCTATGTAGAGATTTTTTTTTTTTTTTTTTTTTTTTTGATCTTGTGGCATCTGCATGGATGGAGCTGTTTGTGGCTAATTCTTGTTATTTTTATATATGTATGATAGAATTGTAGATATAACAGGATGGAACTGTCGGGATGCCTAATTTTCTGTTTGCATATGGTTGAATAATGTGGGCCCCACATTTTTGATATCAAATACAGGAGTTGGAGGGATTGCAAAGAAAGACAGCTGGAGCTGTTTGTGAAAATTACCACACAACACATTCAGTAACTGACACAGTAAAAGAGTTGGATTGGAAGATACGAGGAGGGTGCCAAGAGTATGATACCTGGAATGTATGTTGGCATGAGGCTTGGGAGGATATTTGTAGAAGAATTAGGAAAAGGGAAAAGCTGACCATGGGAATGGAATATGTTACCAAGAGAATTGATGAATAATTTAAATTAAATAGTGAAAAATTAAAGCTGAAATTGTAGAGGGCAAAAGTAGGTGGGTACAGGAAAGGGGGAAGCTGGGTGTGTATGGAAATTGCAACTGAACTGCTCCGTTGCAATTAAGTTAAATTAAACCACCAGACTTAACTGAGCAGGACACATTAGACAGGTAATAGGGAACGGGTTCAAAATCCTTCACCCGTTGGAAAGAGTTATGAGTGGATGCTCTAGAGAAGTAAGGGAATTGGAGTACAAAACTTGGGCCAGACCACTGCTGGAATATGGTGGTGTAGTTTGGGACCCACATTTTGGGTATCAAATACAGGGTGCAGAGGACAGATGCCAGATTTGTCTTTGGAAATTATTGCAGTCTCGCAGAACACAATCGGTGACTTAATATGATAAATGAGGTGGAGTGGGATCATTGGAGCATAGGAGGAGGGTGTAGAGAGTCACGGGAATGTGCAAGGCCTATATTGGTGATGAATTGTGGAAAGAAATTGGTGGGAAAATTAAGAGAGGTGCTTGAAGGGTAAAATTGGACCATGACCACATGCTGGCAGTTGATTTCAGGCATAAGGGCGTGGAAAAATGTTCTTTCGTAGAGCAGGGTGTAAGGAACTGGAATAAATTGCAAAGAGAGAGGAGTGTGTAGGGAGATTGCCAAAGGTGCGGGCGCTCCATCGCTATTTTATCAATTATTATATTTTAAGCTGGCACTCGAATTTAGGCAAAAGGAAAATTTTCTTTTGTAGTTTATGGAGTTAGAGATTGGAATAAATCACCAAATTAAATTTTGTAAAGAGCAAAACTAAGAGTAAACGAGTGGAGGCAATAATATTGCAGGAATTTAAGAAAAATGGGTGCGTAGGGAAATTGCCACTGGAGCATAGGCTCCCTCTGAATTTTTTAAACAAATTATTTGCTAACTGGTGCGTATAAACGACGCACCGACAACAGTTCTCCTATATTTCTGTTTATTTCCTTGTTCCGTTGATTCCTGCTGAGGATGTACCTCTAGTATGTGCAACATGTCATCGTTAACAAATTATATACACATACAAGATGAATAATAATCATGGTGAAAAATATTACAAACAATGATAAAAAAAATTAAAAATAATTATTTTTTAAAATCAATTTTTCAATTAGCATTAGGGACAAACTCATTAAATGTACAAAACCAGAGATTAAGTGTAACCAACGGTAAACATCGTAAAGGCTGTGTATTATTTATAAATTAGTGAAAGACGGGGTTTGGCGAATGATCTTAACAATTTAATTAGTACTCATTCAAGTATGTTGTAAACCATTGATCGAGCGCTGGCATATTGTTTCTGGAATAATCTGTGTTGACGTATTTGTGCCTAACTTTCCCACATCCTCGTTACAACAGGCACACATCTATTTCACCCCACAAAATTATCATCGTTATTTTGCATGTAACTCTTGACATAGTCAGTTGTAGAACATATTTCTCTTAGAGAAAAAGAAATTCTTGTTTGTATTGTATTGTATTGTATTGTACATAATTAGAACTTCGTGGGCTGGTACAACTGGTTCTTGCATGTGACGTAATGGGTTCGACAACCAATCATAGGACGCATGGGAGTCAGCTGATCAAAGAAGGGTAATGGCCGCCTGTTTATGGCTGTCATTAATGTACACTACAGTTTTAGGCATTTTATGCTTTGACAGAGAATTTTTTTTTAATTAATTGATGATAAGAGTGAAAATAAGTACTAGATATGTTGTTAAAACAATCACAGGGAGGCAAGAAGCTGAAAACAAATGGCTCCGGGAGACAGCAAAGGGGCACCGGTGAGTACTGATCCTAAAATCAACAAAGATGGCGCCTTGCATAATAAACACCATAGTTTCATAGATGCAACGTCACAAGTTATGGAGCAGTTTTCTGAAGATCGTCATGTGTTTGTTAATTCTCTGATTGTGTAATGCTTGGCTATTTTGTCTAGGACGTTTAGTTTGTTTACGTTTGATAATGTGTTTACTTTCAAGTCATGCTGAGACATGCAATTCTATCTTAATATATTCAGCAATTGTAGCCATTTCTTCAACGGAACTTAGGTGAATTATTTGGAATGTTGTTATACCTTATTAAACGCCACAATGGGTTAGAACTAAATGTATGGTGAAATTGTGCGTGAATTTCATTGGTGGGTAAACATTTTCGCATGTGTTGATGATCTGTAGTCTGCGTTCATCACATTGTATACCTGAGATAATCAGTACCATGAATATCAACATACACGTCGTCAGAGAGTTTCGTTTTGCAATCTTCATGTTTTGTTCCAACAGGCCTGATACAATTCATCCTGTAATTATTTCCCAAAACCCCTCTTTCCCTACAATGGTATGTAACAATATTATTTGCCTCTTGCTTTGTGATGTAAGTATTTTGCCAGAATAATGTGCGTCTTTATTTGAGACACAATTTTTTGTGTGGTTTAATCTGGTTATGATGTAGTCACACTGAAGGAAATGCATTATTTATTTTTTCCCCATCTCTTGAAAGTTTCTGATGTACTATTTTACAAAACGTTACCGATTGAATTGAAACAAAAATTACACTTTAAACTCCCCGTAGTGGCTAACATTATCACTGAATGTCATCAGAGTATGCAATAGTTTAAATAACAGCTGCAATTAAAGTAAAAAAAAACTATATCACTTGAAAGCAGCACTATTTAGTTGAGCAGAAGATAATATTAATACTATAATAAGCATAGACAAGAGTTAGCTCCTATGTAGAATTGCAGGTGTTATACTGGTCTCGCATTCGGGAGGACGGTGTTTCGAATCCCCGTCCGGGCATCCAGTTTTGGGTTTTCCATGGTTTCCCAAATCACTCCAGGCAAATGTTGGGATACTTCCTTCAAAAGGCCATGGCCAAATTCCTTCCCATTCCTTGCCCCCCATCCTTTCCTGTCTCTAAAGACCTCGCTGTTAAGAGACGTTAAGCAGTTAAAAAGTTATACTGGTTTACAATACTGGTGGTACTTTATGCTTATGTATACGTTGCTGAAATAATTATAATAAAAGATATGAAATTTGTGTATTTTGTTCTCAAAGTAAAATGAGAAATAATATGAGGGAGGGAGGGGATCTTCTCCACCACCCCAAAACTGATACTGACCTGTTGAGATTTGGATTAACTGCTTCTTTATAATGTCTTCTTCACGTTTTGCACTCTCCTTTTTCGGAAAAGTCTTCACGAATTAAATTAAAAATGCTGAAATATTACATTGCAGCGCAGCTAGTAGATGCCGCCGGCACTGCAAAATCAATGATAATCTCTGATGACATGAAGAATTGTGTATTCATGCAGAAATTTGATACGGTTCCTTGATGGTATGAAAAATGAAGTGTAATGGTGTCATTTCATCTGAGTTAGTTTTTATGTAGAATTTCTGCATTTTCTTTTTCAGAAAGTATTGTTAGTTCTGGCCATTACTTGTTTCTGAGCTTTTTTCCCACATACAGTAACTTATTTATGTGGGGGTCATTGTCATAATATGTTTCTGTCTTTGTTGATTTTGAGTTGTGTTCTCTAACCTGTTAGTAAGAAGTAGATGTTTGCAAATAATAAGTCTTGTGATGGACGTCATTAGTGAGAATGTTATAGTGGAGTAGTGATCTTGGGTGGTGTCAAAGAATCTTATCACTATGTTAACAACAGGCAGTAGCCTTCTTAAATTTCTTCTTAAAAAATCAGAAGTGGTGCATTCATAATGCTGTGACTTATTTGGACATTATTGCTCGTCATTAGATATTTTGTTTACTATACTGTTTCTGCTGGTAGTAGTTTGTATTTATTTTATGTTCATTACATGATTAGGCAACCTTGTTCTGTGTTTGTGATATTGTTTAAATTTAATTATGTCGCTATAAAGTTTTTTTTTTTTGTCCAGAACTTATTCTTACATAATTACACTTGCAGAATGCTCTATTGGTATAAGGCATAGTAAAATAAATCATTTACTAAGTTGCTTTCAGTGTGATGTTTGGATCAGTACGTTAACTTTGGGCTTGTCTGATACTAGGCCTTTCTTAGTTGACCTTTTTAAATGCAAATGATTACCTCTCATCAGTTTACCCATTCATTTCAAATGTTAGTTTAAGTGGAAATCGCAGTGCTGATGGACCTACCTACTGCCATGCTGTCTAATTACTTCATAATAGTGCAGCAGTCAATCATAAGATGTATTATTTACAAGCAGTAATTAGGTTGTAACACTCCCTAGGCCAAGATGACATTGCTATAACTACTTTCTGAAGTAGCATAACATCGCTGCTGCTGCTGCTACTACTACTTCGAGACGTAGATGTAGTGGTATCTTATTGCACTGCATAAATAGTGCTTGAAAATAATACAACTTGCGATTGACTACCTCATTATTATGACATAATTACATTGTGTGCCTGCAAGCAAGTCTAGCGGTATCGATGGTACTGATGGTTGAAGATATAAAATTTAAATATATTGGGATATCAATTAATAAGTTAAATTGTGGATAACATATTGGTAAAGAAATATCTGCATCTGTTAGAAAGGATAATAATGGATTCTACAATGTACATTCTCTCATTAATGGAACTGGATTATTAAACTTTGGCCAAACCTTTGCTAGAACATGATTGGACTGCATAGGACACAGATGATGGGTACCAAATGCAGGAATTGGGTGGGGTGGACAGGTCAGCATTACTATAAAACACATTCAGTGTCTGATAAGGTAAGGAAGCTGAATTGCGAGTTATTGGAAGACAGTAGTGTGACGAGTATTAATGATGATGATACCCGGATGGATATTGAATAAAGAATTAGGCTGGCATGTAGTGAAGTGAGGACAGTAACCATAAATTATAACTTTATTTCAGGTGTAAAGAAGTGAGAAATATGCAATGGGAGTAAACGTTTTGGACATGGCATTCAGTGGGGAAAAAGTAAAGGAAGTAAAAATGCACATAATGAATAAGGCACTTAAAGTTCATCAGAAATTCCCGAGCAGTTGTATCCAGGTTCATAAATATATTATGAACTAAAAAATCTGTGTGTTGAAGAGAAGAATTATGTGATCAATCAACAACAGTTTCCAGCTACTGACTGGGCAACGAGTGCAACATGGCGAGTGAGCTGCAACGTTCTAGCCTTGCATTCAGGAAGATTCCGGTTTGAATCCCTTTCCGGCCATCCGTATTTGGGTTTTCCGTGATTTCACCAAATCACTCCATGCAAATGCCAGATGATTCCTACAAAAGGTCTTGGTTGAAGTAATTCCTTCTCATTCCTTAACATCAGTCCTTTCCAACCTTAACTGATCTTGATGTCAACGAGGTGTAAGGCCATAAAAAAAGGGGCCACCTCCGAGTCTTCTTTGCACACAAGCATCTCCAGTTCCTTCTCTCTTCCCACCAACTTGGTCCAGTCCTTGCTGCTATTCCTCTCAATTATCCTATCCCTTGGCCTTCCTCTGAACCTCTTTAGCTTATAATTTCATTTCACATATTTACCTCTATATTGTGATAGAAATGGCTTACTTTGGTAATTAGGGATTGATTTCATTACTTTTAATTAAATTTGACTGCTCATGATTAATTGACTTTCCGGTTATGCCGCATTGTTTATTTCATTACCTGAGCTTTCGGCTGGTATCCTCCAGCCTTCGTCAGAGATACTGTTTATGTTGACATAGCAACAAGCGCCAAGCATCGTAGAGTAAAAGGCCGCTATCTTCGTTGATGTTGTTGGTATTTTTTAAAATTTCTCGATGTACTTGTTCACAAGCGAGGCGATGGACGTTTGGGTCATACTGTGTATCGCAAGGCGACCCACACTAATAGGTATCTGCACGCCATGTCGCACCACCATCCGGCAACAAAGAGAGGCGTATTAACATCACTCAACTTAAAAGCAAAGACAGTATGTGACTCGGAAAGTCTGAATGAAGAAATGGAGACACTTACAAAAATATTCCGAGCCAACGGCTATAGTGAATCTGACAAAAGAATGGTGTTAAGACCCAAAAAACCTATGGGAGACGCCAACTTATCCCATGTTATTAATGTGCCAACAAAATTCGCCTGTCTCCCATACATACAGGGTATCACCTACCGGATTGGGAAACTGTTAAAGCGGGTGGAGGTGCGAATAGTATATAAGGCTAACTGCAAACTTGGGCAGTCACTGACAAAGGTGAAAGACAGATTACACCCACACCAGCTTATGGGTGTTTACGAAATCCCCTGCAGCTTTGGCAGTGTTTGTATCGGCGAGACAGGTCGCACTGTGGCAGAGAGACTTAAAGAACATATCCGCCACTACAAATATGACAACAGCGACAAATCCGCCGTAGTCCGCCATGCTATTAATACCGGGCATGAAATAAAATTTCAAGACACGAGGCTACTGCGGAGTGAAGACCAGTGGTGGCCCCGACGGGTGAAAGAGGCAGCAGAAATTTTAAAAAAATGCCAACAACATCAACGAAGATAGCGGCCTTTTACTCTGCAATGCTTGGCGCTCGTTGCTATGTCAACATAAACAGTATCTCTGACAAAGGCTGGAGGATACCAGCCGAAAGCTCAGGTAATGAAATAAACAACGCGGCATAACCCGAAAGTCAATTAATCATGAACAAAGATAGCTGTGGAAGTCTGAGGAAATTTGAGTGCCTTTTATAATTAATTTTGGATCGCATTAATAGGGTCAATTTTCCTTGTACCTATTTATAAGAGATACATAATTATTTAACAAGTTAAACTGAGGAAAAAGGAAACGGCTTTAGGTAATATAATTGCAAGGAAAGGGAAAATGACTCATCACTCACCAAAGTTGAAGGCAGCGATGAGAGAAGAACATGTATCACGAACACACAAATAAACTCAATATTTCGGTTATTAAACCTTAGTCATGATGGAGAAAATGAGTCATGAGGCTCGGGAGGTGTGCACACGCCGAGGGTTGCTACCCGAAATATTGAGTTTATTTGTGTGTTCGTGATATATGTTCTTCTCTCGTTGCTGCCTTCAACTTTGGTGAGTGATGAGTCTATTTCCCTTTCCTTGCAATTATATTTAACAAGTTAAAACCTTATAATTTATTACTGCATTTACATTTGAACAAGACACAATACAATTGAATGTATCTGGCACATGTTAATTACAAGGAAAACAATCTTATGGAATTTCCGGAATTAACAAATTGTCCAACTGTATAACTTTTGGCTGGCTAGAAAAGTTTTATTACATGAGTCCCTATCTCTGCAGATCACTCTGCGTGTCATTTTCGGGTGTGGAATGTACTGGTAACTTGAAAAATGCAAGCAACTAACAGTTGAACTCACCAGACGGTCCATGTGGTCTTTAGAATCACCATTCCTGATACACTGTATCGTCACTATCTACAACCTCCGCCATCACTTGTCGGAGCAGGTCACTCTGTTCTCTCCAGCTCCCGGGCACAAGATGATCTTCTTCCCGGGGTGCAGAACACGTCGTTCCACACTCCCCACTCCTCTTTTTCTCCTCACCAATCTGCTTGCCAGATTTTGCCTCCAGAACATGCAAACGAACCCTTCTGTTAGAACCAAAATATTGACATTTTGTGTTCATTGGTCAGTCACTCCACTCGCCATTTTCGGTGTCTCCCGAATTTTTACAGGAACATACAAACATTTCGCCAAAGATGGCTTGTGTCCGACCTCCGTCGTATCCCCACTGGGGTGGGCATAACTGTTGCTGTCCGCCTCTTCAAAGTTACCGCGTACCTGCTCCGCTAACGGTATTGGACCCACATGCAGCCCCTTAAGAGCAGTTGTTTATTTGTTTATGGCTGCCTCTGTCTCTAGCCCTTTCACTTATTCTTATTTGCTGAATGTTTCATGAGGTACACCAAATGTGTTTGGATCACACCTGTTACAATATTCGCTGCTCTCCCATTCTCTTAACATGCCCCGAACATCTTAGTCTGGCCTTCTCTATTCTTTCCTGCAGGTACTATATGAACTGTGTCCCTAATTGTTTTGATCCATATATCTTCCATTCTTTAGACCTACTTAGAAATTTCATTTTACTTGCTTGGCCTCACCAATATCTCACTTCTTCAGTGTCCAAGTTTTAACACTGTACATGAGAATAACAATGTAATATGTATGATAAATTACTTCCTTACTTCCCTGGGGCACACCTTTCTTCCTCATCAGGCTTCTGACACTATTAAAAATATCTCTGATGATCTCTCTATTCCTGATTAGTCCCATCAAAAACAAATATTAGTAAGAGAAAAAGAGAGATCAGCACTCCACAATAAACTCAAATATGCTTCCCATAATTGGGTAAAGAATAAAATAGTGATCCTGTATGCTTGATTGTGTGCACTTTGGAAACTTCCTTGTATTTGATTTGTGAGCTTTGTTGTCATTTTCATTGTCCAGTTGAATGAATGGAGAGTAATATACAAGAGAAGAAAGAGGAATCGTATTGTAAATAGCTGAATAAAGAGGTGAACAAATTGAGTGATGCGCCAGATGCACATCATCCCTAGTTTTCATGCTTCACATGTAGTAAAGGAATTTTTTGTTTCCTCATTGTAAAACTTCAGGCTATTAGGTTTAAAATATTATTTACGTAAATGAGGAGAAAATGAAACAAAGGGAGGTTGGGGAAGTAAACCCAACAGACGTGGGAAGATCTTCTCACCATGTATCACATCTACTCAGAAGACTAAGGCTCGCAGCCAAAATATTGTATTATACTCTCCTTTTCTTTTTTCTTTCTTTCTTTTTTCCTTTTTTACTATTTGCTTTGGTGTCAGGTCTTTTGGCTGGGCATTTCTGCTCTTCTCTCAAAGCATGTTGTGTTTTGGGACATCTGCCAAAACCACACTAATGTGATTTTTATCATATGGGTTTGTGAGAATAGCAGAAATGACTAGTTACCAGCTGTGTAAGTAGCAAGTAAAAAACAATCAGCAAATTGTACATCTATATATTAATACGCTAAGCGAAAACTTCGGATTCCTTTTTAAGAATATTGCGCGCACGGAGTAGTGTGAGATTTGGCATAGTTAAAGTTATATGGAGAAGAAGTGCACGAAGCTAAAATCTATATATAATATGTGTTACAAATAAATTAAATAAAATAAAACATTCGTTATTTACGTTCAATTGTTTTTTATTGGCAACAACACTTAGCTGTTGTCTTTGGTAAAAATTAAAAACATATATATAATAAGATAGTTCATACATGTTACAAATACATTATTAAATAAAAAATAAATTCGCGAACGTATGTGTGCGTGAAATCGGATCGGATCTGACATGTATTCCCAGCGCTGAGATACTCTGTGAGCGCATAAAGTAGAGATTAATCGTTGAAGTTATAAAAGGAACATTTCAAAAAGGAATGTAGCGATTCTGCCAGATATATGGTATTTTTATTATTTAAAAGGTTAAACTTTGTTTAAGGGTCTTTTGATTTTTGAATTTCGGTAATTTCATTACGGATTTTTTTTTTTTTTAATTCAGGTATTTGCACCTACTTCCATTATGCCTCGATATAGAACATTGATAGGTCAGAGAGAGAGAGACAAAAAAGAAGTAATACCTATTTGCGTGAAATTCAAAATGATAATAGACCAAATTTAAATAGTGAACACACAAAGTGATGAAATTAATTTGATGGATACGTTTAAATGTGCACTAAATGTCATCACAAGAAATTTTGATAGTTTCGAATTTACAATGCAGGTTTTGCAATGCAAAACATTTCAAATCAGAAGTCACTTCAGGTGAAAGATCTGCATTCACTTCATTTTGTCATAAGGTTAAAGCAGTTTTACTGGCCTTAAGTCAAAATGAATATTTAATGAACCATCGATAAATACAGTCAAAAATTATTTTGAAATGTTCCTAAATGCATTTCATCATTTGCTATGGTTAGTTCAGAAGCTAAAATTTCGGATACAATCATGCGTGGAGTGTATCATTTTAATTTCATAGGCTGTGCAGGGAATTATGGCAAACAACACAAGCTAATAACGTATTGGTACATGCTTGCAGCCAACGACGTCAATGTATACAGTATATAATAAATCTATGCTTGCAGCAAACGCAATAGAACAAATTCAAATAATGATTATTACTCTTTCATGAAATAAACTAAATAACTTATTGAATTACGGTCAAATTTCGAACCCTGAGCGATCACTGGTTTTAATAATTACCTCAAAATTATTTTAACAAAGGTTTGTCGCTGATCATAATATTGTCTAACTTTCGAATAATCAAGCAAGTTCGGATAACACTGCTATTTTTTCCTGGATGTACACCTCGTAGAGAGGATTAGGGGTAGGTTAGGACTGGGTGCAAGGAGCAGGATAGAATTCAGCTATGACCTTTTAAAAGAACCACTCGCCTGACGTGATTTCACAAAACCAAGCGAGAAAAACTCAAATGTTAATTGCTTTATGCCTTGGTGACATAAAGAGTTCACTAGAAGTGGTAAAGGGCTAGGAGCAGGAAGGTATTCAGAATTTTGGAGGCATTCAGCTGAAGTGATATGGGGATACCATGGAAAACCCAAATTTAATAATAATATTTAATTAAATTCCAAGCTCCGGTGGTAATTTATCTACACCCCTATCCTCCCCCTTTCCTGCACCCACCTGCATTTGCCTTCTGCAAATTTTAACTTTAAATTATTTCAACATTTTTGGTAAATTATTCATCGTTTCTCTTGGTAACTTATTCCAACCCTTACCCGAAAAAGAGAATCTTCCCACACCCTTGTGCCGGAAATCAAGTGCCAACTTGTGGTCATGGTCATCTTTTCCCTTCCACGCACTTCTTTTAATTCTTACACCAATATTTTTCGATGCCTCATCACCAATATACGACTTGTACACTCCATGACCCTCTTCGCCCTCCTCCTGTCTTCCAATGAATTCCATTCCAGCTCTTTTATCATATCAGTCACTGTTTGAATTCTGCGGTAATTTCTAGAAACAAATCTAGCATCCCTTTTTTACACCCTCTCCAACTCCTGTATTTGATACACAAAATGTGGGTCCCATTCTACACTACTATATTCAAGCAATGGTCTGACCAAAGTTTTGTAACCCAATTCCTTTGCTTCCCTCGTACATCCCCTCATCACTCTCATTTTGACACCTTTTGCTACTACCTGTCCAATGCGTCCTGCCCAGTTAAGCTTGTTGTCAAATGTAATGCCAAGATATTTACATTTCGAGTCTTCAACAAGCAATTCTTTCCCCACCTTATAGTCGTAATCAACCTTCATGGGGATTAAACTCCGCATCCTCCAAAATGCGAAGCCAGAGGGAACCAGTCATCTACCATGCTCGGTGGATGTAATTTGCTGTGACAACATTGCATTATTACGTCAGATTAGAATAGGCTTTGACATGGATGATCTTATGTATCTTTTGATTGATTAAATTTATAGGTGTTCTGTATTCACCCATAAAAATAATTTTACATAGAATTATAATTATTCAACTTGTATTCTTGGAACCTTAACAACCCTTGAGGTAAAAATATTTTCTCTTTTATCCAAAATGAACTATGCATATTCTTTTTCGAGTGTAGACAGTCTCAGAAAAATTTAATACAATACTATTTCTTCGTATCTTCAAGTACGTAGCCTACATGTACAGTATAGGAAAGCTTTTAATGTTTGGATTTCGTCTGTGGTACAGCTATGAGTTAGCATTGTCTATAGACCTGCATTTCCTACTTGCTAACTGTAACAGAATTTTTTGTTTCAGAAATATGATGTATTTTACTAAACTTCTTTTTATAAGTATAAAATTTCACACTTTCCACAGCGATCATTTTTTTATTTTTAAAATTGCACATACTTTTCTTTTTCGGGGTTTACACTGCATTTTTTTGCCGATATTTCCTACAGTTCGACACCAACCTGGGGCCTTCGTCAGGGCTTCTCTTTATCTATGCATCTGGTTTGTGATACGCTAGATCATTTGATTCGTGGTACACTGTGCAAATCACATCAAACTCGGCACAAACCCCGAAAAAGACAAAAAGTGTATTTTTTTTTCTTGTTAGAAGCTTAAGAATTTTAAGTTTAAACATTGAGTAGGTTATATTTGTTATGTGGGGAACAAAAAGTCACTTATGTTGAACACAGTTCATCTTGCAAAATGTGTATTACATATTCATTATTAACAATACAGTCATCTGTAAGATTATAGTATTTTTCACAAATGAATAATTGTTTTACACTCTATTTTATTTAAAATTTAATTAAAGTTGATTAATTGCTGTGTTGCAATATGTAGAGCAATCCATGTCAAATTTCAACAGTAATGTTAAAATGCTTTGAGAGACTGGAAATACTGACCTGGGAAAACAGTTTTGAAGTAAGAATGTTTCAGATGCCAGTCCAATTATTCTTGATAGGGGTAAAGTTGACATGAGTAAAATAAAAAAAATAAAAATGAAGCCATGCTACATTTCACACATTGCATGTCTGAATAGAGGTCCATTGGCTTATCCAATGATGCAGCTTGTTTGTGGAGCAAGTCTTGTTTACAGATTAGACTGTTTACAGACTGTGTACACTTCTCATGAATCTGGAGCCATTTGGTTCTGTCATGTTGCTAGTCACTTTCAGAGGAATATGGAGAAGTGAAATATTTAAAATTGATGTCAGAATTAGTTTATCGAGAGGGAACTGCAGAAATCTCTTGAATCATACCTTACCGATGCTACCAAGGGCTGTAGAGAGAAGGTGCTAGCTCAATAGTATGTCATAAACATGTGAGGCCATGTTAATGTTTCCTCCACGGTAGAAATGTATGAAACTGTTGCTGAAATAATTGCTGATATTATTTATGAAAAATTATGTATAAAGTGTTCTCTCCTCCAAACACTGTGAGATAAAAGACTTCTAGGTTCCAACCATAATATGTTCTGTGGTTATTATATGCTTTTTATGATAAATTTGCAGAATGTAATAAGAAAGCTACTTTTTGACGGTGCAGAAATGGAGCTACGTGGTTTTAATTTAATTTAATTTAATTGCAATGGAGCACAGGCTTCGGTGGCAATTTCCCTACACACCCATCTTCCCCCTATCCTGCAGGTTTATGCACGCTCCCTAAGGCCGGCATTACACTGTAAAATATCTTTGTCAAAGATCTTTGATAAAAGATATTTTATAAAATATTTTACAGTGTAATGGGGCATATTTTATAAAAGATTTCACCACCCTGCAAACGTAAACAAAGAAAATGGCGTAAGGGACGTTACCAAAGTTGGTTATGACTGTCGAATCCACGAAAATCTTTATTTCTTAATATGTACAGAAGGAAATGTTGTAAACTCAGAAACATATAGACTACAAGATTAGGAATAAAAAGGTGAACACTTAACGAAAAGTTAATTAGTGCTATGATAGAAGGCTGTACTGTAAAAGACGTAAAACAGAAAATTAATGTGTTAATAAACTAGTATTTGACGGGTTTCTGGAATAATAACAGAAGTAATGCGCAGACACCGTAAAAATAAACACCCAATAGTATACATGGGGAAATAAATCTGATGTAGAAATTTATAAAAAATATTGTGGTAAGAATTTATTGGACGTATACTTCAGCATCAACCATAATTTTTATAATTTGGCATGTCCTCACATTGCGTCTTTCACTAAACTTTGATGAACTCCTATCATATCGAGTCTCGTAATCCACGGTCTAACCTAAATATGTTTACTTCTCTTCTTTATCTTCAATAAAATGCATATTGTGACAGCGGCACTAACTGGGTCTGCAAAAGCTTACAAGTTTACTCCGTTCATTTCAGAGAACTATGCCGAAAAATTTTATATAGTGTAATGGAACTGAAAAAATATCATAAAATATCTTTGATAAAATGTTTCATAAAAGATCTTGGACAAAGATATTTTACAGTGTAATGCCGGCCTAAGGGCTGGGATAGAGGCAAAAGCCACGTCACTCTACGGGGGAGAGGAGGGGGGTTTAAAGGGTGGCCAAAATGGAGCTACGCAGTTTATGGACGCTCTTTTTCTCACGCCATCTTTCTGCAAGAAACTGTTTTGAAAAGAAACATGACGGGGCGATGTGTTCTAAGGTCGATGTTTTCGCCGAATTTATTATGTCTACCTCCTACAGTATTAATTAATATGTTAGTAGTAATGGTCTATGGTTTGGCATAGCTACCTTATTACATAATCTCTTCGATGGAGCGGCCATTCTGTTTGAAATGTGATGGTTGGTAGATTTTATTGTTTTGATAGGAGTGACTGCGAGCAGCAAGTAAAATGATTGCTCGGTTACGCGTGGAACCAAAGTAGTGGACAGATCGTACAGTGACAAAACATCGAATAAACCTGTGTCTGTTAATTGCTTTGGTTTTCCAGAACTGAAAAAAAAGGGCCCATAAAATTCGATGGACTGATTGCATCCCAGAGTTAGTAGTAACACTCGGCCCTGCATTCAGAAGGACGCGGCTTAAAACCCTCGTCTGGTCGTCCAGGTTTTGATTTTTCATAGTTTCCTTAAATCACTCCAGGCGAGTGCCAGGATAGTTTCTTCAAAATCCATTGGCAATGTTCCTACACGTTCATCGCCGCTCCCCCCCCCCTCCCCCTTCATCCTCTCCAGGATCTGATGACCTCTACGTCGAAGAATCCTCATGGCTGAAGCCAAAATAATATTATAATATGTTACTAATTTCTTCATATTTCAATGGAACTTCACAATTTAGATGCTACTGAAGCCTTTTGGATTGTTTTTGGCATAATCTATATTGGCCTGCCTTTAGTTGCGTCCAGTACCGGAACCAGGGGAGGAGGGGTGCTAGGGTGCTGAAGCCCCCCCCCCCCAAAAGCACCAAGGTCACCGCGGACGACATGGATTACGGGGACTTTTTTTTTTATAAGGGCGGCAATCGCCTTGCCCGAGTCAAGCCCCCCTCCCAAACTAAATCCTAGTCCCCCCTCCCAAAAAAAACCAACCAAAATCCTGGATCCGCCATTGTTGTGTAATTGGTGTAATGATGAACCAATTTGCTCCGTATTTCAACTGAACGCTCCCTAACGCTACTCTTGTCATTTAATTTCCGTAACACCTCTCTTCTCCCCCACCCAGTTTTTAATTTAGTCCCCATGGTTGCAGAACTTTTCTCAACTGTACAGGCAATTAACAACGCAATCCTACCTCTTACACAATGGCTTAATATGCTTGCTTCGGGAGGATCCAACCAACGTTCGGATTGTGGACTAAATTACTTTTTGTTTTCTTACACCTTTTTACAGCATGACTGACTGCTGTAAGTTTAATAAGAAGTATTGGTTTGCTTCTATTTGTGATGTTAACGCATGTCAGATTCCCGCAGTAGATACACAAAGCTGTTTTTCTCTCTCTCTATCTGTCCCTCTCTCACGTACCACCACTTCTCGTCCCCTGCTGTACTTTCAGCACCTTGCGAGGAGGAATCTAATATGCTTAATGCTAACATTCCTCTTGCTATGGCATTTGCACCTTGCATTTGATACATGATTGATACCTAGATTGGCGGATGGGCACTAATGCTCAAACGTGTTATGCAAGAGGACGCGGGTTCGAATCCCCGGCCCCGGCCGGCGAGCCTGATTGCGATTTTCCGTGGTTTTCCGAATCCACTCCAGACAAATGACGGGATTGTATCTTCAGAATGCACGGCTGAATTCCTTCAAGTTCCATGCCTCAGTTGTCTGCCGTCTCTAATGCCATCGACAAGACATAAATCCATATGGAGGGAAAACTGCTTGCTTTGGTGTTTAAGAAACTGCTTAAAGTTGTTTTACTTAAAGTATCCTCGTAATTTCGTATTATTTCTTTAAAAATGATCTTATTGAAATCATTTAAAGGAGATAAAATTCTCATTACTTTAGTGATGCCTCGATTTGTTACTTACGTTAGTTAGAATTTTGAATGTGTAGTTGCTGCCTAGCCAAAATTTTTTTTACGAAAGTGTGTAGTGACTGGCTTTAGGGTTTCTGAAAAGTATGCAGGCCGATGTCTTTGGTCATCAGTCACTCTCAACTGGTTTGATGCAATCCTCCTTCTCCTCCTATATTAAGCACTTCGTCTCTGCCCGTCCCGTTGTCTCAGTTGGTTGCGGCAACAGTAATGACACGGGCTTAGCTGGTTCCAACGCTGGTGGTGGAAGAAATTTTCATCTTCGGGATTTGGCCGGTAGGATAGGAGACTAGGTGATGCACAATTTTGTTCACCAGATTATTATTAACTAGTGTAAGCCCGTGACTGTTCTTTGCGTATCGTCACGGGTCTAGAATAGTTCCAGTTTTTACGATGAAAGATGACAGGTTGATCTGATCTGACCAAATATAAGCTTGACCTGTGTTTCACCCTAAGGATGAATAAAATTTCTTGAGCTTGAAGAACTCAGAAGCATTAATAAAGGTAGGTATTAAACACGAACAGGGACGATAGCGCTATCGTGTAACTGTTTCAAACATCATACACTCAAACTTGCTTAGATACGAAATGACTTGTATTTGACCCTTAAAGTTCACCCTGCAAATTTTTTTAAAGGTCCTGTTTGCTTCGAAAGCATCACGTTGTCTATTATTGGGACTGGGAAAACACTCATAATGTAAACATTGGTCATAGTAGGCTATCTGTGACGGCCAGAGAACTTAATACACATTCCATATTATGAAACAGTTAAGCAACTCCGCAGAAATGAATTGCCAGAATAAACGATTCGGTGACACATTTTGTCTGATGTCACTTAAAATTACCTAATAACTCACATACAGCGAACATGAATATAGACCAATAACGAAAGTGGTCTGTAAAATGCCTAAAGGCAAATAAATGGTAATGCATAAATTTTGGTCAAGCACAACATTAGTGAAAGTTGTAATTAAACTGAAATTTTTCCTAAGCCGAAATGACAATTGACATTCGTGGTTACAGCAGAGACTATGAGTAATTTTTTTTTTTAAAGTAATTAACAGAAAATTAGTAACAGATCCACGTTTTTTCAGCCGCAAAATTTATCAGTCTTTTTTTTAACTATGAAATGCTACTTAAAGCATACTTAATGGATATATAGTGGCAATTATTTTGGTAGCAGTTGCTTAGCTGTTTAATTGTGGACATAACCTCGAATTTCTTTTAATGATATCTCTGATCGCTGTTGATTTGTGAGCAAAGGCTGATACGTGACACAGTTTTCCAGCCAATAGCTTCGAGGTGAGTGAGTGACCTTACGAAATTATATAGCAGATTTAATAGGAATGGAACACACGCTCCGATGTCAATTCACTTGGTCATCTAATTACCCCTTTTTATTTTTTAGATATCTTATATAATTTGAGTGTCAAGTTCCTGCCCATCTACTTTTGCGATTTACGAATTTTAAGTTTTAATTCCTGCAGTGTTTTTGGTAAATTATTCTTCACTTCACTTCGTAGTTTGTTCCCATCCCTGACATCCTTACCTAAAAAAGGAGAATCTTGCTACACCCTCGTGCCTGGTATCGAGTGCCAGCTTGTGGTCATGGTCATCTTTTCCCTTGCAGGCACAATTCTTATTTTTTCAGCCAACATCTTTCCAAATCCAAAGGTACTGTGCTAAATCCCAAACCTCTCCGCAGTGCGTATGGAGTGAGGGCATACCACACTGTTGATGGTGAGTCGTCCGTCGGACGGTGACATTAAGTTAGGCGGCCCAATGGCGTCTTTCGGAAGAATAGGCCTGAATGGGCCGGCAAGGGGTTTCACCCTCTCGTCCACAAGCCACATAATACTCTACACTGTCAGACACACTTAACAACACTTCACAGTGGAGAAGGGCAGAGGCAACAACTCCAGTTCATCTTCTCATGGAGGGTTGAACACCCCTCACGCCCGGACACTAGCAAGGCGTCCGAGGAAGAGCTTGGTCTCAAGGTACCCAATACAAACTACAGGCCTATTTATGCCCCGTCCACACGCTCCGTCTTGCATGCACAAACTAGTTTGCGCATGCAAGACGGAGCGTGTGGACTCGAAAGAGCGGCTTGTGCAATCGTTGACTTGTTAAACATTTGACTGCACAGTTTTTGGGTTTGCACAGTTTTTTTTCAACAGTGGAATGGTTGACGTATGAAAGTATTCAAAGCAATTCGTAATTCAGTTTATAGAATTGTACAAATCGTTGCCAGCATTATGGAAGATTAAATCGAAGGAATATTTTGACAGGAACAAAAAAAAAAGTTTATCATTTAATGACTGAAGAATTAAAAGAGGTATGTTTAGTTAATTATGCATAAGTACCTTCATTGTAATTCACTTAAAACTATTTTTGAACTAATGTAATTTAGATTTATAACAATGTTTGCATTGTTATGTATTATTTACATTATCATACGCAATACTTTTAACGTTTTTCAAAAATGTTATATTTATTGCAATTGAGGTGGAACTAAATACAACAAGGGACATGGAAACAAACAAACAAAAAAATCCTTAGGAAGTTGTCGTCGGAAAGAAATGGTCAAAATTAAGAATTCGCTCAAGTCAGGTGTCGGTACAGACAACATTTACCACCTAACTTTATGGTTGTGTGACTTGTTAGAATTTTTAGATGACGAAGAAGCTGCTCGGACACCAATATATAATTTTCAAGTCCTGGAATCCGAGCTAAATAATTGTTGTGTTTGTAACAGGATTTTAGTGCTTTAATAGGAGATGCTACCGCCACAGAGCTCATAATTCTTTATTTTTCTTGTTTTGTTTGAATTGAAAAACATGGATAAAGATGAGAAATCACTGCTGAGAATCTGAGGTACCTGTAAGTCCTGCCAGTTGCTAGAAACCTTTAAGTACAGGTTAGTCTTTCATGAGGAGATATAGACTGGCGCATAACAGTATCTTTTCTTTTAATTATCGGTGTCACCAACAACAGTAACTCTCCATAGGCTGCTTCATCCATCCTAAGATAACCAGTTTCCCGGATCTACTCTCAAATCTTTAATTAAGTTGACATGTGAATGTCAACTTAATTAACTCCACTTAGTCCTAAGGCGTCGCTTATGTGTCTGTTGTTTCTTTATAAGCAAACAATAAAATAATGCTTCCATTAAAAAAAAACTCTTGTGTTGGCCACATCGTGACAGACTCACAGCTGTCGACACACTCTGTCTGCACAAGCTTACCTGTACCGTGTGGCCACTCTTCCGTGTTCCGTCTTTTTGTACAGTTTTTCACTGCGCAGTTTACCTGCACATGCAAGACGGAGCGTGTAGCCGGGGCATTAGACGACCCGTTCCCGATCACCCTGTCCCGTTCCCGATTTCACTCCTTCCGTCGACAGAGTGTTGCAACTTAGACAACCCGTCGGCAGGCCCGATCTGGTACTACCGTAGTAGCGGCCTACCACCACGCGTATATAAGTCTTGTTCTGAAATTTGCACGTTACATTCAATAGTAATGAAATTAATTAGTTACAAATTTTATTAAAGTTCTAATATTTAAATTAAATATGTATGGCTCCATATTTATGAAAATGACAAATTCTTGGAAAGCCTAGGAAAAAGAAAAGAAGACATGTGCCAAGCAATTATATTTACAAAGGCATATGTTCAGTCAGTAGACTGTTAGATGTGTTGGATGGTGAAGATTTCCGGAATTTCTAGCGGATGACACCTAAAATGCCTCATTTTTCGTTTCTTTGGTATGATAGAGAGCATATGAGGTTAGGGTTGCCAACCATACTGAATTATAAAGTATCTTTTTTTTCCTGCGAATAAAGTATGCGAAAATACTTTATTTCGAATAAAGTATGCAACACATGTAACTGAACGTTCGTCTGCTAGTTTCACAACCTGTTGCAAGAAAAAGCGCCTATCGGCCAGCGATTTTTTGCTCGCTCGCATCCTTTCATCTGTGGAATTATCACTTCGGAGTCGAGGCAATAATGGCGGACCATTCATATTGTTGTACTCCAGTCGACTCGTGTCCGCTCGCCGTTATTACTGAACGCAACCATAAAGTATGCGGAAACAATTTATTTTTGGTAAACTATACAATTCTATTAATTTCCAAACGACATGTTAGTGCTTATGTTGAAATGAAATCACCGAGCGTGGTGGTGTAACGGCTAGCGTTCTGGCCTCACATTCTGGAGGACGGCGGTTCGAATCCCCGTCCGGGCATCCAGATTTGGGTTTACCATGGTTTCCCAAATCACTCCAGGCAAATTCCGGGATGCTTCCTGGCCATGGCCGAATTCCTTCCCATTCCTGGCCCCCATCCTTTCCCGTCTCTAAAGACCTCGCTGTTAAGAGACGTTAAACAGTTTAAAAAAATGAAATAAATGTAAGATGGTGGGAAAGGAGAAACAGAGCGTCCATAAATTTAAAAATGAGTGTTTCTTTTTTTGTTATACTGGATGTATAATGTGGATCCAGCTGTAACACTAAAGTGAAACCAACAGTTAATAGCCAGTCCAGTAAACCCTAAAATATACGTGTTTAAGGCAATAAATAACTAAATTTCTTTTTCCTTTATATACTTTTTATTTTCCGCTTCTAAAGACAAATATACTTTTTTTTTCCTAAATTAGTTGTCAACTCTTTGTGAGGTGTCCCATAAAAATTTGTAGGTCTTTTACACCTCCAGCAACTCTATCAATACTTATTTTTCTTGATTATCGGATGAATCCATCTCAAAATAATAGAAAACGGATAACCAGACAGTGTGGGCATAACTGGGTGAGGCTTTACACAGCCAGTTTCCAGGGCAGAGTGGTGGAGGCCCGACTTACCCCCACCCTTTTGCCCTAAATCGGTTGGAATTTCCACCCGACTTCCCTGCCTGGTCTCGCTGCAAAAACGTGACCAGGAGCTCACTTTAGACGACCCGTTTTCAGGGCCGAAGGGGCGTGGCCACGATTTAGGGAGACCAGGTCGGGTCTTCTAAAGGGGCCTTATGTCTTCCCTTAGGGGGCATCCATTAATAGGGGGAGGGGTCAAAGGAAATCTCACGTGAGGTTTTGAAGACCTTGTAGAATTGTAGTGCTTAAAAAAAAATGACGCGAAAGTCGATTTTAGGAGGGTATTTTGGTCCAAAAACCGTCCTTAGGGGGAGGGGGTATTTCCGTTCTTCGGACCATGAGACCTTAAAAAAAACCTCCAAAAGTTGCGAGTTCCATTGGTAGAGGGGCGGGGGGTCTGTAATCGACCGTTTTAGTGAGCCTGGTCGATTGATTGACAGGATAGCTTGGGCAATGGCAACTCTTTCTACTATTCACTTACTGGGCTGGATCTGTAGTTCTCCGGCCGATTGCTTCCGTCGGCTGCAAATCTAGGTTTCTGCATAGGCTAACCAAGTTACTGAGGATTCAAAGTCTTCACGTGCTGTTACCCATTTATTGTGCCAATGCCATCGGATAGTTACACTTATTAAATGGTTCCCCTCAGCAAGGATCCAAGACGCTTAGTTCCAACAAACTGTAGAGCAGACTTACATAGTAACTTTGGCATCAAGGAGCGGACCCAGCTGGTTTCTCGACGTGGATCCCTAATCCGACATAGAGACTGCGTTGGTATACTTCCAGACTGCGAGGGAGGAGGGGGGTCCGGAATTCCGGAAAATCACCTCACGTCATCAATGGACGCTCCCTTATCTGCCTCAGATATTCTGGTCTTTGTCTTCCTCCAAAATACCTTCGCTCAGCCCAGGCGCGGATCCAGGATTTTGGTTTGGGGGGGGGGGGGGGGTTTGAGTCGGCCTTATGGTAGTCTCTATATCCTTCTCGGGCCTCAAATCCGTAGAGCTAAAAAAAAAGGTCTCCAAAATTACAGTGTCGGGGGTGGACCTAGATACTTTTGGGGGGGGATTGAGGCCCCTAACACCCCCCCCCCCCCCTGGATCCGCCCCTGGAGCCTCAGCCATTCGCTCCACTAAAAAGTTAACCAGTCTCGCATATCTTAAAATGTGACGGACCATTCTGTCTTTCTTTCTGCGAGACTTCCGAAAACCTCTTTCGTTGCCCATAACTTCCAAGACACTTGTATTTCGCATCTTCATCTGTCCACTTAATTTTTAATCATCCTCCTATCCTTCGTTAAGTCCAAGCTTTAATTTCATAAAGTGCCGAGCTTCATACATGCAGACACAGTTTTAGAATCTTGTTCTAGGTCAATGTTTGAAACGAAAGGATGTCTCTTTTTGAAGAATGTTCTTTTAATTATTACTATTCTACCTTTGAAGTTGTTCTTGCGTCGGCTCTCAGTTGTTTCAATTTTTCAAATAGCAAAATTCTCGTATAGTTCTGTGATATTTACTTCTACTTTTAAATTTATCGTACTGTCATTGCTGCTATGTTTAATTGGTTTTATCTTGCTTTAGTTTATATTTTGGGCCCATGCACCAGGGGTGGCCAACCCAAATTATCTTGCGGGCCACTTTCGAAATGCGTCATAACTCCGCGGGTCGCATATAAAATTATATATCCCCATATTAGATTTAGACCGACTATAAACCTTTTTTTGGAACGAAAAATTTAAACATAATGAGTCATTATTATTGTGTTCACTACTATTCTTACATGTAAACATAGATAATACATACCTGCCAACTTTTACGGTTTTTCCGTAAAATTTACGGAAAAGGACTGTATTTTACGGTTTTACGGACGTGCTGTGTTATTTTACGGATTTCGATCGCTTAGGTCTGATCTTAATTGGAACAATGTTATTGCGGTTTTTATGGACAATTGTGGCAGGTTTTACTATTTATTTCATTGTTTTAAGTGCTCTTAGATGTGCGTTAAGGCTTCTTTCATTTAACTCTTAAATTAAACCACGATATGCTAATTTTATTGTAGTCAATAATTAATCGATCTCTCTCTCTGATTTTACATCGATACTTTTTTGAAAGTCGAATCAGCAATCGTTTGAATATCGTTTTCGTATACTTTTGAGTTCCCAACAGTCCCGCGTGCGTTGTTTGGTTGGTTGATAGTTTGTGACTTTGTGTAAACGGTGTAATCATGAGTAACGCTAAGAAGCAATATTTCCAGACATTCAGGGAAGCGTATTCCATAGAGTTTCCGTGTATAATAAAGTCAAGAAAAGGTGTAAAATTTGCGTTTTGTACAGTGTGTGGTTGTGATATAAATATAGCACATAGTGGAAGAAATGATTTGGCATTTCACATTAAGTGTAGTAAACACATTGCATGTTTAAAATCAAAAGAAAAGAATCACAAAATCAATACGTTTTTCGAAAAATCAGGAAATTATGATTTGGATGCGATTAAAGCGGAGTGTTTGTTCACTTCGTTTTTGGTGGAACGTGTTTTCAGTATGGTTAAGAAGAATAGAACACAGTTCAGATCATCCCTCTCAAATGAAATCCTAGAGACTGTTTCCATACTGAAGACCACCAATTCTGGTCCTTGTTATACAAACAGTTTTTCTCCAGACTTTCTTAAGAAAGCCAAGATTGCCACTGCTTCATATTTGAAGTCTGATTGAAAGTACGCATATTATGTATATCATACAGTGTAAATAGGTTCAGTGCTAAGTGAAACAGGATTTATATTGTCTCATCTAAGTTTTAGTTTAAAGTTTTTTTTTTTTTTTTAAAGAAGAAGACTTGTCTTGTCTTGTAATTAGTGTTTGCCAACAATTAATATGAAGTAAGTAGACATGATTTCAGTTTAATATGACATTATTTTGGTTTAGTATGCTGTTTATACAAATTTCTGGATGTTTAGTTAATTGTCGATAAAAAAATTTGTGGTCCACATTCTTTACGGAAACACTGTATTGGGGAACCAGGGTTTTTACGGAAACCCGATTTTGGAAGTTGGCAGGTATGATAATATAATGATAACGATACTAAATGCACATTTTAAAGGAATATATAACACTAAAAATGATATATATATAAATGAAATAAATTTTGAAAATATGGATGCACAAATAATGTAATTTTTAATACAATGGTTTTCACTACTTTCGCCATTATAAAATAAATATATTTTGTAAAAGTGTGATGAATCTCGCGGGCCACAAAAATATTCAAGGCGGGCCGCGAGTTGGTCACCCCTGCTATACACGGTTATCACAATTGTCCACGTGAGCTTGGACTTTCCGATTTCGTTTCGGGTATTTTGATTAGTGTGTTTAGTTCGTAATGATTTCTGTTATAAGTTGGTGTTTGCAGCCGTTTTTGAGGAACTGAGACATTTAATGAGGTACACATGGGGTCTCACCAATATGGCGAACGTGGTGCCGTGATTCAGCGTGGGGAGGAAGCAGTGGACGCTGCGACCGACTGGACTCTTGACCATGGTTGCGACACTGGGCGAACGGTTCAACGGGCGTCTCGCCGTAAACAAATCGCCCAGCTGGCTAATACAACAGCTTCGAAACTTCTTGCAGTTTTATCCTTCTTTTTATATATATATACCTGGCTGGCCCTCTTTTACCAGCCAGACTTCTTTTATGTTATTTTAGTTGGATTATGATTAACATCTATACAGCCACCATACTCACGAGGAGTTCCTTTGCTTGACCTTAGTGAGTGTCCATTAATTACGTGAGGTGAAATACAGAGGAGAGGGTCCGGAGAAATCTCACCAGGAAGGGGGGGGGGGGAGAGAGCTGACGGAAATATCACTTAAACTTTTGAAATTATTCAAGGACAGTTGAGCTAAAAAAAAAAGTCTACATACCACGCGGATACCGATTTTAAAAGGGAGTGGGGGGTGTATAGCCTCCTTCGGAAGCAGGAGAGCTTAAAAAAAAAAAGATTAAAAAAAGCTACGAGGTTGATCAGCAGTGTGGGGGGGGGGACGTCCGACTAGATCTCCCCACGAGGATGGGGAGGCGGTCCGGAATTCCGTAAAAAAAAACCTCACGTAATTAATGGACGACCCTTATGGGATCCGCTGAGGTTGCGTTTATACCCGAGTAGCAAGAAACTTTCGAAAGACGAGTTGTTTCCAGTCTATTTCAGCCGCTGTCTCATGTATAGTATCACCATCTTGTTCGTCTTCCGCCATGACATACTGCCAGAATTTCTTGACCCCGTCGATGAGTTCCTTCTCGTCTCTGGACCCACTGTAAAATCTAGCATCCGGTGACCGCCCGTCTGAATTCTCACATTACCGGAATTCTCTCCACCTGTCGTCTTTCGTTTATTGAAATTAAAAAATTCGGTTGTTTGGTTTTCTGAAGATGAACTTATAAAACAAATGTTTCCTTGCAACAAAATCTTCTCGGGTGTCCCGCCGGATGGTGGTGTAAAAACACGACGTTTCGACAGCTGACTCTGCTGATAAGACAGCAGAGTCAGCTGTCGAAACGTCGTGTTTTTACACCACCATCCGGCTGGACACCCGAGAAGATTTTGTTGCATCGATTCGCCGGGAAAGTCTCCACTCACACAAAATGTTTCCTTCTCTCTGGTTTATGAGTTCTCTTTTTCTTTCGTGCAGTTCGTGACTAGATCTCAAACTCAACTGGTCGACGACTCATCTGTTGTCTCAACTCTTTCTTAATGAACTGTCGATTCGTGGTCAGCATATCCATGCGTTTTGAGCACCGTCCTGTAGTTTCTGAGAATGGCTCCGTCGTTTTGTTAAATTCCTTCCTTACCTTGTTCGTGCGACCAGCTTTCCATATGCGAACATTACGTTTATTTTCCTGTTGCAGTTCTTTCTCGCAGCGTCTTAACTAGTGGCCTTGGAGGTATTGATATAACGAGTTGTGGGTGATGCATTAATAGCCCTTGTTGTTGAAGTGTATGGATTACTCACCAACGTACTAGAATCAGTTGAAGCGGCTACGTTCAGATCATTCATTTAATTACGCCACTCATATCTCTAATATGGCTAAACGCTATTTAGCCCAAGTGACGTCCTCAGTGGCTGGCGTTAGCAGTTACAATGAAAGTTTGAGGTTGCGTAGGATAACTTATACAAGATTCCGTTATCTGTTAATATCCACTGGGTCATGCTGGAGGAGGCGGTTATAGTTCCCCAAATATGGTCACATAAATACCCATAAGATATGACAATTTGATGTATTAAGTAACGTAATTACGGGGCAAGAGGAAGTAAGAATTGGTATTTTTATTTTTGGTATTGTGTTTTCATCTAATGATGCGCAAACTTTTTGTTTCTGGCATTAATTTACCTGTGTGAAGCAAAGAGCGGCACAGTTTTTCAGCAAATGATGATTAAACCTTTTCAAATCTTCTGTGCTATTGCGTTATTCACAGAGACGTTTCATCAGTCTTAAAGGCAAGTAAACACACTCGTAATTATTATTTTTTTTTTCCTGTCACTAGTCTCTCCACTGGTTTGATGCAATCCTCCATCTTCATATTGTGATCTAATCTATTCAGCTCAAATGTACCTTATTATCTGCTTCGCATACTCTGATCCTTCTAAAGCGCAAATTTTAACTCCTTTTGTTTTTATTTTATCCTTTTGTTGTTATTACGGTCCAAATTTCGTCATCATGAAGTTCTGTGTTCCACATATGGTTTTTTAGTAAAAAAAAAAGAAGACTTTTTAATTACTGTTCCGCTTTTGAGCAAAAATGAAGTATCTGAATTGTGGTCCGTGTTTGTAAATGGCAAAAATATTCATTTTTAATACAACTTCGTTAAACCGGAGCAGTCCGGTAACACAGTTCGAATGGCATCGACATCTCTGTTTTCCATTGCTTCAGGCGAACACCGGGATAATTCCTTTGTACGGTCCACAGCCGATCGGTAGGACGTAAGTTCGAATTTCCGACCGCCCATACATCTTACGGTTTTCCATGCCTTTTATGTCGCTCCAGGTAAATGTCGGTATGGTTCTATCGAAAGGCCATGCCTTGCCCCCGCTCTGTCCTAGCTTTAATGTCCTCGGCAACTACGAGTCGGAATAATAATTAAAAAAAATCCATATCCCAGCGATGTGGTCCGCAATGATGGGACAGCATCTGGTCTGCAGTACAATAGTAAAAATTTAATTCTAATTGCATTTAAGGATTTCATCATATTTCGATAGATTAAGGTATTGTTTAAGAATCCAGAAAAGGATTTCACTGAAAAAAAAAATCTCGGCCATTTAAATAGCATTTTGCTACCATTTGTGCATCGGTGCCACGTCCACATTACTGCAAATATTGTAGAACTTTATATCCGCTATATTGCAGATTAGGGATTTTTTCTGACTCCTGGGTGTGTTAGCTATTCTTGGAGGGCAACAGTTGGAATTCTCTTGTTTCTGCTATTTGTAAACAACACACTTTGATATACGTTGATAGTTTTGTTTGAGTGCTTTTGCGAGTAGTTGTTTTCTTTAAAGTCAATTTCCCGCAAACTAAAATTTTCAGTACAAATGCCCCATTATATCAGAAACTATCAAAGATAATTGAATGAAATTTTCAGAGACTCTGCATAACAAAGCAAGCCACCGTTGGTACTACAAGCATTAATATCCTTCTATTAGTATGTTCACAAAAAAACGTTTTCTGCAGAAAAAACTTAATATTTTTATTAATAAATTTAAATAAGTATTTCTTGTAAACTATAAAATGTATAAAGTAGATATTAGTACAGTTGACTGTACTAGCATTATGTAACATTCAGGTTCTGCATCAAATAGTTTTTCCACAAATGGGTCAAATACTTGTTTAAATTAACATGGCGTAGATAGGCAGGGAGTGATCCCCTTAAAACAAAAAATAAATTTGTAAAAATTGTTTACATAAAATGGATACCGTCCTCATGCAGTATAAAGCTATAATATACATAGGTAAAAAAAAAAGGCCCATCTAAGTGTGAATGTTTCCTAATTTTTAACGTGTTATGGTTCTTGAGTTGTAGAAGGTTTAGAAACGTCGCCACAGTCGAATTCCTACTGCTCTTTGTCCCGCTGCTATCCTGGCTTTCAACCGAAAGAAACGTATTCGTCTTAACTGGAGATGGAAGTTCCTCCATTTTTGTTGTTTTTGCCTCCACTGAATTTGGCATAGAAAGTTAATGTGTATGTGTGAAGGCCCAGCTTTTCGGATCCAGCAGTGTAACTTGCATTAAATGGCGCGACACTTCTAGCGCTTGGGTTGTGTGTGGACTGTGTGTATTTGCTGCGCAGTTGGCAATATTGCCGTGGGCTTGATGGCTTGTTAATGCCTGTCGAGTTTCGTAACATATTGCGGGACCATCACTGCGTCACTGTCAGATGAGGGGACGGAAGTGGGAGCTGCATCGCGTGCGTGTGGCTTGCTGCTTCCGGTCGACACATCTCTGTACCCACCACTTCCATTGGAAAGTTTACTCTTCTTTTAGGGTTTGGCGCTGCGCTTTTCTTGCTGGTCATGCCAACGTTTCGGCCCCAACCTGAAGCCTTCGTCAGGTCTGCTTCAGGTTAATGTATCTGCCTCACCGGTACACTGGATGAATTGTTAATATGTATTTTTTCGGCAGAGATGAAGTTGTTTCTCTTCCAGAGAGGTTTGCGCTCAGTGGAGCCATCTGCTTATTGTTGCAACTCGTTGGTTTCCTAGTACACACTTTTTGTGTCAGTGCATAGCCCCCGTCTTTGTTGAAGTATTTATGATGTTTACAAGTTCCTAAGGATTCACTAATTTTACGCTCTAAAAAATCTTTCGGGCGGGCAGTGATTGTAGCTCCCCAGTCTGCTTTCAAGCCTACTTCGAACCCATTCAAAGTTTACTCTTCAGATGTTGTCAAAAATGGAACACTGATAAATAAAACGGAATAAAAAATAAGTAAGACAGCAATAGCTAGCAGATTAAATTAAGAGGAATCTTGAATTGTCCAAAACAGCTTCTTGTATATAATGACAAAAATTAAGATACCTGGGGAACACTATTTCTTCATTTATTGGAGGAAAAAATACGCAAATAATTCATCATTCCTATTTCGCATGAAGCTATTGATTTTTTTTCAGAAGATACTCAAAGTACCCATGCATGAAATTTTTTTCAGGTAAATTAATTGAGATGTGCACTGCTGCTGATAAGAGAGACAAACCTGCAGATTTTTGCCTTTATACGCATCATGCAAAAGCTAATGAGCGGAATTCAACGAAACTGGTTTTGTCATAGCCATATGCCGGGACCAGCAAAGCGTATGAGATTGGTAAGGTTCAGCGAAAGGAGAGAAATTGTCAAGTCATGCGTGCATTTCATTCGTTGTTAGAGCAATAAATATGTGGCAGTTTTGCGGAGCCGAAAGTAACCGAGAAAAATTGTATATACCCTCACCCCCCCCCTTCCTTTTCCACCAGTCCCTCACGTTTCCTTTCTATTACTATTACTATTACTCTGCGATTCACTAAAAGTATGTGGCAGAGGGTGCATTGCACCTATCCGAAAGGGTAATAGTTTGGAAGGGATATACGGGATATGGCAGGAGGCGCCCATGGGCTATTGTGAGGGACCATCCCAGCATTCGCGTGGAGTGATCTGGGACAACCATGGAAAACCCAGATCAGGATGGCCGGAGAGCTTTATCGAAAGCTACTCCTGTCGGAATTTAAGTTTACTCGCCCGGTAAATCCTTTCTATTCCATTCCCTAATCGCTCGCGGAAAAAATGAATACAGAAAAGAATCAGTTCGGGCCCTGATTTATCTTATTTTCACGGTCATTCCGAGATACGAATGTTGCTGGTAGCAATTGTGTCCAATAGGCGGTGGTTTACGTGGTAGGTTAAACTTTCGGATCGGTATTATTATTATTTAATTGTGATGGAGCTAACGCTATGGTGGCGGTTCCCCTAGTCATCTAATTACCTCTTTTTATATATATTTAAAATTTTCTTTCATAACTCCTTCCCCATTTACTTTTCTGATTTACAAATTTTAAATTCCTTAAGCGTTTTTGGTAAATTATTGATCACTACACTTGGTAACTTGTTCCAATCCCTGACACTCTTACCAACAAAAGAAAATTTTCCGACTCCCTTATGCATGAAATCGAGTGCCAGCTTATGGTCGTGGTCGTCTTTGCCCTTCCATGCACTATTCCTAATTCTTTGACCAATATTCCTCCAAGCCCCATCACCAACATATGCCCTGTACTTTCCCAGCACTCTCTTCACCCTCCTGCCTTCCTCCAGTGAGTCCCAATCCAGCTCCTTTATCATATCAGTTACTGATATTTCACGTCATCAGTAATGTTATGGCATATCATTTAAATCACTATGGTATGCAGTAATAGCTTTTCCTATAGAATCAGCGCAGGGCTGTTTTTCAGTTCTGATTAGCCTCTTGGGGTCTAAGGAATACAGATTTACCGAAGACGAACTGTGTCGTCACTACATGCTCAACGCAATATTGTCATAATTTTTGCAGCCAATTTTATCCAAGCTATGATGAGTATCATTTAGTGAAGAACGTAGAAAGACTCTGGTCTGTTATAATCGTTAGAGAATGTCAATTGTAGTAAAAAAAAAAAAAGTGTTTCTTGTTTATTTTGCCAGCTTTGTCATCTTTTTTGGCTTCTCGCCTCGTTGGAGCCTAAAGGTTTATATACTGATCAGTGGATCTTATATTAGAAACTGTAGATTTGAACGAATCTGTGAAACTACACCCTGTGGGAAAATAGGGGAGCGCAAAAAAAACCGTAGGCAGTGAATGTGGTAGTGTTCTCTCTTCAATTTCTTAATAACAATCTCACTTTTTCTGTCGAAGTCGGCGTTTTAAACACTCCATTAAAATGTGTACATCGGGTTTCTTACCTTAAGAGCCAGGCAACGAGTGTTCGGGTCAAAAAGAAAGAAAGGAAAAGAAAAACTCACACACACACACACACACACACACACACACACACACACACACACAAAGCATTTAAAGCAGATTTTTATTAAAAAAAAACTCGTATTTCACAGCGTTCTCTTTTTCCACCCGAGGACCAGTAAATGTCAAAAATAATTTTAACTTATATAAAAGAATTTTTTGTTTTTTGTTTTCGTATAAATTATTAAGCATTGTGATGTATCATTATAACGCAATAAATCCTAAAGCTTGTTTTGTATTCCTACGGAAGCACAGCTACGAAATTGTAAATGAACTTTTCGAAGTGATCAGTTTTTACTGATTTATTTTTGTTAGCTTGCGGATCACTGGTTGAGAATTGCTAATACATCAGAAACTGTTCTCGCTTAACAGAGCGTTTTAATTCCAGTAGTTGTGTGCGATCTGATGAATGCAGAGGAAGCGAGCGCACTATTCGAAGTAACAGGAGTGTACTAGCTATATTCGAACTGACGCGGGTTTGCTAACTCCGCTACAAAGCCAGTCATTCTCCGTTACATAACCTCGCTGCCACCGACGTAAGCAGTTTAACTTGTGCGAGAGGCTCGCTGACGTTGTGAAAATCTTGGAAACCAGCTACCTTCCTTCCGCGATTTCATACGTTTGAAATTGTATATGGTGAATAATCGAGAAATGTGTTCTCTTAGCTACCGATCCCATGATTTTTTTAAATTAATTAAATTGCGATGGAGCGCACCCTCCGGTGGCAATTTCCCTACACACCCATCTTCCCCCTTTCCTGCACCCACCTACATTTGCCCTCTAAAAATTTCAACTTTAAATTCTTTCGACGTTTTTAGTAAATTATTCATCATTTCTCTTGGTAACTTATTCCAATCCCTTACACCCTTACCTAAAAAAGAGAATCTTCCCACAACCTTGTGCCTGAAATCGAGTGCCACCTTGTGGTCATGGTCATCTTTTCCCTTCCATGAACTACTTTTCATACCTACTGCAATATCTTTCCATGCTTAATCACCAGTACACGTCTTGTACCCTCCCATGACCGTCTTCACCCTCCTCCTGTCTTGCAATGAATCCCATTTCAGCTCTTTTATCATATCTGTTACTTATTGCATTCTCCGATAATTTCCAGAAACAAATGTAGCAGCCCTTTTTTGCACCCTCCTCCAACTCCTGTATTTGATACTCAAAATGTGGGTCCCATACTACACTACCGTATTCAAGCAATGGTCTGACCAAAGTTTTGTAACCCAATGCCTTTACTTCTCTCGTGCATCCTCTCATCACTCTCTCCAACAAGTGCAGGATTTTGAAACCTTTTCCTACCACCTGTCCAATGTGTCCTGCCCAGTTAAGCTTGTTATCAAATGTAATGCCAAGATATTTACATTTCAAGTCTTCAACAAGCAATTCTTTCCTCAACTTACAGTCATAATCAGGTTTGATCCACTGTGCCGCGCGAAACTGCCGTAGTAAACGCAGTGCTAATTTATACTTTTCCACCTCACAAGTTTTCCGTAATCACAACAGTCAAGTTCTTTACAGTATGTCGCCTCAGAAATGAGTATCGCAAACTTACTTGTACATTCACTTCAAAGAGACATCAGTAGTAGAAAAGAAAGGAAAGCAACTACAAACCTTTGTTTCTTCTTTTTTACATATATTACATCATTGAAGCTTTATAATGTAGCACAATGTTGGCTTAAATTTTCATAAAATAACTGTAAAATATCAGAAAGCACAAAAATACAAGAAATAGGTATTTCAAGCAGTCGAAATAATGTGTCATAATTACATAAAAGATCTGGTTTTTTGACAATATGTCACCCAGTCGGATAAACAAAAGCCAAGAATGTTACTACAATATCGAGGCTGTGAACGATATTTAATAACAATTCTGTTGAGTTTTAAGTAACTGTGAAGAAATTACTTGCCAGAACTCTGAAAGAAACTGGCGTACTTCCTTTGTTTATGTGTATCCAGAGATACTGCTGTATAGTAAGCTAAGAAATACAGGAGAACGAGTCGGCAGCGCACTATATTGCCCCAAAACGCAGTACAAAGCCCTATACTCCTTACCACCGCAAACTACAATATATTTGGCAGAAGCGGAAGCGATATTAGAAGCTATAAGATACGGCCGGACCAGAAGACCTAAGAAGGTGGTCATAATAGCCGACTCCTTGAGCGTCATCAGGAGCATAGCAGAACCAAAGTGGAATTATAGGATGGCGCCACTACTAATAGAAATACTAAATGAAATACACATAAGCAACAACATAGGCATCACAACAAGTTTAGTATGGGTTCCCTCTCATAACGGGATTAAGTTCAATGAAATCGCGGACACACTAGCCAAGAAAGCCATCTCAGATGGACAAAGAAAAGAACTATTACTACCCCCATCAGCATATGCACACGATATTAAACAGCGAGCAAGAAATAGATGGCAAACCGATTGGAACAATACGATGCATCACAAAGGATCCTTCTACGGACACATCCAACCATATATTCCTTCCAAACCCTGGTTCTACAGCTGGAAAATCAACAGACGCCACTTAATTAATATAATCAGAAGCAGATTCCACCACGGCAACTTTCCCAGCCACTTGAACCGGATAGGACTAAGAGATAGCCCCAGATGTGACTGTGCCGACCGAGCAATAGGGGACATCAACCACCTGTTATTCTCCTGCAAAAAATACACCAACATCCAAAACAAAATGCTGAAGGAACTCACAAGGTGCAAGATCCCCTTCCCAACTAATTTAGCCATCCTACTCTCTTCCAACAACCACTCAATATACAGAACCATAATGTTGTTTTTTAAAGAAGGAAATATTCAAATATAAGAAAAAGCTGATAAGCCAATCCTAGACCATAAACTAAGTAGATACACTAACCCTTCACAAATACTACACTCTATCTAGAACATACACACTAAAGCAACACCCAATGACAATAGATACAAATATAAGTACGCAACATTATTCCCACCAAAGGATCCAAATAGATCAGGCAACCACAGGAAATATTTCACGAACTTTGAATTGTGGTGGAAATATATGTACAAAAGCTTCCCCTGTGCTGTTGGCGTCGACTCACACTGTGCAATTGTAAAGGTAACAACGTAATATATTTTATAAAGAAATTGTCATAGGACTTAAGAACTATTGTAAAATAAAAGATAAGAAATTGTAATTTAACTAAACAATAAACATAAACCATTGTAAAATTAAATGTAAAGAACCTGGCAGTATGGCCGACCAGGCCAAAAGCCAACATAAATAAATAAATAAAAAAAAAAAAAACATTGCATCACTTTCAGGTTATGAGCTTTATTTAATAAACATTATATTTAGTTCAGTTACTACGAAGAAATTAATTTCATTCAAGGCGCCATTTTGAAGATAGCATACAAATAAATACACCGGTGGTGTGTTGTTCGTGTTTGTGTAGTGATAAATAAATTAAAAGAAATGAAATACAAATTTGATTAGGTATCAATATACAGATAGATTGGTACTGAAACTGCAGCTGGATAGACAAATCGTTTGACGTTATTAATTAGTAAACATTGGATTCTAAGGCCATTTAGCCGGATGAAACGGTTTTATTTTACGGACAGAAAGGACGTTCACGTATTATACAAATACATTTACAGTTACTTCGTTGCTTATGTATAAATAGTCATACTCAAACTTCATACAGCTGACCATATCAGTAAGGATTCGTCAACGAATTGTTCCCGAAAATCTGACATGGGATGCTAGTATGGGAAGAATGTCAAAAATCTTTAGATTGATCAAGATTCTTATTCTGCGTTTCTTATACTTTACACATGGAGGAAATACCAACCGAGTTAAATCGCCACACCAGCAAAGGGAAGAACGTTACGAACTGTCATTTAGAAGAACTAAGCAGTTCTCTTAGGGGGCATCCATAAATTACGTGAGGGGTTTTTCCGGATTTCTGGACCCCCCCTCCCCCGTGGTGAGATTTCGTGAGATCTGGCCGGACCCCCCCCCCCCCCCCCCCCCCCCTCTGGTGAGATCTGGTCCGTGAGAACCCCCCCCTAGAAATCGCCCTGGAAAATTTTTTCTTTTGGTCACACACTAACTTTTTTGACGAAATACCCTCCTAAAATCGACTTTGCCGCAAATTTGAGACTTTTTTTTTTTGCTCTATTGTCCCCAAATTTTTCGCAAAATCTCACGTGAGATTTCTGTAGACCCCCCCCCTCCCCCTTGGTGAGATCTGGTGAGATTTCGCCGGACCCCCCCTCCCCTATTTCACCTCACGTAATTTATGGATGCCCCCTTATTTCATACACCATGTGTGTCGCTGTATACTAGATGCTGTTAAACAAGCAGCAGGCATATGAAGACATGAACGGACAGCCGACATCAAAACAAAACACGCACTATCGAACTCGAGATATGGATGACCGTAAACAGTCCTGAAATTCGAATAGGTGTCCATTTTGTTTGACGTTTATACCGAAATGGCTGCCGAACACGCTCGTTAGTGAAGTCTGCTATTCAGAAGTCGCGACTTAATGGCTTTGTTTTCAAAACATTCTGCGTCGCCGTGTCGTAACGTCTTAAAACTTTCTTGCAGTCTCGTAGCAACAAGACATTTCGAATGTCGTGTTCAGTGCTGAAAGCCGCGCGCATTTACGATAAAGTAGATAGGTGCAATAGGTGTGTTGCAATATTAGCGGAGGTCGTGGTTAAGTTGAAATTAAGCCTGGAACAGACATTCTGTATCACAACCTAAGGCATGAGGAGTTTAATTTCACGAGTGCAATGTTACTGACGGCATTACTTGATGCGGGTGGAAGTATGTTTACATTTATCGCGATCTGCCCTGTTTGCACGAGAATTAAAATGTAACATTTCACGATGCGGCATAAAGTGTTAGGATTTAAATATCTTTTTTTAATTTCCTTTGCTTTTGTTGGTATTATATCTCTGACGTCGGTAATACAGCCGCATATAAGTAGATGCAACTGTATTACGGTATGATGTACTGTTGATTTGTTGATGTCTTACCTGCACACAAACAGTTAAAAACACTTAAATGGCCATTTTCAAATTGTATACCGTTATTTCAGTGTTTATATTTGATGGAGAGTGCACCGTTTGGTTGGGATTGTATCTTTGGTGCGTAGTGTATCATCTTTGGAGGATACATGTTCTGTGCAACAATAAAAGAATGGAATAACTGTTGCAGTCAGAAAAATTAAAGCCAGGAAAAGGGAAAACACGTAGCAATGTTGGAACAACATTTCGATTTGTTAAGAGACACTTGAAAGATTCGCACCAGAAATACGTAACTAAACACACGACTCGCAATTACGTCATACATCAACCAATATGAAAAAAAAAATCACATATCGCGAAATATACAAACGTGCAATCCGTAACTACATTGATTGCGTTTTCGAATATCTATTCACCGATACCACGCACTCGATGGCTTACGCGAAAGGCCTTTTTGTTTTGTAGAGGAAGATAATATAACATTTTTGTTTGATATATATCTCCGGATGTGTTTTGCGGTCAGTAGAATATTTATTCTTGTAAAATTTCATCACAAACTGTGAGAAATTATAATGGTTACGTTTTTAGCCATTTTATCCGTGGACAGCCATAATGAAGAAGTTGAACTGCTGTACTTGCGTCCTGTACGTTTCTTTGTTATTATAGCCTGTGTAATTAATTTTGTAAACGATTTCTTAAAGGAAAATTCATGTAAGCCTATTTTTTTTTTTTAATTTAAATCTCCATTCCAGCAGTGAAATCATAGAGTTGCTGTTAATCTCCTTCAGACAATAAAAATTGTCATCGGCGTACTTGAGAGGAAGAGGAATGTGTTGTATTAATAAGAAGAATGGTCAAAGGCCGCGTGTGGAAAGCTTGCCCTCTGTGGTGACCCGTCGCCTGCGCCTTGACCGGTTTCAAGCAGTCCCGCTGGCCTTTATTAATGTCATCCATTACAAACTCTGTGCTTCCCACACTCTACGCTTTGTCTTACTTTTTTTTCTTTGGGCTTTAGCCGTGTCGATGTAGAATTTTTTTTTTTTTTTTTTTTTTTTAACAGTTTAACGTCCCTTTTTAACAACGTGGTCTTTAGAGACGGGAAAGGATGGGGGCAAGGAATGGGAAGGAATTCGGCCATGGCCTTTTGAAGGAAGCATCCCGGCATTCACCTGGAGTGATTTGGGGAAACCATGGAAAACCCAAATCTGGATGCCCGGACGGGGATTCGAACCGCCGTCCTCCCGAATGCGAGGCCAGAACGCTATCCGTTACACCACCACGCTCGGTCGATGTAGAAGTTATTAGTCGCGAAAGATGATTCTGCCATGGCCTTTCGAAGGAACCACTCTGGTGTTAACCTTTAATGGTTTAGGAAAACTCTGGTAAACCGAAATATCGGAAACCCCACGGGGGTTTGAATCCGCGTCCTCCAGAACACCTCAACTAATATGTGAATCGGTACCCTCAAGTCTCAGTGTTGAGCAGAGCTAATTATATCTTTTTTCTTCTCTCTCTAATATTCTTCACTTAAGTCGTTTTCTTCTCATCATTTTCCAAAACACTTGCATTTCGGGCTTCATCAGTCCACTTATTTTTAATCGTATTTAAGACACCTCGATTTTTCTCCTTTCGGAATCCATATTACAATCCCGTGAAGTTTGGCGCTTCCCGTCGGAATTTATGACTTACAGATCAGTAACTGATGCTAAATTAGCTCTTTTCTTGTGAAGAATTCCATTTTTTGCTACTGCTAATTAGGATTTCTTTCTAATAATCGATTTAATTATAGTTCGCAGATAACAGAATTATATTGGTAATTACACCACATATTTTCCAGTTTAGATTTTTAAACGGTGGTTATGGTTGTCTCTTCTTCTGGAGTTGATGCCTTTTTTGTTTCCACGCAAAATATTGTTCGTCTTCCATTGTAACGTTTTATGTGAACAATTAAAATGAGGATATCTTCGAAATCGTTAATTATAGAAGGTGTTGTTTAAGTAATTTACTAAAACCGTACTAAAGCCGTATGGCTTTATTTAATACAGGTATCAAAAACGAAATATGACAGTGTGTCGGTTAAACAGCTGAGAAAAGATTATGCTTAGCAGGAAGAACAAACAATAGCTTGCTTTGGAAGATTATCATCACACGTAAAGCATTGTCCATATTAAAGAGACAGATATTACTGCCGATTTGTTGTGAGTTATTAAATGTGTTAGATAAAGTGTTCGATAAATGATTTTTCTTCAGATGAAATATCCGTGTTACCCGTGTTATTGATGTCTGGATTGCGTAAGTGGGTTTATAAAAAGACAATTTTCGTCTAAATCAAATCACTTGTAGCTCGTGTTATCTTGCCCGCAGATAGGGTGACATCATGCTGAGTATGCAAAACGGTTTTCTCTAACCTTCAGGTATGAAAGCCCAGATAGAATTTTTGAGCCGTTACAATTTCTCTTTGGAGTTTTATGTGGAAGAGAAATTAGGTTAGTGAACGAAGCGCCTGTTTGCGGTGATAGTCGTAGCTTTACTAGACTTGAGTAAATAATTGTATATGCACGAAAATATTTGAAGGATCTTAAGGAAAAAAAGCAGGGTTTGGTTTTATATCACGGTTAGCTTATCGCACAAGTTGTTTACGAATGGTTGTAAAAACAAAGCTTTCACGAGTAAAATACTCTTCGGTGACATGTAAAGCAAGTTGTTATATGTCTGATTAGGACGGGAACATTTAAGAATTTGAGATTTAACTTTCCTGAAATGCTGTGGTGCATTTTAGGTGTAGCATATTCCTGAATCGTACTCGTCGCTGTGCTGACGTTTGAGACAGCAGTATGTTATGCAGGGAGTGCTCCCTTGCTTTGCTTTCTCAGCAGAGTTTGTGCCATGTGCTTCGTTCAAGGTCACACCCAGTAGTCTGGCAGCGACCTTAGCGAAGGTGACGGTTAAAGGAGGTTTCGTGAGCAAGTACTTGTCCGTAACGATACCCGTGGGTACAGGTCACATTCATTGTGGGAGGCCAGATAGAGGTTTACTGGTCCCGACTAGGAAGTCCGCTTATGATGCGATGCTTCAGTGCTAATCAGTCCTTTTTTATCGTCTCTGTGCTTAGCGCTTCGTTACGAGTGATTAACGCCATGCCCCGAGTTTACTCATCGCCTACTACCGTTCGCATTTTCAGGTCTCTACAGTTGTCTCATTTTTTTCCTCCTGTCCCTTTATGTTATGGTGACCTGGAGAGTAGAGTGGCAGCGTTAGGAACAGAGTTCTCCGGCCCAACTGTTCACTTTTCGGTTTTACATAATTCACTTAAATCGTTACAAGCGATGGTCGATTTACTTTTGGCCGCTAAGAAAATCTTAGCTCTCCTTCTTATGGCGCCATACCCGACTGCGGGCGTAGACGGTTAGCAGGTAGGATGTTACCCCCCTCCCTCCTACCCGCCATGCGAGCTATACGCTTCGTTGACGTCGAGGTCATTAGAGGCGGGAATGGGAAGGAATTCGGCCATGGCATTTTTAAGTGGAGTGATGTGGGGAAACGTGGAAAACCCATATCTGGATGGCGTGACAGCGATTCGAACCCACTTCCTCCCGAATGCGGGGACAGAATGTTACCACTCACCCGCCACGCTCGGTGTATGTGTTATCGCTGGCGTGAATGACTGTCGCAGTAGGTATGTACAGTGTGGAGTGTTGTATGAAATGAGAGATTAAGAAGGAAGAGGGTGAAAGCTGTGGCTGAACCATTTAGGACTATTCTTCCGAAACATACCAAAGGGACAGCCAGGCTTAACGTCGCCAACTGACGTACGGATCGTCATCGATAGTGCCGTATGGCCTCACCTCACTCCATAAGCACCGCGAAGAGGTTTTGTATTTAACCGTGGACTGTGGTGTGCAGTGTAGTGGCGTCACTACCTCTCCCACCCTGCCGACCGAGTCCTCCACCAGGACTCGAATCGTCTAAGGGGCCGTCTATTAACTACGCGATGTGAAATGGGGGGGGGGGGAGATCGACGGAAATCTCAAGTGAGGTTTTGAAATTCTTGAAGCACAGTAGAGCTGAAAAGAGGTCCACAAACGACGCGGATTAGGACCTTGGGGGGGGGGGGGCGAAAGGTCTAGAATAGACGCGTAAAGCGATCTTGGGGGGTATAACCGCCCTTGGAAGGAGGAGAACTAAAAAAAAAACAAAAGTCTAAAAAACTACGAGCTGGATTAGCAGGGGGCGGGGAGGCGTCCCGTCAAAATCTTACCTCATCTTGGGGGGGGGGGGAGTATCCGGAATTCCGGACAAAAACCTCACGTGATTAATGGACGCTCCCTTATCTACCGCACTTAAGCTGTGATTGGTTTTTGAAATTAAATTAGTTACTGCTTGTATTGAGGTCTGGATTGTTTACATCATTTGGTCTTTCGTCTTTTTTAAGAAATACAATTGTGCCTTCTATCCAGCCTAATTCGTTTAGAACGATCTGACTTAAGTTTAGATAGTGGCCGTGTATCAAACTTTCGACTTTGGCGCGGGGCAGGTTGTCACATGCGAAGCGTTTACTGCAGAATGTGGCGGTTTGTTTGTTGGTCTAAAAGCAACGAACTGCTCCGCTCCGCTCTGCTAGTTGTCGATTTATCCGATTCGACAAAACCTGTTCCCGGCTTTTGTCATATGCGGCTGAAATTAGTATGTTAAATCCCTTTTAGATTAATTCGTTTAATTTTTGCGGCGGAAGTTCTGTCAGCTGACTAAAAACCGTGATTACGACTTGGGGACTGGTAGGCTATTCTAGGGCTGAGGACCCGTGAGAAATATGGCGTTATGTTAGGGCGCGTCCTTTAATTACGTGAGGTGAATGAGGTTTTGAAATTCTTGTAGAATGGTAGAAAAAAAAAATCGACTTTAGGAGGAGTAATTGGACCAAAAACCGACCTTGGAAGCATGAGATGTAAAAAAAAAAAGTCTCAAAAAGCTACGACGTCGATTAGCAGGGGGCTGGGGGGGGGGATCTCCGTCAAAATCTCGCGTCATTTTAGAGGGGGGATCCGACCAGATCTCGCCGGTGAGGGGGAGGAGTCCCGAATTCCGGGAAACACCTCACGTAATTAATGGAAGCCCGTTTAACTCGCTCGGATCTCGTGTTGCTGATCCTACCGAAGATTTTCGCCCTCCAAGATACACTTGCTGGTACAAGCCTTATTTATGTGACAATCGATTTTTTTCTCTCTCTCACGCGACCAGTTTGAACAGTCTCCACCCGCTGCTAACCTGAGCCAAGCCCTTCGTCTCGGCTCTCCCATTGTCAGCTTCACATCGTGATCTTTGACTTGACACCTAGCACCAGAGCCTGTCATATCGAGCCAAATCGGAGTGTAAATGGGTTGGGCCCACACCGCCTCGTGATGAATGGCGATCAAAACAACTCCCACTGACCTTGCTCAGAGGAGCGTAAAAACTCCATACACGCAAATAGGCCTGTACAGCTAGGCTGCACGACCACTTGCGGAGATGGGCCACGGTTTAGATTCTAAGTCAGTCTGCAGGCCACGTAATAATTGCCTATAGTTACAATATATATTTTTTTTTCTTTCATCAGTCTTTCGACTGGTTTTATGCAATAACCCATCCCTTTCTATCTTGTGCTAACCTCTTCATCTCAACATACCCATTACAACCCACGTCCTCAATTATTTGCTTCATATATGCTAATCTCTGTCTTCCTCTACAGTTCTTACCTTCGCCTCTTCCCTCCACTAACAAATCAACCAATCCAGCATGTCTCAAAATATGACCTATCAGCCTGTCTCTTCTTTCTGTAACCTTCTTCCACACACTTCTTTTCTCACTCATCATTTCCAAAACTCGTTCATTTCTTACTTTGTCTGTCCACCTAATTTTCAGCATTCTTCTGTAGCAACACATTTCAAATGCTTCAATTTTGTTTCTTTCTAGTATTCCTAAAGTCGTTGCGTCGCTGCCATAAAGTGCCGTGCTCCACACATAAGACTCCCAGATCAATATTTGAAACTAAAAGGTTTCTCTTTTTCATGAAGGCTCTTTTTGCTAGTGCTATTCTGCTTTTAACATCATCCCTCCTTCGGTCATCGGTTGTAATTTTGCTTCCCAAGTAGCACAATGCACTCATTTCTCCTCTTGCTTCCGAACCTATTTTTATATTTAATCTACTGTGATTTGTATCATTTCTGCTACATTTCATCACTTTTGTCTTGCTTTGATTTATATTCAGTCCAAAATCTTCCTTCAGTATTTTGTTAATGTCATTCAGCCTGTTCTGCTAACAAGACAGTTGTCATCAGCATATCGTAGCATACTGATTTTTCTCCTTGAACACTTATGCCACATGGAAATGTTTCTTTTACTTCTTTATTGTTTCTACTCGGTACACACAAGTTGAATATATTAACGGGGATACACTACAACTTTGTCTCACACCCTTTTTAACTGATGCTTGTCTCTCATGATTCTCTACTTTTATTATAGCCACTTGATTCTTGTATGGATTATAAACTATACTTCTCTCTCGATATTTCAGATATTTGAATATAGCAAAGACATAAGTAACACTTTAATTATAATCAAAAAGTAAAAACTATCAGTGAGACCTTTTGTTGAGTTGATTATAATTGATTGAGTTGATTATAATGAAAAAGCCAAAAAAACAATGAGACATAGGCAGAAGTTTTTGAGCTAGCACATTCTAAATCGCTGCTGTTGCCCTGGTCAATTCAAATGCGCTGGGGGACCTGTGGTTGGGCAGTCTTGCTGTAGAGGGTGCGTCGGTCGTACTGCAGGCAAATTACCCATGACATAACTTATGGCTTCACGCCTCGTCGATGTCGATGTCGAGGTCATTAGGGGCGGGTTGGGTCTGAGGAAGATGGTACGGGAAGGAATTCGGCCATGGCCTTTTGAATGAGGCATCCTGGCATTCGTCTGGAATGATTTGGGGGAAATCATGGAAAACCCAAATCTGGATGTCCGGTCGGGGATTCGAACCGGCGTCCTCCCGAATGCGAGACTAGAGCGATAACCCACCACGCTCGGTATGACTTTACACGGCACACCTTACACAGGGGTATACAGGCCAGTAACACGTAAAAAAAAAAACACGCGTGGGATAGCTGAAAACAGCGGGCTCCGCAAAATTAAAAATAAGGCTCTTTTATATTACTGTTACAGTGTATGATTGTGCTCATGATTCAATGTGATACTTGAGCGTGCACACATATACCTGATCCGTAGCGAATCGTTGATAATGGAAGTCTCATGTCTTCATCTACGGATTTTAATCTTCCGTGTGATGTTTCAATTTCAGTCAACGTAGATAATCTCGGTTCAAATAAATCTCTAGTTGATAACGGCAATTACAGATTAACTGCCATTTCCGGGATGTCCGAGTATTCATTTCTTATTGCCAACCAAAATTTATCTTGAACATCTTCGAGAAGTCTTAATTTCCATGTTGTGTCTGCCTTTAAATCTGGGAATTCCTTTGGATATTAAGGGGAAGATGCAAAAATTCTCAACGAATGGATCACGAGCCTAGTCGTAATCTTCGCGGCACACCGGTTGCGGATCACTGTGCTATTGCACAATATGATGTCCCGCTGTAACAACCATAGCAGACAGTTACTGGGGTCGTTCAGGGTGTTGTTACAATTTGAATTTATCACCCAATAAAAGAAAGAAATGTTATGTTGCGATCTTCCACCGTGATTTTTCCCATTCCTCGCTTTGTTCTTGATGAATTGTGTCTCTCACTAGGTGATTGTTTCTCTCACTGTTGTAAAAAACTGCCGGATGCCTCAACTCCCCCACAAAAAAAAAAATCTTCATTTGTTATTTTTACCGTCCAGCAACTCTTTAGGATTCTTATATAATACCAGGCATAAGAGTGTCTTTGTTTCTGCTACCCCTCTTATTGTCCATTGCTCGCATCGATATAGTACAGTGTTCCATACATTGGTCTTTACCACCGTTTCTGAAACTTACCCTTCCAAGCACATCTCTTAATTTTCTCACAAACATCTTTCCACGTATCATCACCAATATAAGCCTTGTACACTCCCATGACTCTCTTCACCCTCCTTTTATTCTCCAACGAATCGCACTCCAGCTCCTTTATCATATTAGCTACCGATTGTGTTTTTCTGTAATTTCCAAACACAAGTCTAGCAGCCCTTCTCTGCACCCCGTCCAACTCCTGTATTTGATACAAAAAATGTGGCTACCATACTACAGCACTATATTCCAGCAGTGGTCTCACCAGAGTTTTGTACCCCAATTCCTTTACTTCTGTATAATTGTTTTTTCTGTATAGATTCATATTATGCTTTTAGATTTATTGTGTTTTAATGGTACAATAAAATATGTTGCAGGTGTTAATAATATACACAAGGGTAAAAAATATGCCCTTGCAAGTTAGTGGCTCGCAGCACTGTTTTTGACTGGTGCTGTGGTTAAAAACCGTTGAGAAACGCTGGTCATTACCATGTTCTACCCTACCTTAAGGCCAATATTCTTCGATGTAAAAATAAAAGTTTTTAAATTTCTTATTTCACCGCTGGTTCGAATCCCGTTCCTGCCATCGACATTTTGGTTTTCGATTCTTTTTCGAAATCACTCCTGGTGAATGCCACTGTCGAATTCTTCTCGTTCCTTGCCCCCAATCCGCTGCCGGCTCTAACGATCTCGAAATTGACGAGCCGTAAAGCCGGAAGTAAAAAATAGACTTTTTGAGCGTTAATTAAGAAGTGTGTGTGTTTGATTGTGAGGTCAGTGATGTTTTACGTACGAGGGGACGTCTTGAAGGACGCGGCAAGGCCGGCGCACGCACGAAGCCGGGCGTAACAGCCTGCCTGCCTGCTATATAGCTGGCTGGGCCCATTATCGTACTCGGCCGCTGTTTCGCAACTGAGTTACGTAAATAAACAACGCTGCGATAAAACACGGCAGGCACACTATTTCTGGTTAAAACGAGTGTCGAGTGAACGACCAGGTGGCTGGCTTGGTGGCCGCCTCGTACAGTGGTGCACGGCCAAAGTTACTACATACTCTATATGTACGGGGTTACTCCAAAAGAATCATTCACTTTCAATACCCGATTTATTCAAAGATATTATACTTATACATGGTCTTTCAAAAATGACCGGTATATTTGAAAAATCAATAAAAACTAAACGGTCAGCGATAAAAATAGACCGTTTGTTGCAATATGCTTGGGACAACAGTAAATTTTCAGGCAATCTTTCGAATTTAGTTACAATTTTCAGCAACAGATGGCGCTGCAGTTTGGAAAAATCTAAAGTACGATATTTTCCACATATCCACCATGCGCAACAATAATATGGCGTAGTATCTGAACGAAATTACGATAAATCTTTGTAAACGTGTCAGGCGGGATGGCTTCACATGCAGAAACACCCTGTATATCCTACAAATCGCCTGCAGAAACAGTGTATTTCAATCGCTGCCCGTTAAGTTTTTATTGATTTTTCAAATATACCGGTCATTTTTGAAACACCCCGAAAATATGATTGATAAATGAAAATAACCACAAAATATCCAAGTTTGTACACCAGTAGGCGTACCAACAAGACGAGGCACCCTCTCATTGGAACCATGTTCGTGCTTACCTGAACCATGGACTCCCGCATCGCTGGATTCGCCGTGTTGGTGATGGTGACCTCGCTGTCTTACCCTGGCCTCCCAGGTCGCCGGATTTAACGCCGTGTCACTTGTTCCTTTGGGGGACACATTAAGGACATTGGTTACGGCCCTCCACTACCAAAAACTATAGAAGAGCTGAAGAAACGGATAAGTGATGCATTGATGAACACTGACGCGATCACGCTACAAAATGTGTGGATCGGATTGAACTACCGCCTGGACGTGTCTCCTGTAACCAAGGGGGCACACATAGAATATTTGTAGAAGAGCGTAAAACTTGGATATTTTGTCGCTATTTTCATATATCAATCATATTTGTAAGTATAATACTTTGGAATAAATCGGGTTTTGAAAGTGAACGATTCTTCTGTACTTACAAACTGGTTTTAAATTTCACCAGGTTGGCTTCAAAGAAAACTTTAAAAAAATCTCGGCAAGGAGAAATATCCTTTTTGCAAGGTTCGTGGAAGATTGAGCTATTTGGAAACACTTGTGCGTGGACAGGATTCCAGTCGGATGAAGAATATTAAGTTAGAAAACGAATCGCGCATCCTCATTCGCAGAATTTTTTGCGAATAGCTAACATTTCTTTCGACATCAATATTGATGCACTTAGTTCTGTCAAACAAAGTCAAAAGTCGCATTAAAATATACTTTTAATACTTTATTTAATATTTGTTACATTTTTAGTACTTTTTTCGGTCATAAAATAATGTTAAAGTATTTTTCAAAGAAAGTAGTGCGTGTGGCCCGCTGGAAAATTCTGTTTCTAAAATTTGCCTCGACTTCTGAAGAAGTTTGGTCGCCATTGCTCTATAACGTTTAGCGAAGGTCTTACAAAAATAGGAGGAAAAAATATTATTATTTTTTCTATTGGACATTTTACTTCTTTGTCTTACATCTCTTTAGCTAATCTCATCTCAACATACCTCTGGGTCCTCAGTCACCTGTTTCAATAGTGTGATCTTACTATCCCTGTACAGTTCTTACTTCGACGGTTCCGTCGGTTAACTGAGTAACCAGAACCACGTGTCTGTGACACTATGCCACAAACTTATTTCCCCAGACGGAGCGTGGTGGCTGAACGCATTCGGGAGGACGGTGGTTCGAATCCCCGTCCGGGCATCCAGATTTGGGTTGCCTGGATGGTTCCTTCAAAAGACCATGGCTGAATTCGTTCTTATTCCGTATCCCTAATTCTCTCTCACTCTAATTACATGGGTGTCGACTAGGCATAAAACCCTAAACATATAAAAAATAAAAATAATCATTCATGCTAAGTTTCGTGACTTTTGTCTTTATTTTTTTGAATATTTGATTCCAATTCTTCCATAAGTATTTTTATCAACAAACTGGCAAGGTGAAATTTAAATAAAATCCTTTCTAGTAACTAACCTAGTCAGTCCACCGATTAAAAAAAAAAGTTTCGGCCATCATAACTCTACCGCCATTGTCCAGTGAAATTTAGTGAATTATGTAATTTATTTAACTTGACTGTTTTATGATGAAAGAACAACATTGTGAGGTTGGTATCCTTGAATCGGGAAACGTACCGGCTTGCTTAATGCGCCGTTGCAGTGGTCTGTCGTAGAAAGAAAGATAAGTTCTGGAGGATGCCTCACTGCTATTGGCTTCGGCCCATCAGCGACGAGATGCATGTTATATTTCAGTCGAGTCGAACTCATTCGCCGTAACAGTCAGTACGATTTACATTGCCTAGATCTCGTTGTTGTTGACATCCTAGCAGTATTTCTTTTCGGCAGAGATCCTCTTCGTTTTCTGACTCCACTTCAAATACCCGGTATCTGGCTAGCGCATGTGTGTATTCGGCTTTGTTATCGGACACCGAAACTCAGGTCATTCTCACATTCTCAGAACTGTCTCTGTGTTGTCACCTTTTGTTCCAGGAAAGTCCAGACGGCTAGTCATCGAACATTCCGAAGGTGCGTCCGTTCAACAGCAAACATATCTTTTCGGTTGACGACATTGTTGGTTCTACGTTTGCGACTAAAGGCTCATTCACACTAGCGGTCAGCTCAGCTCAGCTCAGATCAAGTCGTAGACGAGGCCATTTCATTTCACTTGCTCATAGTGAACAATGACGTTTTCTACCCCAACGTCAATTAAATCGCAATGATTTTGGATCAAGAGCCTAAAAATATGTCAAGATCAAAAAGAGGATGGTTCTGGATGCATCCAGAGTCTCAAGCGCAAACAGATAAAGAGAAAGAAGAATGCTAACTACCGGTTATGCCGTGTGAGTCGAGTTGTGCGAAATGTTTTTGATATTTTAGGGCTCAAAGATTTCGAATTTATTTTAGAAAAATTAATTCTGCTTAGGGATTAATAGATAACATAATTTTAGCAACATGTATTTTGCACAATTATTTACGGAAGGATAAAATTTCATGCCATGTAGAAAGTAAATTTCAGGATGAGCGAGAGAAACCCTACTTTACAAATATTCTTAGTTTGTGTGCTAACGCTGGTACAGAAACATTTGATTCAAAAAATATATTCACAATTTTTTTTTTTTTTTAAATTCGGAAACAGGATCTGTATCTTGGCAGTACCAATATGTGTAATAATATTTGAATTTATATTAAAGTTTGCCGACTTTATATTAAACAGAAATAACAGCATTAAAATATTTATTTTTTATTTATTACTCTTTTTTATTGCTTACGAGCATAGTTTTCAGACGTTCGTCGTCCATTTCGACCTGACCTGACCGTTGCTCGTTCACACTAGCGGTCAGCTCAGCTCAGCTCAGCTCAGGTCTTGACCGTTGTTGATCTTCAGTTTGAGCTGCCTTGCCCTGACCTGAGCGGACCGCGTAGTGTGAATGCTCCCATTGGATTACGTGTATAGCGATTTTTGACCTGAGCTGAGCTGAGCTGACCGCTAGTGTGAATGGGTCTTAATTCTTAGCTAGGTTTCAGATGTAGTTGTCAATTAAATGATTTGTTGCCAAAAGCTGTCCGAGTATTGTTCGTCGACTAACTGCCGTGTACGACCTCATCAAATCGTAGTCAAAATCTCCCATTGGTAATATCTTTCTGATTGCTGTAGTGTTTGGTACTGATAGTCCGCTTGTTACAGAATGTCCTTCACGCGATCAACTTTGCAAATTCGACCAGTTTCTGGCTCGCTAGTCCTTTCCCGTGGAGCGCCTCACCCAAATATGTGAATTTCTTGACGCATCCAGTTTTAGTTAATCGTCCTGTCCGTTCCTTCTTTTATGTATGAACGAATATCGTGTCTTGAATATTTCAGTAAATTTTGTTAGGAACATTTTTGGTCGCTGTTGAGGACGATACCGAATTTCCCGTTTGCTTATCGTGTTCACTGCTTTTGTTGTCCCTCCAGGATGCTTTAAGTTGCACCAAAACACTCGCGCAGGCATTGTGTCTGGATTCCAGGTTTAACCGCTTAGTATCGTGATATTCAAACAGGAATAAAATGGAGGATGCTAGTATATTCAGTCGGAGATGAGACATGGCAATCAATCCATCGTGTGAGACATCCGTATCCTTGAATCAGGTAAACCATGATGTGTGTGTGGTTGCGGAGATTTGAAGGTTGCGTTGAAAGCGCTGGGTGACCACAGTAAAACTACGTTGGGGAAGGTCAGTTCGCCGCTTGGGAACACGGCGTGCTGTTGGCATTGTGACCCTGACGGTCACGTTCGGCTCTGTCCGCGCGTCCAGCAGGCTACCTAGGCTGTAGCCTAGAGGCCTGCACCCAATGCAAATAGTAATAATAATCAAACTAACTGAGCAGATATTCGAACTCAAGCAACCATTAAAAATGCCTAACAGCTGGTTCGATCAAGTAAGACAAGACCTGGAAAAAGCAAATATCAAAAGATCAGAAATCCTAGATCGCAAAATATTCAGACAAAAAAATTCACAACTAGGTAGTCATTCCAAAAACCAAAGCCAAGAAGGCGGGCGCAACTTGGACAGACTGAGCGTGGTGGTGTAACGGTTAGCGTTCTGGCCTCGCATTCGGGAGGACGGTGTTTCGAATCCGCTTCCGGGCATCCAGATTTGGGTTTTCCATGGTTTCCCAAATCACTCCAGGCAAATGCCGGGATGCTTCCTTCAAAAGGCCATGGCCGAATTCCTTCCCATTCCTTACCCCCCCCCCCATCCTTTCCCGTCTCTAAACACCTCGCTGTTAAGAGACGTTAAGCAGTTAAAAAATGCAGCTTTGACAGAAGAGAGGAAACTTGCCTTCAGTAAACGGATGCGAGAATACTGGAATGGGAAGAGAAACTCAGACAGAAAATGATAAAGTTTTGCGTGATCTGTATATGTTTATTTGCATAAAATAATAATAATAATCAAACATGACCAAGGAAAGTAATCTATTTCCGAATCGGTTTTAGCCCCGAAAGTCCTCAAACGCTAGTGAAAACCGAAAACAATCACTTGACAAAACTCCAGAAGAAAGAAGACTATCCGTATGGGAGGAGGTGCTTCCCAAACCTCCAAGCTTTAGAAGAACTGGTTCCTGGGGTGGAACCTGCCATTCAGTATCGAAAAAAAGTTTCGAATTTTCGATTCTTCAGTAAGTTATGCTCGTATATTTTTGCTATCATTACATTATCCAATATTTTGGATTTAAATATTTGTTAATCGAATAATACGTTATCGATATTGGTTTATATATACATACATGTAAGGACCCGCACCGCAGTTACAACGTAGGGGGCTACAAATCCTAAATGCGGCCCCGCCGTCCGGATGCCAGTTTTTCAGGATTTCCCCAAAATCGCTGCATTCGAATGTCGGGATGAACGCAGGCTAAAGGACATCGCTGATTTCCTTCCTGTTTCCTGCCGAAAACGGCTTCCGTCGTCGTCGACAAACCATACAGCCCTAAAAAGGGATTTGACAGCGCTTTTGGATCGGCTTGATAATTCCTTGGCGTAGATTTAAGTATTTTTGCTTTGGTTGACGTCGCTTCGCTCTGATAAGAGGGCTTAGTGTTAAGTACTTGCCATGTGGGCGTGTAAGCAATGTCACTCAGATTATCCTCCTAGGCGCGAGACCCGTAGCATTTGCTATCTCCCGCTACGTGGCTAATCCGGTACTGGGTAACATGTTAATAAAAAGGCACGCCAGAATAGGGCAAATGAAACTAATTTGCAGATCACAAAATGTGACTTTGTCGGATACCGTCAGCTTGAGGGTACCTATTAACTTTTACGTAAATCTTACCGCAACTATTTATTTTTGAAATGTCGGCCGACTTCATGCCCAAGAGACGAACTTGAATGTTGTGACCCTTGGAAATTATCAGAGTACCAACAATGGGAGGTCGGCAGGACCGAGTCACTGCTCGAATTTAAGTTTTTTTTCCTTTTTTTATAATTAGTAGGTGAGAGGCCTCTTACCAATTCGAAATGTCGGAAGCAACTCTAATAAGCTATTAACTGAATGTCGCAATTGCCAGGGATACGGCGTGACCCCGTGCTATCAGTAGTTGCCTCTTCTCCCAAAATTCAAACGCCTTATCGGCTGGAACAGCTTGTGAGCGTTCACGCACCGTATAAACAGCGAAGTCAGCTAGTTGTTAAAACAATCGTGCGAGGAGTATATGAGGGTCGTTCGATAAGTCCTTAGATAATCCAAGAAATGGCGCAGTGTCGAAAACTGTGTTTTATTAGGAAGCATCATTGGTCACTCGATGGCAGATAAAATCTCGGCCCCTTACGTCACGTGGTTTAATTGTTGTTGTTGCTGATTGAATCAGATAAGTGTCGTTCATCCAGAAAAATGGAAAAATCACAGTTTCGAGCTGTGATTAAACAGTTTTAATTAAAAGGATTAAAACTGGAAGTGATCAAAGCCGAATTGGATGAAGTTCATGTAACATCTGCTCCTGCGTTTGCAATTGTTTGGAGTTTAAACGCGGTCGAACGCCCACAAAAGATAAACAACGTTTGGGACGTCCAGTGGAAGTGACTACCCCCGAAATCATTGACAGAATCCACGACATGGTTTTAAGTGACTGACGAATCAAAGTGCGCGAAATAGTAGAGGCCACAGGCATGTCGCAAGGTCCAATTCCATCAGCACAATGCACGGGTGCACACCGGCGCAGTGTCGATGGCCAAAATTATGGAACTGAAGTTCGAATTATTATCACATCCACTGTATTCTCCAGCTTTGGCCCCCAGTGACTTCTTTTTATTTCCAAACTTAAATAAAGGCTCGGTGGACAACGGTTTTGGTCGATTGAGGTGGTCATCACCCAAACAGATGCCTATTTTGCAGAACTTCCAAAATACTAATTTTTGGAGGGCGTAGGGAAGTTAAAAAAGAAGCGTTATTGAACTAAAAGGAGATTGAATTGAAAAAAAAAGATTTTTTAAAAAATTTAATCTTTTTTTTTTAAAGAAAAAAAAGGTCTTAATGAACGACCCTCGTATAAACCTGGGAGGTGATGTTGTGAAGAAATGTAAATAAGTAATAGAAAATTTCCAATTAATATCAGTCGAATAGTTTCACATTTAAATGAATTATACAAAGTGTATAAATGGTTTGAAAATTCGTGACTTGCAGAATTTTTGATACAAAGAAATTTAGTGCACAGACGAATTAAAATTGGTAGTGTCTGCTTTGGTATCTCGCGGTCATGTCTGGAAGAACACGCAGCGAAGCAAGCAGCAACCATCGTGATAGGACTATCTCTCTAGACGCTGGTGGCGCAAAGATGACGTCAGCCACCAGGTGGGTGGGCTCGCATGCGGGAGGACGCGGGTTCGAATACCCTCCCGACCGTCCAGATTCCGGTTTCCCTTCACTCCAAGGGAATGCCGGGATGGTTTCTTCAAAAGGCCATGGCCGAGCTCCTTTCCGTTCCGTGCCTCCAGTCCTTTATCGCTTCTAATCACATGGACATTGATGAGCCGTAAGGGCATAAGGGGGGGGGGGGGAAACTTCCACAAATCCAGGATAGAAGTGCTCTTGATAGCCGTCCAACGGAAGGATCTAAAATTTTATTTTTGTTTTGAAAAAAGACTTCTTATAGTGATCCTAATGAAATAGATACTATTACTCTTGGCGAGGTCCCGTTCCAGATTTTTACAACTTTGGGGCATGATTCCATCTCCAATACGGTATCCAGGCAGTTTTCATCGTCATCGTCAACACTTAGTTGCCAGACACACAAGCATGGAAGAGAGACTTCGGTGGTTTGGGCATGTCAAGAGAATGACTAGTACAAGACTACCAAAAACTTATTTGGAAAAAAGGATAGTGGGCAAAAGATCAGTGGGAAGACCAAGAAGAAGATGGACAGACCAACTGAAGGAGGACGTAGAGAGAAGAGGCAGGAATTGGGAATATATCATGGACAGAGAAACTTTTCTGGATAGGAGACAGTGGAAGACGATCGTATACAACAACCAAGGCTCGTAAACCACACCCGGGAAACTGGAGATGGTTCCCAACGATAATGATGATACACAAGCAGAGGCACACTTAACGTAGTTGATGCTGGATACTTGTTCTTTACCGACCAGAATGTTCAATTGAATACCCCAGACGCTTTTTTTTTTTACTTTGATACAGTCGACAGCAGTTCTGTGTTGAGGCGTCGTCAGTGAGCTTTGCTTTGGAAAGGCGATCGTAGTCTCTCTGTTTTCGATATGATATGATAGGCTGAGGTGATTAGAAGTTTACTTTTTATGTCACGTAAGCTGTACGCCTCGGAAAGGTCATTACAGCCAGGGATTATGGGCAAAGAACGGGAAGCAATTGCCAGATGTGGATGGCAGGACGGGTATATAAACCTGGCCCCTTCAAAATACGAGGCACTAACCATCTGGCTGTCAGCACTCTCATAACTGAAGTCGAATGGACTACTTCTCGTGAAGTTTTGCGTAGTTCACTATTTAGCAGACCTCGTGAAACATCCACTTGTACGAAGGTTCGTGGATCAGTGAGTTTGAAACTGCCACCAGTCCGCTAGGACGACGTGAATATTAACGTGTGCCCCTTGTACTTAGAACTACATTATACAGTGTGATATACAAATAAATGGATGAAAACTTATGTATCTCCACTTATTGATAGTTAAATTTATTCTGTTAAAAACAGTTCTCAGCTTTTTGTCCGATGTTCTGTCTGTACTCGCAGTTCATTTGTGAAATCTTCGAAATCGTGTTTTAACCAACTTTTGGTTTCCTTCTTTTCGCCTTTCTACATCTACATCTATACTCTGCAAATCACAAACATTGTGGGTGGCAGAGGGTGCTAGGCACCAATCCTAAACGCACGCATTCCAATCCCGAATAGTGCGAGGAAAGAAGGAATACATAAAAGCATCAGTATGGCATCTTATTTCTCTAATCTTATCCCTCCGGTCATTGCGACCTAAATAGGTTGGCGGAAGAAGTATTTCATTGCATTCGAAATTTAAATTTTTTCGCATATTCTCCAATAAATTCGAACGCAAGCTACGTCGTCTGTCTTCCAAACTATCCCAGCCCAATCTATGTATCAATTCTGTGACGCTTTCATAAGGGCTGTAACAACAAGTCACGAATCTAGCGGCTCTCCTCTGCACCCTCTCAACTGAGTCAATCAGAACCTTGCGATACGGATCCCAAACCCCACAACAGTAATCCAGATGCGGACGCACTAGTGTTTTATACGCTATCTCCTTTGTTTGAGCATTACAATTCCTCAAAATACGACCTATGAATCGTAATTTAGAATTTGCCTCGCCTACGACGGAAATTATGTGCATGTCCCATTTCATGTTGCTTTGTACTATCACCCCCAGATACTTCACGGAATCAACCGTGTCAACAGCTGAATTGTTTATTTTGTACTCGTGAACAAACTCATTCTTCTTGTTACTTATCCGCATTGCCTTGCACTTTTTGAAATTAAGTGTGAGCTGCCATTTATGATAGAATGAAAATAGCATCCAAATCGCGCTGAATTTCTAAGCAATCGTCGGAGTACCTTATTTCCGTATAGATAACCGCATCGTCGGCAAACAATCGCAACCAGCATTTGACGTTGTCACCTAGATCGTTTATAAATATTAAGAAAAGAAGTGGACCTATTACACTTCCTTGAGGAACGCCCGAAGTAACATTTATCTTATAAGAGGCTTCCCCGTCAACAACGACATACTGTGATCGACCAGTTAGAAAATCACGTATCCACTCGCAAATCTGAGCCGAAATACCGTAAGCTAGAATCTTCGCTAAAAGTCGATTGTGTGGCACAGAATCAAAAGCTTTCTGAAAATCCAAGAAAACTGCATGAACTTGCGAACCTGCATCGATAACTTTCATTACGTCATGGGAAAATAGGGCCAATTGTGTTTCACACGATCTCTTCTTCCGAAATCCGTGTTTAACGTGGTTGTTGCGTAGGACCGTAGGTGTTGGTGAGTAAGGCTGCGGAGGGACTGTGTGGTTGTTGAAGGCCGAGAGCTCTTTACAAACTCGCCTCGCGTCCGAAATTGCAGTACCGTTTCACGTGGACGAGCCATTGAGAGGCAGGCGTTTGAGCCCCAGCTGCGCATTACCTCAATCTAGCGAGTTGTTTATCCCGAGAGACTCATTAATTCTTATTGCGGCAGGGGCTACACTACTTATTTTTAAACGACTAAAAAAACGCCATTGACGTCATTGGAGGCGACGTGTTTCCCGGCGGAACCGGTTGGTCGGGTCTCGGCCGCCCCTCCCCCAATTCCTGCCTACCTGCAAGCTGTCTGATTTGTTGTCGAGAAATCCCACAGTCTGCCCGCATTTGCGTCAGAGCGTCTGCTAAATGGGCACTGTCCGCAAAAAACAAAGACGAGCGTTTGTTTACGCCTGTTCCCTCGAGGACATACGCGCTCCTTGAAGATCAAATGTTTTGAGTTCTTTCTTTTCCCTTTCTGTTGATTTTCTTCATACCACTGAAAACAGGATCTACCCAAAGAGTGTGAAAGGGACGGACTACGCATTTAAGCCCGAAATGTATTAATGATCATCTTACACCACAAATACTTCGGGGCGGGAAGCGATTGATTATCAAGTAAAACCACGGGTGTGATGGTGAAAACTCAGATGCTAACACTTTGGCAATCTTCTTCTTCTTCTCGTGTCGATGACAGCATCGAATATGTGGTAGTTTTTCTGCCAATGCGATGGCTTTTTCAGTAGCTGATTGGAGGTCATACATTTATTCCAATTTGTGGACAAGACAGCAAATGTACCATGGTTTCTCTCCCCCTGCACGAACATGTGGTATCTGGCTGTTCTCCCAGGTATTCCCATGAGGCAAGAGTATCTTTGCAGCGGCCAACTCCAACTCGAAGCCTGTTTAGCGACTTCCATATGGGCCATGGTTGTTCAGACCCAGGTGGTAGACCCTCTTTTGGCTTGATCCACTCGAACCCTTGTTGTAATCTCTTCTCCCAGGCCAGTATTCTTTCATTGCTTGGAGCTCCAGTTGGTGGCTTTGAAGTTCGCATGAAGCTTGAACGGGACTTGGTCTCGATGGCGGGTGAGGCGTACTCTTGGGGTGTTAGTCATTCTGCAGAGGGAATGGTTATGTTGGGAAGAAGTTAAGTCTTAGTATTACCTCGGAACCGCTACGTTAACACTGATGAATAAAAAAATGACTGGTGGGAGCTATTACCGAGCTACCATAGGCGCAGCAAGCCAGTAGTAGGATGTTTCCAAAAAGACGGGACTCAAAGATAGTCGACCTCGAAAAATAAAAGGCGTACTAAAGGACAGATCAGGCCAGTTGCTGGAAACGCTCCAAGATGAACATTCCTTACTGTGGATACGTCAGTGTTCGGGGAATAAGTTGGGCGCAATTCAGTGCTGTGAATTGTACGTCGATAGAGAATTAGGAATAAACAAGTTTTTAGTGTGACGAGTATTGTTATTCTCCAGGCTACGCGTTCTGTTCGCCCGAGATGAGAGTCTCTTACGAGAAACGCTCCAGGAGGCATTTATTTAATTCTAAATTGCAATGGAGCACAGGCTCCGGCGGCAATTTCCCTACGCACCAATCTTCCCCATTTCCTGCAGCCACTTAGACTTGCCCTCTACAAATTTTATCTTTAAATTCTTTCAACGTTTTTGGTAAATTATTCATCATTTCCCTTGGTAACTTATTCCAATCCCCGACACCCTTACCTAAAAAAGATACTCTTCCCACACCCTTGAGCCTGAAATCGAGTGCCAGCTTGTGGTCATGGTCATCTTTTCCCTTCCATGCATTACTTTTCATACCTATTGCAATATCTTTACATGCCTCATCGCCAGTATATGCCTTGTACACTCCCATGACGCTCCTCATCCTCCTCCTGTCTTGCAATGAATCCCATTCCAGCTCCTTTATCATATCTGACACTTATTTCATTCTGCGATAATTTCCAGAAATAAATCTAGCAGCCCTTCTTTGCACCCTCTCCAATTCCTGTATTTGATACTCGTAATGTGGATCCCATAGTCACTACTATATTCAAGTAATGGTCTGACCAAAGTTTTGCAACTCAATTCCTTTACTTCTCTCGTGCATCCCCTCATAACTCTCTCCAACAAGTGCAGTATTTTGAAACCTTTTCCTATCGCCTGTCCAATGTGTCCTGCCCAGTTAAGCTTGCTATCAAATATTAAGCCAAGGTAATTACATTTCAAGTCTTCAACAAACAATTCTTTTTCCACCTTACAATCATAATCAACCTTTAGTTTTTTATTTGTGTATCTAATAAGCTGACTCTTCTTTGCATTTATCTTCATTCCATGTTTATCAACTCAACTAGATATTCTCTCCATATAACCGTGCATGAAAGTGTTGGACATTAATACTGTTGTTACGGTTGAGTGCACATTTTAATATTACTTGACTGATCGTATGGTGGTATTCAGTCAAGTGTTTGTTTACAAATTTCTTTTATTGTTGCCATCTGCAAAAACAATGGGTCTGTTGTTTTCGCTATGGAATGGTCTGCTGAAGAAAACCTTATCTCGCTTATAGCATTATACAGATACAGAATGGAAAAAGGAGACTGGTGGAATGTTTATTTATCGGTGTATTGAGTAATTTGAGAACACTAGAGACATGGAAGACCGTAACTGGTCTTAAGCCGGCATACTGTATGCACACGGAAAACTATAACAGCTGTTAAGGCCAGAATCAGAATATTTTTATCCGCCTGTTGAGTATGACTCAAAAATCAGTGAGTGATGTTATCAAACGACATACCAGGCAGTTGTTGATTACGGTTCATAAAATTGTGTAGCAAAACGAAAACGACCAACTCAGGTAGTAATCACAGAAAATTCCTTTTTACCGATGAAGAAATTCTCCCCATCCAGGAAAAATTAACTTATAAAGATGACAGGAATTAAAATTCCTTTTTACCGACGAACAAATTTTAGCCATAAAGGAAAAATTCCCTTATCAAAATGATAGGATTTATTCGTCCAAGAAGGCTCCAAACTGCTTTCACGGGTTGAATAGGGTTATTTGTGGTTTGGTGGCGTGTTTCTCGTCACGGATTTTCATTTTTTGTGTGTGAAAGGCGCCAAAATTTGACAAGGTGTACTGTCCTGTAAGTCGCTGTGGATTTAACTTTTAATATTTCCCTTCCACTTTCAGAACTGTTTCCGTCGGAATTCAAAACATGCTTTTAGATTTATTATGTTGTAATGATACAATAAAACATGCCCCATAAATTAGGCCCGTATGAGTAGTGGTCCGCAGCATTGTTTTTACGCTTTACTGGTCGTCAGGTTGAGAAACGCAGCTGTGGGTCGTTTGCCTTGTATCTTCATTTCATTAATGTTTCATTCCCCATTCCTCTAAGATATCATTCGCCATCTGGGATCTGTCGTCATTGCGCTCTCCTCCGTTCTTTTTCCTTCGTATTCCTGTTTTCGTTATAAATAATTTTATTTCACTTGCTTTTATCCTGATAACACCACGCTTATTCAGTGCCGAGGCATTGTTATTTATGCGTATGGTTCCCTCTGGAACAGCGAGCTTGGTGGGTGAGTGGTTAACGCTCTGGCCTCGCATTCGGGAGGATGCGGGTTCGAATCCCCGCCCGGCCATCCAGATTTGGGATTTCCATGGTTTCCCCAAATCACTCCATCCGAATGTAGAGATGCTTCATTCAAAAGGTCATGACCGAATTCCTTCCCGTTCGTTGCCCCCAGTCCTTTCCCGACTCTTTTTTTTTTTTTTAAAATTTTTTTAAAAAAATCTCTGGAACAAGCCTTGTGCCGAATTATACGTCTCACAGGCACTTCCTAAAAATGTCTCTACTTCTCTACCATCACATCTCCATCCAAACGTTATATCTAACCGGGAATCCGGGAATTTTACCTCCACAACATTCTAATTTTAGTCTCTCGACATTAAACCATGAGAAGTTGGTAATTATAATTACTACCATCCAGGTTATGCTATTCCTTCACCATTTCTTTTGTCGGTGTTAGAGATTGGGGGGGGGGGGGGCAATAGACAGGAGCCTTTACGTTTTTCATCAGCTGTTCCTTACGTTGAATCTGGAGTTTGTAGCAACGCTGTGTCGTGCCATTTCTTTCTCCTTTCGTTGGGGTTTTGCGTCTGGTCGACCACGAGCTGATTAGAGTCGGAAGGATTTCTTGGAAAACTAGTGTTAGGGAAGTGTAGGAGCCATATCTAAAGTGATTCCGGGAAAACCATTAAAACCGAATGTTATGTGCGTTATATCAATTAAAGAATGGGACTGGTGAGAGTTCTTCGACTTAAGCTGTCAGTTTCCTAAGGGTCGTACCTTTGAAAAAATGGGCCCTATAAAGGGACTTATATTAACAGTAATCAGCTGTTAATTTGTTAAAATAGGATTTTCTGTCCACAGTTTGGTTTTGGTTAAAGTGTTTGGTAGGCATCCTCGGCTGTGTGTGTTGTGTGCTGGTGGTATTTCCGGCGCCATTCGGAGGTTATTAACTCAGTGGGTCAGGTGACCCCCGACCCCACTGGCGGCGGTGAGTAATGTGTTTGTGATAGCGCGCCTCTAATTAGTCCCTCAAACAACCACGCAGAACAACACGCTGCGCTCGGTACCTGCCCTCAGCGGCCAATACTACAGCTGTTCCTTCGTGATTTTATGAATTATTTATTTATTTAATTGCGGTATGGCTAAGCAACTAATGTTCTACATGTAAATATATACATTTACATATCTACATATATACTCTGCAATTCACAAAATTGTGGGTGGCAGAGGGTGCTCAGCACCAAATCTAATCTCTTTGTTGTGTATTCAAATCCCTAATGGTACGAGGGAAAAAAGAATTCATATAAGAATGAGTGCGGCACCTTATTTCTGTAATCTTATCTTTCCTGTCATTCTGGCTGAAATAGGTTGGTGGACGAAGTATTTCACTACACTCGTAAGTGAAAGTGGGAGTACACATGTTTACCAATAAGGTTAAACGAAACGTGCGGTCTATCTACCAGAGACTCCCAGCCTAGTCTACTAATCAGTTCTGTGACGCTTTCATAAGGACTGTAGCAAGCGGTCACGAATCGAGCAGCTCTTCTCTGTACTTTATCTATACTTTAGATCAACCCCTTACGAAACGGATCCCAAATGGCACAACAATTGTCCAAATGTGGACGCACAAGAGATTTGTACAAGAGAGTTGTACGCTATCTCCTTTGTTTGTTCATTACAATTTTTCAATATTCGACCTATGACTCGCAGCCTAGAATTAGCTCTATCTACTAACAAATTAATGTGTAAATCTAATTTCATGTTCCTCTGTACTGTTACTCCCAAATATTTCATAGAATCAACCATATCAATAACTGAATTGTTTAACTCGTATTTCTGAACAATTGGGTTGTTTTTGTTAGTTATCAAGGTCGTTGGTAGCAGTCGCAAACTGATGTCCAGTTGTTACAGCCATGCAAGGAAGTTGTAGCACTGAAAACATCTTGAGATGGTCCATCGTACTTCCTTAGAGGGCATTCCTTGATGATGTGCTCCACACTCTGGGAAGGAGCTCCGCAGTCACAGGCAGGAGAATCCTGAAGTCCTCACTTATACAGCATGGCGTTTCATTTGGCGTGGACTGTTCTTAGTTGGTTTAGTTTGACCCATTGGTCTCTCTTCAGATGGAATCCCGGAAGTCCAGTTGTGGGATCTTTAATATCTGAATGTTTCACAGATTCATCGTTCCAGCTTTGTCGCCATTTTTTCTTGACATCAAACTCAAATACATCTTGCTATACTGGGTTTCTGCATTTAAGACGAGTGTGGGGTAAGTCATTTAGGACCTCGTGGATTGGGAGATCCTGTGGATGGTGAGGATGATGTAATTTTATCCATTTGTTTCTTGGCGTCTTATCTCTGGAGGTGGTATTTTGCTGATTAGGTGTAACCAGGGGACTGGGGTGGATTTTAGTGTGCCAGTTATTACTCTCATACACTCGTTCAGATGGACGTCGATTTTTTCTAGTGTGAGTACTGCGTTGCCACACTGGAGCACAGTACTCAGCGACAGGGTAAACCATGGTGAGGGCGGTTGATCCTACTGAGTCCGTATCAGTCCCCACGAAGTATCATTAATTTGCTAACATCTGTCACAAATCGATGATCTCGTTATCAGTCTAACTCATAACAGTTACAGCGTTGTGTACATTTAGAGGCAGAATACGCATTTCTTATGCAAAGGAACCAATTTGTGACATCACAATGGAGTCGAATTTTTTGGATAATTTAGTGATCAGGTATTAATTTTGTTGTTGCATAATCAGCTGCGTTAGCTTGGTGATTCAAATCTCGGATATTAAAATCTACTCCAAAAGTTTGAAAACCCGGTACAAATAGGTAGACAAGTAACTTATTAAACTTTTACCATATTAGGCTATATGTAAAATAGTTTTTTTTTTTTTAATCTAATTTTTATTCTTGCTTTACTCATCGTCGAAATCATTAGGAGGCGTCAATTAATTACGTGAGGTGAAATGGGGGAGGGGTGCGGAGAAATCTCACGAAAAGGGGGGGGGGGAATATGAAATCTCACGTGAGGTTTTGACATTCTTGGAGGACAGTATAGCTAAAAACAGTCCACATACGACCCGGATTTCGCCTTTCTGGAGGGTATAACCGCCCTCGGTGGCAGGAGAGCTTAAAAAAAAAAAGTTATAAAAGAACTACAAGGTCGGTCAGCAGAGGGGGAATGGGGTCTCGTCAAAAACTCACGTCATCTTAGATCTCACCAAATTTCACCAGAGGGGGTGGGAGGGTCCGAAATTCCGGAAAAAACACCTCACGTAATTAATGGACTCATCCTTAGAGGCGGGAAAGGTACCATCCCGGCATTCGCCTGGAGTTATTTGGGGAAACCGTGTAGAACCCAAATCTGGGTGCCCGGATGGAGATTCGAACCGGCCTCGTCCCGAATGTGAGGCTAGAGCCTTCCTGCTGACATACCACACTCGGTAGGGAAAACAGGTTTGGTGCTTATAATTGATTCTGATTTCCGACATGACAGTTGACATTAGTCAAATTTCACACTGTGATAACGTCCTTTGAATCTATCGAGTTTGCATTTACCGAACAAGTAGACCTAACCATATGGTAGTGTAGATTCGAACAATAGTTTTACATGCTCGTATTTTGCTACTTTCTTCTCAATGCATTGAGGTCATCAGCTTTCCAATACTAGTCGTACTCCTCGACGAGAAAAGAAAAATCTTTGTGCTGTCAATGTTCTCGATCATATTCCGTACTTCACTTATAATTGTATTCCGACACTGTATAATAACTTCTTCGCTGGGGTATGACATTCTCACTTACTCTGTATGGTACTGAGGCACAGTTTAGGCCTCGGGAATGCAATCAGTGGTGAGTGAGCCGTCAAAGACTCGGGAGGACGCGGGTTCGAATTCCCGTCCGGCATTCCAGATTAATGTCTTCCATGGTTTACCGAAATTCATTACACGCGAAAGCCTGGATGATTCTTCCAAAAGGTCATGACGGAATACCTTTCCCGCAGTCCTCTTCCGGCCATAACGACCTCGGCGTCGGCGCTGTCTGGTCGCCGACGTGAACGCCGTGGTGGTTTCTGCAGCACGTGAGACCGTGGTGCCGCTTGTGTCACTACAGCTGTTACGTCACCTCACTCGGAACCGATAACCCTCTTTGCAAAGTCACTGCTAGTACTGTTGTAGTTCAGGCCGACCGATTCGTCATCGTGGGTAGAATACCATCAGCTAGGCAGGTTACAGCTGACGTCTGTTATGTCAATAGCAAGTATATTCGATGAAGCGGTTATAACAAATTTTTACGTTGTCTCTTTTCTCTGCAAGATGTACTGTGCGTTCGTTTTCTGCCTCCATCTCTATGCTTTTTTTAATGCTCTTGTTGTATATTTTTTTTTTTTTTAGGAAAATAGTTGAAATCTTATCTAAGATGGTTGGGCTTGTCAGTCAGTCCTTTTAACTTAGTGTCCACAACCTGAATGTTGGTTGGATCCTCCGGAAGGAGGTGCACAAAACCAGTATGTCAGAGGTAGAATGGTTAGTTCAGGAACATTGAGCTTAACGTGGAATCCGAACCACGGGGCGACCTCGACAATCTCACACGATCAAAGTAAAGCCCGCAATAATTCACGGCCATAGCGGGAGACCTTGAATTTACTAGGCGAGCGCGTTATCTACTGAGCTACCAGACAGGGACCTGCGATCTGTCTGTTGGTTTCATTGGTGCTAACGCTCATTCCCGTAATGTTTAGTTTCCCTGTTTAGATGGCTTAGATTAAAGTTAGGCGTTAGTGGGGACATGGCTGTGCAGCGGCCTCTATTCCAATGGGTGTCTTAATTACCACGACAGAAAGTAGATTCTAAACAAACAAAAAGCAGGTTTAACGCGGTCCCCTGGTCTTCAACTGCAGTTCTTCAGATCTCAGTTTGGAACCGTCGATTTTACAGTTGGCTTCGGCCACAGCAGTCGCCACAGTTTGACTGTCAATTACGTGAATATGTACACAGACGGAAAAAAAAATCCCAACACCAAGAAAAAATTATTGTAGAGTAATGAAATTTGGACAATGCATTTGTCAAGTTAACATGTTTAATTGATTAAATTTTCAAGATCACAGGTTAATTTAAGCTCAAGAAAATGCATTTCAAATGTGAAATACTGTTAAATTAATAGCCGGTGTAACCTCCAGAATTTTGAATGCAAGCCTGCAAACGTGAATGCATTGTGTCATACAGGTTTCGAATGTCACTTTGTGGTATGGAGTTCCATGCTTGTTGTACTTGTGCTGTCAATACTGGGACGGTCAGTGCTGGCTGTGGATGATGCTGGAGTTGTCGTCCAATGATATCCCATACGTGTTCAATTGGAGACAGATCTGGTGATCTCGCAGGCCAAGGTAACATGTCGACACTCTGTAGAGCACGTTGCGAGACAACAGCGGTATGAGGGCGAGCGTTATCCTGTTGAAAAACTCCCCCTTGAATGCTGTTCATGAATGGCAGCACTACAGGTTGAATTACCAGACTGACGTACAAATTTGCAGTCAGTGTGTTTGGTATAACCACAAGAGTGCTCCTGCTGTCATAGGAAATTGCTCCCCAGACCATGACTCCAGCCCTGTAGCGTGCATTCCACTGACTACAAGCCATCGCCGTTTGCGACTCCAGTGGTGTCAAGCCAGAGCTCATTGGAGGACGGAGTGGAGATCTGTTGTGTTTTCTGATGAAAGCAGGTTCTGCCTTGGTGCCAGTGATGGCCGAGTGTTGGTCAGAAGGAGGCCAGGGGAACGCCTGCAACCAAACTGTCTGCGGCCTAGACACACTGGACCTACACCTGGAGTCATGGTCTGGGGAGCAATTTCCTATGACAGCAGGAGCACTCTTGTGGTTATACCAAACACACTGACTGCAAATTTGTACGTCAGTCTGGTAATTCAACCTGTAATGCTGCCATTCATGAACAGCATTCAAGGGGGAGTTTTTCAACAGGATAACGCTCGCCCTCATACCGCTGTTGTCTCGCAACGTGCTCTACAGAGTGTCGACATGTTACCTTGGCCTGCGAGATCACCAGATCTGTCTCCAATTGAACACGTATGGGATATCATTGGACGACAACTCCAGCATCATCCACAGCCAGCACTGACCGTCCCAGTATTGACAGCACAAGTACAACAAGCATGGAACTCCATACCACAAAGTGACATTCGAAACCTGTATGACACAATGCATTCACGTTTGCAGGCTTGCATTCAAAATTCTGGAGGTTACACCGGCTATTAATTTAACAGTATTTCACATTTGAAATGCATTTTCTTGAGCTTAAATTAACCTGTGATCTTGAAAATTTAATCAATTAAACATGTTAACTTGACAAATGCATTGTCCAAATTTCATTACTCTACAATAATTTTTTCTTGGTGTTGGGATTTTTTTTTCCGTCTGTGTATATAGTAGAAAACATGGCGATATTAAATATTCTTGTTTTGAAAACCTGAAGGAAAACTGTCCCCTGGTCTTATGATGTGGACCACTTGAAACACTTTGATTACACCGTCTCTGCAACAGCGAACTCTCCTTGCCTGAATAACAACATACTCTTTATCGGAAAATCAAAGCAGTGCACCCAATGTTCCGGAAAACGACGAAGGAGAGGTAACCAGGCGTTCGCAGTGGTTGCATTAACCTTTAGCAGCACTGATGAATACCACAGGTTGCCACCGAAACGTTGGCCGCACCAAAAACAGTAACCCAGCACTAAACACGAAAAGTAAATGCAGCTTTACTCGGAGGTCACCAAATAGTTTACGATCGAGAACTAGAATATTCAAGGACAATTTGAAGAAGTAGAAATCGTGCAAGAAGAGCAAATCTTACGTGTGTCCAACGAAGCATGTGTTAAATTTATCTCCGGGTCGATATAACTGTACAGAACTGGACCGCGCAGTGGTCAACGACCCCGCTATCTGCGTTGCCAAATTCTGGGCACACGTTGGAGAAATTGATCTCGGAATGGAAGGTAGCGGGCAGAAGACCAGGAGGAAGGACTGCGAGAAGGTGGCTGGATCAGCGAAGTAGAGCATCGGTTTATGTCTTCAGCAAGCAGTCTCTGTGGGTGGCGATTCACAGCTGTGTGAATTAAACGACCGATGATTATGTCTACATATCGTGCAAATAGCAGTCTTAATTCTATGTCACTGAATCGATTAATATTTTATTCAATGTGTGCAAGTGCACGAATAGAGGAGGAAAACAACACTTCATCTGGAGCGGAATGTGGAGCGCGAGAATTACTACTGCCGGTTGAGGAATCGCTGCGAACGATACTTAGCATCGCCATACTAGAAAATGGGTACTATTACGTGAGATGACAATAGAATCGGGTCTGATGACCTCGTTGGATGGATCTAGTTTATGTAGCGTTACCAGTGGAAGATGGCCGATGGCTTTCCAGTGGTGATTGTGGCGTAATTGGGCTCAGTTTTCCGTTGTCCTCTCTCGTTAATTCAAATGGGTCGACGGTACTGAATATGGAAACCGCTGTCGGGGATGTTTCCGCTGCACGGATCTGTGCCACACGTCGTTAAGGCGGGTTTTTCCATCTGCAGCGTATCTCGATAATCTCCTGTTTTTAACGGCCTATAGAGACGGACGCCAGTTACAAACAACACCTCAGATGGCCCGGTGTCATTTTCGAGTAATAACATCTAATATGACTAAAAATGCAGAGGAATATGCAACAAAATATGACCTTAAAGACGGGTTAATGTGACCTAAAATATGACCAAACATTTAAATTTACTATACACCAAAACATGCTCAATTATACATCATTTGTTTTATCTATTAGTGTAGCTTTCATGTAGACAGCATAATTTGCTTCCGTACATTCACTGCACCATAGGGAAATTAAATTTTAAATCGTAGTGTTTAAGTGACTCTAATTTCACATAATTTACAGAAAAAAAACTCTATTGTCTGTACTGTAATACATCTCTCCAAATTCCTTGACCCAACTCCATAACTTCGCTTTCAGACAATTTTGTTTTCGGCATGGCGGTACTCACTTGCAGTGCAGATTTAACGCTGTCTGAGGATTATTTTCAAAAGTATTGGCGACAGTGAGACATTGATTGACGCGGATCGACAAAGGCATGCTGCTGCTGCATTGTCGAGATTAAAAGGCGGGCGGAACATTACGTTTAGAGAGTGACAATAATATATAACTTTAATTCTTGACTGGTGAATTCTGACCAGTTCAGTGATAATTAATGTTGGTTTTTCCTCCAATATAAGATAGGAGTACAGTTGTGTGAACAATTATCTTAATTTGTTCTCATCTATAACTTCTAATGAATTCGCGGCGCTATTAAAAAATTACCAGATTTTTCTATAAAATACGACCATATGAGCATAGATATTATCCTAATATGACAAAAACTAGAAAATGGCCTGAATATCCATTTACATGCTATATGAAATACATCTAAATACAATCAGAAACGTTCAATCTGTCTTTAATTCAGTATTACAGCTCAAGAAGAAGGAAGGGAAAAAATATGACTTGTCCTTAAGATACGAACCCTAGTGATCACACCGAGCGTGGTGGTGTAACGGTTAGCGTTCTGGCCTCGCATTTGGGAGGACGTGGGTTCGAATCCCCATCCGGGCATCGAGATTTGAGTTTTCCATGGTTTCCCCAAATCACTCCAGGCGAATGCCAGGATGCTTGCTTCAAAAGGCCATGGCGCAATTCCTTCCCGTTCCTTGTCCCCCAGTACCATCCCGCCTCTAATGACGTCGACGAGGCGTAAAGCCATACGTAAAAAAAAAAAAAAAAAAAAAAAAAAAAAACCCTAGTGATCACTCTTCGGCATTCCTGCTTGTAGAAGTTTTTGTATAGCTGTACAGCTGTAATACTATTAGCGGTGATATTGGTGGTCGTATTCTGCCTGCGGTCCCCACTGTACACATTGCACGGCGACGGAATTTTGTGCATCCCTTAATTTGCGGCTATATCGAAAGCGTAGATTGGCGGTTTGGCTTCCACATTCGGTCGGAATCGTCAGGACCAGAGGAGACATATTCGATTATTATCCTTTTGAATTACTGGCATCGATAATGTGATATGCAACAACAAATATTCAGAAGCCATCGCTGGGAACGAGAGCGGTAAATCTTGTTTGGTATACAAACCGAGAGTGGTGGGCGAACCGTAACGATGCGGTCTGCCGCACATTCGGGAGGTGCGGGCTCGAATCCCCGTCCGCCCACCCAAATTTCGGCTTTTCATGGTTTCACTTCAGGCGAATGCCAAGATGGCTCCTTCAAAATAACATCGCCTTATTCTTTCCCGTACCTTGCCTCCAGTTCTTTCCCGTCTCAGATATCCCGTCTCGACTTCGACAAGGTGTAAAGGGGTGATTTTCCGGAATTCCGGATCCCCTTCTCCCCCTCTGGTGAGACTTCGTGAGATTTTGTCGTACCTTCCCCTCCTCTAAAATGACGTGAGATATTGACGGATAACTCCCCCCCCCCCTACCAATCGAACTCGCAACTTTTTTTTTAAGTTCTCATGGTCCGATGAGCGGATATACCCCCGTAAAGAAATTTTTTTTTTCCCAAAATACCCCCCTAAAATCGACTTTCTCGTCATTTGTGGACTTTTTTTAGCTCTACAATTCTACAAGAATTTCAGAACCTCACGTGAGATTTCTGTAGACACCCTCCCCCCCCTCCCTCTTGGTAAAATTTCGCTGGAAACCCCCCCCCCTCCCCGCTATTTCGCTTCACGTTATTAATTGACGCCCCCAAAGATATTAGTAAAAAATGAAATTGTCTGCAAGTACTACTGTCGTTACGGTTTATCTGGCAGCAGTGAAAAGATAGCCTAGTGTTTAAGAGAGAGAGAGAGAGAGAGAGAGAGTGTGTGTGTGTGTGTGTGTGTGTGTGTGTGTGTGTGTGTGTGTAGGGGTTGGGGGGTTGGAGACGGACTCTAAAGAGGAGAATTTGTCTAAACTCATGGCGTATACGTAGCTGAAGCTCTTGTATCTTGAACATCTTGACTGGGACCTCTTCTGTCTATTGGACTAGTAAAGAAGATGTTAAGTCAGGATTTGACACTAGCCGACTAGTAGTGAGGCTAGTTGAAAATCTACGTTGATAAATGTTAATACGCGACTAACGGTTTACAGAATCCCACGAATGGCTATAGACATTACAGTGGATTGAAGGATATGCAGGGATCAGTCCGGCTGTGCCTCTGCATCTAATTGAAAATAGACTGAACAATTACTGTTGGTTGAATGGATACTGAATGGCCAAGTGGAATGCCCGGCCCCATGATATTACGAAGACCGAAGTCATGAGAGTCGGCTTAGATGACAGTGACTTGATGAAGGCTGCTCACCGAATCAGAGCAAGAAGTATGTCTTTACTTCGGAGGTGGACTCCATTGACGTCATCAGACAGTTCGAACCAGTATTATAGATTGACTCAGCGCGTCAGCCGGTATTTTTGAACAACAAGTTCGTGCCTGGCTTGCTGGCTGCCTCAAATTCCATACTAAAATTTTTCATTTTTATCCAGTAAATCCTTATGGTGCAAGACGTCCTGGAAACTGGTACAGTCAGCCGTGAAGCCGGTTGCTCCCAAAGTTCAGGGTTCGGGGTTCAAATCCCAGTGGGACCAGAAAGTTCTAAAGAGTTCTGTTTGATCATATAAGCTATGCCAAGACGATCCGTGGTTCGGATTGCGGTTTAAACTGTAGGTCCAGCCACGAAAAGGATCAAAATAGATATTTCTTGCTGTTGTTAAAAAAATATTTAAGTTTTATATATCTGTAAAAGAGAGTCAGTAAAAGTCGACAGAGAAGTTGTATAAACATTGATGTGGTCTAATAGATGGCCTTGCTGCGTTTGCATTGCGGCTGCGAATCATATTGCTAGGGGAGCGTGCATAAATTACGTGGCTCGGTCTAAGGGGGGGGGGGGTTGGGCTGGGCTATGTGGGAGGGAGGGAGAGGGGAGGGTTCCGAACCAGGCCACGTAGCTTTTCATTGATATTATTTGCCACTGTTAATATGAGGTACAGAACACACAACACCGTGTAAATATTTATCTCCGTATGTAATTTACGATAGTCTGACAAGAGAAAAACACGTAAGTGTAGGCTTTCCCGGGGAATAAATGACAACAAATCTTCTCGGGTTTGCAACCGGATTTTAATAAAAAGCGACAAGCTTCCGGCAACTAGCTCAGCAGCCATCATCAGGTCAATTATGTACCGGCGATCTTGCAGTATTCGTAACGGCGAGATCGCCGGTACATAATTGACCTGATGATGGCTGCCGAGCTAGTTGCCGAAAGCTTGTCGCTTTTTATTAAAATCCGGCGGCAAACCCGAGAAGATTTGTTGTCAAGAGAAAAAAGTACAAAATGTCTTCTGGAATCAATAGGGGAAAAAGCTACGTGCTACATGGGTTGGGGGGGGGGGGGTTTGTTAAGCATTGGAACAAGTATGAGAGCAAAATTTTCATCTTCGTCTATTTCGTTGTTTTTTCTTGGTTGTAAACTATTAAATATTCTTCCAAGTTTCTTCTACTTATTTCGCATAGGCCTTCTAAGGACCATGACATTCCATCTTTGCGTTTGGTGAAAGATTTATGTTTACCTAATCTGTTCCCTCCTCTCCTTTGGGCGCCTGTCTTCTCCTTTGGTGGTTTGTCTCTCATTGGCTTGAACATCCTCCTGAGAGATGTCGGGTCTCTTGTACTCTTTGCTGCGCAGTTCCTGCAGATCCTTGCTCACAGCTATCAGACGTGGCAGTAATATGTGATGAGCTGGTTGGCAGAATGCACCATAGAGACGTGTCCATAAGATGCCACGAGGGTCTTCCTGACCACGTCCTTGATTTGTTCACAGTAGCCTTTTATGTTCGTTCCCTTCCCCCACTGGTCGCAATATCTTCGTCGTTATCTTCCTCTCCTGAATTTCGAACGTGTCCGTGAGTGCCATGCTGTTCAGTATGAGAGATTCCGAGGTATATAATGCCTTTGAACTTTCTGATAAGCGGAGGTGGCTGTCCTTCATCTGGTGCAATCAGTCTATCTGTCTCTAAAACACTCTTGCCTAAATTATCGGACACAAATTCTCCACAAAATCTGTGTTGCGACTCGGCACAACCAGACGCAAGTGAGTTGCAGGTTGATTCCTGTCAATCCAACCCAGTATTATTTGCGACAATCGCGTCGCTTGAAAAAGTGGGTCTGGTTGAATCTATTTTATCGTTTCGAATTTTTAGTCTCATGTGAGCTATATTTCGTTGAAATAGACTGAAGTGCGCTCGTAGTCTTTAAAGCAGCATTTTTTAACCGTTTAGAATACGCCCCCCCCCCCCAAATGATCCCTTACGTCCGTATTAGAGACCCCCCCCCCCCAAGGCCCATAATAAAACTGTCACTGATTTGAAAACTGAAGTTTTTAATTTTCTTTCTATTGTAACTATACGTATTGATCGAGAAATCAAATGCTGAGCAAGGTAGTCGCGGACAGTCTGCAGGCAGTGATGTATTCTTTGCCGCGGGAGGCGAGGAGGTAGGATCATTGGCCACACAGGAACAGTTTGTTTTTATTCACTGCAATCACACTTTTAGTGAATCGCGGAGTAATAATAAAAATAATAATCACTTGTCCGAGTCCGCCAGCTGCGAGCGAAGGTAAAATGGATTTCTCAAAAGGCTTCCATGTGTGCAACAAGTGGCAGTGGCGGAAGCAAATGAAAAAAAAAGAGTGATTCTATCACAACAATTGCCTGAAACATTGTAGAAATAGACTCCAAGTAGAAAATGATTTGGTTATTCGCATCCAAAAATACAACCACGATTCGACAATTTATTAGAAAATGAACTGGCACAGCCTGCTCACTGAATATTTTATATTTTTATTCCTTGCTTTTTACAACTACCTGGCTTGAAGCCGCGACCCACTGCTGTGAAGCGCCCGTGTGTTGTGACCCGGGCGGCCGGCTGGCGGGGTTATTTTAAGGTTGCGGCACAACCACAACAATCCTTGACCGAAATCTGTGTATCCAGCGAACGTTGTAAACACGGGCCCACGCAGAGTCTCTCACCTCACGGTCCAGTTAACGCAGTCTTTTCAAATCGAAGTGGTTACGTGACGTATAGACTGCGATCCATAGGTCGAAGAATTGTAATGTGCATACAGGAGAGATAGCGGACAAAACTCTCGCGTGTCCACATTTGGACTACTGTTGCACCGTTTCGGATCCGTATTGTAAGGGACTGATTGACAGTACAGAGAAAAGCCGCTGGATTCGTGTTTGCTAGCCACAGGCCTTACGAAAGCCTCACAGTATACTCTGGTAGACAGACGACGTAGATTTCGTTTCAATTTATTGGAAACAATAGTTTTCATTTACGAGTGCGGCAAAATACCTTTTTTTTTGTTGTAAAAGTGCCATTTGGCTTCCTTAGGCCATTTAGCCAACTGAAGTATGATATTAGTTCATCCAATGTTTCCAGTTTATTCATTGTATATATTATCTTTCAAGTAATCGTAGGTTTTCCCGGCGATTGTGATGCTTGTAAATCTCTCTGGATGAACTTCACGATCAATTGATCCGGCCGCATGTTCGAGAGATCTTCAAGCATCTTTCAAGTAATTCTAGACACGATAAGCACACTCGCATCCAACACTCAAACACCCATGTCCTCGGCCGGACTCGAACCGGCGACCCTTGGCACGTGGAGCCAGTAGTCTAGGCCCTACGCTGCCGAGGATGGCGACGAAATACTTCTTCCACCAACCTATGACAGGACGAGATAAGGTAGGTGACGCACCGGTGCTTACATGAATTCGTTCTTCCCTCGTCCTGTTCCGGATTGGAATGCACAGTGGTAGTTTTGGTGCAAAGCACCCTCCGTTACTCACTGCTTTCTGAATTACGGAGAGATGAGAAATTTAAACTCATGATAGTCTTGATTTCTCGCGTTCTATAGTGCAAAGGGTAACTTGAGTTTCCTTCGAGCGCGACGCATAAACCAAAGATTCGCCAAGCGACCGTTTCCAGAGATCGTCATTATGTTTCCACTTTCGCGGATCGCACGGCTCAACATCTCCCAGAGGCTTTGTTCCTTTTCATTGCAAGGTCTTAATTTCATTAATTTGAGTCGCGATGAAGGGTCCACTCCCCGGTGGCAATGTCCCTACACCCCCCACTTTCCCACGTCATGATTTGACATCACCCACTTACTTTAGCCCAACACTTAAACTCGTCCTCTGCAAGCCAGTCACATCACAATGTGTTCAAAATGTCCGCCGTTTGAATGAAATTTGCCATCACATCCTGCAATGTCTGCACGGAAATGGATTCAGTAGCCACACAGATCAGTGATGCTCGCCTTGTGACTACTTTTTGAGGCACATTGTAAGACACTGTCTGCTGATACCGTCCAACCACGCTGGAAGAGCTTCAGTCATTGATCTGTGTGGCTACTGAATCCATTTCCTCTCAGACATAACAATGGCAAATTTCACTCTGCGTTTGCGGCAAAGCTCACCGAGAACAATTGCTACATAATCGTGAAATATTTTCTCGTGAAGATTCATTCAATTTTGCCAGCGCCTCTTTCTTTATGACATACAATTTGCATGGTATATTTCAAATTTAACGAAGGAAAGACCGGAATTTACAATGTAAAGGAAATATACTTTTCTACTTCATTAATAAAAATGTATGCAGCTGTGGAAGCAATCAAGTGTTCCTGGTGTGCACCTAATTTGCGATTCAAGTGTTTGTATGATTTATATCATCCAAGCTTTTGCGTATTCATCAAAGGAAAATAAAAAAATGGTGAGTTTGTTTCAAAACAAATTTGTAATGCTGCAAAAGCTAATAGCGATAAAAAAAAAAAAAAAAAAAGGTCAGCGCCCGGTGGAATCGAACGCGGGACCACCTCAATATAAATACACCGCCCCAGCGCGGTGCACCGACGCTAGTCTTCTCTGTAGGTATACGTAACTCACACACAATTTTTTTTCTCCCGATTTCTCTTAAATCGAGGCGCACCAGGCAGAACTGCTTTAGGGTGAGACTTGTTCGTTCTAGGATCGCGATTTCCGCACCGAAGACCTCTTCTAGTTAATGTTGCTTTCTGCGTTAATAGTGTTCACGACAGGCAACGACCGGTATGTCATGATGACAATTTCCACATTTTATTAATTTGTTTCTACTTCTCAGCCTCCGCCAATTTTTGACCCTGGAAAATAATTTCATGCTTTCGGTATTTCTTAATTTTTTATCCGTGTAATTTCCTTCCTTCTTCTCTCAGTACTGGTTTTTTTTATTGTATTTTCTCTTGGGAAAAATACGATCCTATTGTTGATTTAAATTTAAAAAAATGAAAACCACAACATTATCATCTTCTAGACATCAGCGAACAGTGAACCACAGAAATTATATTAATGCTCTCCTCTCCTTTCTTTTCTTTGTCCCCACAATCTTTCTTCTATCAAAACTGCTTTTCATCGTTCGTGTGCTCTCTCTTCGAAACGTTCAAACTCTGCGAATCCATCTTTCTTGAGATTTATTTCAGCTTTGTCTCCTTTTACTTCAGTAAACCAACCAATTTGTGTCTTGGGATTCTAATAAAACCAATCAAACAATTTTTTTGTCAGTAGTATTTTTGTACTCATTCGCACCTCGTGTCCTTAGAAAGCAGTTCTCCTTTTCCAGATAGTATCCGAAAGTTTTTCAGTTTTCGTATATAACTCTTTATTACTCCATTTCATCACCGAGCGTGGTGGGTGACAGTAACACTCTCGCTACTTTTTTCCTATATCTACAGTCCAAAAAAATTTACAAAACCTCACATGAGATTTCCGTTGATCCCGTGGTGAGATTTCGCCGGACCATACCCCCCCCCCCCTCCTATTTCACCTCACGTAATTTATGGACGCCACTTAAGGCAAAAAGCCATAAGCAAAAAAAAAAAAAAAAAAAAATTGTCCATCCTTTCCGTTTATTTATTTTTCGGGCTTGTGTTGCTGCCACTGTGCCAGGTGAACACCCTGCCTGGTAGGCCGTTACCCGTAGTGCCCGCTCGCTCGACACCGGAGCCGACTCCCTGTGTCCTATCGACCGCCACCTCCCGGTAATTACCCTAATTAGTGGCAAACACTAGCTTTCCCAATCAATACGGCTAAGTGGGGGGACACTTAATCACTTGTTTACACCTCCGTAGCCACTTACTTGTGCGTGCCTCGCTTTCGGTCGTGTAATGTTTTCAGATTAATGTTGTTTGGATTGATTATAATATCCAATGAGAATAAGGTAAGTAAATATTTTTTTCACTGAGTATTAACAGATACGTCCCGCTATGTTCAATCACCAGAGGAAATCGTTTTAGTTGTATGCAAATACCGCCTCATCAAGATGGAAATTGCACAAGGAATTTTTCCTAATGGCTTTTACGAAATTTGTTTCTTCTAGTCCAGGCCGCATTGTAACCTAACCACAACCGTTAGGAAGGAAACAATCAGTTTAGGCCGATATGATTCCTGTATCGACAATATTCTGTTGTTATATTTTATTTTTGCAGTATGGCAGCGTTTTGCAGTTGAGCAGCCGCTTCATATTTGTGGCACGTTTTGGTAAAATGTGAATGGGAGACGTGAAGAATACATTATATTGAAGCATTACTTCAAGCTTCAAGAGGTCAGTAGTACCATTATTTGGGGCAGGTGGAGAAAGTCTTTCAATCGCCCTGTTATATATTTTATTCTCAAACGCCGAAGAAAATCCTTGGAATAATATAACAAATCGTAAATGAACTTGTATGTTGATGTAAAACAAACCTTTGTCGAGCTACTTGGTGGTTACTGTCAGAAGTTAGGTTGTTTGCAGATTCCATAATGCTATATAGTAGGTCCGAAACGCAAGAAGACTGAACAGCTGCAGGGTGATCTGGGTAGGATACATAGCAGGGTAGGTCAACTTGGTATGAAGATAAATGCAAAGAAGACTCAGCTTATTAGGTACACAGATAAAAAACTAAAGGTTGATTATGAAAAGGGGGAGGGGGTGGAAAGAATTGCTTGTTGTATACTTGAAATGTAAATCCCATGGCATAATATTTGATAGCAAACTCAAACTGGGCAGGACATATTGGACAGGTAGTAGGAAAAGGTTTCAGTTGTCAGACCATTGTTTCAATATTGCGGTGTTGTATGGGATCCACATTTTGGATATTAAATATAGGAGTTTGGGGGAGGGGGGGAGGTACAGAAAAGGCTGCTAGGTTTGTCCCAGGAAATTACCGCGGAACACAATCAGTAACTGATATTATAAAGGAGCTGGAATAGGAATCTTTGGAAGACAGGACGGTCATGGGAGTGTATATTGGCCATGGTTGCGTAGAAAGATATTGGTGTAACAATTAGGAGTAGTGCATGGACGGGAAAAGATGACCATGGACCACAGGCTGGCACTCTATTCCAGGTTCAAAGGTTTCGGAAGATTTTATTCGTAGGTAATGGGGTCAATGATTGGAATAAGTTACGAAAGAGCAGTGATGAATAATCTACCAAAAACGCTGGAAGAATTTAAAGTTGAAATGTAGAGGGTAAAAGTAGCAGGGTACAGGAAAGGCGAGAAAATGGTTGTGTAGGTAAATTGGCCACCGGAGCGTGCGTTTCATCGCAATTAAATACTGTAGCTCTCTCCACGAAATTAGTTATGCAACGTTGCAAATCATTCGGTTATAGGTGCGGATTTTTTAAAAAAATTAATACTTTTTTTAGAAATAACTTATTATCAGTAGAGAAGCAATAACAACAGACCGAGAGTGGTGGTGTAACGGTTAGCGTTCTGGCCTCGCAATTCGGGAGGATGGCGGTTCGAATCCTCGTCCGGGTATCCAGATTTGGGTTTTCCATGGTTTCCCAAATCACTCCAGACAAATGCCGGGATGCTTCCTTTAAAAGGCCATGGCCGAATTCCTTCCCGTTCCTTGCCCCCCATCCTTTCCAGTCTCTAAAGAGCTCGCTGTTAAGAGGACGTTAAGCAGTAAAAAAAAAAAAAAAATAACACCAGAACGAGTCGTTCAGAAGAGTTGAAAAACTTCGAACGTGGATGTCATCTGAGTATCAAATCCATCAGACACATTTCAACCATTCTAAAACTGCCAAAATCGCCTGTTGGTGACTAGGCGCGTAACTATCGGAGGGCTATGCGGTGCCGTGCTCCGGGGTCCCCATGCGCTGCTCAAGGGCCCCTACAGCTTGGTAGAGCAAAAAAAAAAACGTTTCCCTTCTGGCATGAGGGTCCACAAAATATTATTTTGCTACACAGGGGTCCTTGTTAACCTTGCTACGCCACTGTTGGTGATGTAACATGTAATAGTGAAGTAACAACGCCAAGGAGCAGCTACTACTTGCAGATCCCATTTAATGGCGAACAAGGACCGTCGAGCATTGCTGAGGAAATAACTCGCGAGTTCCAAAGTGCTGCCAGCACTCCATCCAACACAATGACTGCGTCGGAAGTTAAAAAGAATGTGGTACTCGCGAGTTCCAAAGTGCTGCCATCACTCCATCCAACACAATGACTGCGTCGGAAGTTAAAAAGAATGGGGTACAAAGGTCGAGCGGTTACTCGTAAGCCACACATCTCTGTAGTCGGTGGCAAGCGACCCCCGTCCACAGGGGATGACGACTAGAAACGAGTCCTCCTCACATGCTGCTTCCTACCGCGGCTGCAAGGCATGGAAGCAGCAACGCAGCAGGAAGAAACCACAGCGGCTCCATGGGCTACATCGCAGCCCGCAACAAGTCGGCAAGAGAGAGGGGTGCGCCCTCCCCGAGCAGCGCCATAAACATCATACCACCTCTGAATCCAGAAGACAACAGGGCAGGGCCGCTACTGCAGACTCAACACGGCACCATACAGCTACTACAAGCAGGAAGAAGACGGAGCCACCCAAGAAATAAGACAGGCTAAGACCACCAGAGGGAAGGTAGCCGTGAAGTCAGTACACGCCGCGACCACACCTGCACCCGCCAAGCTGCAGAACAACGAGAAGACAGGCTTGATGCACTTCTCACGCTTTAACGAAACTCTTTAATCATTTGGCTTCGAAAGAAGACACCTCCTTGGGGCAGCCTTAACTGCACCACAACAATTGTGGTGGAACATCTTTGAAGTGGGGGCTGCGCCGGCAAACATCCTGTGATGCAAACATCAAAAGCCAATCAAGAAGAAGCTCTCAACCATCCAAACGACTAGGCGGAAATGTCTTCGGATATTAAACTCCACTGCTCAAAGGAGCAGTGAATAGGCTAAGCGAGGGATAAACCCAAATGGTATGCCTGAAGAACTGGTTGGTACTGCACCTGCTATCATTTGCAGTAGCAACAGTGAGGTATGTAGGAGTTGATATAGGGGTGTTTTTCGTGTTTAGGGTGTGGACCCCTTACTACGCTAAAAAACCTCCAACTGTGGAAGGATATGAAAACCTTCTAAACCATTGTGTACTGTGTACAGTGGAGGACGAGTTCGGAGACGATGATTGTCTGTGTCATCAAGACAATGCACCCTATCAGTAACCTGCATCTGTGAGGCAGTGTTTTGTGGAGGATAACATTGCTGAACTGGACTGGCCTGAACACAATGCAACACCTTTGGGATGAGTTGGAACATTGACTTCGCTCCAGACCCCAGCGTAACTACTTTCTCTGGTTTCTACTCTTGAGGAAGAATCGACCACCCTACCTCCACAAACAGACACGTCATTTAAAGTGTGCCCACCGAGCGTGGTGGGTGAGCGGTTCGAATCCCCGTTCGATCATCCAGATTTGGGTTTCCCCAAATTACTCCAGGTGAATGCCGCTATGGTTCCTTCAAACGGGTGCGATCGAATTCCGTCCCGTTCCTTGCCCTCAGTCCCATCCCGCCTCTAATAACCTCGACGTCGACGAGGCGTAAAACCATAAGTTAAAAAAAAGGAAAGTGTCCCCAGCATAGCTGAAGCTGTCATTAAGGCAAAGGGTGGACCCACCCCATATTAACGACCAGTAATAGACTTTACCTGTGTAGTGTTAATGTCGGCTGAGGGCCAGAGAGAGACGCGTTGCAAACTCGGAGACCGAGAAGGAAACCACGGCCCGGGAGGGATTCCAAAGGACCATTTTGACGACGTATCACGTGACGATAGTATAATTTATTTCTTGCAGCTGTTCTTTCAGTCTTTTCTACCACAGCGATTGAAGCAATATTTTTATTTTGACAGTTTACTTTGCTACCAGATAATGGTCCGATCAACCGTTCGACCCTGTTAGACCTTCAGTGTGACTTACTGCTGATGAGAGGTTTGAACCCTGGTCGGTAACACCTGTTATTTCTGACCTGTACCGCTAAACTGCCGCATTATTTGTCGATGGCTTTAAGAGGCTCGCATCTGTCTCTAATGCCAGCTTGTCCTTCAGGTAATAAGCAGGTATGTAGAAGGTAACATTTTACGTCAAACGGGCAGGCATGCTGGGAAAACCCAGCGGAACAGGAGTTCAGAGCGCGGAACAGGTCCCGCCAAACACAAGTGTCCTTCGCGTGGGTCGCCAACAGCAGGTAAACAACCGCGGTGACGAGGGGCTCGAACGTGAGTAGAGGAAGCGATATCATATTCTATACCGTCCGTTATAGAATAAGAAAACTACTCCACCGATTTTCGTGCGGTTTATTGCAAAATGATCTGCGTTGTCAGGAGAAGGTTTAAAGCTATTGAAATCATCGGACCTTTAGAAAGAAACGATCACTCACCCACAAGAAGAATTGGTTCAGTGAGTACGCCAGTTGGCTTATTCCAGTGGTACTCGTACAGAATAAATCGCATCGTCTGGAAATGCGGGGACTCCTTTGGATGGTTGTCGGATGTCACACTCAGCTTTTAAATTGCCATTGAATATACAAAACAGTGAAATATCAACTTGCAACATTTCAAAAACATCAGGAATGAGTAGAGTACTCCAGCAATCGAGATAATATGGCATGAATGCACAATGATGCATAGAAAATATTCTGAAACATTGGACCGAACATTGCAAGACTTACGTGGAAACGAAAGGTCGTTCGGTGCTGCGCTAACGTTATTAGCAGGTCATTTTCGACACACATTACCTGTTATTCCCCGTTCAACGCCAGCTGATGAACTAAACGCTTGTTAAAAAGCATCAGCTTCGTGGAGACATGTTTTCGTTGACTGCATTAAATTACAAAATGACGCTTCTGCAAAACATTTTGCGATAAAATTATTGGACATTGGACATGAGAATTATTTCATGCGTGCTACCGTGTAAAAAAACCAAGGGATTTGTTTGTATGCATGCTCATGGAACCACTACAATCATTATGTATCCAATAGCATTGCAATTAACTTGAAATTGAATGAAACAATAATGACAATTTATGTAATGCAAAAATTGATATCAAACTCTCAATTTGTTCACGTAATGTATATATTTACTCAAATCTTGCAATGGCGAACCATTTCCGGGAAAGCTAATGTGCATATAAAATTAGTTGACACAAAAGTATCACACGAAATACTATCTCACATAAATTTAAATTCAGTTTTCTTGGTGCTCTGGGCGAAGCCGCGTCAGGCCTCTGATGATAGCGACAGTAACATGGCTGAAACGTTAGGTTTCGAAAAAACCACGCGGTTCCACCAGAAGAATCAAACGCTCTGGCCTCGCATTCGGGAGGACGCCGATTCGAATCCCCGTTCGGGCATCCAGATTTGGGTTTTCCATGGTTTCCCTAAATCACTCCAGGCCATAGCCATATTCCTTTCCGTTCTTTGTCCCCAAGCTCCAACCGGCCTCTAGCGACCTCGATGTCGATGAGGTTTAAAGCAGTAAGTAAGTTAAAAAAAAATAATCAAGAAAATGCAGACAACGACCGAAGAAGTCACTAAAATGACATCTTTATTTTGCATAGGTTGGTTCAAATGGACTAGAGCAGCTGCCAATACGGCAGTGTTTATGTTTTTGTTTGAAGATATGTTGATTATTTTGAAATGTTGCCCACCACATTCTCTGAATCATTGTCCACTTCTCAGAATGGGAGAATATACCGATTCATCAGCCCAAGTAACGGCCTAAAAGCAGCCTACAACAAGGGGGCATGTGAAATGTGGAACCTAGATATCGATTCCGATAATTCTACTCGGTGCAACTATTTATGTTTGCTTATGTTCTAAACTGCATCCAAGTTAAAAAACACAATACGAAGAACTTTTTCATAAAATTACGAATCCTGAATGTCGTATATCTTAATTTTTTCTGTACTTATGTCTCTCTCTCTCTCTCTCTCTCTCTCTCTCTCTCTCTCTCTCTCTCTCTCTCTCTCTCTCTCTCTCTCTCTCTCTCTCTCTCTCCGTTCTGGCCTCGCATTCGGGAGAACGCGGGTTCGAATCCCTGTTTGGGCATCCAGATTTGGGTTTTCCATGTTTTCCCCAAATCACTCCAGGCGAATGTTGGGATGCTTCCTTCAAAAGGCCATGGCCGAATTCTTTCCCGTTCCTTGCCCTCATTCTTTTCCCGCCTCTAATGAACTCGATGTTGTGAGGTGTAAAGCATGCATGCGTATGCTCTCTCTCACAGAGAGAGAGAGAGAGAGAGAGAGGGGGGGGGGACTGCAACATAGTCTGTCTGGGTTTGCAGCCAGATAGTTTCATAACAAGATGACAGCGTTTCGACAACGTCCTCTGTTATCTTCATCGGGTTTCTTGCTATCGAGAATCTAGAAGTTCACCGCCAGACAACAGCAGGCAAACAGACCATACATAGGTATGGTCGTAACCCATCCTGTCAATAGTATGCAAGACATTCCTATTACACTTTTCTGAGTTAAGATTTTTTAAAACTGGCTTATTGTTATGTCGGGATTTGAATTGACTGTCTAATTTTGTTGGTCTGACTCTAAAACTGATACAGGAGAACTTATTATTGTATTTACATGGGACCTAACTAACAGGGGTTACATAATTAATACTATTGATGGGTATATGTCCACTGAGGGGCTGTATGAGCGTCATACGATAGCAACCGGCCAACGGGCGTCGTGGCTCTGTACGCGGTCCGTTCCGTCCTGTTAGAGTACTGAAAGCGCCGATTCTCGATAGCAAGAAGCCTGATGAAGGCAACACAGGAGGTCGTCATCTTTTATGACACCATCCGGCTGCAGACCGAGGATTACTATGTTGCATTTACACGCCGGGAAAATCTCCGTTCACACACACACACACACACACACACACACACACACACACACACACACACACACACACACACACACACACAGAGAGAGAGAGAGAGAGAGAGAGACAGACTGTGCTTTAATGCCAACTTGCATTTGGTATGTATTCTTTGAGAGAGTGTGTAAAAGTGTCATAAATGTACAAAGTGAGAAACAGTGAGACAAGAGTACAGTGATTTGTGTATGTGATGTTTCTTTGTTTAATTATATATAACAGTATCTGTGTGTGAATGTATGTTACTCAAATTACTAATTTATAGTATATATTTATATATCCATAAAAAACACTAATACATATCAAATACATTCTTACACATTGTTAATTTAATTATATAACTAACTTTAGTGAAATTTGATAAGTTTATGTTTTACAAACTAGACATACATCCTGAACAATATTTAGCTATTATTTTCAAACTATAATTTTATGTTATGTACCTCTTGTAATAAATTGGAAATATGGGCTCAGAGTAGAAACTAGGTGCTGGGCTATTATGTATCAGGATATAAAAATTCTTTGAGAGAAAAAAAAATCTTCCGGTTTACAAAGATTTTAGATAACGAGATCTTATTTTATTCTTTGCATGTTCTCGGCCATATTTAAAATGGTTACTGTGTTATTTGTAGAATGTCATATCTCACGTTATTCCATGTTGAAGTCTTCTTTAAAGTGCTTCAGGAGTTTGAAATAGCTGCATGAACTCTTTCGCAAGAAGTTTAATTATACTTCGTCGTTCTACTTGACTCTCAGACGAATGTCTGCTTGCTTAATGGCGGAAAAGAGTTAGTACTTCTTTCCGACAGTGATACCGGCGTAGCTATTTAAATTCGAACGACTCCCGCATTAATTAACTTTCATTTCGAAACAATGTGAAGTGAAGTAATTATTGTCATAGTGAACTCCAGCAGAGTCACGTGTGGAGAATAGTGTTGGTGCTTTCCGCCAGATGGCAAAATGTAGGAGTTCCTCCAAGTATCTCACTAGATCACAGTGTTTGCGAATACTAAGTTACACATATTATACAAGTGGTAAAACAGTAGTGCAATTTTGTTATTAAAAATATTCTTTTTAAATTGGAAATGAAATATTTTCTAGAGAAAGAATTTGTATCAACTTGAAATTTAGAGAACTCAAAAACTTTTTTCCTGCCACGAAAACAAAAAGATATACTTCCAGGGCCACAAGCATCGTTAAACTGTTGTTCCGATATTGTTCAGGTGTGTTTATTTGATTTATTAAAATATATTGACAAATACACATTATTTTTTTAATAGATGTCGGAAAGCAGTATCAGGAATGCTTTAACTGATATAAAAAATGTGAGCGTAGAAGTTCTTGATAATTATCTTAAATCATAGCAAATACATTTTTTTTTTGCTTAGGGCTTTACATATCGTCCACGTCAAGGTCATTAAAGGCAGGAGGGATTGGGGGTAGTAAACCGGAAGCCCTTTACGAAGGAACCATTGTTGCATTCTCCTGGAGCTTTTTCTCGAACCCATGTAAAACCAAACTCTGGATGGCCGGTCCGAATTTCTGTGGTACTAATTAAAAATTCACCCGATAGAAAAACTACCCTCAATATGCTAATTATTCACAGCTTCCGCAGTACATTGTGTGAGCTGTTATTTAGTAACGTCTTACTTTCCCTTGGTATGGATGTCCCCTGTTCTATTAAAGCCCCCAATACACGATCAGACAATCTGCGCAGTAACTGTTTTTGTGCAGTATCATCTCTGTGCAAACTTTGGTCATTCGCGTCTCAATGGCCTGAAAAAACTGCAGTCCATTTAAAAATATAAAAAAATTCTGGAGGCGATGCTCGGCACAAAAGCTGCTTTTTTTGCTATAGTAATTCCTTGGTTGACAGAAAAGAAAAGCCAAAACTAAAAAGGATTTGTATGAGGAAATGGTTGGGTAAAAGGAGTGAATGTCTCTTGTTCCCTTTAAATTGCCCCTCATATCCGTATTAGCTCTTAACAGCGACTTGGTAGGCGTGTAGGTGAAATCTTATTGCTAGAATTTAATATAGAAACCTGTAAGTTACGTAAAAAATGTTCCAGAAAGCAGGGAGTCGGGATAATAAGTTGTCTGTATATCAACAGATCATACACAAACTGACTGCGAGAGAAGCAAAGCCTGAGTGAGCGATATAACATCACACACGCTATCCGCCTGTCTGTCACAGTTCGGTTAGTTTTCAAAATTTTATGACAAAATATGTTATTTATCCCGGAATAGTATTGTATGTCCTTCCTAAAGAGACATAGTATTTCATCAAGGTCGGTTTAGCCGCTTGATCGAGAAATCGTCACAGGCAGATAAAGAGACAGATTTACAATAGCTTAATTCAGTTACTCGGCCACGTCTGGCTTCGGTCACAGTTAGTTTGTATCGTGTTGGTTCCTATCTCGAGGTTGAGAGAGGTTTCGGCGGTGCCGCCTCGAGAGTCGCAATCGATGAGGAATGCCGCGCGGCGCGCTATAACCGGAACAGCTGGCGACGCGCCAGGTCGTTCTAGGAGCGACCCGCCACTGACGCACACCGCCTTCCAAGTACACGTCGCCGACTAGAAGACGGCTACTGTCTTTCCGCTTCCGACGTTCACTTGAATACGTCTGTTCAGTCGGTCTGCACACATGTCACTGACAGCTGGAAGACGCCTCTTCTGTACAACTCGCCGTATTTAACGATCACCGTACTCTGTTTTTGTTATTGGTCTTCCGTCTTACAACAAAATAAAAATGCTTGTTTACGACAAACGCGTTTCGTCTTTGTGTAAGCCATCGTCAGTGTCAGTTTTTGGTTGTGGTTCAGTAGGTACGAGTTGGAAGTTGTGTACCAGCTGTACTCAAACTCACTGATCCATAAAGAAAAACTGGCTCTGATGGTGTCTTAAGTTAAGACGAAACGGGTTTGTCGTAAAAAGTTTTTTTATTTGGTCGCAAGACGGAAGACCAATAACAAAAACTGCTATCGCAGTAGCTAAAAGGGCGCCCATTAATTACGTGAGGTTAAATAGGGGGGGTGGGGGGCCGGCGAAATCTCACGAAAACTCACCAATGGGGAGGCGGGGGTCAACGGAAATCTCACGTGAGGTTTTGAAAATTCTTGTAGGAAGGTAGAGCTAAAAAAGGTCTACAAATGATGCGAAAGTCAACTTCACGGAGGGGGGAGGGGGTGAATGCCCCAAAAACCGACCTGGGGGGGGGGAGGGTATAACTGCCCTTGGAAGCATGAGACCTTAAAAAAAACATAAAGAGGTCTCAAAAAGTTACCAGGGCGATTATCACCACAAACGTCCCAAACAGGGATGTCTCCTCAGTGCGCATTTAGGCATATCTTGGTCTTTTCGGTAGTAAGAGAGTTGACTCCCTGGGAAATCGGCACCCCGGGTAAGTGATCTACGAGAATTAACTCTACACACTCTGATTGGACACAGAACTAAAGAGGAATGCAGCGTTGTGTAGCAGACTACAACAGACCTGCATAGCCAGCTCACAAACTTTGCCACAAGAGCGCTGTTTTTAAGGCTTCGAGTTTAAAGCACAGTAGACTCGGAAGCCACTTAAATAAAATACAAACAGGGAGTTCAGAGCGACGGAGAGTGAGTCTGAAGCCGGTATTAAACGCCTTTTGTGTGGGTGTAAAAGGTTTAAGAACGACCCAGACATGTGCTTAACACATCTGAAACGGCGGAATATCGGCTGTGCGGTTAAGAGTATCTCGTTTCACGGTTAAGCTCTTATTATGATATGCTTGCTGTATAATAACAATACAGGGCTACAAAAAAAGTATAAATAGTGATAAACATCTTCTTCAACAGGGGAACAGAAACTATTTTGAGAAATTATGAAAACCGAAATCAGGATGACCTGACTGGAATTTGAACCCGTGTCCTACTGAATGCTAGGCCAGATCGCTGTTGCAAACCCAGTAGGCCTAGTTTTTACGGAAAGTCGCGTTTTTTTATTTAAAAATAGTATGAGTTATAGATTACAAAGTTATGAATAAGTTTCGTTTTATTTCAAAATTGTTAGGCTGTTTTCATTTTTAATATCATGAACAATTTTCGTTCGTGTTAGAAAACTGTGCATGTAAGAGAGTGCTCTGCATCAGAAGTATCCTCCATGTGCATTTGTGGTTATTGAACTAATTTCTGCTGCACGAGTATTGATGGACTGTATGAACAACATTAGTACAACGTTCTTTGACTGCCTGTCTTGTGTGAAGGGAAAACGCCAAGGAAATTGTTCATTTCTGCTTTTATTAAATTTTCCATGTTGTTGCAGAGGCTGCATTTTTTTCCCTGCCTCATCTTTTTATTTTCTCGGATACGAGTTTCAGTTTGTTGTGCAATCTGGAAGAACGCCGCCTAAGCAGTGTCTCCAGATGGTTTTAATTTACTCGGCGATTAGTGAGTGGTAGTGTCGGTTCGCAAATATCCGTCACTTACCAGGCTGTGGACTCTGAGAAGCACAGCAGAGAATTCTAATTATAAATCACGGTCGTTGAAACACAACAAATTCGGTTGACGCTTGTAATGGGCGGAGCAGGCGTGAGGAATGACCAGGCGTTTATGAGTCATCATCCAGCAGAGTAAACACGCCTCCCGCCTCATGTCGCTCGAAACGTTCTCGGTCTAGACCAGAGGTCTCTTCTTTCTTTGTATCACTAAACAGTTAATGTATTTCTTTAAATCATACTATGTAAAGCAGCTTACGTTTCATTAGCCACGATTCTGTCTGTTTAGATGAACTGAAAAAACTACCACTCGGATTTGTAAGGGAGTGGAGGGGGAGGGGATGGGGGTTAAAACACGATACGTTTCATTTTGATGTAAACTGAAAAGTTTAAATTAATGTCGTTTTTTGGTTGAACGTGATTGATTCAAGACTGGTCAGATTTTGATGGGCTTTCGAATAAGTCCTGGAGGTAAAAATTGTCCTCTGGACTGAGCGATGATTTCCAGTCTATCCTTCTCTTTGTTTTTATGAAACGATACATATTACACTTTTCTCGTTGCATGCTAAAATAACGCAGAAATTACTTGAATCGCGGGGTATATTTAATTCAACACTTGTGATGTGTTCAAGTCCTTTGTCACGAGATCTGGTTGTGAGCTTATCCTTTTTTTTATATACGTATAGCTTTACTCCTCGTCGAGGTCATTAGAGGCGGGATGTGACTGGGGCCAAGGAACGGGAAGGAATTCGGCCATGGCCTTTTTGAAGGAAGCATCCCGGCATTCGCCTGGAGTGATTTTGTGAAGAAATGGAAAACCCAAATCTGGATGCCCAACGGGGATTCGAACCCGCGTCCTCCCGAATTCGAAATCAGGGTGTTAACTGCTCACCCACCACGCTTGGTGACCCTATGATCTCATCTGTACACTAACGTTTTGACTGTGTTGCAGTTAATATACTTCACCCTGGTCCTGCTGTATGCTGCCGTTATTTCAGTGAGCTATTGTGTATAAAGTAATCGCTTATACACAGAGTTATAAAATGAAGGCGGTAAAATTTTAAATTTGATGCAACTAACGCTATTCCCGATACTGCTTTTTAGGTGTGATATCCCATTTAGAAAAAAATGTCATGATCTGAAATGAAAAACCAACTTTTGACACTCGCATGGATGAGTGACAGAAGTTACTTAAAGCTGTCGAAAAGGTCTGCAACGATGCTGTCGGAAAGATCTTCTCTTGAGCTGATAAGTTACCTTTTTTCTTTCAGAAAATGGCATTTGGTCATTGTCAGTCATACATTCGCCTCGGCTGTCTGTGTTTCTTCCAGTATATTATGTTGCCCTCTTTGTGAGCTTGTTAGTGTCAACTTTCCGTAAGGTGATTCATCTCGTTATGACTTTCTAAGAACTTCCTTTATCACGGATCGTCGATCGAGGGTAAACAAAATTATTTACTAGCTGACGACGTGTGAGTTGGACTCGCGTTGCCCGATCGAACTGTTGTGATGCATGTATTGCCTTTGTTGAAAGATACACTACTGGAGCAGTACAATCCACTTTAGTAGTTCTTTATCCATTCTGTTGTCTGACAGCAAATGTGGCTTTGCTGCGTGTTTCGTTATTTCGTCTCCATAGTCCGAGCCGATAGCAAAACCGCGATCATGTACCGCAGTGGATCTGTTTTTCTCTGTTAGGCGGACCCAAACCGCTGGCGGCCGTTCTCGGAACTTGTCTTCCTATCGCCACCACTGTGCGTCGTACGCCGTGCAGAGTCGGACGCTGCGGTACTGCGGTTTCTCTGTTGCAAGAGCCAGGTTCGATGAGTCGTCACTGCGGATCTCTAATACCAGCGGTACAGTGCGAGGTCGTTCAGTTGCCAGATGCGACTGTAATTCAAACCCAACGCAGTCCGCACCCCGGAGTATTCCGGGACCTCCATCAGTGCCGCCAGCCTCTTGCCTTTGAATATCCGTAGATGGCCTTTAAAATTACCGTAGATTGGGTACAAAAATCCGGAGACTCGCTAAGTGAAACAATAATTATTGAAGAGAGAATCAAAATTAAGAATACTTCTTATCTCCAGGTCTTTTGAATTCGAAATACAAAATACATTGAAACTAAGAAAACCTGTTCTATACATAGTCACTTTCATCACTGCTGCTACTGTGCCTAGTAGTTTTTTTTATTTTTATTTTTCTCTAGTGACCATCCATTTTCTTTGTTGACATTAAATTTAGCATGTCTGCTGTAACAGGATATGTTAAATACTGCGATCCCTTTGACTCTCGGATATTGGTTAGGCCTTGTCGGAAGGCACTGCTTTGTAAGCCGTGCCAACGAGTGTCACCGTGCATAAAGAGTGCGCGATAGTTATCTATTACGGCCTTTTAAGATCTATTAAGTCTACAATCAAACAAAATACAAGCTTTATTTCAATCGTTGATTCACACGAGCGTTTGCAAGGAAATGATTCACAATTATTAACACTTCTGTAATAAATTAACATTATATACGCTCAAAGTTTAACAAAACATTAATACAAGGAAACATCAACTAATGATAAAGTAGCAAAAATCCGTAGATATTTTAACAAAATCCGAAAATCCTAACTTTTTATAAAAATCCGTAGAATTGGCAGCACTGACCTCCAGTTTAGCGTGGAATCCGTACCGTACCCGCTCGGGGATTCGAACGTGTTATTTCAAGTTTTTCAGGCGTTTCAGGCCGTATCAGTTACCTACCAAACATTGCTTAAGACTCATTTGACTTTGTTTTTGCCATGATACGTAAAACTTTTGTGCTACAGCACGTTATTTTACGGGTGCTATTTTTTATGAGCGGTTTCAAGAATTCTTACGGGTATGCCGCTGAATGAGCGCACCGAAACACATTGTTTTGACTGCTAACTCTGGTTTGATCTTCAGCTGATGGGGGATCTGTGCATTTCGACAGAAACGCGGCCAGCTCGATCGATATCACCTGAACACGCCAGCGTAGTACGCAGTCGAAACGATGTGCTTCGATAGTAATGATTTGTTTTTAACTGCGACACATTTGCGTATTCAGTTTCATGAACTTTTCGAGTATATAAAAGATTAGTTCATGTTTTAAATTCGCACCACTCATTTCAAAACTATACGTCTGGAAAAGGTTAGGTCAGTTTTTCGTATTGGTCCCGTAAAACATGCGTGGCTAGCAGTAATCGTTCGTTTCTTCCTACCAGGGCCTTATGGCTCGTCGACGTCTAGATCATTAGAGCCGACAGCGTTGGTGCCAAGAAACGAGAAGGTGATCGACTATGAGCTTCATGCAGGTTTCATCCCGGTACTTGCAACATTTAAGCTCCTCCCACTGGAATATGTCTCTTCCGTTAAGCGAGGGGATAACCCTGAAGCAGCGTGGAGAGTTTGCTTCGGATCATTACAGATTCATGATCATCAGTACTCACGGCTAGTTTAGGCGGAACAGAGGGAGGCTTGGATGGCTGTCACTGTTCATGGACCTGATGAATAGCAGAAAAACCGTGATGATGATGATGATGATGTTTGTTTAGATGGATCTTGGTAATGGTTTATATACAACTGAGTCCTCGTCTAGTTAATTTACATGGATCGTGTAGTAGGACCTACGCCTCGGTTGTGTACATTGTACCGAAGTCGTCGGCGATTAGTTAAAAAAATAATGCGTGCCGCTAGCGGCGGGTGACTAGCAGGAGCCAACCGAGAGCGGCGAGGCGCAGAGAGCTAATTGCTGGTTGGCCGACAAGGCTGGGCCCGCTGATAATTACTGGACAGTGTCGGCGCGGCAGCTCAGTCGCCGCCGATATGCTGTGGACGCTGAGCGGCCCCACGCCGCCGCCCCCGCGCGACACGCGCCTGCACTACTATGACGGTAACGACAACAACTCGTATCTCTCTATACTTCACTAACTACTCAACAAACTCCTCGTGACAAACCCATCTCCGTATACTTCACTAACAAATCAACCAATCCCTCGTGACAAATCTGCCTGCGTATACTTCACTAACAAATCAACCAATTGCTCGTGACAAATCTGTCTCCGTATACTTCACTAACAAATCAACCAATCCCTCGTGACAAATCTGGCTGCGTATACTTGACTAACAAATCAACCAATCCCTCGTGACAAATCTGTCTGCGTATACTTCACTAACAAATCAACCAATTGCTCGTGACAAATCTGTCTCCGTATACTTCACTAACAAATCAACCAATCCCTCGTGACAAATCTGGCTGCGTATACTTGACTAACAAATCAACCAATTGCTCGTGACAAATCTATCTCTGTATACTTCACTAACAAATCAACCAATTGCTCGTGACAAATCTGTCTGCATATACTTCACATACAAATCAACCAATTGCTCGTGACAAATCTGTCTCCGTATACTTCACTAACAAATCAACCAATTGCTCGTGACAAATCTGTCTGCGTATACTTCACTAACAAATCAATCAATTGCTCGTGACAAATCTGTCTGTGTATACTTCACTAACAAATCAACCAATTCCTCGCAACGAATCTGACACTTCACTGAAAAGTCAACAAATCCTTCGTGACATGTCGACCAATTCGTCGTGACAAATCACTTTGCCTAAACTTCCTTGTAACGAATCTGTCTGTACATAATTTGCTAACAAGTCAGTCACTTTCCCGTGACATATCTTTCTCCCCATACTTCACTAACAAGTCAACCAGTTCCTAGTGACAAATCTATCTGCCTACACTTCACTGAAAAGTCAACAAATCCCTCGTGACAATTTTGTCGGCCTATTCTTCGCTAACAAGGCTGTCAATTCCTCCTGACAAATCTATCTGCCTGTGCTTCAGTAACATGCCAACTAATTCGTCGTCACAAAGCACTTTGCCTAAACTTCACTACCAAGTCAATCAGTTCCGCGTGACAAATCTATTTGTCTATACTTCACTAAAAAATCGACAAATTTCTCGTCACAAATCTATCTGCTTACACTTCAGTGCCAACTAATTTTTCGTGACAGATTTGTGTGCCTATGCTTGACTAACAAAACAACCAATTCGTCATGGCAAATCTGTATGCCTTTACTTCACTAACAAGTCACCCTGTCCTTTCGTCACAAACATCTTTCCTCGCGCATCTTTCATTTTTTATTTCAGCCGTCGATATAATGGTCAACATTTCAAAAAGCTTCTGCACACCTCCATTCTGATATTCGTAAATTTCTAACTTCTACAAAGTTCCGTCTTCCGTGCATCAAGTTTTACAATGTTTTATCTGAGCACTAACTCAGTGTTTCAAATTAAAATACTGCTGAGGTTGTACTTGCCTAGGCCATTGTTCCTAAGTAATAGAATTCTCTTTATTTTTCTGCCTTAAATCAAAGTTTTGATGAAACCCACTGTTTCGAGTAGTTCCCTCTGTAATGCATATCATGTTTGTATACTAAGTTGCGAACTGCCAAATTGGCTACGTTTTTGTCGAAAATAGTTCGTAAGTATGTTATGAAGAAGTTTCTCTCTCGAGTCTGAACTTTCTTGCTGCCTTGGTCTGGAAATGCTGCAGTCCTGACTGTCAAGCGGCCTGGCATTCTGTGGTTTGTTGGTTCAAATCTCGTTTTCCGTGGCTTTCTGAAAGGTTCCTTCAAATGGCCGTAGCCGAATTCCTTCCCGTTTCTTCCGGCTGTAATGATCCCGATGTCGACAAGCCGTGAAGTCCGTAGCAACGAAAAAGAATTATTGCTGCCTTAATCCACCAGTCGTGCTCATCTGCAGACATTCAAGGCGGTTTGTGGAGTTGTGTTGGTAAATAATAGGGACTGGTAAAGTAGGTGCACAACAAGATGACAAACATTTCAGAAAAAAATCAACAGAAGTGTCAAGTTTTATCTGTAGAAATCCTCGATGCGTTTCTTTACGCCTAGCGTTGTATCTGAGTTAGCTAAGGCACGTGAATGGCGTTGACGTCCTCGGTTCGAATGCGGCTCTGTTAATGTGTAGGTCCCCTTCATGATCACCGAGTTAGGCCAGGCGGTAAGAAGCACAATTATTAGTGCGGCTAATTGCGTTAATAGAGTAATTAATTAGCGACTCGCCGGGCAGCTCAGTGGCGACTGCTTCACTAGCTATCAAGAAACTGATTGCAAGTTGTAGGTCTCGTCGTACAACGGACGCGACGAGAGTTTTCGGTACAGCTTTGTTTCTCCGACACAGAGAACAACGACAACAAACTATCAGCGCTCTGGTTAGCTTATCCACCAGGCACCACATACGGTATTGTTCTCAATAAGCCCTACCGATGTTATGGAGTCAGGATTACGAAACGCGAGTTAGGTTACCTTGAGTCCGAAACGTCAGTGAAGTTATAGTGTCACATTTTTATACTCGATCTAAAGCAGCTGTACACAAAATGTTGTCCCCGAAGGCTGAATATTAAAAATTTAATTCTAATTAAATTAAAGACAGCGTAACAAAAATAAATTGACAGCGAGCAATAAAATAATATTATTAGCCTTTCTTTTTCTTTCGCGCTGTCTACCGATTCCATTTGTAGCCTAATAACATAATTACTCATTTATATAATAAATAGTAAAAATCTGTTGAATATATAATTCACTTTTAATAGTTTTATAACTGAGTGTCTGTAGGAACTGAAAACACGCTTCAGAGCGTGGTGGGTGAACGGTGGTGGTCTCGCATTCGGGAGGACGGCGGTTCGAATCCCCGTCCGGGCATCCAGATTTGGGTTTTACTTGGTTTATACAAATCACTCCAGGCGAATGCCGGGATGCTTCCTTCAAAAAGGCCATGTCCGAATTCCTTCCCGTTCCTTGTTCCCAGTCCCATCCCGCCTCTAATGACCTTAGCCGTGGACGAGGCGTAGAGCAATAAGTAAAAATAATACACGCTTTTAGATTTATGATGTTACAGTAGCAGAATACAACACACACTTCAGTGGAGTCCACAATGAGGGTTTAGTAGAAAGTACTGCCATAATTATTTTGCGCTTCCATTATTATTTCTTTCTTTTTATTTCCTCTAATAATTTTTTTCTTTTACGTTTCTGTACTTGTATGTTGAGTCTTATTAATAGTTTTTGAATATCTAACAGTTCTCTCTCGTGTAATTGTTTTCTTGTTTGTGTAATTTTATACTATAATTGCCATTTACTGCCATTTCTTATTTTAATTCTAATTAATTGGTGTAAATATTGATCGTTATGTCCAAAATGTTATTAATATACACCTGGGTAAGTTAATGGTCGGTAGAATTATTTTTAACATTTTTCTAGGCCCCGGGCTGAAAAAGGTTGAGATAGACCGATCTAAAGCAATACTTTGTATTCCAAGTTCCTTACGAAGAAAAATTTTAGAATTTGGAAACAAGTTGGAGCAAGTCACGAGTAAATTTGTTATTTCGAAATACGGAGAGGACTGATGTGGTAGGCGGGACAAAAGATGCGAAAGAAGATGTGGAACGCTGAAACCAGGAAGCGGTGAGAATCAGGCAGATAACCAGCCAACCAGACGGGCCAAATATCGACTGTTTGTGTTGGCATCCATTACGTTTACCCTCTCAGGGGGTTTGTCGCTTCAGGACGGACGATTGCGGCGTTTGAGCCCGGCTTTGATTGCTAGTAGTAACTACGAAAAACTCTGACGTTTCGTCAATGGATGTTCCGGACCAGTGGTACGCGCAGTAATCACAAAGATACAATTACGCAAACATTACTATCTCCAAAATATACTTTTTGTGACGTTTGTTACTGCATTAAAATTTAATAAATCCCGAAAAACGGATTTCATTTTATAAGGGGTACGCGAGGTTGAATTCTTTCATGGAGTGGTACTCGAGCAAAACTGATTGCGAAGCATTGCTCTGGGCAAACAACAACTCAAACCTACCTTGACGTTAAACGCACAAGAGCTACAGAAATTATGAGATGATGTGATGGGGAAAGTAAAAAACTCTTGTAGTGTTGTTATCGACGGTTCATTAATCTAAAATTAATGTTTCGTAAATGGCAGAAATCCTTCCCGTCCCTTTTTCAATCCCCTCCCAGCTAAGCTTTAAGCTCTGAGATATATATATATATATAAAGGTTCATTTTAGCTAAATTTGCAACACACACACACACACAAAAAAAAAAAAAATAGGGAGAGAGAAATAGCAGAGTACAAGTTACTCTCAAATAAAATAAATAGTTAAATCTTTAAAAAAATATAAATTAAAGGTTATTTTTGTAACTTGAGAATAATTGTTGTGGGTCAAGGACAAATTTTCACCAAAAAAGTATTTTTACCACATACATTTTTTTTTAAATCAGATTCATGAAATACTCCATCGAACAAAGCATATTATGATTTACCAATTTTATCAAAATAACTATTATTGTTATTTTGCGAGAACCATATACCCCAGAAAGATCGCTATACTTTTTCTGTAAACTTCTTACAATACTGTAAATGTAGAAAGAATTTTCGGATCAGTAGGTTCAGAAATGGAGGGAAATTAGATTTTTTTTAATCGTTTTTTTTTTTTTTGTCAAAGAGCTTGATACAGTACTGTTGCATCTAGCACACTCTCTACGGGACACCCGTGCCACCTGTTGAATATCATGACCGATTATGGTTACATGGTTGGAATCAGTGCGGAACAAGAATTATTATGCTTAAAAAAGAAGATCTGAAAGCATCCGAAATTTGTTAAAAACTAGAAACACGGTCAAGTGGCTATACGCTGCCAGCTTTTAAACATGTCCAAAGTCAGCACCGGCGCCACAACTTTCGAAGGGAGCGACCCCTTACTGGGAAGTGGTAGTCACCATACCAGTTGGGCTTGCTTTCCCTCGTTAGGGAGCGTGCATAAACCACGTAGCTCCATTTTGGCCTCCTGTGCCCCCCCCCCCCACGTAGCACGTAATTTTTTTCCTTTTGATTCCAGAAGACATTTTGTACTGTTTTCTCCTGTCAGACTATTGTAAATTACATACAGAGATAGTTAACTGAGGGAAATAAATATTCACATGCTGGTGTGTGTTCTGTTCCTCTGAACCCCCCACGTAGCCCAGCGTAGCCTTCCAGCCACTCCCCCCCCCCTACGGAGCCACGTAGTTTGTGCACGCTCCCTTAGGGCTCTATGCACGTTATCAGGCGTACTGTGTAATCGACGAAAGTAACAAAGAACGTTAAAATACTTTTTTTCCCCCTACTTACCTCGCTGAGTGATCCTTTATATACAAAAATACAGTCCGGGTACAGCCTTAACAAACCATCATCAACTCTTTGGCATACTTTACTCTGTCGTCTTTGGATTGAAAGCTTGTCGCAATCTGAACGCCATCACAGCATACTATGAAACGTTACTTATTTCACGCTTGTTTCTTTTGTTTAAACTTTGAGGTTAGATTCGCTCGACGTTTTTTGTTAATAAAGAACGAGCTCATTATATGTTTTAATTTAAATATAGAGCTCGTAGAATCTTTGTTTAAGAAGAACAAATATATGTTTGGATGTATCTAAAAATAATGAAAACATGTGTGCAAACAGAAAAAAATTCTATACAATATAATTTATTTTTTGCTATCCCCAAATACAAATGTAACTTTATTGTTAAAAAACTGTCCTGTTCCCAGCATTGGAAATTAACGGCATGTAAATTACTTCTGTTGTATTACTTTTGAATAAATAATACATTTGGCTTGAATTGGAGCTCTCCTAATACGGGGAACTTTCAACTCCACCGATACTTGCGTCGTCTTCCAGATCACTGGAGAAATAAAAGGACGATCAACATCGTTAGTCAAAGAGAAACGCTTGCTGTTTTACGGCCATATCTTGAGAATAACAGATGACGAATGACTAAGAACATCTGCGGTATCAGCAAATGGATGGCGACTAGATGGTAAACGGTTCCAAGAAACTTACAGTGATAAGCCAAGTTGAGTAGGTAACGGGGGAAGGTTTGAAAATCCTTCGTTTATTGGTGGGGGTGAAGGAATTGCGTTAGAATAGCTCTTCAATATGGTAGTGTAGTATCAATCCCGTAATTTGGATATCATTTTCAAGGAGTTTGCAGGTGTAGAAATGAGCATAGCTAGATTTGTTCTCTGAGTGGAGACTTTCCCGGCGTATCGATGCAACAGAATCTTCTCGGGTGTCCAGCCGGATGGTGGTGTAAAAACACGACGTTTCGACAGCTGACTCTGCTGTCTTCATCAGGTATCTGTTGTGTTCTCAGCTGACTGTCTCTGCCTCCGACTGTCGAGGCAGAGACAGTCAGCTGAGAACAACTACAAGATACCTGATGAAGACTGCAGAGTCAGCTGTCGAAACGTCGTGTTTTTACACCAACATCCGGCTGGAACACCCGAGAAGATTTTGTTGCATAGCTAGATTTGTTTGAAGAAATTGCTGCAGGATACAATCAGTAACTGATATGATAAAGAAGCTGGAATGGGATTCATTGGGACGATATCAGGAGGGTAAAGAGAGTCATGGGAGTGTACAAGACGTATGCTGGTGATGAGGCTTGGAAGGATATTGGTAGATGATTTAAGAGTAGCGCATTGAATGGAAGAGATGACCACGACCACAAGCTGACACTAAGTATCAGGCTTAAGAGAGTTTTAGTTTACTATTATTATTATTATTAATACACAGAGGAGTCACAGATTGGAATAAATTAATACATTACCAAGGGTAGTGATAAACAATTTACCAAAAACGCTGAAAGAATTTAAAAAAATTGCTCTGGTTGATACCACTACTTGCTGAACTCAATCGAAGAGAAAAGTAGACTGAAATTTCCTTTTGGCTAAAGGAAACAACCTTCACTGAAATTTCGTGAACTGCCAACGACGATTTTGACCGTTTTGTGGCTACAGTGCGACATAATGGAGACTAGTGGAGTAGGCGAACCAGATCGGACTGTGCGAATTCAGGCAATTGGCGTTCACTTGATCCCTGAAACACGTTGCGCCAGCTGAAGCAATGGCACCCGAGTATAGTGGAGTTGGCGGTGCCAAACAAGCCCGACAGATTGTCTCATTAATCTGGGAGCGGAGATTATGGTAATGACCGAGGCTGTTGTTCAGCTGATTGCCTAAGTGTCTTCCGAGATACGGCGTTCCTTCCCCGTCAGGCGTCGAGGCTGAATGGACAAACATGTTTCTCCGGCCACCGCCGCTGCCCACCAAGGTTGCCGCGAATTTCGGGACAAACGTTGGGTACTGTTGCTTATAATTCGGCCTCATACAGAATTTCGCAACGTTTTCGTCCAGTTAGAGAATTCCCCGCGGTGCTACTTGGCTTTGCCTAAAGAAAACTTTCGTAAGGGACGTCCAATATTTTTTTTTTTTTGCTGTCGTCAGTCTTTTCACTGGTTTGATGCAATCCTCCATCCCTTCCTATGTTGAGCTAACCTCTTCATCTCTACATATCCCTTACAACCCACGTCCTCAATTATCTGCTTCATATATTCTAATCTCTGTCTTCCTCTACAGTTCTTACATTCGACTGTTTCCTCCACTAACAAATTAACCAATCCTGCATGTCTCAAAATATGACCTACCAGCCTGTCTCTTCTTTCTGTAAGCTTCTTCGACAAACTTCTTTCCTCACCCATCATTTCCAAAACTCGTTCATTTCTTACTTTGTCTGTACACTTAATTTTCAGCATTTTTCTGTTGCACCACATTTCAAATGCTTCAATTTTCCTTTACCGGTATTTTTAATGTTTCACTACCGTAAAGTGCTGTACTCCACACATAGAGTTTTAAAAAGTTTTATCTAATTCCTAGATCAATATTTGAGACTAAGAGATTTCTCTTTTCATAAAGGCTCTTTTTGCTAGTGCTATTCTGCTTTTAACATCATTTCTGCTTCGGCCATCGGTTGTAATTATGACTCCTAAGTAACAGAATTCACTTCTCCAATTGCATCCGATCCTATTTTTATATTTAATCTACTAGTATTGGTATCATTTTTGATACATTTCATCACTTTAGTCTTGCTTTGATTTATATTCAGTCCAAAATCTTCCTTCAGTATTTTGTTCATGCCATTCAGTAATTTCTCAATGTTCTCAGTCCTTTCTGCTAACAAGACAATGTCATCAGCAAATCGTAGCATACTGATTTTTTTCTCCCTGAAAACTTATGCCACATGGAAATTTTTCTTTGACTTTCTTCATTGCTTCTCCTACATACAAGTTGAATATTAACTGGGATAGACTACAACCTTGCCTCACACCCTTTTTAACTGAAGCTTGTCTCTCATGATTCTCTACTTTTATTACAGCCACTTGATTCTTATATAGTTTATAAAGTATTCTTTTATCTCGATACTTTAGACCTGACTTCTTTAAAATTTTGAACATCTTGTCCCACCTAACATTAACAAAAGCTTTTTCTAAATCAACAAATGCCATAAAAGTATCTTTTTAATTACGTGAGTTGAAATAGGGGAGGGGGAGGGGGTCCGTAGAAATCTCACGACACTTATGGGGTGGGGGGTTGTCCGGAATTCCGAAAAATGCCTCACGTAAATAATTGACACTCCCTAATCATATTCAGCTTCTTATTAATAACTAGCTTAAAAGCCTTTCAAAAAACATGAGCTGAACGCTGTGTTCATGGCACGAGTGAAATCAAATAAAATTAAAAATAAATCTTAACAACTAACATTGTGCCCCGCAGTGTAAATTTTAATCCTGTTCCAGGCCGCGTAGATCGCGAAATGTGGAACTGCTTTGGCTGAAGTATTTCAGTAATATGGCGCTCATAAAAATTTATCAGGTGGTATCGGAGACAGGACGGCCAGTTCCCTTCCTTGCTACCGGACAGGGTAATCTACAGTTCAGCGTGGAATCGGAACCTCGGAAGTGTTCTATCTTGCTTTACATACAGAAACTTTTTCAGAGATAAAGGCCACGTCGAGACATCTACTCGAAGCTCTCTATCTCGAGTCAGACACCTTCACCCCTGATCCACCAGGTCGCCGTCCGTGCCTCATGTGCTCCCACTATACTCCTCGCCAGCTTGTCGTCTTCCAATCGTTCCCATACCAGTTACCAAGTGTGTTAACAGAAAATCTTATCTGTCCTTTGCAATTCCTCCATCTCCTGTAAACAGTGTCAGAAAAATACGTTTAGATTCTTTTGGAGCGGGTTGCTCACAACGAAACAATTAAAAATGTCCATATATGAATTTAATCCTTCCTTTTTGAGTTTTTGATGAAAGAACAGTTTAGAATGACGCATTATATGTTTGACATATTGAAGTTGTTTAAATGTCGTAACAAATGTTCAAAATGTCCTTCGCTTGCTTAACATACGCATTCACTCGTCGGATCATGGACTGTCCCACAGTTTTAAATACTTCTGGAGGTGCTCTAATGTTTTGCAGACGTCCATGACCCGTCGATGCGTCTTCTCTGTGTTGGGAATGTCTACGGCATTCAGGGACTGCTGTCAGGGGAACGTGGTCCTCCCCTACCTGTCAGCTAGTACATGGCGAACCCTGTGGAAGGCCCCATCACGCGTAAACCACATGTTTCCTCGTATTTGCTGCTGCTGCGGGCACAGACGTTTATCGTTTGGATAGTACCTTCAAACGCGTTGGATCTACACTTTCATCAAAAACGAAGGTTTCATATGAACTGTTTATATGAACTTTTTCATTATTTTTGTGTGAGCTAGCCGCCTCCAGAGTTTGTACAAGTATTTTTGAGACATCCTGTAAAATACTCATAGTTTTGCTCCCGTAACGTCAAAACATATTCTACGGTTATAAGCTGTATCCGCATACCTCCCTACCTTTCATTTTGAAACAACACTAAACTATTTATGAATGTTTCTCGGGAAACCAACCGAGTAAGGCTATTATTTAAACAGTTAAACTACACCTTAAGATGGCGAAGGAGGTTTGTATAGCCGAAATATTGTGTTTAAATAATAGTATTACTCGGTCGGTTTCCCTAGAAACATTCTTAAATATACAATGCTGAGAAAAACTGGTTCATTTATAACACTAAACTGCTTTGTCTCCTCGCAGTTGAGTATAAGTAACGATATGCTTAGTCGACGGCAGTTCGTATGATCGCGTCTGACCCGCCGCCGTCCCATCGCAGCAACTGGTCTAACGGGCTCAATTGAGTTGTTCTCGCGGTGATTGCTGGGTCACGGGGAGGGTGAACAGGCACTCTGAAGGAACGCACCACGCGGAGACACAAGTACGTGGAACCAATAGACGAAACAGAAAGAAGTTGTAAGCTACCGGTGTGACACATTTTCCCCGTCTAATCAGCATTTGGTGCAGTCATCATTACTGTTGGTTGTACCTGAAATCGAGTAGTAGTTTGTGGTGAGGTCACCTCTTCCCTTGTATGCACCACTCATAATCAGACCAATATCCTTCCAAGCCTTATTGACAGTACACTCTTTGTGCACTCCCATTACTCTCTTCATCTTCCTCCTATCTTCCAATGGATTCCTTTCCAGCTCCTTCACCACATCAGTTACTGATTGTGTTCTGCGGTAATTTCCAGATACAAATCTAGCAGCCCCCCTTTGCACCCTCTCAAACTCCTACATTTGATACCCAAAATGTGGGTTCCGCACTACACCATTATATTCAATCAATGATCTGACCAAAGTTATGTAGCCCAAGAGCTTCATCTCAATGGTACATCCCATCATCACTCTCTCCAATAAATGAAGAGTTTTGCAACTTCTCTCCACCACCTGCCTAGTTCAGATTTCTATAAAATGTTATGCCCAGTTATTTACTACAAAGGTCTTCAACAAGAAATACTCTCTGTACCTGACGAGTGTAAAAAAATGTTTTTTATTTAATTTTTTGACCAAATACTAATTCTATCTTCATTTTAGCTTGGCATCTGTCATGTTGACGTCAAACCTAGGTATCGTGTCGAGATCTCCCTACAGCTGTCCAGTCTTTTTGCATTTTGATATAACGCCTTCATTCACTGGAGGAAGTGGTGATGGGATGTAGTAGTGAAATCAAGCTCTTGGGCTACCATCTGCGAACAACGTAACTTGTGGTTGTAAGCCACCAACACAATCATTCATTACAATAATTAACAGCAGTGGTCCCAATACAATACTCCGTGACACTCCCACTTGTATTTACTTCCCCTCCTTATCTTTTACAATTTACGAAAGTTTTCGTCACTGTGAAGATTGAAACTGAAAAGCTATTTTCGGTACCTGGCTGTTGTCCCCACCTTCGGTCTGTAGTCGATGTAAACATCAGCATATTGCCCAACATGTGCCCAGCGTTATCACTACCAAATTGCTTGCGTTCAGCAGTACGACGCAAAAGGAACGAATTTTATCCTCTTTAGACTGCCCTGCTAGGCTGTTCATGCCCTCATTTTGGGACTGGTTAGGGGGCGTCCATAAATTACGTGAGGTGAAATGGGGGGGGGGGGGGTCCGGCGAAATCTCACCAAGTCTCACCAAGGGGGGGGTGGGACAGCGGAAATCTCACTTGCGGTTATTGAAATTTTTGTTGGACTGTAGAGCTAAAAAAAAAAAGGATTACAAAACACGCGATAGTTGATTTTAGGGGGGTCATTTAATCGAAAAGTGGCTTTGGAAGGGCGAGACCTAAAAAATCTCAAAAATTTGCGAGGGCGATTTTTAGGGGGGGGGGGGTCCTCACGGTCCAGATCTCACCAGAAGGGGGGAGGGGGTCGGACCAGGTCTCACGAAGTCTCACCAGAAGGGGGGGAGTCCTGAAATCCGGAAAACACCTCACGTAATTTATGGATGCCCCCTTAGCTGACTTATGCGCATCAAATTGCAGTTGTTACAGGACTCCGTGCGTGGCTTAAACGAGAGAGCTTGACTGTCGCAATACACTCTGCAGGTCCTCATATTGTAGTGATTGCTGGACAGTTTCGTTCCTATGCAGGAAGGACAGTCATCACTAAATACCTAAACCACTCCATTTCTTTCTTCTTGTTCCCTGTAGGTCGTCACGACATTCGACTGTTGCGTTTGTGGAGAGCATCGATTGTTATGCTGTGCTGGTCCTTCTTTGGTGGGTTATCCTGGAACCTCCTGGCGGTTCCCTCAGATCCTTGGTCACTCCTTTCAGTCACGACGCTTGGTTCTTCTTTATCGCCATCGTGACAAGCAGGTTGGGCAACCTGACACGATGCACCCTGAAGACGTGTCCACTCGTCTCTTACATCCCATGCCTGTGAATTAGCTGTTGATTGTGTCGCCTTTTGCGCTCGTTCCCTTCCTTGACTGGTCCCAGTATGTTCCTCATTATCTTCCCTCCTGAATTTCGAATTTGTCCCTGAATCTGCTAGTATTAAATATTAGACTTTGCGAGGCATACAGGGTGTCAATAACCTCGATGTCGACGCGCCGTAAAGCGACAATAACAACAGCAGCGAGGCTTGTAAGGGGAGATGATTTTTCTGTAATTTGGAGCTGCCCCTCCCTCTTGGTGAGATTTGGTGAGACCTGGTCGGACCGCCCCCCTCCCCCACCCTAAACGTGAATTCATCCCCCATAACCTTTATTTGTCTCTGTGCATAGTAAGCTGGCTATTATCTTCGCTGCAAGTTGACGTTTGTTCTGTTCAGGTCTCTTTGTAGTTGTTTTGTATTTATGTGATCTTTAAACACTGTAACATCTAACTGTAAAGCGGGAACAGAATGATGCGTGATTATTGTTGCTGGAGTCCCGTGAATCAGCAGGTGAGAGGTTGAGCGGAGGTGTGTCCCAGGCCCAATGTGTGGGGCCTCGAGGAAGGTCGCCACCGCTACAAACAGCCCGCTGGCCGGGGAAATTGGAGGGCAGTGGCCACAACAACCCACGTCACCAACCCACCTGCTGCGACTGGCTGGATCGAAGGGACACGCTCACTGCACGCTGGCTGGAGTCCTTGAACTTTGACTTTTCCTTCAATACGTGTTTTTAAATCTTCAAGGGCCTTCACGGGTCCTTACGGTTATGAAGGAGATGGGTCGAAATGGTTATGGAAGACAGGGGGTTAATATAGAAAAGTTTCTTGATTGTATAGGGCGTATATTGTCAGTGGCGGATCTACAGGTTGCCGCTCCTTCAAACATGAATTTGCCGCGCGGGGCAAGCGCCACGGTTTGACCTCTCTAGATGAATGGATAGATGCTGTTAGAATATAGACTAGGGGGCGCGGCTCCCCAACTGACGAGGAGGGGGGGGGGGAGTTGCGAGGTAGATTCGCCGCCCATGAGGACTATAGGGTCTACCCTAGCTCTACACCGGCGGAAGTACAGTACCCCCTACGCCGCTTCTTAAAGGTGAAAACCTTTGTTCTAACATCACATACACAGTGACTTTCCCCTGAGGTGTCATTGTTGGTAGTGAAAAGCAGGCATTTACCTTATTAATAATAAATTTCGCGAGGGGGGAGGGATTTTTCTTTTGATGGAAGGGGGAATAGTACCGAATTTTTTTGGAACGTCTATGTTAGAAGATTTAGTAGTAGTACATCTAAGAGAAGAGAAGAGGTGACCATGACCACAAGCTGGCACTTGCGAATAAAGTGCCGAGGTAAATGCTAAACCATTCACCAAAACACGCAAACATTTAAGATTAAAATTTATAAAAGGCAATAGTCAGTGGCCATGGAAATTAGACTAAACAATTTAGAAAAATAAGCTAAGTGGAAAGTACATGGTTAGGGAAATTTGTGATTGGAGAAAATTCTCCGTAGCGACTGCAATTAAATTAATTTTTCTATGTGAAGTACCCTAAGATTCGGCTGCATGATTTCTACGTCCATCTACTTTTTGATTGAAATGCAGTTTTTATGTATGATTATTAGTACGCAGTATAAGGCTTTGCAGAGTTACTTCTCAAAATATGGCCGGGAGTACTCTCAATTAAATTGTGACAGCGTTAGCGAGAAAGACTTAGCGCACCGTCTTATGGGCGATGCAGTGCGCTATTTCAGCAGTTGGCAATCCCTACTTGCGACCACTTGTAAAAAGGCAACGCAAACTTTTAAAGTTCTTTGCATGTCTCTATTTGAAATGAATTTAGAAAATAAATAAATTTTGGAAATTTGATTAAGAGTACTTGCGTCCATATTTTTTATAGGCAAGCCGGCAGAACCGTATTCTGCTATTAATAATTGTGCATAAAGATGGATTTGAGTTAAAAATACAGATGGACGTAGAAATCATGCAGTGGGATATTTGACTTTAAGTAGTGCAGAATTGGTAGGAGGCTTTTTAAAACGGCCCAGTCACTGTTGAGAAATTCGTTTTCGCGTTTGTGTCCAGTTGTTAGTAATAATTTCCTCTTGAATGTCACTGCTACTCAGGAACTCGTTGTTTGACTAGACCGAGTTTACCAGGCATGTCAACTACTGGTGCTGTTTGTTGCGTTACCCCCCGTGTTATGCCTCACATCTGCAACTCGCGCTGAGGAACGAAGGTACTACATACATTATTTATTGGGTTTCCGTAACACCAGAGGCTACTCGGAGATGCGTTGTGTAAACACCGCCCCAGTGACCCCATTTTGGTAATCTTGTGAAACGTTCAAATATTTTTTGTTTTTACTGTAGATATTTCAGTAACACGAGGAGTGTGACATTATCTTAGCCGACCCGATAAGTTCGAGTGCACCCTTTGGAGATAACAACTCTTCTGTCTGCCAGACTCCACTTACTTCTTCCAGTCCGGTGGTATTATCCATGAAATTTCTGCGGAAGATATTCCATCGGCCACTTCCTTCCTGAACATAAAGCTTGAGGATTCTTTTAGAAATGATGCTGCAAAATGTACTTGTCGTAGGATATGAATATATGTGGTTTGTGTGTATGGGAAATAGAACTTGACCCGTTTCCAGTGGCGGATCCAGGATTTTGGTTTGGGGGGGGGGGGGCTTGAGTGGATTTCGTTTGGGGGGGGGGCTTGAGTCATGCTAACCTTAAAAAATTCAGTAGAGCTAAAAAAAAAAGTCTCCAAGTCTCAAAAAATTGGACCTAAATACTTTTGCGGGAGGGGGTTCCAGCGACGTCTGCGCGCAGGTGTCAGTTTTGGCAGACATATCTCTTCTACATCTACATCTACATATATACTCTGCAATTCACAAAATTGTGAGTGGCAGAGGGTACTCATCACCAAAGCTAATCTCTTTGTTGTGCATTCCAATCGCTAATGGTACGAGGGAAAAAAGAATTCATATAAGAATCATTGCGGCACCTTATTTCTCTAATTTTATCTTTCCTGTCCTTCCGGCTCAAATAGGTTGGTGGACGAAGTATTTCACTACACTCGTGAGTGAAAGTGGGAGTACACATGTTTACCAATAACTTTAAACGAAACGTGCGTCGTCTGTCTACCAGAGACTCCCAGCCTAGTCCTACTAATCAGTTCTGTGACGCTTTCAAATGAACTGTAGCAAGCGGTCACGAATCGAGCGGCTCTTCTCTGTACTTTCTGTATACTTTCGATCAACCCCTTACGAAACGGATCCCAAATGGCACAACAATAGTCCAAATGTGGACGCACAAGAGATTTGTACGCCATCTCCTTTGTTTGTTCATTACAATTTTTCAATATTCGACTTATGAATCGCAGCCTAGAATTAGCTCTACCTACCAACGAATTAATGTGTAAGTCCCATTTCATGTTCCTTTGTACTGTTACTCCCAAATATTTCATAGAATCGACCATATCAATAACTGAATTGTTTAACTCGTATTTCTGAACAATTGGATTCTATTTGTTAGTTATGCTCATTGTCTTGCACTTTTTACAATTTAGCGTAGATGCCACTCAGCGCACCATGCCAAATAATATCCAGATCACGCCTGAATTTCTAAGTCAATCGGCCAAATTCCTTACTTCCATATAAATAACAGCATCATCAGCAAACAATCTAAAAAGGCTTTTCACTTTGTCTCCGAGATCGTTTATTAAAAATTAAAAAAAGAAGTGGTCCTATTACACATTCTTGAGGTACCCCCGATGTAACATCTAGACTAGAAGAACGTTCTCCTTCAACGACGACATACTGCGACCGACCAGTTAGAAAAATCCTTTATCCATTCACAAAGCTGATCCGATATACCGTACGCTCGTAGCTTCGCTAAAAGGGCGGTTGTGTGGCACAGAGTCAAAGGCTTTCTGAAAATCTAAAAAAATGGCATCTACTTGTGAACCTGCATCAATAACTTTCATTACGTCGTGTGTAAATAGGGCCAGCTGTGTTTCACATGATCTTTTCTTCCGAAATCCGTGTTGATTTGTTGTAAGCAAATTATTATCGTCTAGAAATTTCATAATGTTCGAGCATATAATATGCTCCATAACTCTACTACAAACAGATGTTATAGATATTGGACGATAGTTTCCAGGATCACTTCGATCACCTTTCTTGAAAATCGGAGTTACTTGCGCGATTTTCCAGTCTGAAGGTACTTTTCGCTCTTCTAATGATTTACTGAATATATCAGACAGAAATGGGCCGATTTTCCGCCG
>JARYHS010009186.1:265074556-265128433 GCA_031002005.1 Vandiemenella viatica
TTTGTCTCCTTTTACTTCAGTAAACCAACCAATTTGTGTCTTGGGATTCTAATAAAACCAGTCAAACAATTTTTTTTGTCAGTAGTCTTTTTGTACTCATTCGCACCTCGTGTCCTTAGAAATCAGTTCTCCTTTTCCAGATAGTATCCGAAAGTTTTTCAGTTTTCGTATATAACTCTTTATTACTCCATTTGATCACCGAGCGTGGTGGGTGACAGTAACACTCTCGCTACTTTTTTTTTTCCTATATCTACAGTCCAACATAAATTTACAAAACCTCACATGGGATTTCCGTCTATCCACCCTCCCCCTTGCTGAGATTTCGCCGGACCATACCCCTCCCCCCCCCCCCTTATATTTCACCTCGCGTAATTTATGGACGCCACCTAAGACAAAAAGCAAAAAAAAGGTCAGTTTTGTCCATCCTTTCCGTTTATTTATTTTTCGGGCTTGTGTTGCTGCCACTGTGCCAGGTGAACACCCTGCCTGGTAGGCCGTTACCCGTAGTGCCCGCTCGCTCGACACCGGAGCCGACTCCGTGTGTCCTATCGACCGCCACCTCCCGGTAATTACCCTAATTAGTGGCAAACACTAGCTTTCCCAATCAATACGGCTAAGTGGGGGGACACTTAATCACTTGTTTACACCTCCGTAGCCACTTACTTGTGCGTGCCTCGCTTTCGGTCGTGTAATGTTTTCAGATTAATGTTGTTTGGATTGATTATAATGTGCAATGAGAATAAGGTAAGTAAATATTTTTTTCACGGAATATTAACAGATACGCCCCGCTATGTTCAATCACCAGAGGAAATCGTTTTAGTTGTATGCAAATACCGCATTTCAAGATGGAAATTGCACAAGGAATTTTTCCTAATGGCTTTTACGAAATTAGTCCAGGTCGCATTGTAACCTAACCACGACCGTTAGGAAGGAAACAATCAATTTAGGCTGATATGATTCCTGTATCGACAATATTCTGCTATTATATTTTATTTTTGTAGTATGGCAGTGTTTTGCAGTTGAGCAGCCGCTTCATATTTGTGGCACGTTTTGGTAAAATGTGAATGGGGGATGAAGAATACATTATATTGAACCATTAATTCAAGCTTCAAGAGGTCAGTACCATTTTTTGACGGGTGGAGAAAGTCTTGCAATCGCCCTGTTTCATATTTTATTCTGAAACGCCTAAGAAAATCCTTGAAATATAACAAATCGATAAATGACTTGTATGTTCCTGTAAAAGAAACTTTTGTCGAGCTACTTGGTGGTTTACTGTCAGAAGTTAGGTTGTTTACAGATTCCATAATGCTATATAGTAGGTCCTAAACAGTAGAGGACTGTAAACAGCTGCAGGGGATCTGGGTAGGATACATAGCAGGGTACGTCAACTTGGTATGAAGATAAATGCAAAGAAGAGTCAGCTTATTAGGTACACAGATAAAAAACTAAAGGTTGATTATTAAAAGGGGAAGGGGGGAATAATTTCTTATTGCATACTTGAAATGTAAATCCCACGGCATAACTCAACTGCGCAGGGCATATTGGACAGGTAGTAGGAAAAGCTTTCAGTCGTCAGACCATTGCTTCGATATTGCGGTGTTGTATGGAACGCACATGCAGGAGTTGGGGAGGGGAGTACAGAAAGGGCTGCTAGGTTTGTCTCTGGAAATTACCGCAGAACACAATCAGTAACAGATATGATTAAAGAGCTGGAATGGGAATCTTTGGAAGACAGGAAGGTGAAGAGAGTCATGGGAATGTATATTTGCGATGGTGCGTAGAAATATATTGGTGTAAAAATTAGGAGTAGTGTATGGAAGGGAAGGGATGACCATGACCAAAAGCTGGCACTCGATTCCTGGCATAATACTGTGGGAAGATTTTCTTTCGTAGGTAAGGGTGTCAGTGATTGGAATAAGTTACGAAGAGAAGTGATGAATAATGTACCAAAAACACTGAAAGAATTTAAAGTTGAAATGTAGAGGGGAAAAGTAGCAGGGTACAGGAAGGGCGAGAAAATGGTGTGTAGGGAAATTGCCACCGGAGCGTGCGTTTCATCGCAATTATATTAAACTAGCCCGTACCCGCGACTTCGTACGCGTGGATTAAGAATTTTTTTGCCAGAATTAAATATAGAAAGTTGTTGGTAACGAAGGATTGGTCGCAAACAATATCGAGTCGGAATAATATGTCAGGAAAGCTAACACTATATCATTGTACCGTCGAACCTGTCTGTTGAAGAGAATCAATTTCCAACATATTTCTGTCACCATTCGATAAGGTCTCAAAATTTCGTGACTACAACTGTAAATCATACTGGAAAAATATCCTGTGCCCTTCATACACATTTCCTTATAAAATTCCATCACAACGATATAGCCATTTAGTCGTCAAAACATTGCTGAAACATTGCTGAACTGGACTGGCCTGAACACAATGCAACACCTTTGGGATGAGTTGTAGCGTTGACTTCGCTCCAGACCCCAGCCTAACTACTTTCTCTGGTTTCAGCTCTTGAGGAGGAATCGACCACCCTACCTCCACAGACAGACACGCCATTTAAAGTATGCCCACCGAGCGTGGTGGGTGAACGGTTAACGTTCTGGCCTCGCATTCCGGAGGACGTGGGTTCGAATCCCCGTCCGGGCATCCAGATTTGGGTTTCCCCAAATTACTCCAGGTTAATGCCGCTATGGTTCCTTCAAACTGGTGTGATCGAATTCCGTCCCGTTCCTTGCCCTCAGTCCCATCCCGCCTCTAATAACCTCGACGTCGACGAGGCGTAAAACCATAAGTTAAAAAAAAGGAAAGTGTCCCCAGCATAGCTGAAGCTGTCATTAAGGCAAAGGGTAGACCAACCCCATATTAACGACCAGTAATAGACTTTACCTGTGTCAGGTTCCCTTTAACATAGTGTTAATGTCGGCTGATGGCCAGAGAGACGTGTTGCAAACCCGGAGACCAAGAAGGAAACGCCGGCACGGGAGGAAACCGAGAGGACCATTTTGACGACTACCTCATGACGATAGTATAATTTATTTCTTGTAACTGTTCTTTCAAACTTTTCTACCACAGCGATTGAAGCAATATTTTTATTTTGACAGTTTACTTTGCTACCAGATAATGGTCCTATCAATCGTTCGACCCTGTTAGACCTTCAGTGTGACTTACTGCTTTCTGCTGATGAAAGATTTGAATCCTGGTCAGTAAAGCCTTGATCCCCGTGAGAGCGCTGTTATTTCAGACTTGTACCGCTAAACTGCCGCATTATTTGTCGATGGCTTTAAGAGGCTCGCATCTGTCTCTAATGCCAGCTTGTCCTTCAGGTAATAAGCAGGTATGTAGAAGGTAACTTTTTACGTCAAACGGGCAGGCATGCTGGGAAAACCCAGCGGAACAGGAGTTCAGAGGCGCGGAACAGGTCTCGCCAAACACAAGTGTCCTTCGCGTGGGTCGCCAACATGGGAAGCTGACAAACCGCAGGTAAACAACCGCGGTGACGAGAGGCTCGAACGTGAGTAGAGAAGCGATATCATATTCTATACCGTCCGTTATAGAATAAGAAAACTACTCGACCGATTTTCGTGCGGTTTATTGCAAAATGATCTGCGTTGTCAGGAGAAGGTTTAAAGATATTGAAATCATCGGACCTTTAGAAAGAAACGATCACTCACCCACAAGAAGAATTGGTTCAGTGAGTACGCCAGTTGGCTTATTCCAGTGGTACTCGTACAGAATAAATCGCATCGTCTGGAAATCCGGGGACTCTTTTGGATGGTTGTCGGATGTCACATTCAGCTTTTAAATTGCCATTGAATATACAAAACAGTGAAATATCAACTTGCAACATTTCAAAAACGTCAGGAATGAATAGAGTACTCCAGCAATCGAGATAATATGGCATGAATGCACAATGATGCATAGAAAATATTCTGAAACATTGGACCGAACATTGCAAGACTTACGTGGAAACGAAAGGTCGTTCGGTGCTGCGCTAATATTATTAGCAGGTGATATTCGACAGACATTACCTGTTATTCTACGTTCAACACCAGCTGATGAACTAAACGCATGTTAAAAAGCATCAGTTTCCTGGAGACATGTTTTCGTTGACTGCAAAAACCTACATTAAATTACAAAATGACGCTTCTGCAAAACATTTTGCGATAAAATTATTGGACATTGGACATGAGAATTATTTCATGCGTGCTACCGTGTAAAAAAACCAAGGGATTTGTTTGTATGCATGCTCATGGAACCACTACAATCATTATGTATCCAATAGCATTGCAATGAACTTGAAATTGAATTAAACAGTAATGACAATTTATGTAATACAAAAAGTGATATCAGACTCTCAATTTGTTCACGTAATGTATATATTTACTCAAATCTTGCAATGGCGAACCATTTCCGGGAAAGCTAATGTGCATATAAAATTAGATGACACAAAAGTATCACACGAAATACTATCTCACATACATTGAAATTCAGTTTTCTTGGTGCTCTGGGCGAAGCCGCGTCAGGCCTCTGATGATAGCGACAGTAGCATGGCTGAAACGTTAGGTTTCGAAAAAACCACGCGGTTCCACCAGAAGAATCAAACGCTCTGGCCTCGCATTCGGGAGAACGCCGATTCGAATCCCCGTCCGGGCATCCAGATTTGGGTTTCCCTAAATCACTCCAGGCCATAGTCATATTCCTTCCCGTTCTTTGTCCCCAAGCTCCAACCGGCCTCTAGCGACCTCGATGTCGATGAGGTTTAAAGCAGTAAGTAAGTTAAAAAAAATAATCAAGAAAATGCAGTCAACGACCGAAGAAGTCACTAAAATGACATCTTTATTTTGCATAGGTTGGTTCAAATGCAGTTGTGTGTTACGTAAGAATTACTTGGACTAGAGCAGCTGCCAATACGGCAGTGTTTATGTTTTTGTTTGAAGATATGTTGATTATTTTGAAATGTTGCCCACCACATTCTCTGAATCATTGTCCACTTCTCAGGATGGGAGAATATACCGATTCATCAGCCCAAGTAACGGCCTAAAAGCAGCCTACAACAAGGGGGCATGTGAAATGTGGAACCTAAATATCGATTCCGATAATTCTACTCGGTGCAACTATTTATGTTTGCTTATGTTCTAAACTGCATCCAAGTTAAAATTCAACACAATACGAAGAACTTTGTCATAAAATTACGAATCCTGAATGTCGTATATCTTAATTTTTTTCTGTACTTATGTCTCTCTCTCTCTCTCCGTTCTGGCCTCGCATTCGGGAGAACGCGGGTTCGAATCCCTGTTTGGGCATCCAGATTTGGGTTTTCCATGTTTTCCCCAAATCACTCCAGGCGAATGTTGGGATGCTTCCTTCAAAAGGCCGTGGCCGAATTCTTTCCCGTTCCTTGCCCTCATTCCTTTCCCGCCTCTAATGAACTCGATGTTGTGAGGTGTAAAGCATGCATGCGTATGCTCTCTCTCACAGAGAGAGAGAGGGGGGGGGAGGGGGACTGCAACATAGTCTGTCTGGGTTTGCAGCCAGATAGTTTCATAACAAGATGACAGCGTTTCGACAACGTCCTCTGTTATCTTCATCGGGTTTCTTGCTATCGAGAATCTAGAAGTTCACCGCCAGACAACAGCAGACAAACATACCATACATATGTATGGTCGTAACCCATCCTGTCAATAGTATGCAAGACATTCCTATTGCACTTTTCTGAGTTAAGATTTTTTAAAACTGGCTTAATGTCGGGATTCGAATTGACTATCTAATTTTGTTGGTCTGACTCTAAAACTAATGCAGGAGAACTTAGTATTGTATTTACATGGGACCTAACTAACAGGGGATACATAATTAATACTATTGATGGGTATATGTCCACTGAGGGGCTGTATGAGCGTCATACGACAGCAACCGGCCAACGGGCGTCGTGGCTCTGTACGCGGTCCGTTCCGTCCTGTTAGAGTACTGAAAGCGCCGATTCTCGATAGCAAGAAGCCTGATGAAGTCAACACAGGAGGTCGTCATCTTTTATGACACCATCCGGCTGCAGACCGAGGATTACTATGTTGCATTTACACGCCGGGAAAATCTCCGTTCACACACACACACACACACACACACAGAGAGAGAGAGAGAGAGAGAGAGCTTTAATGCCAACTTGAGAATGTGTAAAAAGTGTCATAAATTTACAAAGTGAGAAACAGTGAGACAACAGTACAGTAAGTGATTTGTGTATGTGATGTTTCTTTGTTTAATTATATATAACAGTATCTGTGTGTGAATATATGTTACTCAAATTACTAATTTATAGTATATATGTATATTTCTGTAAAAAAAAAAAAACACTAACACGTATCAAATACATTGTTACACATTATTAATTTAATTATGTAACTAACTAACTTTAGTGAAATTTGATAAGTTTATGTGTTACAAATTAGTTTTATATCCTGAACAATATTTAGCTATTATTTTCAAACTATAATTTTATCTTATGTACCTCTTGTAATATATTGGAAATACTCATATGGGCCCAGAATAGAAACTAGGTGCTGGGCTATTATGTATCAGGATATAAAAATAAAAAAAATTCTTTGAGAGAAAAAAAATCTTCCAGTTTACAACGATTTTAGATAACGAGAGCTCATCTTATTCTTTGCATGTTCTCGGCCATATTTTAAATGATTACTGTATTATTTGTAGAATGTCATATCTCACGTTATTCCATGTTGAAGTCTTGTTTAAAGTGCTTCAGGAGTTTGAAATAGCTGCACGAACACTTTCGTAAGAAGTTTAATTATAATTCGTCGTTCCAGGCTTGGATGTTCTTCTACTTGACTCTCAGACGAATGACTGCTTGCTTAATGACGGTAAAGAGTTAGTACTTCTTTCCGACAGTGATACTGGCGTAGCTATTTAAATTCGAACGACTCCCGCATTAATTAACTTTCATTTCGAAACAATGTAAAGTGAAGTAATTATTGTCATAGTGAACTCTAGCAGAGTCACGTGTGGAGAATAGTGTTGGTGCTTTCCGCCAGATGGCAAAATGCAGGAGTTCCTCCAAGTATCTCACTAGATGACAGTGTTTGCGAATACTAAGTTACACATATTATACAAGTGGTAAAACAGTAGTGCAATTTTGTTATTAAAAATATACTTTTTAAATTGGAAATGAAATATTTTCTATAGAAAGAATTTGTATCAACTTGAAATTTAGAGAACTCGAAAACTTTTTCCTGCCACGAAAACAAAAAGATATACTTCCAGGGCCACAAGCATCGTTAAACTGTTGTTCCGATATTGTTCAGGTGTGTTTATTTGATTTATTAAAATATATTGACAAATACACATTATTTTTTTAATAGATGTCGGAAAGCAGTATCAGGAATGCTTTAACTGATATAAAAATGTGAGCGTAGAAGTTCTTGAATAATTATCTTAAATCATAGCAAATACAATTTTTTTTTGCTTAGGGCTTTACATATCGTCCACGTCAAGGTCATTAAAGGCAGGAGGGATTGGGGGTAGTAAACCGGAAGCCCTTTACGAAGGAACCATTGTTGCATTCTCCTGGAGCTTTTTCTCGAACCCATGTAAAACCAAAATCTGGATGGCCGGTCCGAATTTCTGTGGTACTAATTAAAAATTCACCCGATAGAAAAACTACCCTCAATATGGTAATTATTCACAGCTTCCGCAGTACATTGTGTGAGCTGTTATTTAGTAGACCCTAACGTCTTCCTTTCCCTTGGTATGGATGTCCCCTGTTCTATTAAAGCCCCCAATACACGATCAGACAATCTGCGCAGTAACTGTTCTTGTGCAATATCATCTCTGTGCAAACTTTGGTCATTCGCGTCTCAATGGCCTGAGAAAACTGCAGTCCATTTAAAAAAATTCTGGAGGCGATGCTCGACACAAAAGCTGCTTTTTTTGCTATAGTAATTCCTTGGTTGACAGAAAAGAAAAGCCAAAACTAAAAAAGGATTTGTATGAGGAAATGGTTGGGTAAAAGGAGTGAATGTCTCTTGTTCCCTTTAAATTGCCCCTCATATCCGTATTAGCTCTTGACAGCGACTTGGTAGGCGTGTACGTGAAATCTTATTGCTAGAATTTAATATAGAAACCTGTAAGTTACGTAAAAAATGTTCCAGAAAGCAGGGAGTCGGGATAATAAGTTGTCTGTATATCAACAGATCATACACAAACTGACTGCGAGAGAAACAAAGCTTGAGTGACCGATACAACATTTCAGAGACTCACACACGCTATCCGCCTGTCTGTCACCGTTCGGTTAGTTTAAAAAAATTTATGACAAAATATGTTATTTATCCCGGAGTAGTATTGTATGTCCTTCCTAAAGAGACATAGTATTTCATCAAGGTCGGTTTAGCCGCTTGATCGAGAAATCGTCACAGGCAGACAAAGAGACAGATTCAGTTACTCGGCCACGTCTGGCTTCGGTCACAGTTAGTTTGTATCGTGTTGGTTCCTATCTCGAGGTTGAGAGAGGTTTCGGCAGTGCCGCCTCGAGAGTCGCAATCGATGAGGAATGCCGCGCGGCGCGCTATAACCGGAACAGCTGGCGACGCGCCAGGTCGTTCTAGGAGCGACTGCCACTGACGCACACCGCCTTCCAAGTACACGTCGCCGACTAGAAGACGGCTACTGTCTTTCCGCTTCCGACGTTCACTTGAATACGTCTGTTCAGTCGGTCTGCACACATGTCACTGACAGCTGGAAGACGCCTCTTCTGTACAACTCGACGTATTTAACGACCACCCTACTCAGTTTTTGTTATTGGTCTTGCGTCTTACAACTAAATAAAATGCTTTTTTGCGACAAACGCGTTTCGTCTTTATGTAAGCCGTCGTCAGTGCGAGTTTTCGGTTGTGGATCAGTAGGTGCGAGTTGGAAGTTGTGTACCAGCTGTACACTCACTCATTGATGATTTGATCCATAAAGAAAAACAGGCTCTGGCGGTGTCTTTAAGTGAAGACGAAACGGGTTTGTGGTAAAAAGTTTTTTTATTTGGTTGCAAGACGGAAGACCAATAAAAAAACTGCTATCGCAGTAGCTAAAGGGGCGTCCCTTAATTACGTGAGGTTAAATAGTGGGGGGGGGGGCGGCGAAATGTCACGAAAACTCACCAATGGGGAGGTCAACGAAATCTCACGTGAGGTTTTGAAATTCTTGTAGGAAGGTAGAGCTAAAAAAGGTCTACAAATGATGCGAAAGTCAACTTCACGGGGGGGGGGGGGGTGGGAGGGGGAGGGGGGGATGAATGGCCCAAAATCCGACCTGGGGGGAGGGTATAACTGGCCTTGGAAGCATGAGACCTTAAAAAAAAAGAGGTATCAAAAAGTTACGAGGGCGATTAGCAAGGGAGGGGGGGTAGTCCGACCAGATCTCACGATGTCTCAAGGGGGGGGGGGGGGGGGGGAGTGTCCGGAATTCCGGAAAAATACCTCGTGTATTTGATGGACGCCCCGTTAGGATGTTATCACTACAACGTCCCAAGCAGGGATGTCTCCTCAGTGCGCATTTACGCATAATTTGGTCTTTTTCGGTAATAAGAGAGTTGACTCCCTGGGAAATCGGCACCCCGGGTAACTCTACGCACTCTGATTCAACACAGAACTAAAGAGGAATGCAGCGTTGTGTAGCAGACTACAGACCTGCATAGGCAGCTCACAAACTTTGCCACAAGAGCGCTGTTTTTAAGGCTTCAAGTTTAAAGCACAGTAGACTCGGAAGCCACTTAAATAAAATACAAACAGGGAGTTCAGAGCGACGAAGAGTGAGTCTGAAGCCGGTATTAAACGCCTTTTGTGTGGGTGTAAAAGGTTTAAGAACGACCCAGACATGTGCTTAACACATCTGAAACGGCGGAATATCGTCTGTGCGGTTAAGAGTATCTCGTTTCACGGTTAAGCTCTTATTATGATATACTTCCTGTCCAATAACAATACAGGGCTACAAAAAAGTATAAATAGTGATAAACATCTTCTATGAACAGGGATACCAGAAACGGTTTTGAGAAATTATGAAAACCGAAATCAGGATGACCTGACTGGAATTTGAACCCGTGTCCTACTGAATGCTGGGCTAGATCGCTGTTGCAAACCCAATAAGTTTAGTTTTTACGGAAAGGCACGTTTTTTTTTTTTAAAATAGTATGAGTTATAGATTACAATGCTATGAATAAGTTTCGTTTTATTTCAAAATTGTTAGGCTGTTTTCATTTTTAATATCGTGAACAATTTTCGTTCCTGGTAGAAAACTGTGCATGTAAGAGAGTGCTCTGCATCAGAAGTATCCTCCATACTGTGCATTTGTGGTTATTGAACTAATTTCTGCTGCACGAGTATTGATGGACTATATGAACATCATTAGTACAACGTTCTTTGACTGCCTGTCTTGTGTGAAGGGAAAACGCCAAGGAAATTGTTCATTTCTGCTATTATTAAATTATCCATGTTATTGCAGAAGCTGCATTTTTTTCCTGGCCTCATGTTTTTATTTTCTCGGATACGAGTTTCAGTTTGTTGTGCAATCTGGAAGAACGCCGCCTAAGCAATATCTCCAGATGGTTTTAATTTACTCTGCGATTAGTGAGTGGTACTGTAGGTTCGCAAAAATCCGTCACTTACCAGGCTGTGGACTCTGAGAAGCACAGCAGAGAATTCTAATTATAAACCACGATCGTTGAAACACAACAAATTCGGTTGAGGCTTGGAATGGGCGGAGCAGGCGTGAGGAATGAGCACGCGTGTATGAGTCATCATCCAGCAGAGTAAACACGCCTCCCGCCTCATGTCGCTCGAAACGTTCTCCGCCTAGACAAGAGGTCTCTTCTTTCTTTGTATTACTAAACAGTTAATGCATTTCGTTAAATCATACTACGTAAACATTTCGGCTGCGAGAAGCAGCTTACGTTTCGTTAGCCACGATTTTGTCTGTTGGGATGAACGGAAAAAAACTGTCACTAGGATTTGGAAGGGGGTGGGGGATGGGGGTTAAAAACACGTTACGTTTCATTTTGATGTGATGTGGGAAAACTGAGAAGTTTAAATTAATGTCGTTTTTTGGTTGAACGTAATTGATGCAAGACTGGTCAAATTTTGATGGGCTTTCGAATAAGTCCTGGAGGTAAAAATTGTCCTCTGGACTGAGCGATGTTTTTTCAAACTATCCTTGTCTTTGTTTTTATGAAACGATATATATTACACTTTTCTCGTTGCATGATAAAATAACGCAGAAATTACTTGAATCGTGGGGTATATTTAATTCAACACTTGTGATGTGTTGAAGTCCTTTGTCACGAGATCTGGTTGTGAGCTTATCCTTTTTTTTATATATACGTATAGCTTTACTCCTCGTCGAGGTCATTAGAGGCGGGATGGGACTGGGGCCGAGGAATGGGAAGGAATTCGGCCATGGCCCTTTTGAAGGAAGCATCCCGGCATTCGCCTGGAGTGATTTTGTGAAGAAATGGAAAACCCAAATCAGGATGCCCGACGGGGATTCGAACCCGCGTCCTCCCGAATTCGAAATCAGGGTGTTAACTGCTCACTCACCACGCTCGGTGACCCTATGATCTCATCTGTACACTTACGTTTTGACTGTGTTGCAGTTAATATACTTCACCCTGGTCCTGCTGTATGCTGCCGTTATTTCAGTGAGCTATTGTGTATAAAGTAATCGCTTATACACAGAGTTATAAAATGAAGGCGGTAAAAAAGTAAAATTTTAAATTTGATGCAACTAATGCAATTCCTGATACTGCTTTTTAGGTGTGATATCCCATGTAGAAAACAATGTCATGATCTGAAATGAAAAACCATCTTTTGACACTCGCATGGATGAGTGACAGAAGTTACTTAAAGCTGTCGAAAAGGTCTGCAACGATGCTGTCGGAAAGATCTTCGCTTGAGCTGATAACTTGGTTTTTTTTCTTTGAAAAACGTGCGTTTGGTCATTTTCAGTCATCTCAACTGTCTTTGTTTCTTCCAGTATATTATGTTGCCCTGTTCTTGGTGAGCTTGTTAGTGTCAGCTATCCGCAAGGTGATTCATCTCGTTATGACTTTCTAAGAACTTGCTTTATCACAGATGGTCGATCCAGGGTAAACAAAATTATTTACTAGCTGACGACGTGTGAGTTGGACCCGCGTTGCCCGATCGAACTGTTGTGATGCATGTATTGCCTTTGTTGAAAATACACTACTGGAGCAGTACAATCCACTTAAGTAGTTCTTTATCCATTCTGTTGTCTGACAGCAAATGTGGCTTTGCTGCGTGTTTCGTTATTTTGTCTCCATAGTCCGAGCCGATAGCAAAACCGCGATCATGTACCGCAGTGGATCTGTTTTTCTCTGTTAGGCGGACCCAAACCGCTGGCGGCCGTTCTCGGAACTTGTCTTCCTATCGCCACCACTGTGCGTCGTACCTCGTGAGAGTCGGACGCTGCGGTACTGCGGTTTCTCTGTTATCTCTGTTGCAAGAGCCATGTTCGATGAGTCGTCACTGCAGATCTCTAATATCAGCGGTACAGTGCGAAGTCGTTCAGTTGTCAGATGCGACTGTAATTCAAAACCAACGCAGTCCGCGCCCCGGAGTTTGGCTGGATCGTCCAGAAGTATTCCGGGACCTACAACAGTGCCGCCAGCCTCTTGCCTTTGAATATCCCTAGATGGCCGCTAAAATTACCGCAGATTAGGTACAAAAATCCGGAGACTCGCTAACTGAAACAATAATTATTGAAGAAAGAATCAAAATTAAGAATACTTCTTATCTCCAGGTCTTTTGAATTCGAAATACAAAATACATTGAAAGTAAGAAAACATGTTCTATACATAGTCACTTTCATCACTGCTGCTACTATGCCTAGTAGTTTTTTTTATTTTTATTTTTCTCTAGTGACCATTCATTTTCTTTGTTGACATTAAATTTAGCATGTCTGCTGTAACAGGATATGTTAAATACTGCGAGCACTTTGACTCTCGGATATTGGTTAGGCCTTCTCGGAAGGCACTGCTTTGTAAGCCGTGCCAACGAGCGTGTCACCGTGCATAAAGAGTGCGCGATAGTTCTGCATTACGGCCTTTTAAGATCTATTAAGTCTACAATCAAACAAAATACAAGCTTTATTTCAATCGTTCATTCACACTAGCGTTTGCAAGGAAATGATTCACAATTATTACCAATTCTGTAATGCATTACACTATATACGCTCAAAGTTTAACAAAACACCAATATAAGAAAAAATCAACAAATAATAAAAAGTAGCAAAAATCCGTAGATATTTTAACAAAATCGGAAAATCCTAACTTTTTATAAAAATCCGTAGAATTGGAATTACTGACCTCCAGTTTAGCGTGGAATCCGTACCACGGAGTGTCATGTCAACAAACCAACGTCCGTAAATGCTGCCGGCCGCTCGCGGATTCGAACGTGTTATTTCAAGTTGTTCAGGCGTTTCAGGCCGTATCCGTTACCTACCAAACATTGCTTAAGACTCATTTGACTTTGTTTTTGCCATGAGACGTAAAACTTCTGTGCTACAGCGCGTTATTTTACGGGTGTCATTTTTTATGAGCTGTTTCAAGAATTCTTACGGATATGCCGCTGAATCATCGTATCGAAACATTGTTTTGACTGCTCACTCTGGTTTGATAATCAGCTGATGGCGATCTGTGCAGTTCGACAGAAAGGCGGCCAGCTCGACCGATATCAGCTGAACACGTCGGCGTAGTACGCTGTCGAAACGTTGTGCTTCGATAGTAAGGATTTGTTTTTAAGTGCGATAGATTTTCGTATTCAGTTTCATAAACTTTTCGAGTATATAAAAGATTAGTTCATGTTTTAAATTCGCACCACTCATTTCAAAACTATATGTAAGGAAAAGGTTAGGTCAGTTTTTCGTATTGGTCCCATAAAACATGCATTGCTAGCAGTAATCGTTCGTTTCTTCGTACCAGGGCCTTATGGCTCGTCGACGTCTAGGTCATTAGAGCCGACAGCGTTGGTGCCAAGAAACGAGAAGGTGATCGACTATGAGCTTCATGCAGGGTTCATCCCGGTACTTGCAACATTTAAGCTCCTCCCACTGGAATATGTCTCTTCCGTTAAGCGAGGGGATAACCCTGAAGCAGCATGGAGAGTTTGCTTCGGATCATTACAGATTCATGATGATCAGTACTCACGGCTAGTTTAGGCGGAACAGAGGGAGGCTTGGATGGCTGTCACTGTGCATGGACCTGATGAATAGCAGAAATACCGAAATGATGTTTATTTAGATGGATCTTGGTAATGGGTTATATACAACTGAGTCCTCGTCAAGTTAATTTACATGGTTCGTGTAGTAGGACCTAGGTCTCGGTTGTGTACATTGTACCGAAGTCGTCGGCGATTAGTTAAAAAAATAATGCGTGCCGCTAGCGGCGGGTGACTCGCAGGAGCCAACCGAGAGCGGCGAGGCGCAGAGAGCTAATTGCTGGTTGGCCGACAAGGCTGGGCCCGCTGATAATTACTGGACAGTGTCGGCGCGGCAGCTCAGTTGCCGCCGATATGCTGTGGACGCTGAGCGGCCCCACGCCGCCGCCCCCGCGCGACACGCGCCTGCACTACTATGACGGTACGACAACAACTAAACAAACTCCTACTTACAAATCTGTCTGTCTATACTTCGCTAACTGGTCAGTCAATTCCTCCTGACAAATCTGTCTGTGCTCCACTGACATGTCATCCAATTCCTCGTGACAGATCACTTTGCATATACTTCACTAACAAGTCAATCAATTCCGCGTGACAAATCTGTCTCAGTATTCTTCACTAACAAATCAAACAATTCTTCGTGACAAATCTGTCTGCGTATACTTCAATAACAAATCAAACAATTGCTTGTGACAAATCTGTATGCGTATACTTCACTAACAAATCAACCAATTCTTCGTAACGAATCTGTCTGTGTATACTTCACTAACAAATCAACAAGTACCTCTTGACAAATCTATCTCCGTATACTTCACTAACAAGTCAATAAATTCCTTGTAACGAATCTGTCTGCAAATACTTTACTAACAAATCAACCAATTTCTCGTCACAAATCTGTCTGCGTATACGTCACTAACTAGTCAATCAACTCTTTGTAATGAATCTGTCTGCGTATACTTCACTAACAAATCAACAAGTACCTCTTGACAAATCTATCTCCGTATACTTCACTAACAAATCAACCAATTCCTCGTGAGAAATCTGTCTCCCTATACTTCATTATCAAATCAACCAATTCCTCGTGACAAATTTTATTTGTCTATACTTCACTAACAATTCAATCAGTTCCTATTAACAAATCTGTCTGCGTATATTTCACTAACAAATCAACAAGTACCTCTTGACAAATCTATCTGCGTATACTTCACTAACAAATCAACCAGTTACTCTTGACAAATCTATCTGCGTATAATTCACTAAAAAATCAACCAATTCCTCCCAACGAATCTGTCTGCGTATACTTCACTAACAAATCAACCAGTTCCTCTTGACAAATCTGCGTATACTTCACTAACAAATCAACAAGTACTTCTTGACAAATCTATCTGCGTATACTTCACTAACAAGTCAATAAATTCCTTGTAACGAATCTATCTGCAAATACTTTACTGACAAATCAACCAATTCCTCGCAATGAATCCGTCTGCGTATTCTTCACTAACAAATCAACCAATTGCTCGTAACGAATCTGTCTGCCTACACTTCATCGAAAAGTCTACAAATCCTTCGTGACTAATTTGTCTGCCTATTATCAGCTAACAAGTCAGCCAATTCCTCCTGTCAAATCTATCTGTCTATACTTCACTGACATGTCGACCAATTCGTCGTGACAAAGCAATTTGCCTAAACTTCACTAACAAGTCAATCAATTCCTCGTAACGAATCTGTCTGCACATACTTTGTCAACAAGTCAGGCATATCTTTCTCCCTATACTTCACTAACAAGTCGACCAGTTCCTAGTGACAAATCTACCTGCCTACACTTCACTAACAAGTCAACAAATCCCTCGTGACAAGTTTGTCTGCCTATTCTTCGCTAAAAAGTCAGTCAATTCCTCCTGAAAAATGTATCTGCCTATGCTTCACTGACATGTCAACCAATTCGTCGTGACAAAGCACTTTGCCTAAACTTCACTACCAAGTCAATCAGTTCCGCGTGACAAATTCTGTTTGGCTATACTTCACTAAAAAATCGACCGATTTCTCGTGACAAATCTATCTGCTTTTACTTCAGTGCCAACTAATTCTTCATGACAGATTTGTGTGCCTACGCTTGACTAACAAAACAACCAATTCGTCATGGCAAATCTGTATGCCTTTACTTCACTAACAAGTCATCCTGTCCTTTAGTCACAAACCTCTTTCCTCACGCATCTTTCATTTTTTATTTCAGCCGTCGATATAATGGTCAACATTTCAAAAAGCTTCAGCACACCTCCATTATGATTTTCGTAAATCTCTAACTTCTATAAAGTTCCGTCTTCCGTGCATCAAGTTTTAAAATGTTTTATCCTGAGCGCTAACTCAGTGTTTCAAATTAAAATACTGCTGAGGTTGTACTTGCCTAGGCCATTGTTCCTAAGTAATAGAATTCTCTTTATTTTTCTGCCTTAAGTCCAAGTTTTGATGTAACCCACTGTTTCGAGTAGTTCCGTCTTCACTGCATATCATGTTTGTAGCTGACTGTTGGGTTTCTATGCTTCGTCTTAATATGAAGTTGCGCACTGCCAAAGCGGCTAAGTTTTTGTCGAAAATAGTTCGTAAGTATGTTATGAAGAAGTTTCTCTCTCGAGTCTGAACGTTCTTGCTGCCTTGGTCTGCAAATTCTGCAGTCCTGACTGTCGAGCGGCCTGGCATTCTGTGGTTTGTAGGTTCAAATCCCGTTTTCCGTGGCTTTCTGAAAGAAATCCAGGTGAATACGGGGATGGTTCCTTCAAATGGCCGTAGCCGAATTCCTTCCCGTTTCTTCCGGCTGTAATGATCCCGATGTCGATAAGCCGTGAAGTCCGTAGCAGCGAAAAAGAATTATTGCTGCCTTAATCCACCAGTCGTGCTCATCTGCAGACATTCAAGGCGATTTTTGGAGTTGTGTTGGTAAATAATAGGGACTGGTGAAGTAGGTGCACAACAAGACGACAAACATTTCAGGAAAAATGTTTGTAGAAATTCTCGATATGTTTCTTTACGCCTAGCGTTGTATCTGAGTTGGTTAAGGCACGTGACTGGCGTTGAAGTCCTCGGTTCGAATGCGGCTCTGTTAATGTGTAGGTCCCCTTCATGATCACCGAGTTAGCCCAGGCCAGGCGGTAAGAAGCACAATTATTAGTGCGCCTAATTGCGTTAATAGGGTAATTAATTAGCGACTCGCCTGGGAGCTCAGTGGCGACTGCTTCACTAGCTATCAAGAAACTGATTGCAAGTTGTCGGTCTCATCGTACAACGGACGCGACGAGAGTTTTCGGTACAGCTTTGTTTCTCCGACACAGAGAACAACGACAAAAAACTATCAGCCCTCTGGTTAGCTTATCCACCACACATAGTATTGTTCTCAATAAGCCCTACCGATGTTATGGAATCAGGATTCCGAAACGCGAGCTAGGTTACCTTGAGTCCGAAACGTCAGTGAAGTTATAGTGTCACATTTTTATACTCGATCTAAAGCAGCTATTCACAAAATGTTGTCCCCGAAGGCTGAATATTAAAAATTTAATTCTAATTAAATTAAAGACAGCGTAACAAAAATAAATTGACAGAGAGCAATAAAATAATATTATTAGCCCTTCTTTCGCGCTGTCTACCGATTCCATTTGTAGCCTAATAACATAATTACTCATTTGGATAATAAATAGTAAAAATCTGTTGAATATATAATTCACTTTTAATAGTTTTATAACTGAGTATCTGTAGGAACTGAAAACACGCTTCTGAGCGTGATGGGTGAACGGTGGTGGCCTCGCATTCGGGAGGACGCGGGTTCGAATCCCCGTCCGGGCATCCAGATTTGGGTTTTACTTGGTTTATACAAATCACTCCAGGCGAATGCCGGGATGCTTCCTACAAAAAGGCCATGTCCGAATTCCTTCCCGTTCCTTGTCCCCAGTCCCATCCCGCCTCTAATGACCTTAGCCGTGGACGAGGCGTAGAGCAATAAGTAAAAAGAATGCACGCTTTTAGATTTATGATGTTACTGTAGCAGAATACAACTCACACGTTCGCAATGATGTTTAGTAGAAAGTACTTCCATAATTATTTTGCGCTTCCATTATTATTTCTTTCTTTTTATTTCCTGTAATAATTTTTTTCTTTTACTTTTCTGTACTTGTATGTTGAGTCTTATTAATAGTTTTTGAATATCTAACAGTTCTCTCTCGTGTAATTGTTTTCTTGTTTGTGTAATTTTATACTATAATTGCCATTTTCTGCCATTTCTTATTTTAATTCTAATTAATTGGTGTAAATATTGATCGTTATGTCCAAAATGTTATTAATATACACCTGGGTAAGTTAATGGTCGGTAGAATTATTTTTAACATTTTTCTAGGCCCCGGGCTGAAAAAGGTTGAGATAGACCGATCTTAAGCAATACTTTCTATTCCAAGTTCCTTACGAAGAAAATTTTTAGAATTTGGAAACAAGTTGGAGCAAGTCACGAGTAAATTTGTTATTTCGAAATATGGAGAGGACTGATGTGGTAGGCGGGACAAAAGATGCGAAAGAAGATGTGAAACGCTGAAACCAGGAAGCGGTGAGAATCAGGCAGATAACCAGCCAACCAGACGGGCCAAATATCGAGTGTTTGTGTTGGCATCCATTACGTTGCCCTCTCAGGGGGTTTGTCGCTTCAGGACGGACGATTGCGGCGTTTGAGCCCAGCTTTGATTCCTAGTAGTAACTACGAAAAACTCTGACGCTTGGTCAATGGATGCTCCGGAACAATGGTACGCGCAGTAATCACAAAGATAATTAAAATACAATTACGCAAACATTACTATCTCCAGAATATACTTTTTGTGACGTTTGTTACAGCATTAAAATTTAATAAATCCCGAAAAACGGATTTAATTTTATAAGGGGTACGCGAGGTTGAAATTTTTCATGGAGTGGTACTCTATCAAAACTGATTACGAAGCATTGCTCTGGGCAAACAACAAATCAAACCTACCTAGACGTTAAACGCACAAGAGCTACAGAAATTATGAGATGATGTGATGGGGAAAGTAAACAACTCAAGTAGTGTTGTTATCGACGGTTCATTAATCTAAAATTAATGTTTCGTAAATGGCAGAAATCCTTCCCGTCCCTTTTTCAATCCCCTCCCAGCTAAGCTTTAAGCTCTGATATATACTGTATATATATATATATAAAGGTTCATTTTAGCTAAATTTGCAACACACCAAAAAAAAAAAAAAAAAATAGGGAGAGAGAAATAGCAGAGTACAAGTTACTCTCAAATAAAATAAATAGTTAAATCTTTTAAAAAATATAAATTAAAGGTTATTTTTGTAACTTGAGAATAATTGTTGTGGGTCAAGGACAAATTTTCACCAAAAAAGTATTTTTACCACATACATTTTTTTTAAATCAGATTCATGAAATACTGCATCGAACGAAGTATATTATGATTTTCCAATTTTATCAAAATAACTATTATTTTTATTTTGCGAGAACCATATACCCCAGAAAGATCGCTATACTTTTTCTGTAAACTTCTTACAATACTGTAAATGTAGAAAGAATTTTCGGATCAGTAGGTTAAGAAATGGAGGGAAATTAGATTTTTGTCAAAGAGCTTGATACAGTACTGATGCATGTAACACTCTCTACGGGGCACCCGTGCCACCTGTTGAATATCATGACCGATTATGGTTACATGGTTGGAATCAGTGCGGAACAAGAATTATTATGCTTAAAAAAGAAAATCTGAAAGCACCCGAAATTTGTTAAAAACTAGAAACACGGTCAAGTAGCTATACGCTGCCAGCTTTTAAACATGTCCAAGTCAGCACCGGCGCCACAACTTCCGAAGGGAGCGACCCCTTACTGGGAACTGGTAGTCACCATACCAGTTGGGCTTGCTTTCCCTCGTTAGGGAGCGTGCATAAACCACGTAGTTCCATTTTGGCCTCCTGTGAACCCCCACACGTAGCACGTATTTTTTTCCTTTTGATTCCAGAAGACATTTTGTACTGTTTTCTCCTGTCAGACTATTGTAAATTACATACAGAGATAGTTAACTGAGGGAAATAAATATTCACATGCTGGTGTGTGTTCTGTTCCTCTGAACCCCCCACGTAGCACAGCGTAGCCTTCCAGCCAACCCCCCCCCTCCCCCCCCCCCCCCCTTGGACGGAGCCACGTAGTTGGTGCACGCTCCCTTAGGGCTCTATGCACGTTATCAGGCGTACTGTGTAATCGACGAAAGTAACAAAGAACGTTAAAATACTTTTTTTCCCCTACTTACCTCGCTGAGTGATCCTTTATATACAAAAATACAATCCGGGTACAGCCTTAACAAACCATCATTAACTCTTTGGCATACTTTATTCTGTCGTCTTTGGATTGAAAGCTTGTCGCAATCTGAACGCCATCACAGCATACTATGAAACGTTACTTATTTCACGCTTGTTTCTTTTGTTTAAACTTTGAGGTTAGATTCGCTCGACGTTTTTTGTTAATAAAGAAGGAGCTCATTATATGTTTTAATTTAAATATAGAGCTCGAAGAATCTTTGTTTAAGAAGAACAAATATATGTTTGAATGTATCTAAAAATAATGAAAACATGTGTGCAAACAGAAATTTTTTTCTATACCATATAATTTATTTTTTGCTATCCCCAAATACAAATGTAATTTTATTGTTAAAAAAACTGTCCTGTTCCCAGCATTGGAAATTAACGGCATGTAAATTACTTCTGTTGTATTACTTTTGAATAAATAATACATTTGGCTTGAATTGGAGCTCTCCTACTACGGGGAAGTTTCAACTGCACCAATACTTGTATCGTATTCCAGATCACTGGAGAAATAAAATGGACGATCAACATCGTTAGTCAAAGAGAAACGCTTGCTGTTTTACGGCCATATCTTGAGAATAACAGATGACGAATGACTAAGAACATCTGCGGTGTCAGCAAATGGATGGCGACTAGATGGTAAACGGTTCCAAGAAACTTACAGTGATAAGCTAACTTGAGCAGGTAGCGGGGGAAGGTTTGAAAATCCTTCGTTTATTGGTGGGGGTGAAGGAATTGCGTTAGAATAGGCCTACCTTGGTTGGACCAGCTCTTCAATATGGTAGTATCAATCCCGTATTTTGGATATCATTTTCAAGGAGTTTGCAGGTGTAGAAATGAGCATAGCTAGATTTGTTCTCTGAGTGGAGACTTTCCCGGCGTATCGATGCAACAAAATCTTCTCGGGTGTCCAGCCGGATGTTGGTGTAAAAACACGACGTTTCGACAGATGACTCTGCTATCTTCATTAGGTATCTGTTCTGTTCTCAGCTGACTATCTCTGCCTCCGACTGTCGAGGCAGAGACAGTCAGCTGAGAACAACTACAAGATACCTGATGAAGACTGCAGAGTCAGCTGTCGAAACGTCGTGTTTTTACACCAACATCCGGCTGGAACACCCGAGAAGATTTTGTTGCATAGCTAGATTTGTTTGAAGAAATTGCTGCAGGATACAATCAGTAACTGATATGATAAAGAAGCTGGAATGGGATTCATTGGGACGATATCAGGAGGGTAAAGAGAGTCATGGGAGTGTACAAGACGTATGCTGATGATGAGGCTTGGAAGGATATTGGTAGATGATTTAAGAGTAGCGCATTGAATGGAAGAGATGACCACGACCACAAGCTGACACTCAGTATCAGGCTTAAGAGAGTTTTAGTTTACTATTATTATTATTATTAATACACAGAGGAGTCACAGATTGGAATAAATTAATACATTACCAAGGGTAGTGATAAACAATTTACCAAAAACGCTGAAAGAATTTAAAAAAATTGCTCTGGTTGATACCACTACTTGCTGAACTCAATCGAAGAGAAAAGTAGACTGAAATTTCCTTTTGGCTAAAGGAAACAACCTTCACTGAAATTTCGTGAACTGCCAACGACGATTTTGACCGTTTTGTGGCTACAGTGCGACATAATGGAGACTAGTGGAGTAGGCGAACCAGATCGGACTGTGCGAATTCAGGCAGTTGGCGTTCACTTGATCCCTGAAACACGTTACGCCAGCTGAAGCAATGTCACCCGAGTATAGTGGAGTTGGCGGTGCCAAACAAGCCCGACAGATTGTCTCATTAATCTGGGAGCGGAGATTATGGTAATGACCGAGGCTGTTGTTCAGCTGATTGCCTAAGTGTCTTCCGAGATACGGCGTGCCTTCTCCGTCAGGCGTCGAGGCTGAATGGACAAACATGTTTCTCCGGCCACCGCCGCTGCCCACCAAGGTTGCCGCGAATTTCGGGACAAACGTTGGGTACTGTTGCTTATACTGTAATTCGGCCTCATACAGAATTTCGTACTCTTTTCGTCCAGTCCGCGGTGCTACTTAGCTTTGCCTAAAGAAAACTTTCGTAAGGGGGCGTACAATATATATATTTGCTGTCATCAGTCTTTCGAATGGTTTGATGCAAACCTCCATCCCTTCCTATGTTCTGCTAACCTCTTCATCTCTACATATCCCTTACAACCCACGTCCTCAATTATCTGATTCATGTCTTCCTCTACAGTTCTTACATTCGACTGTTCCCTCCACTAGCAAATTAACCAATCGAGCATGTCTCAAAATATGACCTACCAGCCTGTCTCTACTTTCTGTAAGCTTCTTCCACAAACTTCTTTCCTCACCCATCATTTCCAAAACTCGTTCATTTCTTACTTTGTCTGTACACTTAATTTTCAGCATTCTTCTGTTGCACCACATTTCAAATGCTTCAATTTTCCTTTACCGGTATTTTTAATGTTTCACTACCGTAAAGTGCTGTACTCCACACATAGAGTTTTAAAAAGTTTTTTCTAATTCCTAGATCCATATTTGAGACTAAGAGATTTCTCTTTTTCATAAAGGCTCTTTTTGCTAGTGCTATTCTGCTTTTAACATCATTTTTGCTTCGGCCATCTGTTGTAATTATGACTCCTAAGTAACAGAATTCACTTCTCCAATTGCATCCGATCCTATTTTTATATTTAATCTACTAGTATTGGTATCATTTCTGATACATTTCATCACTTTAGTCTTGCTTTGATTTATATTCAGTCCAAAATCTTCCTTCAGTATTTTGTTCATACCATTCAGTAATTTCTCAATATCCTCAGTCCTTTCTGCTAACAAGACAATGTCATCAGCAAATCGTAGCATACTGATTTTTTTCTCCCTAAAAACTTATGCCACATGGAAATTTTTCTTTGACTTTCTTCATTGCTTCTTCTACATACAAGTTGAATATTAACTGGGATAGACTACAACCTTGTCTCACACCCTTTCTAACTGAAGCTTGTCTCTCATGATTCTCTACTTTTATTACAGGCACTTGATTCTTATATAGTTTATAAAGTATTCTTTTATCTCGATACTTTAGACCTGACTTCTTTAAAATTTTGAACATCTTGTCCCACGTAACATTAACAAAAGCTTTTTCTAAATCAGCAAATGCCATAAAAGTATCTTTTTAATTACGTGAGTTGAAATAGGGGGGGGGGTGGTCCGTTGAAATCTCACGTCATCTTATGGGGGTGGGGGTTGTCCGGAATTCCGAAAAATGCCTCACGTAATTAATTGACACTCCCTCATCATATTCAGCTTCTTATTAATAACTAGCTTAAAAGCCTTTCAAAAAACATGAGCTGAACGCTGTGTTCATGGCACGAGTGAAATCAAATTAAATTAAAAATAAATCTTAACAACTAACATTGTGCCCCGCAGTGAATATTTTAATCCTGTTCCAGGCCGTGTAGATCGCGAACTGCTCTGGCTGAAGTATTTCAGTAATATGGCGCTCATAAACATTTATCAGGTGGTATCGGAGACAGGATGGCCAGTTCCCTGCCTTGCTACCGGACAAAGGGGATCTACAGTTCAGCGTGGAATCGGAACCACGGAAGTGTTCTATCTTGCTTTACATACAGAAACTTTGTCATAGATAAAGGTCACGTCGAGACATCTACTCGAACCTCTCTATCTCGAGTCAGACACCTTCACCCCTGATCCACCAGGTCGCCGTCCGTGCCTCATGTGCTCCCACTATACTCCTCGCCAGCTTGTCGTCTTCCAATCATTCCCATACCAGTTAAAATCTTATCTGTCCTTTGCAATTCCTCCATCTCCTGTAAACAGTGTCAGAAAAATACGTTTAAATTCTTTTGGAGCGGGTTGCTCACAACGAAACAATTAAAAATGTCCAAATATGAATTTAATCCTTCCTTTTTGAGTTTTTGATGAAATAACAGTTTAGAATGACGCATTATATGTTTGACATATTGAAGTTGTTTAAATGTCGTAACAAATGTTCAAAATGTCCTTCGCTTGCTTAACATACGCATTCACTCGTCGGACTGTCCCACCGTTTTAAATACTTGTGGAGGTGCTCTAATGTTTTGCAGACGTCCATGACCCGTCGATGTGTCTTCTCTGTGTTGGGAATGTCTACGGCATTCAGGGACTGCTGTCAGGGGAACGTGGTTCTCCCCTACCTGTCAGCTAGTACATGGCGAACCACATGTTTCCTCGTATTTGCTGATGCTGCGGGCACAGACGTTTATCGTTTGGATAGTACCTTCAAACGCGTTGGATCTACACTTTCATCAAAAACGAAGGCTTCGTATGAACTGTTTATATGATTTTTTTCATTGTTTTTATGTGAGCAACGCGCCCCCAAAGTTTGTACAAGTATTTTTGAGACATCCTGTAAAATACTCATAGTTTTCCTCCCGTAATGTCAAAACATATTCTACGGTTATAAGCTGTATCCGCATACCTCCCTACCTTTCATTTTGGCACAACACTAAACTATTTATGAATGTTTCTCGGGAAACCAACCGAGTAAGGCTATTATTTAAACATTTAAACTACACCTTAAGATGGCGAAGGAGGTTTGTATAGCCGAAATATTGTGTTTAAATAATAGTATTACTCGGTCGGTTTCCCTAGAAACATTCTTAAATATACAATGCTGAGAAAAACTGGTTCATTTATAACACTAAACTGCTTTATCTCCTCGCAGTTGAGTATAAGTAACGATGTGCTTAGTCGACGGCAGTTGTTCGTATGGTCACGGCAGGTATTCTGCGACAGTGATTCGTCGCGTTTCTGCGTCAGCATGGAGTGCTGCTTGATCCCGTCTGAGCCCTCCGCTGTCCCATCGCAGCAACTGGTCTAACGGGCTCAATTGAGTTGTTCTCGCGGTGATTGCCGGGTCACGGGGAGGGTGAACAGGCACTCTGAAGGAACGCACCACGCGGAGACACAAGTACGTGAAACCAATAGACGAAACAGAAAGAAGTTGTAAGCTACCGGTGTCACACAATGTCCCCATCTAATCAGCATTTGGTGCAGTCATCACTACAGTTGGTTGTACCTGAAATCGAGTAGCAGTTTGTGGTGAGGTCACCTCTCCCCTTCTATACACCGCTCATAATCAGACCAATATCCTTCGAAGCCTTATTGACAGTACACGCTTTGTGCACTCCCATTACTCTCTTCATCCTCCTCCTATCTTCCAATGGATCCCATTCCGGCTCCTTTACCACATCAGTTACTGATTGTGTTCTGCGGTAATTTCCAGATACAAATCTAGCAGCCCCCCTTTGCAACCTCTCCAACTCCTACATTTGATATACAAAATGTGGGTTCCGCACTACACCATTATATTCAATCAATGATCTGACCAAAGTTATGTAGCCCAAGAGCTTCATCTCACTAGTACATCCCATCATCACTCCAATAAATGAAGAGTTTTGCAACTTCTCTCCACCACCTGCCTAGTTGAGATTTCTATAAAATGTTATGTCCAGTTATTTACTACAAAGGTCTTCGACAAGAAATACTCCCTGTTCCTGAGGGACAGTGCACAAACTACGTGGCTCGGTCCAGGGGGGGGGGGGAGGAGTTGGCTGGAAGGCTACGCTGGGCTACGTGGGGGGGGGGGGGGGTTCCGAGCCAGGCCACGTAGCTTTCCTTTCATAACATTTTTCACAGTTAAAATGAGGGACAGAACTCACAACAGCATGTGAATATTTATTTCCCTCAGTTAATTATCTCCTTATGTAATTTACAATAGTCTGACAAGAGAAAACAGTACAAAATGTCTTCTCGAATCAAAAGAGAAAAGAGCTACGTCGGAGGGGGGGGGGTAGAGGCAAAAGCCACGTAGGGCTACGTGGGAGGGACGGGAGGGGGGGGTTCACAGGAGGCCAAAATGGAGCTACGTGGTTTATGCACGCTCCCTGATGAGCGTAAAAAAATGTTTTTTTTAATTTAATTTTTTGACCAAATCAACTGACTCTATCTTCATTCTAGCTTGGCATCTGTCATGTTGACGTCAAATCTTAGATATCGTGTCGAGATCTCCCTACAGCTGTCCAGTCTTCTTGCATTTTGATATAACGCCTTCATTCACTGGAGGAAGTGATGATGGGATGTAGTAGTGAAATTAAGCTCTTGGGCTACCATCTGCGAACAACGTAACTTGTGGTTGTAAGCCACCAACACAATCATTCATTACAAAAATTAACAGCAGTGGTGCCAATACAATACCCCGTGACATTCCCACTTGTATTTACTTCCCCATCCTTATCTTTTACAATTTACGATAGTTTTCGTCACATTGGAGATTGAAACTGAAAAGCTATTTTCGGTACCTGACTGTTGTCCCCACCTTCGGTCTGTAGTCGATGTAAACATCAGCATATTGCCCAACATGTGCCCAGCGTTATCACTACCAAATTGCTTGCGTTCAGGAGTACGACGCAAAAGGAAAGAGGACACTGGGACGAATTTTATCCTCTTTAGACTGCCCTGCTAGGCTCTTCATGCCCTCATTTTGTGACTCGTTAGCTGACTTATGCGCATCAAATTGCAGTTGTTACTGGTCTCCGTGCGTGGCTTAAACGAGAGAGCTTGAATGTGGCAATACACTCCGGGGACCGTCCTCATATTGTAGTGATTGCTGTACAGTTTCGTTGCTATGTAGGACGGACAGTCATCACTAAACACCTAAACCACTCCATTTACTCTTCATGTTGCCTATAGGCCGTCACGACATTCGACTGTTGCGTTTGTGGAGAGCTGCGATTCTTATGCTGTGCTGCTCCTTCTTTGGTGGGTTATTCTGGAACGTCCTGTCGGTTCCCTCACATCCTTGCTCACTCCTTTCAGTCACGACGCTTTGGTTCTTCTTTATCGCCATCGTGACAAGCAGGTTGGGCAACCTGAGACGATGCACCCTGAAGACGTGTCCACTCGTCTCTTACATCCCATGTCTGTGAATTTTTTCACCATACTGTTGATTAAGTCGCCTTTTGCGCTCGTTCCCTTCCTTGACTGGTCCCAGTATGTTCCTCATTATCTTCCCTCCTGAATTTCGAATTTGTCCATGAATCTGCTGGTATTAAATATTAGACTTTTCGAGGCATACAGGGTGCCAGCGACCTCGATGTCGACGCGCCGTAAAGCGACAATAACAACAGCAGCGAGTCTTGTAAGGGGAGATGATTTTTCTGTAGTTTGGAGCTGCCCCTCCCTCTTGGTGAGATTTGGTGAGACCTGGTCGGACCGCCCCCCTCCCCCACCCTAAACGTGAATTCATCCCCCATAACCTTTATTTGTCTCTGTGCATAGTAAGCTGGCTATTATCTTCGCTGCATGTTGACGTTTGTTCTGTTCAGGTCTCTTTGTAGTTGTTTTGTATTTATGCGATCTTTAAACACTGTAACATCTAACTGTAAAGCGGGAACCGAATGATGCGTGATTATTGTTGTTGGAGTCCCGTGAATCAGCAGGTGAGAGGTTGAGCGGAGGTGTGTCCCAGACCCAATGTGTGGGGCCGCGAGGAAGGTCGCCACCGCTACAAACAGCCCGCTGGCCGGGGAAATTGGAGGACGAGTGGCCACAACAACCCACGTCACCAATCCACCTGCTGCGACTGGCTGGATCGAAGGGACACGCTCACTGCACGCTGGCTGGAGTCCTTGAACTTTGACCTTTCCTTCAATACGTGTTTTTAAATCTTCAAGGGCCTTCACGGGTCCTTACGGTTATGAAGGAGATGGGTCGAAATGGTTGTGGAAGACAGGGGGTGAATATAGAAAAGTTTCTTCATTGCATAGGGCGTATATTGCCAGTGGCAGATCTACAGATTGCCGCTCCTTCAAACATGAATTGCCGCTCGGGGCAGTATAGAGCTATTTTTTATTTTGCCGTCCCCCTGGTGGTTACCGCTTGGGGCAGTAGAGCAAATTTATCGCTCCTTCAAACATGATTTTTCCGCCCCCCTGAAGTTGCCGCCCTGGGCAAGCGCCACGGTTTGACCTCCCTAGATCCGGCACTTTATATTGATGATGATGAATGGATAGATACTGTTAGGATATAGACTAGGGGGGGGGGGAGATTCGCCGCCCGTGTGGACTATACCCTAGCTCTACACCGCCGGGAGTACTGTGCCTCCTAAGCCGGTTCTAACATCACATACATAGTGACTTTCCTCTGAGGTGTCATCGTTGGTAGTGAAAAGCAGGCATTTACCTTATTAATAATAAATTTCGCGAGGGGGAGAGGGGATTTTTCTTTTGATGGAAGGGGGAATAGTACCGAAATTTTTTGGAACGTCTATGTTAGAAGATTTAGTAGTAGTACATGTAAGAGAAGAGAAGAGGTGAGCATGACCACAAGCTGGCACTTGCGAATAAAGTGCCAAGTTAAATGCTAAACCATTCACCAAAACACGCAAACATTTAAGATTAAAATTTATAAAAGGCAATAGTCAGTGGCCATGGAAATTAGACTAAACAATTTAGAAAAATAAGCTAAGTGGAAAGTACATGGTTAGGGAAATTTGTGATTGGAGAAAATTCTCCATAGCGACTGCAATTAAATTAATTTTTCTATGTGAAGTACCCTAAGATTCGGATGCATGATTTCTACGTCCATCTACTTTTTGATTGAAATGCAGTTTTTATGTATGACTATTAGTACGCAGTATAAGGCTTTGCAGAGTTACTTCTCAAAATATGGCCGGGAGTACTCTCAATTAAATTGTGACAGCGTTAGCGAGAAAGACTTAGCGCACCGTCTTATGGGCGATGCAGTGCGCTATTTCAGCAGTTGGCAATCCCTACTTGCGACCACTTGTAAAAAGGCAACCCAAACTTTTAAAATTCTTTGCATGTCTCTATTTGAAATGAATTTAGAAAATAAATAAATAAATAAATTTTGGAAACTTTGATTAAGAGTACTCGCGTCCATATTTTTTATAGGCAAGCCGGCAGAACCGTATTCTGCTATTAATAATTGTGCATAAAGATGGATTTGAGTTAAAAATACAGATGGACGTAGAAATCATGCAGCGGGATATTTGAGTGGTTACCAGAATTGGTAGGAGGCTTTTAAAAACGGCCCAGTCACTGTTGAGAAATTTGTTTGTGTCCAGTTGTTAATAATAATTTCCTTTTGAATGTCACTGCTCCTCAGGAACTCGTTGTTTGACAAGACCGAGTCTGCCAGGCATGTCAACTACTGGTGCTGTTTGTTGCGTTACCCCCCGTGTTATTGCCTCACATCTGCAACTCGCGCTAAGGAACGAAGGTACTACATACATTATTTATTGGGTTTCCGTAACACCAGAGGCTGCTCGGAGATGCGTTGTGTAAACACCGCCCCAGTGACCCCATTTTGGTAATCTTGTGAAACGTTCAAATATTTTTTGTTTTTACTGTAGATATTTCAGTAACACGAGTAGTGTGTGACATTATCTTAGCCGACCCGATAAGTTCGAGTGCACCCTTTGGAGATAACAACTCTTCTGTCTGCCAAACTCCACTTACTTCTTCCAGTCCGGTGGTATCATCCATGAAATTTCTGCGGAAGATATTCCATCGGCCACTTCCTTCCTGAACATAAAGCTTGAGGATTCTTTTACAAATGATGCTGCAAAATGTACTTGTCGTAGGATATGAATATGCGCTTATCATATACGTGATTTGTGTGTATCGGAAATAGAACTTGAGATGACCCGCTGAAACGCGCTTCGCTGTTAACTTCTTCTTTAATAGTTCCTTTTAGAACCAGAAATAATTCCTATATATGTATATTTTCAACGAAAGAAGGCTCAGTTTTTCATAAATTCATTTTAATAAGAATGATAACTAATCTAAACCAACACCCGTCATACAGTCTACATGGGTCGTAGCATAAACTTCATTTCCGAAAATTGCAGGTTAGTGAATTAGTAATCTGATTTCACGAAGCCGCGTCTACTTTTAAGAAGGTTCGAGTTCATCTGTCTGTCTGTTGATAATAACCAGCGAGTTGTAACATAAAATCCAAAGCACATATATTTGATGTTATACATGGAATTTTAATCTTTCAATTAATTTTTCTTAAAATGGTAATTAATTTTATAAAGTTATTGCCTTTGGTATTAATCAGCCCCGTTACACCGCATACCCGTTTCCAGTGGCGGATCCAGGATTTTGGTTTGGGGGGGGGGGCTTGAGTCGCGTAAGGGTAGGCTTTATAGTCATGCTAACCTTAAAATATTCAGTAGAGCTAAAAAAAAAGTCTCCAAGTCTCAAAAATTGGACCTAAATACTTTTGCGGGAGGGGGTTTGAGGCCCCTCGCCCGCCCCCTCCCCCCCTGCTACCGCCACTGCCCGTCTTCCAGTTGCAGGTTTACACTGAAGGGCCAAACGTCAGGGATAGTAAGATACAAGTATCCAGAGGGGGTAGTACCGCGGGAGAAACGTATAAACGTGCCGTGGAGTGTCTGGGTTTCCATACGCACTCTAATGAATAGGACATTTAATTTCGGCAATCGTTCGTGCATTGCCAAGAGTGTGTAATAAGAATGTAGTGTCCGTATTACCTCCTCCACGGACAACGCAGTGGCGACCACGTCTGCATAATGACGGGTCCAGCGACGTCTGAGCCCAGGTGCCAGTATTGGTAGACATATATCTCCGTGCAGACAGTGCAGTGGAATATGGTGTTGATAGGGCATCACAGTAGAAGACTGGCGGGAGTGCTTGTGCTAACAAAGTCCATCCGGCTGCAATACCTCTCTTTTTTTTTTTCTTTCTTATTGCTTTAAGCCTCGTCGACGGCTAAGGTCATTAGAGGCGGGATGGGACTGGGGACAAGGAACGGGAAGGAATTCGGCCATGCCCTTTTTGAAGGGAGCATCCTGGCATTCGCCTGGAGTGATTCGGGGAACCATGGAAAACCCAAATCTGGATGCCCGGACGGGGATTCGAACCCGCGTCCTCCCGAATGCGAGGCCAGAACCTTAACCGTTCACCTACCACGCTCCGTCAGTGCCTCTCCTCAGCTCGTGAACATATCGGTCGAACCCTACATGGCCGTAAAAAGGTTAGGTGATCAGATGAGTCACGGTTCCAGCTGGTGACGCTGATGGTCGGGCTCGAGTGTGACGCTGAATTCCGCCCCCACCCCCCTCCCCATCTGGTGGGACTGCCCTTTAACATAACGTGGATTTTGATGGAACCCCCCCTCCTCCCCGCTAATCGATTTCGTAGTTTTTTTTTTAAAGCTCTCCTGTTTCCATTTATTCTCCCCCCCCCCCCCTTCCCCAAGGTCGGTTTCCCCGTCGTTTCTATACCTTATACCCCCCAAAGCTGACATCCGCGTCGTTTGTGGTCATTTTTTTTAGTCCTTCAAGAATTTCAAATGGTCACGTGAGATTTCCGTCAATTTCCTCCCCCATCCCCTCCCAGTGAGATTTCGCCGAACCCCTCGCCCCCCTGTTTCACGTTCACGTAATTAATGGACCCCCCCAAGAGGCCGAGGAACAAGGCTGTAAGGAAGCTGTTGGTGGCTCCATGCTGGTGGGGGGCTGGCACGAACAGGGACTTCTGGTCTAACTAAACCCATCATTTATTGGGAATGGTTATGTTATACGAATACCATTTCATTGTTTTCATTTACCAAACAATGAGGATGCTTGCAGGACAACAATGCGTCACGTCACCCGGCCAAAATCGTTCATGATTGGTTTGAGCAACATTTTAGGCAATTCCAGCGAATGATATAGCCAAATATGAATTCAATCGACCATATGTTGGACATGGTAGAGAGGTCAGTTCGTTATCCTGCAACCGGCAACACTTTCGCAACTATGGACGATGCGACGGCTGCAGAGGAAGGAAGCGTGGCTTCGGTGGACTTCCGACCACCTGTTGAGTCAGTACCACCTCGGGCTGCGCTTCGTCGGGCAAAACAGCGTACAACGCGATATCACGACGCATCCCGTGACTTCCTCACCTCAGTGTGTCTTTCGCGCAGTAGATTACTGCAACCCAGAAATGAAACAACAAGAGAAACAATTCAACAAAATCCCCTCGGGTGTCCAGCCGGATGGTGTTGTAAAATCACGACGTTTCGACACCTGACTCTGCTGTCTTCATCAGGTATATCGCTGGCTGGACACCCGAGAGGATTTTGTTGCATCGTTACTCCGACAAAGTCTACACTCACACAAGAGAAACAGTTATTTATTTTGAAAGTACTACTGTCATATTCCCGACTATTTATTTCACTTCTCTAACGCTGTAATTTATTTCGCAAAATACAGAATCTAATTTAGGGTGAAGGTGTTTCTTTAAGAAGTAAGCAGATGATATGCAATACCTCTCCTCAAAATCATATCATTTGATACAGTTTAGATCAGCGGTATTCAATCTTTTTTCTTCCTGGGCCGTATAAGCACTGCTGCTGTATCACGATGGGCCGCAATAACCTACACTACAATAAAATTCCACATTTAAAAGCAGGCACAGTGGAGTTTTTGACGTTATTAAATTTTTGACTATTTTCAATAAATCCCGCTTATAGTTGCTAGGCTTCGGGCCAAATGAAAAGGGTTGGCGGGCGACAGGTTGAGTATCAATTGTTTAGATGGTTGTTTTGTAAAGAGAACGGAAATGAATAAATACAGACTCTCGAATTGCAGTTTGTGATTAGTTGTGCAAAGGAAAATGAGAATGGACAAAGTCAGAAGTAATTACCTGAAGGTGTGCTCTTAGTGGATGAAAAGTCGAGCGATGGAAGCTTTAAAATAATTTGACCGTGTTTGCAGGGCTGTGCAGGATGGAGGCAGCATCTGGATTGGGTCGCGTAGACCAGAAACCGAGCGTGGTGGGTGAGCGGGTAACGGCCTGGCCTCGCATTCGGGAGGACGCGGGTTCGAATCCCCGTCCGGACATCCAGATTTGGGTTTTCCCGTGGTTTCCCCAAATCATTCCAGGTGAATGCCGGGATGTTTCATTCAAAGGCATGGCCGAATTCCTTCGCGTTCCTTGTCCCCAATTCTATCCCGCCTGTAATGACCTTAACCGTCGACGAGGCCTAAAGACCAGAAGGGGATAGATTAATGAGGATTTGCAGAACAAAGGAGACGGATTGAGAGAAGAATGTTATCAAGTTAGAGGCACATCGACCGCCGTACGGGTGCCAAGGTGATGACGACATCGCGACGGTCTTAAGAGATCGCGATTTATTGCCTGCCTTCGCCACCATTACGGTACCGCAGTAAACGCAGATCCAGGGATGGGAAATGTTACTGAGATTCTGCAGACTCGACAGGAGGCTACGTGAACGATGAATCTCTTCATACAGACATAGAAGACCGAAATATTGTGTTTGAGGATGTTTTGCAAGTTCTCTTAGTCGTATACATCGGCTACGTATTGTCGTTATGCCTCATCAGGTGTGCAAGTCAGTAGCTGATCTGAGGTGGACCTAACATCCCCAGCGACGTGGTTCAGCTAACTGGTAGCCCCAGAAACTATGGTTGTTTGCTTGTTTATCTGTTTGTGCTGTACTGACTGATAGTACTGGCCGGGGGACCCTTGTACCGCAACACCGACTGCCGTGTATTAGACGTGGGTACAGGCCCTCTCCGACGGCCCTGGTAGGGCTGGGGTTGGCTTAGTCCGATGGCACCAGGGTGGTTTTCCTCGCTGCACAGAAAGTAATAATCTACTCACTCACTCACCTCGACAGCTATTGACTGGAGAACGGAGTCACGTGTCAGCCTTCGCCCGCAAGTTAACAGCGACCAGAGATACCATTCGAAGGAATTCGTGGTTATGTCTACAATTTAATAACTAAGCAACTGCTACCAAAATAATTGCCATAATACATTCATTAAGTTTCATTTTCATAGCGTTTCATAGTTAAAAAATATCGACAAACTTTACGTCTGAAAAAACGTGGATCTGCTTTTTAATAACGTTTTGCTAATGAAAGCAACTTAAAGTTTACAAAATTAACTTACTCAACGTCTCTGCTGTAACCACGAATGCCAATTGTCATTCCAGCTTAGGATAAACTTCATTTTAGTTAAAACTTTCATCAGTATTGTAGCTTGACCAAACTTCATACATTACGGTTTATTTGCTTTTTAGGTATTTTCCTGGCCACTTTCGTTAATGCTTTTTGTTCATGTTCTCTGTACGCGAGTTATTAGGTTATTTTAAGTGAGCATCAGACCAAATATGCTACCGAATGGACTATTCTGGCAATTCATTTCTTTGGAGGTGCTCGACTGTTTAATAATATGTAATGTGTATTTAGTGCCCTGGCCGTCACAGGGACTATGACCAATGTTTACATTATGAGTGTTTGCCCAGTCTCGGTAAAAAACAACGCGATGCTTTCAAAGCAAACAGGAATTTTTAAAATTTTGCAGAGTGAACTTTAAGGATCCAATACAAGTTTGTATTTAAACAAGTTCCAGTCTATGACCTTTGAAACAATAATGCCATTGCACTATCGTCCCTGTTCGTGTTTAATACCTACCTCTATAATGCTTCTGAGTTCTTCAAGCTCAGAGATTTTGTTCACCCTGAAACACAGGTGAAGCTTATATTTGGGCAGATCAGGTCAACCAGTCATAATCTTTCATCCTAAAAACTGGAACTATTCTAGACCCGTGACGATACGCAAAGAAACGGTCACGGACTTACACTAGTACTAATAATAATCCTGAGGAGGATGTTCAAGCAATAGTGGTTCCAGGACAGCCCACCAGAGATGAACACGGGAAGGAGCTGGTCAGAGTAACTATTGGGCAATGATCAAAGCCGTCCCCAACGTAAACACAGACGAGATGCTGTTCGGCCGTCATGGCAGCGCGTACTTCATTTACTGCCTCTTCCCACCCACTCATGGTCGCCACCTTGGTCGAGTCCACTCCTCTCGGCAATCTATCCGCGTGGTCTTCCTGTGGGCTGTTTAAACAGTAGCTTCATATTAGGTATATTGCTCACTGTTCTACGCTTCCCTATTCTCTTAGGGGCCATCCACAAATTACGTCAAACGAATTTCATGATTTTTGTACCCCTCCCATGTCACAGGTTGTCACATTTGTGGGACCCCCCTCGTGTGACGTCACATATTTTGCATTTTTAAATTAAATGAATTAAAACAGCACTTCCAAAATGTTTTATGTGTTTATAGTTAAAAGAAATCATATCAACAATAAATCAAACATTTAAGAAAATATAAAAAAAAAAAAAATCGAATTAATGATACAAAATTGAGTCATCATGTGTCCATGGATTTTAAACCCATTCCTTGATACAGTTAATATTGACATAATAGTCACTTCATTCTTGATTTCGATAGTGTTGGGAAAATTCGATGTGTCAACATCATCTTCATCTTCCGCCACGAGCCAAAAAGTGATACAAATTAGGCATGTGATGTCACAAAGTTATTGACACGTCCCCCCCCCCTTGTCACACGATGTCACACTTTGTTAACCCCCTCCCCCCCTCAAGGTGTGACGTAATTTAACATGGCAATAATATCCTATCCTAGCCTCGCTTTGTGTGACGTTTCTGTTTAGTTTTTTGAATCGCTCGTTATCGTATCCATCATACAACCCTATTCCGCTTCTGAGAAATTTCATTTCACACGCCTCTAACTTACCGATTTTCCGGTTCTTCATTGTTTCACATGCATTCGTGACAAAAGGATTGTAATACGTCTGATAGGTTTCTCTCTAAGGGGGCATCCATAAATTACGTGAGGTGAAATAGGGGGGAGCGGGGGGTCCGGCGAAATCTCACCAGGGGGGAGGGGGGGGTCTACGGAAATCTCACGTGAGATTTTGCGAAAAATTTGGGGACAGTAGAGCCATTAAAAAGGTCAACAATTTGCGCCAAAGTCGATTTTAGGAGGGTATTTCGTCAAAAGAAAAAAAAAAGGTCTACAAAAGTTTCGAAGGCGATTTCTAGGGGGGGGGTTCTCACGGACCAGATCTTCACCAGAGGGGAGGGGGGTCCGGCCAGATCTGACGAAATCTCACCAGGGGGGAGGGGGGGTCCAGAAATCCGGAAAAACACCTCACGTAATTTGTGGATGCCCCCTAACTTCTCTGTAGCGTGTCCACTCTCTCTCTCTCTCTCTCTCTCTCTCTCTCTCTATATATATATATATATATATATATATATACAGGGCGTTCGCCGGGAAACGCAACCCACTGTTAGCACTACAAGGAAGAAACTGCTCCCGGCGAGCGAGCGCTCAGTTTCCGGCATTGTTCGACGGTCGGCCGCGGACTATTTCATAATAATTACGCTTCATAAACTTCATAAACTTGTGTGCTAAGCATTTAAATGTGACGTAATTCATTAGCTTACCTTATAAAAGATGCTGGAAGTGTTGACCCTCTTGTGTAATGCACATTTCACATCTTCTGAACATATTTCGAGACACACGCTGCCCTAACTGACTTAATGATTTTTTGGGTGACTGTTTTAGTCGAAAAGCGATATCGTCAATTTTCTCCTCTGTGAGAATACGGTTGACCGACAGTCTCTTTTTGTTAAAAAATGAACCCGTTTCTCTTACTTTTTTAACCAGACGCAGAATTGTTGATTTAGCTGGCAGTAAAGCGCCAGGAAATTCGCGACGAAATTTACTGCGACACTTTTTAAACGACTTCTTCTTCACATATGTATCGTAGAGAAATATTCTTTGTTGCAAACTGTAACGTACCATAATTATACTCACACTCAAACACGGTACAGATTAATAAGAGTATGAAGCCCCAAACCAGCCAAACCGCAAAGAAACGTTTATTCACAACACTGATTAATAAGAGACTGAAGTCACAAACTATCTACAATGCAAAAAAACCGTTCTTAACAATGTAAGGGTCACTGCAATGCACTGTTGGGGCAGCGGAGGTGTTAAACAGTGCGGTGATTCACGGTGCCGGTTGGCGGAAACTGCTGGCCCTCTGACCGAGCAAGTTGCCGACGGCAACAGACTGGGAGGGTAGCGTTTTTCCGGCGAACGACCTGTATATATATATATATATATATATGTAGGGCTAGTCAAAATGATTGCAGTGATTTCAGAAAATTACTACAGATTTATTATTTGACATATACTTACAACATTACACAGATATATAAACAAATGTGAAAGTTTTTTTTTAGTTTCTACAGATGCTCAATATGTGCACCTTTAGTGACTCTGCACACATCAAGTCTATAATCGAGTTCTTCCCATACCCGATGCAGTGTGTTTCTGTGAATGAGAGCAAATGCACTGGTGATGCTCATGCCACTTCTGGAAGCTGACAGTGAAGATTTCGTTTACCAGCAGGACGGTGCTCCACCCCATTTTTCTCTAGTTGTCCGTAATTTCCTAAACGCCAGGATTACAAACAGATGGATTGGTCGTGCTGGGGATGCTGATCGTCAGCTGATGTCATGGCCTCCTCGTTCCCCTGCGACTTCTTAGTTTGGGGTTTCGTAAAAGACGCAGTGTTCGTGCCACCAGTACCAGTTGATCTGCCAGACCTGCGGGTTCGCATCACCAATGCATTTACTCTCGTTGACAGAGACATACTGCAACTGGTATGGGAAGAACTGTATTATAGACTTGATGTGTGCAGAGTCACTAAAGGTGCACATTTTGAGCATCTGTAGACACTCCTGTTTGTTTATATATCTTGTTTATATATCAGTGTAATATTGTAAGGAAATGTGAAATAATAAATGTGTAGTAATTTTCTGAAATCACTGCAATCATTTTGTCTAGCCCTGTATATCGTTCGACCTGCTCAAGGTCTACCTGAAATCATGACTTTAAGAGGCCACATCAATAAAAGATTGAACTGGCTGATAATAATATAAAAGGACAGGGAGAATAAACCCATCAGACACCAAAGTTGAAGGCACGGGCAGTGCCCATTGTGTACGCACCTCCCTTGCGAATGACTCGTACACCTCTGCATAAATAAGCTGTCGAATCGAAATATTCTGAAATTATATTCTTCTAGTTTTTTTGTGTGTCGTTCGCAGTCCTCCTGCCTTCAACCCTGGTGAACGTTGGGATTATTTTCCCTATCCATTGTTTTAATATAGATCGTCTCTAACTGTATTTTGACTAGTTTGCAGACATGTAAGAACGTTTGTAAGCTTCTCACATAGCGAACTGATTAGCTTCAGAGGAGTCGATTGTCAGGGAATCCATCGTCACAGAAACTGCTGGCCCTCTCTCTCGCAGACGGCAGGGCTTGTTGACCCGAACATACATACCACTACACGCGTCCTGAGTCACCACGGTCTCAATGTACAGATCCGTACTCGAGTTACGTCAGAGCAGTAATAAGAGAGATCATAACAGCTGCATTGATAACTCCCCGGGAAGCCTTCCTGCCGGGAGAGGTCAGGGGGCAAGTGGGGCAGATTAACGAGAGCACGAGGTAGCCCTTCAGCTCACCAATACCTACCGCCCTACCGCCGGCTCTTTTTTTTATATAAAAAAAATAATCTGTCATTTACAGAAACGATTTCTGTACTCCAGCGTTCCTCCCATCAGTTTTAGCATTCGCATTTCGCAGTGATAACAAACGCTTGTACTTACTTACGGATGTACTCTATCACACGATACCGGTAGCACTGATATATAAACGATACTTGTAATTAAATATATCTGACAGGTGGCAGCACAGGAGATGTCGCGGATTATCTCTGAGGACTCTCGAAACGCCGACAAGTGCCAAGAATTGGAAATTTGAAGCAGTTGGAAGTTGCTACCTGGACCAGAAAAAAATAACTAACTCATATACACTCTTCTAAATAGATTAGTTATTGTAATTAGAAACAAAAAGTTAGATCACAAGGAAAGCTGCGCACGATACCTGGGCCAATAATTCTCACAGTCCTCCAGTTTCCACGGTACCGATCAAGTGACACGTCCGTCTCCCGCTGCTAGCTTCGGTCTTTTGCTTACAGAGATAATTGTTGGACTACCTACCGAATTGGACGTCTTTCCATGTGCTCGTTCACTTACTTTTGCTCACACAATAACCGGGCGAAGTATGAATGTTTGCAGTTCTTTTTCATCTCAACTATCGACTGCCTTGAGTAATTACGAATACCATCTTTGTTTCGGTGGCAGTGGTTTTTGCATGTGGCATAAGTGTTCAAGCAGAAAAAAATCAGTATGGTACGATTTGCTGAAGACATTGTCTTGATAGCAGAACAGGCAGAGGACATTGAGAAGTTTCCGAATGGCATGAACAAAATACTGAAAGAAGAGTTTGGACTAAATATAAATCAAAGCAAGACAAAAGTGATTAAATGTAGCAGAAATGATACCAATCACAGTACATTATATATAAAATTAGGATCTGATGCGATAGAAGAGGTAAGTGAATTCTGCTACTTGGAATGTAAAAATTACAACTGATGGCTGATGCAGGAATGATGCTAAAAAGTAGAATAGTAATAGCAGAAAGAAGAAAAATGGAAGCATTTGAAATGTGGTGCTATAGAAGAATGCTGAAAATTAGGTGTACAGATAAAGTACGAAATGAAAGAATTTTGGAAATGATTGGTGAGAAAAGAAGTTTGTGGAAGAGTCTAGAGAAGGAAGGGACAGGCTGTTGGGCCATATTTTGAGACATGCGGGATTGATTTATTTTTTAGTGAAAGGAACAGTCGAAGGGAAGAACTGTAGTGGAAGACAGAGATTTAATTTAATTGCAATGGAGCACTGGCTCCAGTGGCAATTTCCCTACACACCCATCTTCCCCCTATCCTGCACCCACCTACATTTGCCATCTACAAATTTCAACTCTAAATTCTTTCATAGTTTTCGGTAAGTTATTCATCATTTCTCTTGGTAACTTATTCCAATCCCTGACACCCTTACCTAAAAAAGAGAATCTTCCTACACCCCTGTGCCTGAAATCGAGTGTCAGCTTGTGGTCATGGTCATCTTTTCCCTTCCATGAACTACTTTTCATACCTATTGCAATATCTTTCCATGCCTCATCGGCAGTATGCGCATTGTACACTCCCATTACCCTCCTCATCCTCCTGTCTTGCAATGAATCCCATTCCAGCTCCTTTATCATATCCGTCACTGATTGTATTCTGCGATAATTTCCAGAAACGAATCTAGCAGCCCTCTTTTGCACCCTCTCCAACTCCTGTATTTGATACGTAAAATGTGGGTCCCATACTACACTACCATATTCGAGCAATGGTCTGACCAAAGTTTTGTAACCCAATTCCTTTACTTCTCTCGTGCATCCCCTCATCACTCTCTACAACAAGTGCAGAACTTCGAAACCTTTTCCTACCACCTGTCCAATGTGTTCTGTCCAGTTAAGCTTGTTATCAAAAGTAATGCCAAGATATTTGCATTTCAAGTCTTCAGCAAGCAATTCGTTCCCCACCTTATATTCATAATTAACCTTTTTTTATTTATTTCTGTATCTAATAAGCTGAGGTTAGAATATATGAAGCAGATAATTGGAGACGTAGGTGTGAGGGGTATGTTGAGATGAAGAGGTTAGCGCAAGATAGGAAGGGATGGAGAATGACAATAATTTTTAAAAAATCAACCCTTTATTCAAACGCAAGTGTTGATTGTTGTGGTCCTTATGGAGCGTGCACAAACTACGTGGCTCATTCCAGAGGGGGGGGGGGGGGGGTTGGCTGAAAGGCTACGCTAGGCTACGTGGGGGGATTCCGAGCCAGGCCACGTAGCTTTCCTTTTATAACATTTTTCACAGTTAAAATGAGGAATAGAAGACACAACAGCATGTGAATATTCATTTCCCTTAGTTAATTATCTCCCTATGTAATTTACCATAGTCTGACAGGAGAAAACAGTACAAAATGTCTTCTGGAATCAAAAGGGGAAAAAGCTACGAGCTACCTGGGGGAGGGGGGGTAGAGGCAAGAGCCACGTAGGGCTACGTGGGGGGCAGGGGGGGGGGTTTCACAGGAGGCCAAAATGGAGTTACGTGGTTTATGTACGCTCCCTTAGCTTGTAATCACTTGCTGGGAAGAATGGACGAGAGTGTGCACTGAAAGCCGAATGCTCCTAACAATAGGTGGCATTCATGGTGGACAAAGCAGCGGACATGGCGCCTTTGCGGAAACCACACAGCCGACGCGATTCCGAGAAGCAGTGTGTGGGCTGTGGTCAGAACCCACGAGGTGAAGCGAGCCTCGCACTAGCTGCTCACGTCGACTGCTGACCAACCGGTTACTCAGTCCTCGGAACTGTGTGATGCGTCTGCGAGAAGTAACTTACCTTTAAATGGACACTAATTTGACAGCTTTTCGACGTAACTTCAAAATAAAACTTTTAATATTTTGTCCATGGTGGACTTGTGGAATCAGCGACTGTGATATCAAATTTGGTTGATAATTGAATACAGTGACCAGTCACAGTTTATGGTGTTGCTTTATTTTATTTTACCATTACCGGTTTCAAGCATACATTGCTCATCATCAGATGGTTTTATCCCAATTGGGTTGTTGATTTTACCGAGCATGGTGGTGTAACGGATAGCGTTCTGGCCTCGCATTCGGGAGGACGGCGGTTCGAATCCCCGTCCGGGCATCCAGATTTGGGTTTTCCATGGTTTCCCCAAATCACTCCAGGTGAATGCCGGGATGCTTCCTTCAAAAAGGCCATGGCCGAATTCCTTCCCATTCCTTGCCCCCATCCTTTCCCGTCTCTAAAGACCACGTTGTTAAAAAGGGACGTTAAACTGTTACCAAAAAAAAAAAAAAAAAAAAAAAAAAAAGATGGTTTTAACAATACAGATGCGAATTGCAGGCGTATTTTTGTGCAGATTATAAAAACTATTGCTCACAACAATGGTTTCAAGCCATCTTTAATTGAAAACCTATCACACATAATTAAAAATAAAAAAGCCCTCCTAAATTCAAAACACACAGCTTACCAATCCCCTTTTTACCAACCACATGAACCTATAAATATAAAAGCAATTTACTCCAATATCCCTTATTTAGGTAAAATTTCTTACAAGATTGCAAACCTATTTCGAAAAAATAATGTTAAAATTAGCTTTAACACAGATAACAAGCTCCAAATTAAACTTATTGACAACACTCAAATATCTAATTCACACTATAATAAATCTGGCATTTATAAAATAACATGCACACAGACCTATGTGGGTCAAACAGGTAGACACTTTTCTATACGTTTTAAAGAACACCTTGATGCCATTAGACTATGCAACACAGATAAGTCCACTTTTGCTGCCCACATATTAAATGAAAAACATTCCCCACCCACTATAGAAGAAAACCTACAGATCATTCATATTGCAGACAAAGGGAAGAAAATGAATATCCTTGAGGAACTTGAAATATACATTCACGATAAGCTATTGCCATCCCACCTTTTAAATGAACAAAAAGATCTTTCTAATAAAGCATTCCTGTTCAATTTTATAGACCTATTCGTTAATAAATAACAGATTAAATAATACATGTCTCCCATATGCCCATATACATATTACTATATGCATATTAAATTCAACAACTATTTATAATTTTTATTGTTATCCATTATTCCGTTTTTACCAATATAGTTATAGAATTAAGTTCAATTTTGTTATCATATCTAAATTTTTATCAATTACACATTACTGTCTGTATAAACCTCTTTGTAAATACTTCTTTGTAGATTAACGTCTCTGTCATGTTTGTTTGTAAATACAGTAGCAAGTGTGCAGCGTGTCTATTCCACATATATTTGTGCAATATAATGGTGATAGTGCATAGTGTTACACAAAAAATGTGCCTCCTCAACTGTGTTCCATACAAGTCTTTGTTCTCGTATATAAGCAGACACCTAATGTAAGTTATATACCAAGTTTTACTATCATCACTCCAGATTTAAATTCTTTCGTCAATCATCATATTTTTGTTATTCTAGGACACAAAAACACGCCTGCAATTCGCATCTGTATTGTTAAAACCATCTGACGAGCAATGTATGCTTGAAACCGGTAATGGTAAAATAAAATAAAATAAAGCAACACCATAAACTGTGACTGGTCGCTGTATTCAATCATCAAAAAAAAAAAAAAACCCTTATCTTACACATGCGACCATGGTCTATACATAGTTGGGAATTCTATCCTGAAAAACCCTAAGCTGCCTATACATCAAGATATCATTCAAGCAAAACATCAACGCTTGAAATCAAGAAAACCACTATGGCGCACAGCAATCAACCTTACAGAGTCCTCTTTCAATATCAACAAGCTGTGGACAACTCAATGGGAGCAGCCATCAGTAGCCAATAAAAATCTAGTTGAGGTCCCCTCAGTAAGGTTACAAGGTTTCGATCTTCCGAGGCGGCAGTGGAGAATCATCAATCGGATTCGAACAGGACAGGGCAGATGCGCCTACTTATTACAAAAATGGGGCTGGGTAGATTCTGCAGATTGTGACTGTGGAGCCACCTTACAGACAATCAATCACATCGTTTCTGACTGTCCTCTTCGGGGCTACAAGGGAACAATGGCGGAATTACATAATGCGTCGATCAGTGCAGTTGGCTGCATCAAAACATTAGATCTCGAGATATGAAATTGTACAAGCTCGTGATATGTACATTTCCTGTTGTGTACCTTGTTAATCATACGATAAATAATAAATAATTCTACCGGCAGTTTCTCTGTGAATCCCGTTCCAGGGAAAATGTATATTGATTTGGGGACAATCGTACCTTAAATTTCTCGGCTATCCGCTTCATATCAAAGTGAAACATGTCCCAGGACCAGAGGCTGCGCATTACTCGAAACCACTTCAAAATGCGACCTTTGCTTTTTGAGTGAATCGCGTTAATCCAAAGAGACGATAGAGCGACAGACAGACACAAAGTTTAAAAACTGGGGTGATTAACAGTGTCCCTAGCACATTTTTTTTTTTTTTTTAATATCTGAAGTGTACAAGCTTTTTCCGGTCATTCTTATTGTGTTTATAGATATTCATGTTCAATTAACCAAATAGTTTTCAAAAGTTAGTTGTCAGAGAGACGTTGTCGGCGGTAAGACTGACACCTTATTTCCTCCACTGTCAACCCTTTGAGGCGGAATCCGTTCCACGGAGCAATCCCAGCGTGTGTTGATAGTTATCACTGTCATAAAATTTGCGGCCCATGTCGGGATTCCAACTGGAGAACTTCGAGAACAGGCCCCAGTCAGTAAACAGTTGTCTCCCCTACGGTTAGAATTTCCCGCCCCTGTTCTCTCTTTGCATGACCCCCGACCCGTTGGCTGGGGTGTCCGCCCCGACACGGGATTGGCTGCTTCGAGTCCTGGTAGGGGAAGAATTAATCATCAGGTGCGTCCATTAATTACGTGAGGTGTTTTTCCTGCATTCCGGATCCCCCCCCTTTCTAGTGAGCTCGAGATCTGGCGCGACCCTCTAAAATGACGTGAGATTTTGACGGAGAACCTCCCCGCCCCCTCCCCGACCTCGTAACTTTTTGAGAGTTTTTTTAAGGTCTCGTGCTTTTAAGGGTGGCTATAGCTCCACTTTTCGACGAAATTACCCCCCCCCCCCCCCTAAAGTCGTCTTTCGCATCATTTTTAGACTTTTTTTATTAGGCTATTATTTTTTTAGAAAAGCTCTACTGTCCTACAAGAATTTCAAAAACTCACGTAAGATTTCCGTTGACCCCCGTCCACCTTATAACATATGCTACCACCCCAATTATGTAATTATTTTTCATTTAAATATTATTTTGTTAATTGTAATTAATTATCATTTAAAAATTGATTGTAATGATGTACATGATATAATTTCTAAGCTCGAGGAAATCCACAGATTAAGAAACATTGTCAGTGGGTGGTATATCTTTGAAAAGAATGAGATAGAAAATCTTTGGTCTGGTGAGAGAGATTCTAAAAGAAAAAAACGAAGAAGTTGTGTGTGTAAAAAAGCTGTAGGTGTTGGATTGTGTCGTAGTTACATTATATGAATGTATAGTAGTTCGAGAAGTGTTGTACTATAATTATATTTTGTTTTGGTTGCGAGCTTTGAATTGACTATTTATTAAAAAAACAGTTGAGAAAATACGCTAACAACTTGGTGTTGTAACTTATGTAGAATTAGCGACCATTTGATGAGCTATTTTATTACCATTGAATATCTTTAAATATTTTTTCAAAAAAGGTGACCTCTACTCTGAGTACGTGGATCAAAAGCGACTTTTTAGGGCCACGTCGCCATAAGATCTACAGAGTTTCGAGCAAATAATTAATGGGACTTGCTCGACTTCAGTTGGATGAATTTTAAATGTTTGGAGGTTACAACCTTAGTGAGGTTTAGTGAGATTTCGCCGCCGCACCCCTCGCTCCCCCCCCCCCCCTATTTCAACTCACGTAATTATTGGCTGCCCCCTCAGCAGGACTTGGCCGAGAAGGTAGGGATGGAATTCATTTTTTCCCCTGTTCTACGCTTTGTCGATGTCATTGCGTGGAACATGTCAGGGTGCAATTAAATGGAAATAATTCCGCCATGGCCTTTTGAAGCAACAATCGCGGCATTCTCCTGGATTAATTCCGGGATACCATGGAAAACCGAAACCTCGATGGCCGGACGGGGATTAAAACTTGTTTGTTTCTCTTCTTATGGCTTTATTTGTTCACGAGGTCACTAAAGGGGGGAAGGATTGGGTCAAAGAATAGGAAGGAATTCTCCCATGGCCTTTTTATGGAACTATCCCCGCATTCGCCTGGTAATAATAATAATCCCGTGTGGTCGTAATGACCTGGTTTGTATTGGCTGCGCATTGCGGCCATGTTAGGTGCCTATGAAATCCCCGCCGAGACGGGAATTCGAACCGGAGGACCTTTCGATCTCTGGTATGACGCCTTAGGGGGCATCCATAAATTACCTAAGGTGAAATAGGTGGGGGGGATCCGGCGAAGGGGGGGACTACGGAAATCTCACGTGATGTTTTGGAAATTTTTTTTTGGACTGTAGAGCTAAAAAAGAAAAAAAAAGAAAAAAAAAGAGGTCTACAAATTGCGTGAAAGTCGATTTTAGGGGGATATTTCGTCGAAAAGTGGGGGTGTAACCGGATTTTGAAGGGTGAGACCTTTTTGGCCTCAAAAAGTTTCGAGGGCGATTTCTAAGGGGGGGCCTTCTCACGGACCAGATCTCACCAGAGGGGGGGGGGGGGGGGGTCCGGCCTGATCTAACGAACTCTCACCAGAGGGGGGTCCGGAAATCCGGAAAAACACATCACGTAATTTATGGATGGCCCCTAACCACTGAGCCACCAGACCGGACCGCTCATTTGCCTGGTGTGATGAAGGGAAACGATGGGCCATCGAAATCTGGATGAGCGAATGGGGATCTTAACCAACGTCCTCCCGAATGTAAGCCTAGACATTACCACTCATCCTCTACGGTCCTAATCACCAGATTGTGCGTAAAATTCTTGGTTTGAAACCCAAACCTCTCCGCATTGCGTACGGAGTGAGGGCATACGACAGTGTTGATGGTGAATCGTCCGTCGGGTGGGGAAGTTAAGCCTGGCGGCCATTCGTGTCTCTCGGAAAAGTAGGCCTAATGGTCCCTCTCCCCTCGTTCACCTTTCATTCATTCAGAATGCAAACAACACACTGCGGTGAACATACATACATCACAGACATGTACGCGAAACAGTAACACTTCCATCTCTGGGGAAAGCTGTCACTGCGGTGTAAGTCCACCCGTAGCATCCATCAGCTGTGGACCTTCGGGTAACGGATGTATATGAATATATCTGAGCATTTAATATTTGCGTGTTGGTGTCGTGTCGTCGACAGAGATATTAATCGCCTACTGTGTGCGGTGGAAGTAAAAAGCGCCGCGTGGTTTGGTGCGTGGCGGGCGAGCACGTTGTTTACTCGCGCGGCGGTATCGGACTTTAGCCGTGTTTATCGAGCGCTATCTGTCCCGTCTTCATTGTGGCCGGCCAGAAAAACAGACAGCGGCGATCTGACCCCGCACCGACCTCACTCCAGCCGCAATCTCTACTCATCTCCGCTCCCTCCACCGTAATTAATTTTCGCTTTGTCCTTTATGACGCTGGAGCAGGGCATAAGCAAATGGAAAAAAATACCCACCTGGTAGACGGGAGGACATCCTCACCGAAAACACTCCTTCGAAACGCCGTGGCTGAATTCCTTCCCGTTCCTTGCACCAGTCCTGTACCTCCTCCAATGATGTCTACGAGCTGTAAATAGGTCTGTACCTCCTCCAATGATGTCTACGAGCTGTAAATAGGTGTGGGGGGGGGGGGGTTCCGGCGAAATCTCACGAAACCTCACCATTGGGAAGGGGTCAACGGAAATCTCACGCGAAGGTTTTGAAATTCTTGTAAGAATGTAGAGCTAAAAAAAAAAAAGAGAGAGAGAGACGCGAAAGTCGACTTTAGGGGGAGTATTTCGTCCAAAAGTCGGGGTATAACCGCCCTTGGAAGCATGAGACCAAAAAAAAAAAAAAAAAAATCTCACGTCATCGCAGAGGGGAGGAGGGGGGCGGAATTCCGGAAAAACACCTCACTTCATTAATGAGAGCCCCCTTACAACAGATTTTTTTAATGCATGAGGGAGCTTAGAGCGGAGTAAAGGAAGGTTAGGGATCGGATACTGAAACAATGACACAATTTAGAGTAAAAATTCTGGTAATGTAAAAAGTAGTTGAACAGGCAACTTGCTACTGGGACATAAGTTGTATCTTTTTACAATTGGGAATTGGTTTATTGTGTTGAAAAACTGACAAATGCTCGACATGTGCGCCATATCAACACAGAAGTCCACTTGCCCCCACATATGATGCAACATATGAGTGGTGATGTTTGCTGATGCGGCTGTGATTATTGCCTTCGTATGGAGTTCGGTGAAGGACTTGCTCTTGACGTAATCCACAAAAAAGTCATGCAGTTTTTAGTGCTGCGCGAGATGGCGAATGCTCGACCGTTGACGATCCGACATACTACTCATGTTTGCAAACATTGAAACCAGCCGTCGAAAGACCTAACTACTGGACAGCGGGCGATACAAGACAAAGCTAAGGCTGGCCGTCCAGTGGACGCGTATTCGCGCGAAAAATGTTCGCGCGAATACGCTTGTATTCGCGCGAACCATGTTGGCGCGAAGACACCCCGTCCACTGAAAGCAGATTCGCGCGATCCTGTCGCCAGTTCTCTGTTGTTGTTTGTGCCAGAAAGAACAGTAACAATGCCTTTCTCTAAATTGCTGGAATTATACGCATTGGAATCAACAATTCTAGCAAAAAGAAGAACTGCAGAAAGAGGAGAGGAATGGAAGAGTAATATTTTTGCCAAAAGAAAGGAGTTTTCCATTTGGTTGAATTAGGGCCGCTGTTTTGAGACCGCCTTTTCCGGATTTTTCTTCCAGATATTTTTTTAATTCTCTTCTAAAGTATCCCTCAACCCTTTCCATTTCTTCTTAATGTCAGCGACTATAACAAAAGAAATAAGAACAAAAACTCCTTAGTACATACTTGTTTAGTTTTTTTAATGGAGAAAGAATAATATACGTCCTAGGACGGCTAAATTTTGAGGCTCTTCTCTTCGGCGAAACACTCAGTAAAGATCAGTGTAAAATAAAGAGATGAAAATCATTTAAAAAAAATATAAAAATAGTAAATTTTAATACATTGAGAGAAATATATGTACACAACTGTAATAATACACGTGTTATCAAAAGCTGAAACTTCATTTTTATTAATTAAAAAAACTCATGTTTCAGTTTACTTATCGTCGTCGTTAACTATTTAACTTTCTATTAAAATAGAGTTATAAAGAGAAAAACAAAATTATCGATTGTAAATCTATACGATTATTCCATCAATGTTGTGTTTTAATGTATGAAAGTGTTTTAAATGAACTGAATGACTGTTGTATTAAAAGCAGTACAGTGCAAGGAATATTGGTTAAAGGAATGCAATTAAGAATATTATACGACCTATGATGTTATGACTAAGAATTTGAATGTTTGAAAGCGTTTTATTTTGTAAATATACTGCTGAATGCTTGTTTATGTTTTCACTTAAAACGTTTACAGACGATTTCCAGTAATTTTTGTTTTTGTGTGATTTGTATTGTTTCCGTAATTGTTGCCAGGAAGTTTCTATTTAATCATCTAATACCCATCACATCAAACCAGTAGAGATACTGATGACAGCAAACAAAAAATAAAGCCTATAATGTGTGAAAATAATAGATATTTTAACATTGCATTTTGTTTATACAGGGCGTTCGCCGGGAAACGCAACCCACTGTTAGCGCTACAAGGAAGAAACTGCTCCCGGCGAGCGAGCGCTCAGTTTCCGGCATTGTTCGACCGTCGGCCGCGGACTATTTCATAATAATTACGCTTCATAAACTTCATAAACTTGTGTGCTAAGCATTTAAATGTGACGTAATTCATTAGCTTACCTTATAAAAGATGCTGGAAGTGTTGACCCTCTTGTGTAATGCACATTTCACATCTTCTGAACATATTTCGAGACACACGCTGCCCTAACTGACTTAACTGATTTTTTGGGTGACTGTTCTAGTCGAAAAGCGATATCGTCAATTTTCTCCTCTGTGAGAATACGGTTGACCGACAGTCTCTTTTTGTTAAAAAATGAACCCGTTTCTCTTACTTTTTTAACCAGACGCAGAATTGTTGATTTAGCTGGCAGTAAAGCGCCAGGAAATTCGCGACGAAATTTACTGCGACACTTTTTAAACGACTTCTTCTTCACATATGTATCGTAGAGAAATATTCTTTGTTGCAAACTGTGACGTACCATAATTTTTACTCACATTCAAACACGGTACAGATTAATAAGAGTATGAAGCCCCAAACCAGCCAAACCGCAAAGAAACGTTTATTCATAACACTGATTAATAAGAGACTGAAGTCACAAACTATCTACAATGCAAAGAAACCGTTCTTAACAATGTAAGGGTCACTGCACTGCACTGTTGGGGCAGCGGAGGTGTTAAACAGTGCGGTGATTCACGGTGGCGTGTGGCGGAAACTGCTGGCGGGACTGACCGAGCAAGTTGCCGACGGCAACAGACTGGGAGGGTAGCGTTTTCCGGCGAACGCCCTGTATAAATGAATAAGTAATAGAATTAATTACCTGGTGAATACATTTCTCTTCCAATTTCTTCTCACATCTTCATTTAGACATTTCTTTGGTGATATAAGATAATTTTTGAACCCACTAATGGGCTCGTTCTAGAACAAGAGCAAGCAGTTTGTCTATATCCGTCGCGCGAACAAATCCAAAAATTTTTGGATCTCATCGCCCTCGCGTAAGTTCGCGCGATTCAGGCGCTCGCAGTGGACGGAGTCACATTAAATTACCTTTGTTTGGATTGGAGCGATCTCTTCGCGCATATTCGCGTGTATTGGCGCGAAGATTTTTCGCGCGAATTCGCGTCCACTGGACGGCCAGCCTTAAACGCATTTGGGAGGACCCGGGTTCGAGTACCAATCCGCCCATCCAGATTTCACTTTTCCATGTCTTCCAGAAATCCCTCCAGAGGAATGCCTGGATTGTTTCTTCAAAGTGCCGTGGCCAAATTACTTCCCGTTCCTTACCGCCAGTCCTTTCCTGCCTCTTATTACCTCGACGTCGACTACACGTAAAGAGACAAGAAGAAGAAAAATTTTCTCTACGCATCCGTGAAACAAGCATGTTATATACTTAGCGTATAATACATTCACAAAACCGCGACCATCACTTGTAATAACCTTGTGAGATTATAATGACCGAATGATTGATCGGTCATCTTCCAGATATAAAAGAATAGCACGGAAGAGTTCTTGAGAATCACCTTTTGTGGGTTCAGCAATCTCTCTACTCGATTGGTTGTCGAAGCTGGGGGTTCGCTCGTGCAGTATAGTGAAGCGCTGTGGCTGCAAGGTGATCTCACGGAGCTCTCGCCTGGCGTGTAGCCGAGCTGCTTCGAGCGTTTAAAAGCGTCGTCGACCCATTACAAACCAGTCGGGAGAAAGCGATAGCGGTGCTTTCTAATTCTGGAATCACGGGGAAAGCCCAGCGCGCCGCACCAACAAAAACACGGGTGGACAAGCCCAGCGGAAGGGCTGTCATTTCAGTTCAGATTGTGGGTACTTGAATTAGCTGGGATTAGTGATAGCACCTGTTGCCTGTCTTACCGACATCTCGGAAACTGAAAATCCCTGACGATAAGACGAGGTTATAGCAATGAAACACGAAGATCTCTGTTACCACATAGTTACAACGACGGCTGTGTAACACGAAGCAAGTCTCTGAGATCTCGAATGGGCAGATCAAACTGGCGACCAGTGACTACATCGATACCTACATCAGCAGTCTGAAGCGTGAAGCACGCTTGAGTGTCCACGCTCAGGAACCACTGGACGTGAATAAGGCGATGTCCGCGATGATCAGGAAAACGTTGATTCGAACATATGTTATTGCGAATGGCCCTATCAGATCGCGCAAAGCTTTGATCCTCATCGTGGCTTGTAATTAATAATGTGTCCGGTATTTCCACCGAGAAGTCGGCACCAGGTATTATTAGTTTCTGGAGCTTAAGTGTTGCCATCTGTCTGCCATTCGTGTAACCTATGTTCTCTTGGATAGGTGTATTTTTGTTTGTGATCTGTGTAGTTCACGAGGTGGGGCATTTCCCTACGTGATGGTGGGGGAAACTGCCAAAAAACGGCAATCAGGGCGGCCGGCGGAAAAAAAAGTGAGACATTTGTGGAGAACTACAATGCGTTCTGGCTGTTGTTTTTTGTCTCTTTGAGCCTAACATATATATATATATATATATATATATATATATATATATATATATGTATCATGTGCATTTCATTATTGTTCATTATAATCATCCGATGTGGTGAAGAATTAAAAGTAATTCATGGAAGGTAAAAAAGAAATGACCACAAGCTGGCAGTCGATTTCAGGCACAAGGGTGTGGTCAGCGATTGGAATAAAGATGAACAATTTACCAAAAACGTTGAAAGAATTTAAAGTTGAAATTTATAGAGCGCAAATGTAAGTGGGTGTGTAGGGAAATTGCCGCCAGAGCGTTGCACTCTATTGCAATTAAATTAAATAGATCACGTACTAAATGGATTGTTCGTGTCTGTTTTTAGGCTTTCGATAGATAATACATTACATACGAAATAGTGCGTTACGTCTGAAAATCTCATACGAGACGCTTATTGAAACGCACACTCTCTCCAATAGCAAAATGCCTTCCAGTCTGTAAATAGTTTGTGGCCTGCTTGCTGTTGGGCTTTATAATTGTCATAATATGTTTTGATCTCGCTTGTATTGTAGCGAAACAGGTATTCTCTAAATTACGATCCGAGGTTAACTCGTTTCTTTCAGAGTTGAAACGTACATTTTCACCAGAACTCGTGATGTAAGCATTATTACATTATTTTTCCCGCACTGAAGTTAGTGTTGTAATTAGTATCTCAATTACGTTTGATTACGCCTTACGCAATATATGAAATAATAGTATTTCAGTTGGATTACTTAAGCTTGTCCGTATTACATCGGTGATATTTTTCTTTCCTTTTATAGAGAGAAAACTCCCCAGTTTTATAATCTTTTATATGGTTCGTTCGTTTGCTGATGTGTCTCACAAAGTGTGAGGATTTAACTATTCAGCTACGATATGCCCAACGTAATTTTACTAATAGACACATAAAAAAAAAAAAATTAGTTGAGCAAACTTGCGGTAAAAAAAAATTATCACTTTTCTTATTTGGACATACCTTTTAACAATATAATCACTGAGTTCACAGTTACTTTTTAAAAAATTTTTATGTACTCGCTTTGGCCTTTGTTTGTGCGGGTGGAATTTAGTAATTGATTTTAAATTAACTTCTGGATGAGCTAGAGACTTGAAATTTTTGGCCATAGCTCAGAACTGGATGACAATGCATGAAAATGTGAAAAAAATTGGAAAAGTTGTGCTGAAAATTTGATAATTCAGAAAAAAGGAAAGTTTTCTATGGACTGATTTGCCTAATTTTTTAAAAATGTTCGTAATAGTTGGAATAAGGTTTTTAGTTAATGAAAAATTGGAAAATTTGCCCGGAATATTGGAAAATATGTTCTTAATAGTCCGAATAAGGTTTTTAAACAAAGAAAAATTGGAAAAGTTGCCTGGAAAATTCTGGAGAAACTAACTCGCTTTGGGCTTTGTCCGGGTGAAGCTAGAGACTTGAAATTTA
>JARYHS010009186.1:265129433-265342933 GCA_031002005.1 Vandiemenella viatica
TTCAGTTTGCAATTAAAGCCCATTTATTATAGATGAACGTAAATTCGACACCCCTCTCGATTTAAGGAACACCTACCTTTGACAGAGAGGGCTAACCATACTAGAAATACCATTCCCGTTTAAACAACGAATGCATACACTTGTTTATTTCATTATGATAACATTTCCATATTCACATTCAGTACAAAGTAAAGCAAACTTACATTAACTGAGAGTTAAAGTACTTCCCGAAGCTGCTATTTCGCTAAAATATACGCACTTCCGCATATGGTAACCACATGCACTGCAGAAACTGTTCACCATCGACAGAAGAGACTATCACCGAATCCGTGGACACGTTCAGTTAACCTGACAGTGTTGCTGGTTTTCTGGATCACAGTATTTTATAAATTTGAATTTCATACAACATCATGTCAACCATAGGAATTCTTACTCTTTGTAAAAATCTCTAAATGTCAAAAATGATGTTGATAATAATAATAGAAGTAGTAGCAGTGATCAGTACAGAATCGAGTGCAGGTAGTTAGCACACGATACAAAAATTAAATAAAAGATTAAAACATAGTTGAAATTTCACAGCACATTGCTCACGTAATATCGATCAGTAAATAGAACAATAAGCAAATAATAATAATTAATATGTACTAACTTCTGTGGCAGATAGATATTCCAAAATAAATAATCTTCCGTAAGTAGGTCAACGTAAACTATAGATACTGCACAGGTTCGCAGTCGCTCAGTCAGAAGGCACTACCGAACAATCGAACACTGTGTAAACGTAATAAACATTGTTGATCGATCCGGAACATAAAACATACTAATAATGGTGATCCCTGTGGTTCACAGCGCTTGCTGCGACTCATTCATCAACCATTGAAGCAGGTGTTAGGAACAAAGATATAATGTACTAATACCAACTTTTAATCCCCACTGATCTTGCTTAAAGGACATTTGGAATTACTTGCTGAAACATTTGTTCAATGTTTTTTGTTATTAATTAATCTTATCGGCAAGTCCTTGCCAGTGTTGGCTAGGGGGGCGCTGGCTGGGCGTCAACGCCCCCCAAATTTGCCTTTGTTCACAAACGCCCCCTTCGAGCTGCCTAACGCCCACTGGGGGGCGGTACGGTCAACGTTGGGAACCACTGGTTTAGATGGTTGTTTTGTAAAGAGAACGGAAATGAATAAATACAGACTCTCGAATTGCAGTTTGTGATTAGTTGTGCAAAACAAAATGAGAATGGACAAAGTCAGAAGTAATTACCTGAAGGTGTGCTCTTAGTGGATGAAAAGTCGAGCGGTTAAAGCTTTAATATAATTTGACCGTGTTTGCAGGGCTGTCCAGGATGGAGGCAGCATCTGGATAGCGTCGCGTAGACCAGAAACCGAGCGTGGTGGCCTCGCATTCGGGAGGACGCGGGTTCGAATCCCCGTGCGGACATCCAGATTTGGATTTTCCCATGGTTTCCCCAAATCATTCCATGTGAATGCTGGAATGCTTCCTCTAAAAGGTCATGGCCGAATTCCTTCCCGTTCCTTGTCCCCAGTTCCATCCCGCCTCTAATGACCTTAGCCATCGACGAGACGTAAAGACATATGTTAAATATACTGTAAAAGACCAGAAGGGGATAGATTAATGAGGATTTGCAGAACAAAGGAGACGGATTGAGAGAAGAATGTTATCAAGTTAGAGCAGGGGTCCCCAAAGTGGTCGGTATCGACCCCTGGGGGTCGATAAGAGTTCTCCGGGGGTCGATTAATACCCGGGGGTCGAAAGGGGGTCGATTGATAAAAAAGAGGATCAGTTAAATGGTCTAGGAAAAAAATGGGAATATTCCAACAAAAATCCAAAATAACTGACTAGCCCCGTTATAACTTGAGTTTTAAGGAAGCCTGCGTCGCTTTAGGTATGTGTTAAGGAGAAAACATACTGGAGCAGGAGAGCATAGCAACGACGAGAGCGAAGAACAAAGCAGCGAAAACAAATAAACCAATTGGATTGTTGCGGTGACTCTTACTGGGGCGCAAAGCGGTGAGGTAATAATGGAGCAAAGCTTATCGTTCAAACTGTTTGATTTCGCCGCTTTATTCTTCACTCGCATTGCTGGTTTGTTAGCGGTTGTTCCTGTGAGAAACGAATGTAGACCAATTTACGAATTGTGTCTCTTCTAAGGTCCGTCTTTGGGGTAAGAAAGAAGTTCAACATCATAATTATTTTATTTTAGCTAAGCTAACGTGATGAACTCAACAAGTATTAAATCTTTATTTTTTATTTACTTTGGGTATTTAAGCATTTTATATTCGGGAGGACGCTGGTTCGAATCACCGTCCAGGCATCCGGATTTGGGTTTTCCATGGTTTCCCCAAATCACTCAAGGCTAATGCCGGGATGCTTCCTCCAAAAAGCCATGGTCGAATTCCTTCCAGTTCCTTCTCCGCAGTTCCATCCCGCCTCTAGTCACCGCGCTGTCGACGAGACGTAAAGCCACAAGGGGGGGGGGGGGGAGAGAGAGAGAGAGAGAGAGAACGCTGCTGGTTCATTATACACAAGTTGCACTGTTAAATTCTAGTATGGTTTCCACTCTATGTATTGTATATCTAAATGTAGATTTTGTCATTTACATAGAAGATATCGTAATATACCGAAAACCATTAAATTTAGATACTTCTTTTTTATCTTTTTCCTATCTAATTCTATTGAATAGGTTACTTTTAGATGTAATTATTATTCCTTCAAGTCTAGATATCTATTGTTAGAAAAAGTAGCAACAATGCACTCTGAGCAAGAACAGGCAGTTCTTTATAGCTCGTGCGGTAATAAGTTGCGTCTCTTACTGCTGCTGTTTTGTTGTGCTGCGAACGTATCGTGTTGTTCATATTATAAATCTGAGTTTAATACCTACGATGTCGTCTACCAGTGCTAAGAAGAAATGCAGACAATATTCACACGAGTATTTGAAATATGGTTTTGTGCCATCTTCTGCTAATGAAACTATTCCTATGTGCTTGTTATGTGAAAAACTTTCAGCAATGATGCTAAGAAGCCGGCGAAAATAAAAGACCACTTGGAAAGGATCCATTCTGATAAGAAAAACAGAGATTTTGAGCATTTCAAAATGCTAAAAGAGAAATTGAGAGTTCGGCCAAATTTAAGTACATATTTGAAGTCATCTGCTAGCGCTGATAGTGAAGGAGGACTGAGGACAACCAACAGCATCTCTCTTAACATAGCAAAGAAAGGCAAACCGTACACAATTGGTGAAGAGATTATAGTACCAGCTATAAAAGATGTAATTGAAAATATTATGAAGAAAGACTGTCAACTATTTTTGAAGTGCATACCATTGAGTGAAAATACTATGCAGCGACGTATAGAGGAAATGGCCGATGATGTGGAAAGAACTTTGACCTCTGAGCTCCAGCATTTTAAGTTTGCTATTCAACTTGACGAATCAACTTTCGGAAGTTCAAATCTTCTCATGGTTTATGTTAGGTTCCATAGTCCATCCCTGAATGACACTGTTGATGAATTTCTGTTTGCTAAATATCTTCAAACTGTTTCAAAAGGTGAGAACAATTTTTTTTATGTTTGCAAGATTATTTGAACAAGCACAACATTCCTTTCGGGAATATTACTGCAGTAGCTACTGACGGTGCACCTGCTATGGTAGGCCTTTATAGAGGATTTTTCGTCTTTCTGAAGGAAAAGGTTCCTAATGTACGTACTGTTCACTGTGTCCTACACAGGCAGCATCTTGTAGCCAAAAAATTGAGTGGCGACCTGCATGATACTCTAAAAGTGTGCATTACGTCAATTAATAAAATTAAAGCTCATCCTCTCAATTCCCGATTGTTTGCGAAGTTATGTGAAGAAAATGATGAACCTTTCAATCAATTACTTTTGCACACTGAGGTAAGGTGGTTGACAAGAGGTGATAGTTTGCAGAGGTTTGTTGACTTGTACGACTCGTCTGCAGAGTTTCTTAAGAATGTGGATCCATTACTATGTGACGAGTTAAAACAGTGCAAGAACCATCTTGTTCTATTTGGCAGATCTTTATTCGAAATTTAACGAAGTACAGAAGCGTTTGCAAGGAAAAAATGTTACAATTGTTCAAGCTCGAACAATTATAATGGCCTTTCAACTAAAAATAAACCTGTTAAAATCTTCACTGGCACGTAAAAATTTTAAATATTTTTCAAACTTTCGACTACTAAAAGAAAATGAAGAGATACCCGACCGTGATTTGGAGATATATATTAAACATCTCGATAAATTAAGAGAAGATTTCAAAGCACGTTTCGAAGACTTGGAGAACATGCATGTTCCTGAATGGTTTGCTTCTCCATTTGATGTTAACATAATGAAGGTAATGAACGTGGGTTAGAAGACGAACTGATTGAAATATGCGTAGATCTGGAAGCTAAAGCGTTGTTTAAAAATAAAAACCTCAGCGAATTTTGGAGCAATAACAATATTGCTACAAAATACCCCAAGCTCAGCAGAAGACGAATCTTTCTTACTTGCATTCCCAATTACGTTGAAGCTGGCTTTAGCCACGCGAACGCTATTTTAACAAAACAGAGAAACAGACTGAACTTGGAAAACCGTGGTGATTTGCGACTAAAACTTACCAATTTTCAACCGAACATCAGTAATCTTGATGCTACCCTTCAGACCCATCCATCTCACTAATATCAGCTACTTTAATAAAAAGGTATGTTAACATGTTTTTAATGTATTCAAGTAGTCGTAAAATGGCAGATGGTTTTTCATCGAATATAATTTATTTAAATTTTCTAATGATTATTTTGTGTTTTACATTTTATGACACTTACGGTTATAGGCTAGTTTCCATCTATCTATAATTTTTTAATTATTTTTACGATTATAATAACAGTGTAAAATATCCCTTTTTTCGGTTAGTGTTGTTGGGTGGATTTTTTAAGGTGTGGGAAACTATAAATACTTTCTTTGGGTTGTGATCCAAGTCTCCTTATCGCTTAGCATCAAAAATGCTAAAAATGATTTAAAATTTTCATCAGTGGCGGATCCAGGAATTTTTCAAGCCGGGGCAAAAACTGTAGGAATGCCGCCCCTTGCAACATTATTTGCAGCTCCCATTTTTGCCGTCTGGCCCCAAGTGTCGCCACCTCGATTGTCGGCCAAACACACTGTTGTCGCCGCCCGGCGCCCAGTGTACTAGTAGAGCTAAAAAAAATAAAAAATTCCGTGACTTAAATCGCCGCCCTTCAAACATGATTTTGCCGCCTCCTTGAAGTTGGCACCCCGGTGTACACCCCCCCCCCCCCAGATCCAGCACTGGTTTTTATTAAACGTTTAATCTGGGGGTCGATGAGAAGACAAATGTTCTGTGAGGGGGTCGACGTGATAAAAAGTTTGGGGACCCCTGAGTTAGAGGCACATCGACCGCCGTACGGGTACCAAGGTGATGACGACATCGCGACGGTCTTAAGAGATCGCGATTTATTGTCTGCCTTCGCCACCATTACGGTACCGCAGTAAACGCAGATCCAGGGATGGGAAATGTTACTGAGATTCTGCAGACTCGACAGGAGGCTTCGCGAACGATGAATCTCTTCATACAGACATAGAAGAACGAAATATAGTGTTTGAGGATGTTTTGCAAGTTCTCTTTGTCGTATATATCGGCTACGTTTCGTCGTTATGCCTCATGAGGTGTGCAAGTCAGTAGCTGAACTGAGGTGGACCTAACATCCCCAGAGACGTGGTTCAGCTAAATGGTAGCCCCAGAAACTATGGTTGTTTGCTTGTTTATCTGTTTGTGCTGTACTGACTGATAGTACTGGCCGGGGGACCCTTGTACCGCAACACCGACTGCCGTGTATTAGACGTGGGTACAGGCCCTCTCCGACGGCCCTGGTGGGGCTGGGGTTGGCTTACCCCGATGGCACCAGGGTGGTTTTCCTCGCTGCACAGAAAGTAATAATCTACTGTATAATTTGCTCAGTCACTCACCTCGACAGCTATTGGCTGGAGAACGGAGTCACGTGTCAGCCTTCGCTCACAAAACAGCCACCAGAGATACCATTAGATGAAGTTCGTAGTTATGTCCACGATTTAATAGCTAAGCAACTGCTACCAAATTAATTACCATAATACATTCATTAAGTTTGCTATTCGTAGCGTTTCATAGATTAAAAAAAATGTATAGGTCTATAAACTTTACAGCGGGGAACTGCTTTTCAGTAGCATGTTTAATGAAAGTAACATAAAAACTCTTGAAAAACTTAAATTACCCATGGTCTCTGCTGTAAGCACGAATGTGAATTGTCATTCCGGCCTAGGCTGAATTTCAGTTTAATTAAAACTTTCATCAATGTTGTTGCTTGACCAAAGTTTATGCATTACGGTTTATTTGGTTTTTAGGTATTTTACTGACAACTTTCATTAATGGTCTTTCTTCATGTCGCTGTAGTTATTAGGTTATTTTAAGTGGGCATCAGACCAAATATGCTACCGAATGGACTATTCTGGCAATTCATTTCTTTGGAGTTGCTCAACTATTTAATAATATGGAATGTGTATTTAGTGCTCTGGCCGTCACAGGGACTATGACCAATGATTACATTATGAGTGTTTGCCCAGTCTCTAAAAAAACAACGCGATGCTTTCAAAGCAAACAGGAATTTTTAAAATTTTGCAGAGTGAACTGTTTGTATTTAAACAAGTTCCAGTCTATGACCTTTGAAACAATAATGCCATTGCGCTATCGTCCCTGTTCGTGTTTAATACCTACCTCTATTAATGCTTCTGAGTTCTTCAAGCTCAAGAGATTTTATTCACCCTGAAACACAGGTGAAGTTTATATTTGGCCAGATCAGGTCAACCTGTCATAATCTTTCACCCAATAAACTGGAACTATTCTAGACCCGTGACGATACGCAAACAACGGTCACGGGCTTACACTAGTTATGTATAATAATCCTGAGGAGGACGTTTAAGCAATAGTGATTCCAGGACAGCCGACCAGAGATAAAAACGGGAAGGAGCTGGTCAGAGTAACTATTAGGCAATGATCAAAGCTGTCCCCAACATAAACACAGATGAGATGCTGTTGGGCCGTCATGGCAACGCGTACTTCATTTACTGCCTGTTCCCACCCACTCATGTTCGCCTCCTGGGTCGAGTCCACTCCTCTCGGCAATCTATCCGCGTGGCCTTCCTGTGGGCTATTTAAACAGTAGCTTCATATTAGGTATATTGCTCAGTGTTCTACGCTTCCCTATTCTCTTAGGGGCCATCCACAAATTACGTCAAACGAATTTCATGATTTTTGTACCCCTCCCATGTCACAGGTTGTCACATTTGTGGGACCCCCCTCGTGTGACGTCACATATTTTGCATTTTTAAATTAAATGAATTAAAACAGCACTTCCAAAATGTTTTATGTGTTTCTAGTTAAAAGAAATCATATCAACAATAAATCAAACATTTAAGAAAATATAAAAAAACATAAAAATCGAATTAATGATACAAAATTGAGTCATTATGTGTCCATGGATTTTAAACCCATTCCTTGATACTGTTAATATTGACATAATAGTCACTTCATTCTTGATTTCGATAGTGTTGGGAACATTCGATGTGTCAACATCATCTTCATCTTCCGCCACGAGCCAAAAAGTGATACAAATTAGGCATGTGATGTCACAAAGTTATTGACACGTCCCCCCCCCCCCTTGTCACACGATGTCACACTTTGTTAACCCCCTCCCCCCTCAAGGTGTGACGTAATTTAACATGGCAATAATATCCTATCCTAGCCTCGCCTTGTGTGACGTTTCTGTTTAGTTTTTTGAATCGCTCGTTATCGTATCCATCATACAACCCTATTCCGCTTCTGAGAAATTTCATTTCACACGCCTCTAACTTACCGATTTTCCGGTTCTTCATTGTTTCATATGCATTCGTGACAAAAGGATTGTAATACGTCTGATAGGTTTCTCTCTAACTTCTCTGTAGCGTGTCCTCTCTCTCTCTCTCTCTCTCTCTCTCTATATATATATATATATATATATATATATGGCTATTCAAAATGATTGCAGTGATTTCAGAAAATTACTACAGATTTATTATTTGACATATACTTACAAGATTACACAGATATATAAACAAACTGTGAAAGTTTTTTTTTTTGAGTGTTTACAGATGCTCAATATGTGCACCTTTAGTGACTCTGCACACATCAAGTCTATAATCGAGTTCTTCCCATACGCGATGCAGCATGTTTCTGTGAATGAGAGCAAATGCACTGGTGATGCTCATGCCACTTCTGGAAGCTGACAGTGAAGATTTCGTTTTCCAGCAGGGCGCCGCTCCACCCCATTTTTCTCTAGTTGTCCGTAATTTCCTAAACGCCAGGATTACAAACAGATGGATTGGTCGTGCTGGGGATGCTGATCGTCAGCTGATGTCGTGGCCTCCTCGTTCCCCTGACCTAACCCCCCTGCGACTTCTTTGTTTGGGGTCTCGTAAAAGACACAGTGTTCGTGCCACCAGTACCAGTTGATCTGCCAGACCTGCGGGTTCGCATCACCAATGCATTTGCTCTCATTGACTGAGACATGCTGCATCGGGTAAGGGAAGAACTCGATTATAGACTTGATGTGTGCAGAGTCACTAAAGGTGCACATATTGGGCATCTGTAAACACTAAAAAAAAAAAAAAAACTTTCACAGTTTGTTTATATATCTGTGTAATATTGTAAGGAAATGTCAAATAATAAATGTGTAATAATTTTCTGAAATCACTGCAATCATTTTGACTAGCCCTGTATATCGTTCGACCTGGAGGAAACTGCTCAAGGTCTACCTGAAATCATGACTTTAAGAGGCCACATCAATAAAAGATTGAACTGGCTGATAATAATATAAAAGGACAGGGAGAATAAACCCATCAGACACCAAAGTTGAAGGCACGGGCAGTGCCCATTGTGTACGCACCTCCCTTGCGAATGCCTCGTACACCTCTGCATAAATAAGCTGTCGAATCGAAATATTCTAAAATTATATTCTTCTAGTTTTTTTGTGTGTCGTTCGCAGTCCTCCTGCCTTCAACCCTGGTGAACGTTGGGGTTATTTTCCCTATCCATTGTTTTAATATAGATCGTCTCTAACTGTATTTTGACTCGTTTACAGACATGTAAGAACGTTTTTAAGCTTCTCACATAGCATACTGATTAGCTTCAGAGGAGTCGATTGTCAGGGAATCCATCGTCACAGAAACTGCTGACCCGCTCTGTCGCAGACGGCAGGGCTTGTTGACCCGGACATACATACCACTACACGCGTCCTGAGTCACCACGGTCTCAATGTACAGATCCGTACTCGAGTTACGTCAGGGCAGCAATAAGAGAGATCATAACAGCTGCATTGATAACTCCCCGAGAAGCCTTCCTGCCGGGAGAGGTCAGGGGGCAAGTGGGGCAGATTAACGAGAACACGAGGTCGCCCTTCAGCAGGGACCTGTCAGCTCACCAATACCTACCGCCCTACCGCCGGCTCTTTTTTTTTTAATAAAAATAAATCTGTCATTTACAGAACGATTTCTGTACTCCAGCGTTCCTCCCATCAGTTTTAGCATGCGCATTTCGCAGTGATAACAAACGCTTGTACTTACTTACGGATGTACTCTATCACACGATACCGGTAGCACTGATATATAAACGATACTTGTAATTAAATATATCTGACAGGTGGCAGCACAGGAGATGTCGCGGATTATCTCTGAGGACTCTCGAAACGCCGACAAGTGCCAAGAATTGGAAATTTGAAGCAGTTGGTCGAATCCACGTCCGGGCATCCAGATTTGGGTTTTCCATGGTTTCCCCAAATCACTCCAGGCAAATGCCGGGATGCTTCCTTCAAAAGGGCATGGCCGAATTCCTTCCCATTCCTTGCCCCCATCCTTGCCCCCCATCCTTTCCCGTCTCTAAAGACCTCGATGTTAAAAAGAGACGTAAAGCAGTTACAAAAAAAAAAAAAAAAAAAAAAAAAAAAAAAAAAAAATTTAAGCAGTTGGAAGTTGCTACCTGGACCAGAAAAAAATAACGAACTCCTATACACTCTTCTAAATAGATTAGTTATTGTAATTAGAAACAAAAAGTTAGATCACAAGGAAAGCTGCGCACAATACCTGGCCCAATAATTCTCACAGTCCTCCAGTTTCCACGGTGACCGATCAAGTGACACGTCCGTCTCCCGCTGCTAGCTTCGGTCTTTTGCTTACAGACATAATTGTTGGACTACCTACCGAATTGGACGTCTTTCCATGTGCTCGTTCACTTACTTTTGCTCACACAATAACCGGGCGAAGTATGAATGTTTGCAGTTCTTTTTCATCTCAACTATCGACTGCCTTGAGTAATTACGAATACCATCTTTGTTTCGGTGGCAGTGGTTTTTGCATGTGGCATAAGTGTTCAAGCAGAAAAAAATCAGTATGCTACGATTTGCTGAAGACATTGTCTTGATAGCAGAACAGGCCGAGGATATTGAGAAGTTTCCGAATGGTATGAACAAAATACTGAAAGAAGAGTTTGGACTAAATATAAATCAAAGCAAGACAAAAGTGATTAAATGTAGCAGAAATGATACCAATCACAGTACATCATATATAAAATTAGGATCTGATGCGATAGAAGAGGTAAGTGAATTCTGCTACTTGGGATGTAAAAATTACAACCGATGGCCGAAACAGGAATGATGCTAAAAAGTAGAATAGTAATAGCAGAAAGAAGAAAAATGGAAGCATTTGAAATGTAGTGCTATAGAAGAATGCTGAAAATTAGGTGTACAGATAAAGTACTAAATGAAAGATTTTTGGAAATGATTGGTGAGAAAAGAAGTTTGTGGAAGAAGCTTCTAGAAAGAAGGGACAGGCTGTTGGGCCATATTTTGAGACATGCGGGATTGATTTATTTTTTAGTGAAAGGAACAGTCGAAGGTAAGAACTGTAGTGGAAGACAGAGGTTTAATTTAATTTAATTGCAATGGAGCACTGGCTCCAGTGGCAATTTCCCTACACACCCATCTTACCCCTATCCTGCACCCACCTACATTTGCCATCTACAAATTTCAACTTTAAATTCTTTCATAGTTTTCGGTAAGTTATTCAACATTTCTCTTGGTAACTTATTCCAATCCCTGACACCCTTACCTAAAAAAGAGAATCTTCCAACACCCTTGTGCCTGAAATCGAGTGCCAGCTTGTGGTCATGGTCATCTTTTCCCTTCCATGAACTACTTTTCATACCTATTGCAATATCTTTCCATGCCTCATCGCCAGTATGCGCATTGTACATTCCCATTACCCTCCTCGTCCTCCTCCTGTCTTGCAATGAATCCCATTCCAGCTCCTTTATCATATCCGTCACTCATTGCATTCTGCGATAATTTCCAGAAACAAATCTAGCAGCCCTTTTTTGCACCCTCTCCAATTCCTGTATTTGATACGTAAAATGTGGGTCCAATACTACACTACCATATTCGAGCAATGGTCTGACCAAAGTTTTGTAACCCAATTCCTTGACTTCTCTCGTGCATCCCCTCATCACTCTCTGCAACAAGTGCAGAACTTCGAAACCTTTTCCTACCACCTGTACAATGTGTTCTGTCCAGTTAAGCTTGTTATCAAAAGTAATGCCAAAATATTTGCATTTCAAGTCTTCAGCAAGCAATTCGTTCCCCACCTTATATTCATAATTAACCTTTTTTTTATTTATTTCTGTATCTAATAAGCTGAGATTATAATATATGAAGCAGATAATTGGAGACGTAGGGTGTGAGAGGTATGTTGAGATGAAGAGGTTAGCGCAAGATAGGAAGGGATGGAGAATGACAATATTTATAAAAAAATCAACCCTTTATTCAAACGCAAGTGTTGATTGTTGTGGTCCTTAGGGAGCGTGCACATACTACGTGGCTCATTCCAGAGGCCAGGGCGGGGGGGGGGGGGTTGGCTGAAAGGCTACGCTAGGCTACGTGGGGGGAGGGGGGATTCCGAGCCAGGCCACGTAGCTTTCCTTTCATAACATTTTTCACAGTTAAAATGAGGAACAGAAGACACAACAGCATGTGAATATTCATTTCCCTTAGTTAATTATCTCCCTATGTAATTTACCATAGTCTGACAGGAGAAAACAGTACAAAATGTCTTCTGGAATCAAAAGGGGAAAAAGCTACGAGCTACGGGGGTGGGGGGGGGGGGGTTGAGGCAAGAGCCACGTAGGGCTACGTGGGGGGAGGGGGGTTCACAGGAGGCCAAAATGGAGTTACGTGGTTTATGCACGCTCCCTTAGCTTGTAATCACTTGCTGGGAAGAATGGACGAGAGTGTGCACTGAAAGCCGAACGCTCCTAACAATAGGTGGCATTCATGGTGGACAAAGCAGCGGACATGGCGCCTTTGCGGAAACCACACAGCCGACGCGATTCCGAGAAGCAGTGTGTGGGCTGTGGTCAGAACCCACGAGGTGAAGCGAGCCTCGCACTAGCTGCTCACGTCGACTGCTGATGTACGGGGCGTTAACTCACCAACCTGTCACTCAGTCCTCGGAATGGTGTGATGCGACTGCGAGAAGTAACTTGCCTTTAAATGGACACTAATTCGACAGCTTTTCGACGTAACATCAAAATAAAACTTTTAATATTTTGTCCATGGTGGACTTGTGGAATCAGCGACTGTGATATCAAATTTGGTTGATAATTGAATACAGCGACCAGTCACAGTTTATGGTGTTGCTTTATTTTATTTTACCATTACCGATTTCAAGCATACATTGCTCATCATCAGATGGTTTTAACAATACAGATGCGAATTGCAGGCGTGTTTTTGTGCAGATTATACAAACTATTGCTTACAACAATGGTTTCAAGCCATCTTTAATTGAAAACCTGTCACACATAATTAAAAATAAAAAAGCTCTCCTAAATTCACAACACACAGCTTACCAATCCCCTTTTTACCAACCACATGAACCTATAAATATAAAACCAATTTACTCCAATATACCTTATTTAGGTAAAATTTCTTACAAGATTGCAAACCTATTTCGAAAATATAATGTTAAAATTAGCTTTAACACAGATAACAAGGTCCAAATTAAACTTATTGACAACACTCAAATATCTAATTCACACTATAATAAATCTGGCATTTATAAAATAACATGCACAACATACTCACAGACCTATGTGGGTCAAACAGGTAGACACTTTTCTATACGTTTTAAAGAACACCCTGATGCCATTAGACTATGCAACACAGATAAGTCCACTTTTGCTGCCCACATATTAAATGAAAAACATTCCCCACCCACTATAGAAGAAAACCTACAGATCATTCATATTGCAGACAAAGGGAAGAAAATGAATATCCTTGAGGAACTTGAAATATACATTTACATATACATTAAGCTATTGCCATCCCACCTTTTAAATGAACAAAAAGATCTTTCTAATAAAGCATTCCTGTTCAATTTTATAGACCTATTCGCTAATAAATAACAGATTAAATAATACATGTCTCCCATACGCCCATATACATATTACTATATGCATATTAAATTCAACAACTATTTATAATTTTTATTGTTATCCATTATTCCGTTTTTTACCAATATAGTTATAGAATTAAGTTCAATTTTGTTATCATATCTAATTTTTTATCAATTACACATTACTGTCTGTATAAACCTCTTTGTAAATACTTCTTTGTAGATTAACGTCTCTGTCATGTTTGTTTGTAAATACAGTAGCAAGTGTGCAGCGTGTCTATTCCACATATATTTGTGCAATATAATGGTGATAGTGCATAGTGTTACACAAAAAATGTGCTTCCTCAACTGTGTTCCATACAAGTCTTTGTTCTCGAATATAAGCAGACACCTAATGTAAGTTATATACCAAGTTTTACTATCATCACTCCAGATTTAAATTCTTTCGTCAATCATCATATTTTTGTTATTCTAGGACACAAAAACACGCCTGCAATTCGCATCTGTATTGTTAAAACCATCTGATGAGCAATGTACGCTTGAAACCGGTAATGGTAAAATAAAATAAAGCAACACCATAAACTGTGACTGGTCGCTGTATTCAATCATAAAAAAAACCTTATCTTATCTTATTCTACACATGCGACCATGGTCTATACATAGTTGTGAATTCTATCCTGAAGAACCCTCAGCTGCCTATACATCAAGATATGATTCAAGCAAAACATCAACGCTTGAAATCAAGAAAACCTCCATGGCGCACAGCAATCAACCTTACAGAGTCCTCTTTCAACATCAACAAGCTGTGGACAACTCAATGGGAGCAGTCATCAGTAGCCAATCAAAATCTAGTTGAGGACCCTCAGTAAGGTTACAAGGTTTCGATCTCACCAGGCGGCAGTGCAGAATCATCAATCGGATTCGAACAGGATAACGCAGATGCGCCTACTTATTATACAAACGGGGCTGGGTAGATTCTGCAAATTGTGACTGTGGAGCCACCTTACAGACAATCAATCACATCGTTTCCGACTGTCCTCTTCGGGCCTACAAGGGAACAATGGCGGAAATCCATGATGCGTCGATCAGTGCAGTTGACTGGATCAAAACATTAGATCTCGAGATATGAAATTGTACAAGCTCGTGATATGTACATTTCCTGTTGTGTACCTTGTTAATCATACGATAAATAATAAATAATTCTACCGGCAGTTTCTCTGTGAATCCCGTTCCAGGGAAAATGTATATTGATTTGGAGACAATCATACCTTAAATTTCTCCTCGGCTATCCGCTTCATATCAAAATGAAACATGTCCCAGGACCAGAGGCTGCGCATTACTCGAAACCACGTCATAATGCGACCTGTGCTTTTTGAGTGAATCGCTTTAATCCAAAGAGACGATAGAGCGACAGACAAACACAAAGTTTAAAAACTGGGGTGATTAACAGTGTCCCTCGCACATTTTTTTTTTAATATCTGAAGTGTCCAAGCTTTTTCCGGTCATTCTTATTATGTTTATAGATATCCCTGTTCAATTAACCAAATAGTTTTCAGAACGACCTTGTCGGCGTGGCGGTAAGACTGCCACTTTCTTTCCTCCGCTGTCAACCCTTTGAGGCGGAATCAGTCCCAGCGTGTGTTGATAGTTATCACTGTCATAAAATTTGCGGCACATTTCGGGATTCCAACTGGAGAACTTCGAGAGCAGGCCCTAGTCAGTAAACAGTTGGCTCCGCTGTTTCGTCCTACGGTTAGAGTTTCCCGTCCCTGTTCTCTCTTTGCATGACCCCCGACCCGTTGGCTCGGGTGTCCGCCCCGACACGGGATTGGCTGCTTCGAGTCCTGCTAGTGGAAGAATTTATCCTCAGGAGCGTCCATTAATTACGTGAGGTGTTTTTCCGAAATTGCGGACAGGGCCGGCGTTTCGTGTTAGGCCCGGGTGGGTAGTCAGGCAAAAAAAGGGGGGGGGAGGTCCCTGAAATATCCTACTTAAAACAATAATAGTGATAACCATGGAATCAAATTCTTAAGGGGAATTTATAGGAGTAAAAACTAGAAAATTAATTTGAAAATTCATCATAATATTTATTCATTAATATATTTATTAAATATATTTTACCAGTGTACAAAATATTTATTATTTTTTTAAAATTTACTATTAATCAGTATTAATTACGCAATGCAAAAACTGTACTGAGCTTTGCTTGCTTGAAAATGAAACGATTCAATATTTTTTCCAAAACAAGTTCGTCAGTAAGGTTGCTATATACATGTAATATAGCAATGTTATTTAATCGATCTTGCAACATTGTCGATCTTATGTAACTCTTGAGTCGGCGTAAGACCGAAAAACTTCGTTCATTTGAACAGGACGACCCAGGAATTGTGATGAGTAGTCGGACGAAGCGTACAAACTCTGGTATGAGTCCTCTAGTCCATTGGTACTTCTGTAAAAATTCTACAACCCCTCTTAAATTTTTTGCCTCCTCATCTTGCCTTTTCAAAAGTTGCAAAAACATGTCTCTATCACTGAGCAATCTTTCTTGGTCAAAACCCAGAGCGAATCGTTCTAACGATTTGAAGAACTTGGTGGAATCGTTGTCGAATCGACTCTTTAACGACATTAGTACTTGATCATAAACTTCAAAATAAGATTTGCTGAAAAAAAGCGAGGTGTTTCGAATCGGAGATTTTGACTCTTACCTTGATCGAGGCGCTTCGAAATTTTGCGTTGATGTGGGATTTTTGGTTAACTGAGTTCAAAGTTAGTACCTAACTGTTCACTTTTCCGCCAACTTTCTTCGAATTTTGACTCTCGAGCACGGTACAAAATATCGGTGATTGCTTCTATCTTCTCATACGATTCAATAACACATAGATTAGATTTCTGCAGATCTACATTCAAAATTTCGACGCGATCAAAAATTTCTATCATCATTGTTAAATAAAAAAATACACTCAAATGATTCCATGTAAGTAAGAGTAAAATCCAGAAGCCTTAGCAGCGACAGCGCTGTCTGCTTCTCTGGCTACAGAAATATCGTACAAAAATTGCATCAGCTGCTGATAATTATCTCTTACTGATTTAAGAGATTTTATTCTCATTAACCATCCGTAAAAAAAAAAAGAATAAATATGTTTACACATACAAAAACCATTATTTAAAAATTGATTTAAACTTGTAATTTTTAGAAATTCCTTGTCGGACAATAAGCTGCAAGAGCAGGCAAATCATCATTAGTTTCTTTTTTGTATTCCCATTTGCAGTTTCTTAAACTGTCCAAGCCGTTTCGGCGAGTCTCGCACGAAGTTAATCAAATCTTTTACTGTTCCAATAAATTTTCTCGCTATTAGAACTCTCTCAATCCCATCTTGTACTACAAGATTGAGATTATGAGCATTACAGTGCACAAATAATGCTCGAGACGCTTCTTTGCGTATTCGTGACTGTAATCCCGTTATTTTTCCAGAAACGTTAGAAGCCCCATCGTAGCACTGACCTCTGAGTTTTGAGAGTTCTAACTTGTACTTGGCGAAAATATCAGTGACCAAATCAAATAAGGTTTCTGCCTTGGTGTTCGCAGTTGAAAAGAATCCAGTAAATTATTCACTTGCAAGGAAATCATCGGAAACGATTCTCAGGCAAAACGGAAACTTGTTCACTTCTGGAAATATCAGAAGTTTCGTCTACTGAAATAGAAAAAAAAATCAGCTTCTCTTATTCCTTCCATGATTTCGACAGTACTGTAGGGCCATTAAATCTAGAATTTCATTCTGACAGTCATAATGAAAGCCATTTGTGGCCATCTCTTTGTAGCCATGACTTCAGTTCAGTCACATCTTCAGCTCGAGCCTTTTAAAAAAGTCATGAAATTTGAATTTTCATCGTTGTTTGCTCCTCTCAGAGGAAGACCTGGTCTCGCCAAGGCCTTCAAAGTACTAAATATTTTCAACAACGCTGTACGGTTATCCAGCATCTGTTTTAAATGAGCTGTCGATATCGACTGTACAACATTGATATTATCAACGTTTTTCAACGCTTCGGTGCAGCTGGTATGAAAAGAACTAGTGGCGTGAGAGTTTATCCGCTCAGGTCCATGTTTCCAGTTTGAGAAACCGCCATCAACCCAGGCTTGATTCGATGCGATAGCACGTGAAGTTAATTTGATAATCCACTTCCGCTCACACGCTTCGGTGCAGATAGTGCAAATCGCTTTTGCTGTTTTTATTAAGTTGAAACCATGGATTCCAATTTTTAAAAATAACTGGTACTGAAGAATTACTCGAAGTAGCCTCTAGGGGGAAAAATGAATTCATACATTAGTATTTAAAAAATGATAGCTTAGAGATAAATTAAATATCATTTTTGAATTAAATAAAGTGTTAGGCCAAGTGACAAATATTCAGCGGAAAAAGGATAGCACGGAATTTTTTTTTCGTAAATCAGAAAAAACGAAAGTAGCACTGCTACGTTTGTTTATTAGTCCATGCGCACTTTTACAATCTCAAGAATTAATTCTGGCAAAGATATTTTAACTAAATAATTGCTAAGAAAAATCTTGTAAATTCGTTTGAAAAACAAACCCAACAGTTTTTATCCAATTTCTTTATTTAAATGTGGAAACTGTACAGAAAAAAAAACCAAATCTAAATAGCTTTGAGTCATGGCAATTAATGGAATCGCTTATTTGTACACTCCTGAAATCTTACGTATTTCACTATAATGCTGCTATACTATGTCGTTCTGGAACAAAGCCATGGGGCCGGTGCAGCTACAAGCTACAGCTATAACATGGGGTAGTATATCTATACACGAGAGATAACAGCGCTACACTATACAAACTCGTATATATAGATATACTAACATGTGTTACCAGTTGTAAGTGTGGCTGAAACTTTTGCGTGTTATGGGCCTATTTGCCATTACGCATAAATACACAAACAAGGGTAATATAACATATACACGCGTGTGTGTGTGCGCGTGCGCGCACGTAAGTGTACGCCACGTACTTTCTTACTGGAAATGTAACGGAGTTCTGTTTTTCTTCCGCAAGTCCCGATGTTTCATAAGATTAGGGACTTCAGCTTCTGTTTCCGCTTCTGCATCTTTTGTAGCGAAACCAAAAAGTAAATCAGATTAAATGGAACTGATGTCACTGGGTACTGCGGTGCTGTTTGAGATAACTTCAATTGAGTGAGCGCCGACAATAGGTCGGAGTGGTAACGTATCGGTGAGGATTCCTTTTTTTTATATAATTATTACTTGCTTTGTGTAGTTACTTTAAGGGTACCACCCCCTCCCTATCTAACGTCATGTTAATTTAAGCAAGTTTTTGACCCTTTTGTGTAAAACTATTTGATGCAGGACCTTAATATTTTACTGAATGTTACATGATGTTTGGCAGATCAACTGTACTAATATCTACTTATAAGTTTTATAGTTATTAAGAAATACTTTTTTAAATTTATTAACAAAAATATAAAGTTTTTTTTGCAGAAAATGTTTTTTTGTGAACATCCTAATAGGGCAGTATTAATGCTTGTAGTACCAGAAGTGGCTTCTTTTGTCATACAGAGTCTCTGAAAATTTAATTCAATTATCTTTGATAGTTTCTGATATAATGGGGCATATGTACTGAAAATTTTAGTTTCCGGGAAATTTACTTTAAAGAAAACAACTGCTTGCAAACGCACTCGAACAAAACTAACAGCGTGTTTCGAAGTGTGTTGTTTACAAACAACAGAAACAGAGAATACCGACCGTTGCCCTCGAAGGATAGCACTCAGGAGTCAGTAAAAAAAAAAATCCTTACGTGTAATATATAGGGGATATAAAGGTCTAAAATATAGGCAGAAAAGTGGGCGTGGCATCGAAACACACCAGTTAGGAAAATGTAATTTAAATGCCCCAAAAAATTGTTTTCAGCGAAATCCTTTTCAGGATACTTAAGGAATACCTTAATCTATCGAAATATGATGAAAACCGAAAATCGATTTTTTTTTTTTTTAACCAAAGCCCTTAAAAGCTCTTAAAAGAGTCCCCTGACGATCAACTTGGTTGCCAACTTTGGTTCCGTGTTGAAGTCAATGTTGAACGTCTGTAAGTAGGTTCATGGTTGACATGTTGAGATCCTGTTAGAGTTGAGATCAAAAACTTTCGTATTTGTTGGGCGACCTTTTGTAGCGTCTGTGTGGAAGTTAACAACACAGTTTTCAGTATCAGTTGTTAACTTTCAACTGTTCTGTCAATGTTATTGTTTTTCGATTACTGTAAGTTTTCGTTTGACCTGATGTTATTTGGATTACTTTCTACTGTTTGAGATTAAAATTGCTTTTCGAATATGGCAAGTATACCAAACATTCAAATCTGGGTGAATTTTTTGAGACGCTACCCAAGTTATGGAAATCTGAAATTTTTAAAGATCGCAACAAAAAGAAGAATGCGTGAAAAAATTCATTGTTCTTTTCCAAAAAATTGGGCTAAATACGAATATTCACAGTTTTAAGAAAAGAATCAGAAATATTAGAACTGGCTACCGGAGGCAATTGAAAAACATAGAACTGAGCTAAAGGTTTGGAGCCGGAGCCAAAGAGAGTACATGGCCTGTTACTTCGACGTTACCAGGAGGTTAAAATTCATAAAAAAATTTAATATGCTTTGTTCATAACACTACAAGTCTTTTTCTTCCAAGAATTTGTGACGATATAGCGTTGAAAAAATTTAAATCCTCGACGCTCTGACCACTAGCTAAAAGCATCGGGGTTACGAACGACCATTCGTTCACAGAAATAAAATCCCCATGCTGGTGTCCTTTTAAATAAATTTTCGCAATTTGTCCTACAATTTATAGTAAGTTTTATTTCCCAGTCTTAAAAAATTATGAAAATAGTCAGCTTTAGTGACGCGTATCTCCGTCACTAAAAATTGAACGGAGAAATCTGTGCAGTTTTCATACCATTCCTTTGAGATCAACAGGATGCATCTCATCTTCACACAACTCTCTTAAAACTAAAAACTGTAATTCTCAGTCACTCATTTTTCACAAACTACGTTCTACTATAGCCAAAATGATTATAACTGCAATACAAAATAATAGAAAGTAGCAAAGGAAAACATCCGGCAAAAAAACCTGATGACAAGTAATCGGACCGCGGTTCAACTTGGTTACCAATAAAGTTCACAACAAAGTTGCCAATCAAGTTGGGCGTCTGTGGGCCCCTTAGGCATGTATTTTATTGTATGATAGTAGCGTGTCTCAAAATGAAAACCAAAACTAAGTCCCATTTATATAGTTTGTGTACACAAAACAGAATCTGTGGCAAAATGTACGTACATTAGGTATTCTCTGAAAGACATACCACCATTGCTTTAAAATCAATCCATCCAGAATAATTTAAAACGTCTTAAAAATTAAATGTAGATCTTAAGTTACATGAAGGAAAAAAATATGAATATCAGTCTAGTCAAGTGGTAAAAGCAAAAAAGACTTCTATTAAAAGTAGATCCTCTTTAGGTGATGGCAAATGAACGATCGCAAATATTCTATGTTGTCTCCAATAGTCCGCACGTTTTTGTCAGCCCCGCCTGGTAGTGTTACTAGCGAAAAAAATGTTCAACGAAAGAAGGTTTAATTTATGAGGGGGGGGGGGGCAGAAAAAATTAAAAAGGAAGGTAAGGCTGCTAAGCGTTTGTTTTTTAAATGTAACTTGCCACTTTTAACTTTCAAATATTAATCATAGTAATTAGAAAACTACTACTTCAAAGTCAGTTACTATTAACTAATTACCGTTTAATTTGATTATTAAAATAAACATTATTTGTCATTTTTATCAAACAGAAGTAACTAGACACTAAATGAAGATTCTGTGCACTAAATCACATTTTCATATAACTTCGGCTTCTGTTTCCGCTTCCGTTACATCTCTAGTACATACACGTGAATAATCATTACATGCGCACGTATTTATGTATATAGTGAAGAACAAGAATGAGAATTTTACTTACTTTCTCGATTTTGACTGTCAGCTGACTTAACAAGGCCATCTTTTAAGGTTCTAGTGGATCCTTCGTCTAAGGGTGATGCAATTTACCCTCCACATTCTGCTGTCTTCTAGCATTTTCTACACTCAATTCGTTTCTCCTTTTCAACTTCACTACGAATTTAAATTTTTATATTGAGAATCAGCCGAAATACACTAATGCAGCTTTCACACACGACTGTTTTGGACGTACTATGTTACCGTAGCATTCTTGCTTTCACTCACAACGATTGTTTGCTCAGTTGGCGACAGCTAGGGTGGCGGTCTCTATTGAAACATCAAAGGGATTTAGCGCGTCGCTAATGGTGTTATTGTGGGTACACAGGCTATTATACACGCATTTTGAAGGACGAAACTAACATGCTTAGCTGGTCTGCTCTCTCTTTCTCTCAATTCTTTCCTCTAAGCACTCTTAAATTCCGGGTGGGTATTTTACCCACCCGGAATTTCCCGGGTGGGTACTGCTACCCACCATACCCACATTATCCGCCGGCCCTGATTGCGGACCCCCCCCCCCCCTCTAGTGAGCGTGAGATCTGGCGCAACCCTCTAAAATGACGCGAGATTTTGACGGAGAAACCCGCCTCCCCTCCCCGACCTCGTAACTTTTTGAGAGTTTTTTTTAAGGTCTCGTGCTTTTAAGGGTGGCTATAGCTCCACTTTTAGACGAAATACCCCACCCCATCTAAAGTCGTCTTTCGCATCATTTTTAGACTTTTTTTATTAGGCCTATTTTTTTTTTTTTAGAAAAGCTCTACTGTCCTACAAGAATTTCAAAAACTCACGTAAGATTTCCGTTGACCCCCGTCCACCTTATAACATATGCTACCACCCCAATTATGTAATTATTTTTCATTTAAATATTATTTTGTTAATTGTAATTATTATCATTTAAAAATTGATTGTAATGCTATACATGATATAATTTCTAAGCTCGAAGAAGTCCACAGATTAACAAACATTGTCAGTGGGTAGTATATCTTTGAAAAGAATCTGATAGAAAATCTTTGGTCTGGTGAGAGAGATTCTAAAACAAAAAAACGAAGGAAGGTGTGTGTGTAAAAAGCCGTAGGTGTTGGATTGTGTCGCAGTAAGATTGTATGAATGTATAGTAGTTCGAGAAGTGTTGCACTATAATTGTATTTTGTTTTGGTTGCGAGCTTTGAAATGACTATTTATTAAAAAAAAAAAAAACAGTTGAGAAAATACGCTAACAACTTGGTGTTGTAACTTATGTAGAATTAGCGACCATTTGATGAGCTATTTTATTACCATTGAATATCTTTAAATATTTTTTTAAAAAAGGTGACCTCTACTCTGAGTACATGGATCAAAAGCGACTTTTTAGGGCCACGTCGCCATAAGATCTACAGAGTTTCGAGCAAATAATTAATGGGATTTGCTCGACTTCAGTTGGATGAATTTTAAATGTTTGGAGGTTACAACCTTAGTGAGGTTTAGTGAGATTTCGCCGCCGCAACCCTCCCCCCCCCCCTATTTCAACTCACGTAATTATTGGCTGCCCCCACAACAGGACTTGGCCGCTAAGGTAGGTGTGGAATTCATTTTTCCCCCTGTTCTACGCTTTGTCGATGTCATTGCGTGGAAGATGTCAGGGTGCAAAGAAATGGAAATAATTCCGCCATGGCCTTTTGAAGCAACAATCGCGGCATTCTCCTGGATTAATTCCGGGATACCATGGAAAACCGAAACCTCGATGGCCGGACGGGGATTAAAACCTGTTTGTTTTCTCTTCTTATGGCTTTATTTCTTCACGAGGTCACTAAAGGGGGAAAGGATTGGGTCAAAGAATAGGAAGGAATTCTCCCATGGCCTTTTTATGGAACTATCCCCGCATTCGCCTGGTAATAATAATAATCCCGTGTGGTCGTAATGACCTGATTTGTATTGGCTGCGCATTGCGGCCATGTTAGGTGCCTATGAAAATCCCCGCCGAGACGGGGATTCGAACCGGGGGACCTTTCGATCTCTGGTCTGACGCCTTAGGGGGCATCCATAAATTACCTAAGGTGAAATAGGTGGGGGGGATCCGGCGAAGGGGGAAACTACGGAAATCTCACGTGATGTTTTGGGTAAATTTTTTGTTGGACTGTAGAGCTTAAAAAGAAAAAAAGAAAAAAAAAAGAGGTCTACAAATTGCGTGAAAGTCGATTTTAGGGGGATATTTCGTCGAAAAGTGGGGGTGTAACCGGATTTTGAAGGGTGAGACCTAAAAAAAAGGCCTCAAAAAGTTTCGAGGGCGATTTCTAAGGGGGGGCCTTCTCACGGACCAGATCTCACCAGAGGGGGGGGGGGGGAGGTCCGGCCTGATCTAACGAACTCTTACCAGAGGGGGGATAGGGGGGGTCCGGAAATCCGGAAAAACACCTCACGTAATTTATGGATGGCCCCTAACCACTGAGCCACCAGACCGGACCGCTCATTTGCCTGGTGTGATGAAGGGAAACGATGGGCCATCGAAATCTGGATGAGCGAATGGGGATCTTAACCAACGTCCTCCCGAATGTAAGCCTAGACATTACCGCTCATACTCTACGGTCCTAGTCACCAGATTGTGCGTAAAATTCTTGGTTTGAAACCCAAACCTCTCCGCTTTGCGTACGGAGTGAGGGCATACGACAGTGTTGATGGTGAATCGTCCGTCGGGTGGGGAAGTTAAGCCTGGCGGCCATTCGTGTCTCTCGGAAAAGTAGGCCTAATGGTCCCTCTTCCCTCGTTCACCTTTCATTCATTCAGAATGCAAACAACACACTGCGGTGAACATACATACATCACAGACATGTACGCGAAACAGTAACACTTCCATCTCTGGGGAAAGCTGTCACTGCGGTGTAAGTCCACCCGTAGCATCCATCAGCTGTGGACCATCGGGTAACGGATGTACGAGTATATGTATATTTCTGAGCATTTAATATTTACGTGTATGTGTCGTGTTGTCGACAGAGATATTAATCGCCGCTGTGTGCGGTGGAAGTAAAAAGCGCCGCGTGGTTTGGTGCGTGGCGGGCGAGCACGTTGTTTACTCGCGCGGCGGTATCGGACTTTAGCCGTGTTTATCGAGCGCTATCTGTCCCGTCTTCATTGTGGCCGGCCAGAAAAACAGGCAGCGGCGATCTGACCCCGCACCGACCTCACTCCCGCCGCAATCTCTACTCATCTCCGCTCCCTCCACCGTAATTAATTTTCGCTTTGTCCTTTATGACGCTGGAGCAGGGCATAAGCAAATGAAAAAAAAATACCCACCTGGTAGACGGGAGGACATCCTAGCCGAAAACACTCCTTCGAAACGCCGTGGCTGAATTCCTTCCCGTTCCTTGCCCCAGTCCTGTACCTCCTCCAATGATGTCTACGAGCTGTAAATAGGTGGGGGGGGGGGGTTCCGGCGATATCTCACGAAACCTCACCATTGGGAAGGGGTCAACGGAAATCTCACGCGAAGTACGCGAAAGTCGACTTTAGGGGGAGTATTTCGTCCAAAAGTCGGGGTATAACCGCCCTTGGAAGCATGAGACCTAAAAAAAAAAGGTCTCAAAGAGATACGAGGTCGGGTAGGGGGGGGGGGCGGGTGTTCGTCAAAATCTCACGTCATTGCAGAGGGGAGGGGGGGGCGGAATTCCGGAAAAACACCTCACTTCATTAATGAGCGCCCCCTTACAAGAGATTTTTTTAATGCATGAGGGAGCTTAGAATGGAATAAAGGAAGGGTACTGAAACAATGACACAATTTAGAGTAAAAATTCTGGTTATGTAAAAAGTAGTTGAACAGGCAACTTGCTACTGGGACATAAGTTGTATCTTTGTACAATTGGGAATTGGTTTATTGTGTTGAAAAACTGACAAATGCTCGACATGTGCGCCATATCAACACAGAAGTCCACTTGCCCCCACATATGATGCAACATGTGAGTGGTGATGTTTGCTGATGCGGCTGTGATTATTGCCTTCGTATGGAGTTCGGTGAAGGACTTGCTCTTGACGTAATCCACAAAAAGTCATGCAGTTTTTAGTGCGGTGCGAGATGGCGGGCGAATGCTCGACCGTTGACGATCCGACATACTACTCATGTTGTAAACATTGAAACCAGCCGGCGAAAGACCTAACTACTGGACAGCGGGCGATACAAGACAAAACTAACGCATTTGGGGGGACCCGGGTTCCAGTACCAATCCGGCCATCCAGATTTAACTTTTCCATGTCTTCCACAAATCCCTCCAGAGGAATGCCTGGATTGTTTCTTCAAAGTGGCCAAATTACTTCCCGTTCCTTACCGCCAGTCCTTTCCTGTCTCTTATTGCCTCGACGTCCACTAGACGTAAAGAGACAAGAAGAAGAAAAAGTTTCTCTACCTATCCGTGAAACAACCATATTATATACTTAGCGTATAATACATTCACAAAACCGCGACCATCACTTGTAATAACCCTGTGAGATTATAATGACCGAATGATTGATCGGTCATCTTCCAGATATAAAGAAAAGCTCGGAGGAGTTCTTGAGAATCACCTTTTGTGGGTTCAGCAATCTCTCTTCTGGAGGGAGGCTGCGAGGTTGTCGAAGCTGGGGGCGTGCTCGTACAGTATAGTGAAGCGCTGTGGCTGCAAGGTGATCTCACGGAGCTCTCGCCTGGCGTGTGGCCGAGCTGCTTCGAGCGTTTAAAAGCGTCGTCGACCCATTACAAACCAGTCGGGAGAAAGCGATAGCGGTGCTTTCTAATTCTGGAATCACGGGGAAAGCCCAGCGCGCCGCACCAACCAAAACACGGGTGGCCAAGCCCAGCGGAAGGGCTGTCATTTCAGTTCAGATTGTGAGTACTTGAATTAGCTGGGATTAGTGATAGTGTCGTCTGGGCACCTGTTGCCTGTCTTACCGACAACTCGGAAACTGAAAATCCCTGACGATAAGACGAGGTTATAGCAATGAAACACGAAGATCTCTGTTACCACATAGTCACAACGACGACTGAGTAACACGAAGCAAGTCTCTGAGATCTCGAATGGGCAGTTCAAACTGGCGACAAGTGACTACATCGATACCATCAGCAGTCTGAAGCGTGAAGCACTCTCGAGTGTCCCGCTCAGGAACCACTGGACGTGTATAGGGTGATGTCCGCGATGATCAGGAAAACGTTGATTCGAACATATTCTATTGCGAATGGCCCTATCGGATCACGCAAAGCCTTGATCATCATCACGGATTGGAATTAATAATGTGTCCGATATTTCCACTGAGAATTCGGCACCAGGTATTATCAGTTTCTGCAGCTTAAGTGTTGCCATCTGTCTGCCATTCGTGTAACCTATGTTCTCTTTGATAGGTGTATTTTTGTTTGTGATCTGTCTAGTTCACGAGGTGGGGCATTTGATCATTTCCCTACGTGATGGTGGGGGAAACTGCCAAAAAACGGCAATCAGGGCGGCCGCCGAAAAAACAAAATGAAAAGTACCACAAAGCGTTGTGACGTATCAGTATCCTTTGTCTTCAGGACGAAACGGTTCAAGCTGCAATTAATATAGACTATATATGATCCTTCTTACCCGCTCTGAAAAAAAAAAAAAGTGAGTCATGTGTGGAGAACTACAATGCGTTCTGGCTGTTGTTTTTTGTCTCTTAGAGCCTAACATATATATGTATCATGTGCATATCATTATTGTTCACTATAATCATCCGATGTGGTGTAAGAATTAAAAGTAATGCATGGAAGGGAAAAGATGATCATGACCACAAGCTGGCACTCGATTTCAGGCACAAGGGTGTGGGGAGATTCTCTTTTTGAGGTTACGTCAGCGATTGAAATAAGTTACCAAAAAAATAAAATAAATGAATGAACAATTTACCAAAAACGTTGAAAGAATTTAAAGTTGGAATTTGTAGAGCGCAAATGTAGCTGGGTGCAGGAAAGGGGAAAGGGGGAAGGTGGACGTGCAGGGAATTCGCCACCAGAGCGTTGCACTCTATTGCAATTAAATTAAATAGATCACGTTCTAAATGGATTGTTCGTGTCTGTTTTTAGGCTTTCGATAGATAATACATTACATACGGAATAGTGCGTTACGTCTGAAAATCTCATACGAGACGCTTATTGAAACGCACTCTCTCTCCAACAGCAAAATGCCTTCCAGTCTGTAAATAGTTTGTGGACTGCTTGCTGTTGGGCTTTATAATTGTCATAATATGTTTTGATCTCGCTTGTATTGTAGCGAAACAGGTATTCTCTAAATTACGATCCGAGGTTAACTCGTTTCTTTCAGAGTTGAAACGTACATTTTCACCAGAACTCGTTATGTAAGCATTATTACATTATTTTTCCCGCACTGAAGTTAGTGTTGTAATTAGTATCTCAATTACGTTTGATTACGCCTTACGCAATATATGAAATAATAGTATTTCAGTTGGATTACTTAAGCTTGTCCGTATTAGATCGGTGATATTTTTCTTTCCTTTTATAGAGAGAAAACTCCCAGTTTTATAATCTTTTACATGGTTCGTTCGTTCGCTTATGTGTCTCACAAAGTGTGAGGATTTAACTATTCAGCTACGATATGCCCAACGTAACTTTACTAATAGACACATAAAAAAAAAAAAAAAATAGTTGAGCAAACTTGCGGTAAAAAAAAATTATCACTTTTCTTATTTGGACATACCTTTTAACAATATAATCACTGAGTTCACAGTTACTTTTTAAAATGTTTTTATGTACTCGCTTTGGGCTTTGTCTGTTTGGGTGGAATTTAGTAATTGGTTTTAAACTAACTTCTGGATGAGCTAGAGACTTGAAATTTTGGCCATAGCTCAGAACTGGATGACAATGCATGAAAATGTGAAAAAAATTGGAAAAGTTGTGGTGAAAATTTGATAATTCGGAAAAAAAGGAAAGTACTCTTTTCTATGGACTGATTTGCCTAATTTTTTTTAAATGTTCGTAATAGTTGGAATAAGGTTTTTAGTTAATGAAAAATTGGAAAATTTGCCCGGAAAATTGGAAAATTCGGAGGAAACTGAAAGTACACCTTTTCTATGGACTGATTTGGCTAATTTTTCATAAATGTTCGTAATAATCCGAATAAGGTTGGGCGCACGCAATACATAACTATAAGAAGTGTAGAGAGTAGCTATCAATGAAAGAACTTACTTATCAGTTCACATTATTTGCGGTGAAATAAAATGGTTAGTAGAGCTTTTAATGCATCAATTATCTGTTGCATGCGCCCAATGTTTTTCGTCATCAATCTTACTAGTAATTTAATAGCTATCAAAAATTTCCAAGTATAAGTTTGAGTGCAATTTAGAAGAAGTTAGAAATCTGTATGTGGTTTTATCCTTCATAAGGATTAGATAAATTATTTTATACTTTTTTAGTCCGTTATAAAAAAAAATTTACATTAAAAAGGTTTTTTATTTTTTTATTATTATAAATCCAATCTAAAAATTAACAGTTCTGTTTCAATTTGGTGCTGTAGCGGTATGCGTGTCTTGCTCGTTGTGCTGTATGCTTCCATCTGCGATACTAAGCGTGAAATCCTCCAAGGAGCCTCCTACCGCCGAGACGGCACTATCAACAGTACTCTCTGGTTCCATAGACAGCTACTCAAGGTACCAGAGCTGTCAATATTACATTTTAAATAACAGTCTGGTGTAGGATATTGCCTTGTGCTTCACATGTTTGTATCAAGCGATCCAATTTCCTTTCTTATTAGGATTTTATAAACATTCTTCCATGTTTGTTAACTTGTGTGAATTTAATTGCAGTGTCAATTTACCTACACCCATCTTCCCCCTATCCTGCACCCACCTACATTTGCCCTCTACAAATTTCAAGTTCAAATTGTGTCAATGTTTTTGGTAATTAATTCATCATTTCTCTTGGTAACTTATTCCAATTCCTGACCCCCTTACCTGTGAAATAAAGTATCTATTGTCTTATTGCGATAATTAACCACATAATGCTTTTATTGTTTCCTAAGAAAGGATCAAGTTGAAGCTTAACAAAATCATAAAAATCGATGAGCGATTCTTTCCAGATTGCAGTATAAACAAAGCAGCTGGTGTTGTGTTGTTAGTACTCCTGCGCGGGCGAGATAACAGTTTCTGCAGATATCCGCACCGCGCCGCGCCGTCTCATTCACCTCCAGCATTAGGGTCTTGTGCAATTGTTCGAATAGCTACACAGCGCTGTCTCGAGAAAACTAGACCCTTGCTACGGGTCATAGCACTTTTCGCTTGTTAACGTATCTTCGGCTCTAATGACCACGATATCGTCGGGCCGTCCACCCCTCCAATCAGTCCCTCCGAGTCTGGTGGGTGAGAAGTGAATATTCGGGTCTGACCATTGAGAGGACGCGAGTTTGGTCCTGTCCGCCCGTCCATGTTTGAACAGATTCTCACAGGTTATAGCCGCAATGGCTCCTTGATGTACAGGGTGATTCAAAATAACGTGGACAAAATGACATGGTAGATCAGTCATAACAGTAAGGATCAAAAATCGAACGGAACAGAGTGTCGCAGACGCCTGTAGAGGGCGCAAGAGCCACGAGAGGGCGTTGCGATACAAACACGAGCCACCACGATCACTAAACCTGTCTCCCTTGGATTTTTTCTTGTGGGGATTTTTAAAAGGACTTGTGTATGAAACACCTGTTGAAACGCCGGAAGACTTGGAAGGAAGAATCGTTGCGGCAGCCGGGTGTGTTCGAGATACACCTGGTATCTTTGAGAAGGTGCGCCGCGCCTTTCCATGCAACGGAGATGCCGGGCTTGTCTCGATGCATCTGCTGTAGGCTCAACATTTGGCTTGCATTAGTCGCATGTGAGTGAGTAATGATCAATAAAATGATCTGTAATGGTTTTGTTTCTTCTCTTTGTGTCAGTATTATTTTAGACGCCCTGTAGCGGCTCCGGATCGCAGTTGCGACCCTCTGTTCCTATGCGATTTTTGATTCTTATTGTATTACTGATCTATCATGTCATTTTGTCGACGTTATTTTGAATTACCCTGTATATCACCGAGTTAGGAGCACCGCGGATTCGCCCCCTTACCTAACATTCGGGAGGATGGGAGTTAAATCCCGCCCGGCCATCCTGACGGGCTTTACGTGGTTCCCCACAGCCCCTCCAGGCTAATGCCGGGATGGTTCCTTCGAAAGACCACGGACGACTTCCTTCCCCATTCACTCCCAGTAGGTTAGTTCGGCTGAAAAGGGTCTTCGAGACGCTCCAGCAGTCCGCTTCCTAGCCTTCAGCTGGGAAGAACGAAATTAAAAAAAAATCGTTGCTTGCGTTCTAGGCAGTTCTCCTTCGCCTCTAATGCTATCGCCAGCTATGTTACGTAAAAGCTGAATTAAAAAAGTAGAGTAAAACTGCGTGCTGTTGCAGAGCTTGTCTTATATTGATTGAAATACTGGGCAGGTTTTTTTTTCTGCTGCGTCGACTATTTTTCTTCTGCATCGACGTTTCCATCGCCACTTGGGGACGATCTTCAGGTAAGATGTCCGTCTGAAAGACTCTGATGACACACGCGGGAACGCTTCTTGGTTTATATCAAAACTTGATCGATTGTATGTATGAGTTTTTCCCTGTATGGTAAAACTACTTTTGTTTATATTTGCTAAAAATAACATTCTCTGCCTCTTATTTTATCAGATGGCAGGGTAAGAGCAGCTGGCAAAAACTTTTTATTTTTCAACACTCGGTTACGCGATGGCGACACCTCGTTCAGGCGTAATTATTATTTTCGCTGATGCTTATTTAACGGTTGTGTAGGTCGGACTGGCTGTGATCGGTGCCAACGCAAACGATTGCAGGTGTCATGTCTCTTCTCTGCGCATACACAGCTATAAGCTGGTTGAGTCTGTCCGTCCCATCACGCAAAAACCACGCAGCCGACTTGGATCGGGTTTCCACACATTGAAATCTGCTGTATGTCTTATCACTCTACCTGACCAGGGCACGGAGCAAGAAATAATAATGCCTCGCTGTAAACCTCGAGGATTTTTTATACAGATGATAATCTGTTCGTAATGAGAGCAGATAGGACCCACAGATCATAATGCATCCAAGATAACTCCTTTATTAGTCTCAAAACATACCTTCCAATGATCACGCTACATTACAAATAAACACTCTGTTCTTAGGATTCTGTTAATATTTCTTTTCACCGCGTAACTTTGGTTATTTATTTCTTCAGTTTTCTGAAATATAGTGCGTTAGAATACGCCAGAAAACTAAAATCGAACCACTGCATCAAAGATTAACGTTACAATAAATTGTGTTATTTATGGTAAAGGTTAAACTGGTACTACATTCTTTTTTTACTGTCGTCAGCCACTCGACTGGTATAATGCATTTCTCCATCTCTTCTTATCATGCCCTAATCTCTTCACCTCAACAGACCCTTCACAACCTACGTTCTCAGTTATTCGCTGCATATATTCTAATCTCAGTCTTCCTCTACAGTTCTTAGACAATCCTGACCAAAGTTTCTGCTTAATTTCCGTTCTAAAACTTGATAATTTGTGTAGAATATTTCCTTTTCTTATTAAAATGCTTTATTTTCAGAAAGTGTTATGGATCATTTAATTTGCTAATTTATTATTTTTTTGGAAATTTCTTTATAATATACAGAAAACCAAAATCAAAATTTTCTGGAAATTGGAGGATTACCAGAAATTTTTTTGCTTCTCCTAGATCATAATTGCTACGCGAAAAAAAAAAAAAAAAAATTAGGGCATTACTCCACAGACCTCTGTCAGTGCGGGTGTAGCAACGGGAGAGTATTAAGTGTAAACACTTCAATCAAGTCTCTTCACTACTACGATGATTGTTAAGTGTAACCGAAATTATAAATCTGCAAAGTTATGCACTACCGGTGAAATTTGGAGGAGTTAATTTGGAATTTGAGTAGATAACTGCAAGCGGAAATTAGTAGGGAGATATTGGAGGGTTTTAATTGTATTCGCCCGGTTAGAATGTAGCCAGATTCCATTTTTTATCATGGCTTTACGCCTTGTTGACATCGAGGTGGTCGCGTTCCTGGTTCTCTTAGAACTCCGGGCAACGCCTCTACAGTGGCTAGAGCTAACTAACCCTGGTAATGCCGAGCGGTGCTAAATCCTTCGGGTTAGATAATTTCAGAGGGAGAGGGGCGGGGGGGGGGTTAGGAAGACTAAGTCTCACAATTGATAGCCTCAAGAGTTTATTGACAGCCAGGGCCGGCGTTAGGGAGGGGCAAACGGGTCAAATGTACCCGGGCCCGCATGCCTGATGGGGGGCCCGATCACCGGCTGTAGGGGCCCCCCACTCGATAAGTTGTAGAGCTATATAAAAAAGGTCGCCCATTAGGTCTGAGGTAGGGCCCTAACCGATGAATTCATGAATTCGCCAAGGGCCCCAAATTGGTTACCCCGGGCCCCAAAATCCTAGCGCCGGCCCTGCTTGACAGCCTTCAGTCACAAATGTTATGCAGCCGAACAACTTGAGCTATCGTTAGGTCCCAAAAGATAGAAAATACAGTAAGTTCAGCTTACTTTGTGAGCGGTGAGTAGCCGCTGCAGCCAGCCAGCGCAGTCCAGTGGTAAGCAGTAATTCCGAGGGTCGAGCGATCTGTCTGTACCACCCTGTGACGGGCTACCCCGCGCTGACTGGGGTAAGCATGCGTTAAAACAGTGACTGATGTTATGGGGTCGCCGGCTTGGCGCCACTCACTGGCTGGCACGCGCCAAGGTTATTAGAGGCGGGATGGAACTGGGGACAAGGAACGGGAAGGAATGCGGCCATGGCCTTTTGAAGGAAGCATCCCGGTATTCCCCTGGAGTGATTTGGGGAAATTATGGAAAACCCAAATCTGGATGCCCGGACGGGGATTCGAACCCGCGTGTCGTCTCGAATGCGAGGCCAGAGCGTTAACCGCTCACCCATCACGCTCGGTGTTTCCATTATTTCGTTCTGTGTTATCATGTGTAGTAATGTTATTTTTCAGTTTTCAAATGATGATTAAATTGAAAACTATACTAGTGGAGCGCAGCGCTGGGTGCAAAACGGATGCCCGCGCACCGAGTCGAACCGGCAGCCCTCGATAAGTAGAGACGACACAGTATCCCCTTCGCTGCCGTGGCCGGTGAATAATGGGATTAGCATAACCCTAATCCTTGCTCTCAAGGATCGTTTTTTTGTTCAACAAAATAGAGGTGGAACCACCAGCAGACTTGGTATGAGTTTAGATTTAATTGTTGCCACGCAGTTGTTTGATTTGACCTGACTTACTGCAGAATGAAATTGAAATGGATTGTCAATGGATTGGTGGTGCTAAACATTATTATGGGCTCAGCTCCTGTCGCCTGCTGGATCGCTTCATGGGCGTTTCTGCCGAGCGTGGTGGGTGAGCGACAACGTTCTGGTCTCGCATTCGGGAGGATGCAGGTTCGATACCCGTCCGGCCAGTTTTCGATTTTCAATGGTTTTCCGAAATCTCGCCTGAAGAATGACGGGATGGTTCCTTTAAAAAGCCATGGCTGAATTCCTTCCTATTCCTTGAGTCCTTTTTCGCCTCTAATGACCTGAATGTTGACAAGGCGTAAAGTCATAAAAAAAAGTATTGATTTTTCACAATCATAGTTACACGACTCAAACGATCGTCTCTGAGAATAGTACCAGCTGTAGTGAAACCTTACAATAATATGAATTCAAGATTTTGTGCTTCCCAGCATGTAGTTTTTCATGTGAAGGTTGAAATGATGCACTTGTATCTTCTTGTAAGCTACACATTACACAAACATACTAAAACAAACACATTAGCACGCAGATTACGCGATCCGTGGACAGATGGCAGCACTGACGACCAGGTCGACTGAGGTCGAGGTCATCCTATATCGACAGCTCGAAACTCAAACGTTATTAAAGGGCTGTACGAGGCGGTCGTCTGTCGGAAGCGCCGCTCGCTGATATACAGTAGCTTGCGGCTGATGCAAGAACTCGCGCTCGTTGCATCAGCAAGCGACTCGCACGAGGAGCTTCATCCGATATGACGAGCTTTTTGTTTTCTCGCTATTCAGCGTCTCTTCTGAGGTTGGTGTGTCGGCGTCCGCGCTTTGACTCCGTCTTCAGGCATTCTTCGTATTTTGCGGCTGGGGCATTGAAGAAGTTATTGTTCACCTACTAACTTTTTTTATTTATTTTAAACTAGCTGACCCGGCAATGCTTCACTATTGCTGGACTTGAGTAGGCACATAGATTAAATGAAAAAATATTTACATATAAATTTTAAACTGCAGTTTCATTCATTTTCAGTTGGAAAGGGTGAGAGGGGATGCGCTTTGGAAAACATATGGAGGCAGTATTTTTCTGTTTGTTTCAAAGTATAAGTGTACAAATTCTTATCTAAATCGGATAAAAAATGTGGTTTGCCTAAATTATGGGGTAAAAATGTAATGGGGTTGGAAAGGGGGAGAGGGGATGAATATTTGGAAACCAAACGTAGGCAGTATTTTTGTGTTTGTTTTAAAGTATAAGTGTACCATTTCTTATCTAAATCGGATAAAAAATGTGGTTTTGCCTAAATTATGGGGTCTTATGGGGAATAGGGGTGACTTTTTGGAATTTTTTTTTCATAGAAACCTTCGCAGACGCACACTCGAAAACTCTCCAAAGTTTCATTGCAATCTGATAAATAGTATAGGAATGCATAGAAGACGAACAAACAAACAAACAAACATTGATTTTTATATATAAGATATGGCCTTTGGTCTTTGCGACCATTTAGCCAGCTCGAATTTGTTTTTTTTTTGTACCAACTGTTGTATCAGGCATTAATCATGATATTGTAGACACTACAGTAAGGACAGCACAAGACGAACACAACACTTAATTAAAACCACCCATGCCCGCGGCCGGACTCGAACCGGCGCGGCGGCCCTTACAATGCGTGGCCAGCGTGCTAGCCCCTACACTGCCAGGGCCGGCAGACACCACTAACTTGGTGTTCCGGGATTGTCGCGTTATTTATTTCTTTTGGCTTTGAAGGTTGTCCACTTACAAAAAACTTGGCTCTACCGTTCGTCGATGACTAGGTGAGTAGAACGGGGGCAAAAGATTGTACGCAAGGGATGGAAAGAAAATTGACCATAGCATTTATGAAGAACCTATATACCTGAATTCGGCTGGAGTGATTTCGGGCCTGGGGGCTTCCTTTTTTTTTTAACTTATGGCTTTACGCCTCGTCGACGTCGCGGTCATTAGAGACGGGATGGGACTGTGGACTAGGAGCGAGAAGATTTTTGGTCATGGTCTTTTGAATGAAGCATCCCGGTATTCGCCTGGAGTGAGTGTTTTGAGGAAACCATGGAAAACCCAAATCTGGATGCCCGGACGGGGGTTCGAACCGCCGTCCTCTTGAGTGCGAGGCGAGATCGTTAACCACTCACCCACCAAGCTCGGTGTGGGCTTCCTAAGCGGGCCGGGTGTGACTGCGCGATTAGTTATATCTGAGAGCGGAATGTGTGTGAGCGCTACTGGTCGTGATAGCATATCTCAAATGCGATCCGTATCGCTACCACGAGAATCTAAACTCTGCGCCAGATAAATAAATATGCCGCAAATAGACACACATGTATTCCGTCCCCTCGCTTATCGAAGTCACGATTCTCCTCCTTTGTTTGAGTACGCTGTAAGCATTGTTCCTAATACACAGTTCTTAACTTTCCGTTCCGTAATGTACTATCTGCTATTTTCAGAAGACACCTGTGTGTAGTCTCGTGAAAAACGTTCCTCTGCCTGTATTCTACTCTGCTCATTTACAAGTGTACAAACAGGACAAAGTTTTCACAGAACAAACACGATACGCTAAGCTGTTTATCAGAATGACTCTTCATTCAAGATAAATTGAAAAATTCTTCATAATGCTAGCTGACAAGCTACGTGTTTTTTTTTTTAATTATTGCTTTACTCCTCGTCGACGGCGAAGGTCACTAGAGGCGGGATGGGGCTGGGGACAAGGACCGGGAAGGAATTCGGCCATGGCCTTTTTGAAGGAAGCATCCCAGCATTCACCTGGAATGATTTGGCGAAAGCATGGAAAACCCAAATCTGGATGCCCGGACGGGGATTTGAACCCGGGTCCTCCCGAATGTGAGGCCAAGACAAGCTACACAAGAAAAAACTACATGATTATTTCGTTAGAATCTTACAAATTTTTGTCGAGAATCTCAAAACATTACTGTTCACACCAAAGACATTTTATGAAAGAAACCGTTCCATAATCACATTCAGTTTTCATTAATGTAGTTGAAAAGCATATTTGAAGTAATTTTATCAAAAATTTTCCCAAATTTAATCTGGAACCGAATATCTTATCAATCAGAAAATACAGTTGCACGCAATACGTGGCGAGTAGCTGAATGTGCTTTAATAGCGTCGCGACTCGGCACAGTATGTTCGGACGCTAGCTGAAGAACGATTACCTCAACAAGGGTCATCTCACTTTATTGCGAACGAATTGTGTTGGAAAGCAAGTACAGCTGTGAAAGCTAAATTTGCTTATAATTCACCAGCCGGAGCGGAAACAACTGCAAAATAAGATACGATGGTAGAATATCGACATTGTATTGGGAAGGAACGAAAAAATCACTCCACCGGTCTATGCGTTAATTAATTCTTAAGCCACATTCGTAAATGTGGGACTAAAAGTTTAATTTGGTGATATGCTGTTGGCAAATGGGTACGTTCACTACAAGAAGCTAATGACTTACCGATCGTGGTGGCTCGAGGGTTCGATTACAGATTTAGGTTAGTCTTGGTTTCCCAAGGTCATTGGGCCTTCATGAAATCAATGGCCGCCGATATGTTCTCTCTGCAATCAAAGTTCTGGCTCTAATGACACCACCGTAAATCACTAATAATCAACAACTGCTACGAATTATTATTTTTTTTTTACAGGAATCTATTTTTTTCTGTATCGAGTGTCGGCGAGTCCACTTTAAAATACGACCTTGAAATCAGAGAATCTTTTTGGATAAGAAGAAGAAGCAAATTAAAAAATCTGAAGCACTTAAGAGGAAAACTGGGATGTGTTTGATCTGTTGTTGGGTGCGAGAAGGAAAATGATTTTGTGTTTGTGGAGCTGGTGTCGATAAGCGACGGGGTGCCATTGACCTTTCGGGTTGACTGGCTGTGCGAACACTCTGCTCGGTGATAGAACAACCTCGCCGTGGTACGCACCGCGAGAACTGATTTAAATGCGCCTGCGTCACTGCATTGTACTGGTCACGGACTGCGACGGTAACGAGGGAATGCGAATTCTCAAGTGTATACGTCTTCCAATTAAACTCAACTGGGCAGAGCACATTGGGCAGGTGGTAGGAAAGGTTTACAAAGTCCTACATTTACTGGAGAGGGTGATGAGAGGATGTGCCAGAGATGTTAGGGAATTGGGTTACGAAACTTTGGCCAGACCATTGGCTGAATATAGTGGTGTAGTTTGGGACACACATTTAGGGTATGAAATACAGTAGTAGGAGGATGTGCAAAGAAGAGCAGCTAGATTTGTTTGCGCAAATTATAGCAGGACCCAGCCAGTAACTTATTGGATTGGGAGTCATTGGAGGAAAGGAGGAGGGTGAAGAGAGTGCTGGGAATGTACAGGGCATATGTTGGTGATGGGGCTTGGATGGATATTGGTCGAAGAATTAGTAATAGTGTATAGAAGAGGAAAGGCGACCATGACCACAAGCTGGCGCCGGATTTGATGCATTAAGGTTGTTGGAAAATTTTCTTTTGTTGGTAAGGGATTCAGGGATTGGAACAAATCACCAAGTGAATTAAGGGTGTAGCCAGGATTTTGTTCAGGGTGGGGCTAAAACAAGGAGACTTGTTGTAATGTTTTTACTTGAAAAAAAAAGTAAATACTCATTTAACTTATTTACGCACTAGTTTGCCCGGGTACTGGGTAAATTTTGACAAAATTTATTTTTCACTATTAAAAGTGGGAATTTTTATTTTCGTATATTTTTCCCTCGACTACTTGAAGGGAGGGAGTCAGGGTGGGACAAGCTCCCCACCCTGCGTGCGCTCCTGAAGTGAAGTGATGAATAATTTACCAAAAACGCTGAAAGAATTTAAAATTAAAATTAGTAAATCGCAACAGTAGATGGGAGAGAAATTTAACACTCCAATTATTAGGAACTACATGAAAACTGCTTGCACTGGAAACATACTAGTGAACGGAGGATAAGAAGCAGAGACAGCTCGAGAGGGTGCAACATACTAATCAGCGTTTCTGGCGTCCACCGCATTTGGTCTGGCAACAAAACTGCGATTCAGTGCATGTGGCGTGGTCTGAGGGACGCAGATACACGTAAAATAATATCACTACGTATGAAGTACACTAAGGGGCGTCCATTAACTACGTGAGGTTTTTTCGGAATTCCGAACCCCCCCCCCATTTGGTGAGTTTTGGTGAGATCTGGTTGGGCCTCCCCCCTAAGATGACTTGAGATTTTGACGGGATGCTCCCTATGCCAATCGAGCTCGTAGTTTTTTTTTTTAAGGTTTACAGTCCTTCGAGATTTTAAAAACCTCACGTGAGATTCCGTCGACCACTACCCCCTCCGCCTTGGTTAGATTTCGTCGGACCTCCCTCCCTATTTCACATCACGTGTGTTTGTTGACAATATTGCAACTAGAGCTAAGTGTACCTTTTCTGAGGTTTACCGTTGAAGCTTATTTGTTTTTATTTGTCTTCTGGTCCATTTTAGCGAATTATTATTGTTATTATTTTGCCCTACAGCCTGCGCCTTCCTAATATGGAATTGTGCTAAAATCTGTGACATCAAATGCTCACCTGGCCCAGTGCTTGTCACTTTCATACGGTTTTAATATAGTGTTGTAAAAAAAGAAAAGTACTTAGAATTTTTATTGATACCTTTACTGAAACAATCAAACTGAAAATCTTATTTTTACACTTGTTGCAAAGATGAACAAATTTGCACTTAGTAAAAAGTAATGAGTACCTATAAAATTCTTTTGTTTTTTCTACATATTTTTCTGAAAAATTCTGTTAGTTTTGTAGCCGCAAATAAGGAGCTCAGACTGCACTAAAAAAAGCTGAGTTTGCTTTAATCTCGAGCATGCCCAAATTACTTTGTCGCTGACGTGGACCACTTGAGGGTTGATACCGACCACATTGGGATGTTTGGTGTTTACCTTTGGTTACGAACGGGGGAGCCGATGAGGACCTACAGCCGTCCCCCCTGGTTTGCAGTATTATATTTGGCTTTAAGCGCTGCATCAAAGAAGTTAAAATTTCATTCCCATCATCATAAACAGCCGAAGAGAATTTAGTGTAGTCTGAAATTTACTCGCAAAGAAGAGATTGTCAGTTGTGGAACGCGGTGATTTAAGACCGATGGAGACACCACATATCGAAAAATTAGTGTCAATACACGGAGCTCAGTCCTCTACTTAACATAATGGGGGCACCCATTCATTACGTGTGGTATTTTTCCGGAATTCCGGATCTCCCCCCCACCCCCCCGTGGTGAGATTAGGTGAGATCTAGCCGGACCCCCTCCCCCCTATGATGACGTGAAATATTGAGGGTCCCCCTGCTGACTGAACTCGTAGTTTTTTTTTTTTTTTTAAAAAAAGCTCTCCTGCTTTCTGGAGCGGTTATATTCCCACCTCCCAAGGTCGGTATGGGCGTCTTTTGTGTACCCTTTTTTTAAAATTAAAACGTTGACGCGACACCCTCCCCCCCAGGTGGTCCGCATCGTTTGTAGACATTATTATTATTACTATTTTTTTAAACGCTCAACTGCTCTTCGACAATTTCAAATTCACGTGAAATTTCCGTCGACTGTCCCCCTCCCCCTTGGGGACATTACGCCGGACCCCCCTCCCCCCTATTTCACCTCACGTAATTAATGTACGCCCCCTAAGAGGGGCGGCTTTGAATAATTGTTTGAGAAAGCTAGTTACGAGCAAAATAGTTGGAGCACTATAAATTATATTATTTATTACAAGAAGGGGGATCGTTGTTTTTTTTCTGGAAAAAAAGGGCCTGCAATTTTTCGAAAAGGGGGCGATAGGCGAAAAAATGTCGGGAATCTATGGTGTATTCTATTAGGAGGTTTGTAAGAGGCCTAAATGTCGCGGGGTGATCCACTTGTTTACCCATATCCCTGCCTGTAATGGGGCCAGGACCCATCGGCCTGGTGTATGTGGGGCGCCTTACGCAATCGCCAGCCCAGCGGCCGTTGACACGTGGCGCTTACGAAACAGGCGCGTGGTCCCACACCTCACTAGTATTATTATTTTTCGGCCAACAGCGAGCGCCGCGCCGTTGCGTTCCAGAAAGTCTCAGATTAAACTGTTCCACAGAGGGAAAGGGACTGGAGGCATAAGCTTCGTGCCGTTACTAAGAAAATTAGAACTCAAAATAAAGTACATAGATCCAGGGCTGGCGTTAGGGGGGGTTAAGCGGGTCAAATGTACCTGGGCCCGCCCGGCTGATGGGGGGCCCGATCATCGGCTGTAGGGGTCCTCCACTCGGCATGTTGTAAAAAAAGTTCGCCCTTTTGGTCCGAGGGAAGACCCTAACTGATGAATTCGCCAAGGGCCCCCAACTGGTTACCCCGGGCCCCAAAATCCTAGCGCCGGCCCTGCATAGATCCAGGATAAATAATTTACTATAATAAAAATAAATAAAGACAAACAAAAAATAATTTCTTTTGTTAATTATGAAAACCTAGCTATTGTTTGAGAATGTAAAAATTGTTATTTATCTGAAAAGATTTTAAATAAAAATTAATGTTGCGAGTGCTGTTTTAACCAAGTTCTGAATTCAGAATTACAAAATGAGTGATGTCAAACAGAGGAGTGCTATTGAATGCAAAGAAGAGTCAGCTTATTAGGTATCTACACAGATGAAAAAAAATAAAAATAAATAAAGATTGATCATCATTACAGGGTGAAGACTTGAAATGTAAATATCTTGCCATAACATTTCACAATAAATTCAACTAGGTACGACGCATTGGACATGTGGTAGGAAAATGTTTCAAAAGAGAGAGAGTGATGAGGGGATGCACCAAAGAAGTGAGGCGATTGCGTTACAAAACTATGGTCAGACTGTTGCTTGAATATGGTGGTGTAGTACGGAACTCACATTTTGGGTATCAAATAAAGGAGTTGGAGAAGGGCTGCTAGATTTGTGTCTGGTTATTAGTTCAGAATACAATCAGTAATTGAAATCATGAAGGAAATGGGGTTCACTGGAAGACGAGAACAGGGTGAAGAGAGTCAAGGCGTATATCGGTGATGAGGCGTGGAAAGATATTGGTGAAAGAATGAAGACAGGTGTACGGAAAGGAAAAGATGACAATGACCACAAGCTGGCACTCGATTTCAGGCACGTGAGTGCGGAAAAATTTCCTGTCGTAGGTAACGGGGTCACAAATTGGAATAAATTACGAAAGGAAATTCGAATAATTTACCAAAAACTGTGAAAGAATTTAAAATTAATATTCGTAGAGTGCAAAAGTAGGCGGTACAAGAAAGAAGGAAAATGTATGTACAGAGAAACTGTTTCACGGGGTAGGCGCTGGATCTAAATTAAATAAATTACTGTTATATTATTTTCAAACTTCTGACGAGAACGATTTCTGGGGAAGGTAAAAAAAAAAAAAATAAAAAATAAAAAAAAACCATCAAATTTGTGTTACTTAATTTATGGACTTCCTTCGGAAACCCCCGCGCCCCCTTTTTCTTTTCGTTGCTGCACGTTGATCTGTGTAAGTGTGGAAATGAAAACAGAGCCCGCCTTTTCCACCGATGTGAATAGACGTAACATCCACCCTCATTCCCCGGTCTGTTGATAAGTCTTGCACGTAACAACGATACCTTCCACATTACAGTAATTGGAACGCAGACGATAATTCAAAAAGTCTGCGAAAGACGAAACCTGCAAAATGAGAAGAACTGTTCTCAGAGCGGCGATTCAACTAATCAGGGTACATACGACGAAGCGTGGTGGGTGAGTGGTTAACGCTCTGGTGGCCTCGCATTCGGGAGGACGCCGGTTCGAATCTCCGTCTGGGGATCCAGGTTTTGGTTTTCCATGATTTCCCCAAATCACTCTAGGTGAATGCCGGGATGCTTCCTCCAAAAGACCATGGCTGAATTCCTTCCGGTTCGTAGACCCCAGTCCCATCCCGTCTCTAATGACCTCGACTTCGACGAGGCGTAAAGCCATAAGTAAGTTAAAAAAAGGTACATACGACTATGTGCTATGCGGTTGGTACTTATCGCCCCTCAGTTGTGTGTTTTTTCTATTTTCCTTTGAGCTTTCATTAGAGGCTGGAGCGAATGGAGGGCGAGGAATGGGAGGAATTCGGCCATAGTGTTTTGAAGGAACCATCCAGATATTCGGCTGGAGTGACTTCGGGAAACCATGGAAAACCGAAATGTGTTTGTCCGGACGGGGATTAGAACCCGAGCGTAACCGCGTACACACCAAGCTCTGTTCGTTTGCAAGATTGTGTGTCATAGTCCAGAAATTAGAGGATCGTTCGCCATTTTTCACTCCTTCGGAAGTTCATATTTCGGGAAGTACATAACTGAATAAAATTGCCCCAAACAAAAATTTATGTATTTTTTTGTGAATACCTGTGCAACCATATCACAGCCCCCGATTCTGGGGAGTGAGCGGTAACGCTCTGGGCTCGCATTCCTAAGGGGTCGACCATTAATGACGGGAGTTAAAATAGAGGAAGGGGGGGGCGGGCAACGGAAATCTCACGTGAGGTTTTGAAATTGATGTAGGCCTATAGAGCTAAAAAAAAAAAAGGAAAAAAAAAGTCTACAAATCACAAAAGTCGATCTTAGGCGGGGAAGGGGAGGGGGAGTTCGCGAAAAGTAGAGGTATAACCGCCCTTGCAAGCAAGAAACCTAAAAAAAAGTCTCAAAAAGTTACAAGGTCGATTAGTAGGGGGGGGAGGGGGGGCCGACTAGATCTCACGAAGTCTCACCAGAGAGGGGGGGGGGGTCCACAATTCCGGTAAAACACCTCACGTCTTTAACGAATGCCCCCTAAGATGGCGGATTCCAACTGCATCCCTACAGCTGATTTCGGTTTCCCGAAATCACTCCAGGTTCCTTGAAAACACCGTGGCTGAATTCCTTCCCGTTCCCTGTCCCCGAACCTCTACCGCCTTTAATAACCAAGACGTCGACGAGGCGTATAGCCCGTCAAAAAACGCCAATAAACAAGAATTTCAGCTCGGTGCTCAGTAGCTACTTACAATGCCACTGCAACATTTATTAGAGAGAGGTGGAGTTAATCGAGGTGCTTACGATGTTTTTACTAGCGGCTGAATTCTTTACAACTGTGTTAAAAAAGCTTACTTGAAATCCCGCGGAGGACAATGAGAATGTTAAATCCGTGTACCGAGTGACATCTGGCGGGCGGTATCAGTTGTTTGTGTTGATCGAGCGCGGCGAAGGTGACCTCGCATCAACTACTGTGTGTGGCAAGCACAAAAAATCAGTCGCCTGCTCTCCTGCTTATACTGTATCATAACAGTGACCGGAAAGTATCACATACCATACTGTAACACGCAGTAAATGATCGGTGTCATTTGTAATCGGGCCTGGCATTAGGGAGGTCGCGGGCTCAGTGCTCCGGCCGGCCAACCAGACTTTGGTTCCCCGAGATCACTCCAGTCGGATGCCGGGATTATTCGTTCAAAGGCCGTTCCTTGCTCCCCGTCTTTTTCTGCCTCGGATGATTTGGACGGGGCGTAAAACCATAATAATAATAATGAAGATACTTACAAGCAGTGGCGGATCCGGGGGGGGGGGGGGGCCTTGGGGGCTCAAGTCACCCATCCCCAAAAAGTATCTATGTCCACCCCCGACGTCGTAATTTTGGAGACCCCCTTTTTTTAAAAGCGCTACTGATCTTTTAAGGGTGGCTTGACTATAAAGCCTACCCCTGTCCGACTCTAGTTCCTCCCCCCCAAACGAAATCCGCTCAAGCCTCCCCCAACACAAAATCCTGGATCCGCCTCTCCTGGTATTTTTAAGAACCAATAGAATGTCCGGATTTCCCCTAATTAGTGTCGAATATTGTGGACGCTCATTTTGCTTCTTTTTACTCCATCTTACGTAAGCCGGCATTTTTCTTGTTTTTGGTGTAAGAATTGAAGTTTTTTTCCGTGAAAGTTTTTACTGATGAAAACTGGATTCATTGACACTGTAACCACTATTGAAAAGGGGGGACATAGAATTCGGTGGACAAATATTTAAACGTTAATAAATACTTTTTCTATAAACCTATTGTGGAACAGCATTACGTCATTAATTTGTTGGCACTATTAAGCAATGCCGGGCAGAATGTTGTTTATTGTGTGGTCTGAAATTGATATGCAGATACACTTCATGTTACGAGAGCACCTCGGTAGTTCTGTCTCACAACATGGCGTTACGCGAGTGTAGACGAGACTCAAAAGTCTTGCTGCCAACATTTCGTTTTTAATTCTATTGTTAAGAAAGTAAAATGTTCGATCTGCCTTCTACTTGCAGTTCATAAATACATTTTGTTGATCATCTTACCCAAGTTCGAGTTTCCTTTTTTCCCATGTGCTATGTGTTGTATTTTACGATGGTTGCTGGCAACAAGTGTTGCCACGCGCCAACTGACGTTTCCATTGGAAACATTTACATTGTTGAACATAGCCTTATTCATAACAATGTGTAATTTGAGCGCGATTTGTTGTTTACAATAACTTTAAAAATTCATCTCGGGCGAAAAATGGAATTAACTCGTGAACTTTTTCGTGCGTTTATTTTTCACAACTTTCGACGTGGATTATGAAGACAAGAGTACATCGATGAAGTAAATTCTTTATACGACAATTGTAGAGGAAGACAGAGATTAGAATATATGAAGCAGATAATTGAGGACGTGGGTTGTAAGGGGTATGTAGAGATGAAGAAGTTGGCACAAAATAGGAAGGGATGGAGGATTGCATCGAACCAGTCGAAAGACTGACGGCAGAAAAAATAAAAAGCGGCGATAAAGCACCATCATATAGCACTGTGAAAAACTGGTATAACGAATTCAATCGTGGCCTAATTCCGTCAGGGCCGTCCAAATTGGTTGTTGTGTCATAAAACATCGATGCTGTGCGTGAACTGATCGTCATGTGAGATTAAGGCATCTTTCGGCGTCAGTATGACAAGCATCAATAAAATATTGCATGATCATTTCGCCGTAAAAAAGATTTGTTCGCGTTGGATACCGCATAATCTGACAAACGTTCGAAAGGAAGCTCGTGTCTATTGGTGCAAGGAAATGTTAAAAAAAATACGTTCAAGGTGCATCAAAGGCTGTGTATAACATCTACACAGATGACTAATATGGATCTATTCATATGAGCCCGAAACAAAACAGCAATCGGCTGTATGGGTCTTTCTAGACGAGCCAAACCCGTCAAAAGTTGTTCGCGGATGAAGCACATCAAAGCAAATGGTTCCCTGTTTCTTCCGCATTACAGATCACGTGGCGACAGTGGCGTTAGAGTAACGTAGGACGGTCAACTCTGAATGGTACACGGCCATTTGTTTACCAGAAGTCTTTGGAGAAATTCAGAAAAAGTCGATTTTTTTTTTTTTGTAACAGTTTAACGTCCCTTTTTAACAACGTGGTCGTTAGAGACGGGAAAGGATGGGGGCAAGGAATGGGAAGGAATTCGGCCATGGCCTTTTGAAGGAAGCATCCCGGCATTCACCTGGAGTGATTTGGGGAAACCATGGAAAACCCAAATCTGGATGCCCGGACGGGGATTCGAACCGCCGTCCTCCCGAATGCGAGGCCAGAACGCTATCCGTTACACCACCACGCTCGGTAGAAAAAGTCGAAGAAGAGGCGAATAATTCTTCATCGCGAAAATGCGAGCTGTCACACATCGGCTCAAACAAAAGAATTTTTGACCAGTCAAAACATCGAATTGATGGGCATCCGCCGTACAGCCCTGATTTGGCACCCAATGGCTTCTTTTTATTCCCGCACATCAAAAACAAATTACGTGGTCAACGATTTTCGACACCCGAAGAAGCGGTTGATGCATTTAAGACGCATGTTCTGGAGTTACCTCCATCGGAGTGGAAAAAGTGCTTCGAAAATTGGTTCAAACGCATACAAAAGTGTATTGATCTTCACGGAGAATATTTTGAGAAACAATAAAACCAATTTCGATTATAAATATTTGTTTTTTGATTACTAGGCCAGAAATATAAATAGCAACCTTCGTACCAACATTTCAAGTACTTACCGTTACCCTGCCTTGCTGCACCTAGTTTTATTCTTACCTCCGTGTCGACTCCTTGTAGATCGATGTGACCTGTGACTGGTGAATAATTAATTAACTGGGACCATCTCTGACCTTGTCGGCAAGCATCACCCCCCCCCCCCCTCCTCCGCCCAGCCACGCCTCCGTGAGATATCGATCAGTCGTGTATTCTATCGTAATGCGATATAGTACCGCCACCTGATACGGTGCCGGTACCAAAATGTTTATATTCGTTTGAAAATGGAAGTACGGATTTTTGCACTGCGGTTTTACTTGTTTCGTTCTGCTTTCGTAATTCTTGTGAGTTACAAAAAATTCTTAAGCGGATGCGTACGTGCATTGTCAACAATCGCATAGTGGCCATAAAGCTTCAGTCTAAAATTACTGTTCTTTTGCGATGATCGTGGAGAATTTGATTACTCTTACTATCAGCTCGCGCGTGAATTTGTAAAACTGGGTTGGAGCTTATAAGGTATGTGATAATTGTTAATTTTAAATAATAATTTATTCAGGTTTGATTTGGTTTCTGTGTATGTTTCATCTTTGTTGTAGTCAAGCGCGTAATGTTGGTATGCACGGCTGAGCCTTGACTTGAGAGAAGAATCGAGAAGTTTAAAAACAAGAAGATTTTAAGTCCGGATAGTTTGCTTTTATCTTTCTAGGTTGTTCAAGAAGCTGCAAGAGAGTTAAATAAATTCCAAAGTGTTTTGAGAAGGATCACAAAAGTGTACAATTCGATGGAATAAATGGAGTAGTATTGAATAAGAGCTATTTGCGATATTGATGAATTTGTCAAAAGCCATGGTCAAGTTCAGCCATTTCTAACGTGAATTTTACTGATCAAACGACATTATTCAGGAAGATTACATGTTATTTGTGAGGGAGTAGTAACATTTTTCTTTATCAGTTATTTTACAGAAATAACATGATGTTGCATTCAGTTTAGTTAATGGTGGACTGCATGCGGTAATAAAAAATGGCGCCCAATTCTGAGAACGAATCGACAATTGCGTATATGAATTAATGACATGATTAAAATACGTCATGAGTTTGGGCGAAGGGAAGGGTATATGTGGGTCTTAGATTCCGGTATTCGTAAAACATGTCCTAAACGCATATGGTGAGGTCCATATTGAACTTCATCCGTTGGTCTCGTATTTTTCTCATGGTGTGCGATAATTACTAGCATCGTGTACGTCTTATTTTGGCTGACAATCGTTATATTTATTCTAGTGGTCATCAGAAAATAGCGGCGTATCTTCAGAAATACCTGATGTTTCCGTCCCCTCTTCTTATTCAACGCAAGGGTACGCTAGATGTTCGCTCAAACCACAAACTTTTACTAAAAAGAATCTGACATTTATCGCTTTTTGAACTGAAAGGTTAGTAGAGTGAAGATGGTATAACGTAATGAAACTAATACACATCTGAATAATTCTGAAAAAAAAAGAACCGTAAAAAAATATGCTGTACGGTATTCCATACTTTCACTAGATTGATGAAACCTACAATATTATTAAGTGATATGGAACTTAAAGCCTAGCTATAAATTTTCATACACACCTTGTATTTCAGGTGCGTTTTTATTTTAGATTTCTTTAACGGCTTTAACCTCTTCAGTCCCGAGGTATCATATATGATACCTCCAGAAATTATTTTTTTCTCGGGCCTCTGCACAGCTGAACCTTTTCTGGCCTATGGTATCATCTACGATACACATCGCGCTTCTCACAGCTCATTCGTTCGATCTTCTGCCGAGTGTCACAAGGTGGCAGCACTGTTTTGAAACTTGGGATTCTGCATCTGCTCAGCATGTCTCGTCGAAATAAAGGTAGAGTCATATTTTTTTCCATTTACAAGTGTTTTCACGTGCTTTAATAACTTATTAAATCTGTACAGACATTTCCCAGTTAAAATCAAACTATAAATTAATGTTATAACGAATTTAAAAACTTTAAACTTTTAGGTATCATATATGATACCTTGGGACTCAATGCCTACTTTATAGGTATCATATATGATACCTTGGGACTCAATGCCTACTTTTTTTTACATCAGTGGAAGCGTAATTAAATATTGTTTTCACTTGATTTCCAGGCTTGACTGATGAAAACATCACTGAGCTGGTCAGTAGAATTAATCAAGATTATTCTGGCATGGAGTTTGATGAATCTGATGACGCAAACAGATCAAAGTGCCTCTTGTTCAAATTCGACAAACAAAAGAGTTCTGGAGGCATTCAGATGAGTAAGAATAAGTAGGTTACCTAAGTAATTACTTTTTTCCCACTTGATAGTTTATTTAGAATAATTATTTGTCACTTTTAGTTTTCAGATCGGTGACAACTCCAGATCAAAGTGAAGAAAGTGCTTTAGAAAAGGAAGCCCTGCCTCTTGTTCAAATTCGACAAACAAATGAGTTCTGGAGGCATACAAATGGGTAAGAATAAGTATGTTACCAAAGTAATTACTTTTTTCCCACTTGATAGTTTATTTAGAATAATTATTTGTCAATTTTAGTTTTCAGATTGGTGACGCCTCCAGTGAACTCAAACCGCACATTGTTGGCAGCAGCTCAGTAGTCACAGGTGAACTCACTACTGACAGGAATTGCTTTAACAAATTTTACAAAAAATAAAATTAAATTAAATTGAGACAAATAATATTAACAGTGATCCATGTTCTAATATCAAGAAAAGAAAAACTACTTTGAATATTTTTATTGTTGTAATTTTGTTTAAATATTTTGAATTGTTTACTTCACAATTGTTGAAAATTTTTATATTACTTTTTATATTACATTTGTATGTTGGCCTATCTACAGACCTACAACAAATCTGAAGATTATGTGTGTTGTTTATGACTTATTTATTTGTAATAAAATAGCATAAAGCAGTAAAGTTGTGTATATAATTTACCTGCTTGAGTCCCAAGGTATCATATATGATACCATCTATAAAAAATTAATTATTGTTTCAAAAAATTTTTTCATGGTCATTCGTTGTTAACTAGCATTAACACAAAGTAAATAACACAATAGTAGTTCACTTGCACTTTTATTATGAGCTCGGGACTGAAGAGGTTAAGTATATTATTTTTGGTCCTCCATTGCATACAAAGGAAAATTTTGCCACATACTTATGCCAGAAACCTTCTAACAGATTATCAGATTATGTTCGTTAGAATGCCTTTTATAGAATGGGCTATTTGAGTCAATAGCGTACATTTTCCATTGATTACAGTGTTAAGACACCTGACTGTTGGACGTGGAAAGGAATCAATTTGCAGCAAAATTATTATATTATAGAACAGATGATTAAACCAGAAGATGCACTGTCACAAAATAATATGTGCTTTAAATATAAACAACTGCAGTTATACGAGTTACATAGAATTATTTTGTTGATAGCTTTGAAATAAATACAGTGCTTCTATGGAGTGTAAAGAATTTTAAAAAAATTTTCCTCTGAAACGAATCGTATCCACTGCCAGACATTTGGAATGCGTTGGGAGCCCGTTAAAGATGTGTGTACCCCTGAATATCTGATTCCTTTTGGAACAAATGACAGCGATCTCTAATGCACGTTAACATGAGGAGACTTTAGCGTAAGCACGGACGTGGGGATCAGAGAGTATAGGCGTCTTATTTTGATCGAGAAACCAGCGCCTAGTGATTCATATGAGACGGTGACATTAATTCGAGAACCGTGGGAGTGGTCTTCGAAATTAAATATACGACTCTGAATACGCGAAAAGCGGAAATTAATTCTACAGAGATGTATGAACTATCAAGCATACAACGTTAGTAGTAGTTTGAGCTTATTCGCTGATGATGCAGCAGTAGGGAAGTACAGAACTCTTCCAGTTGTTTTAGAAATTCTGCACTATCGTATTTGGGCATGGTGCGACGGATGACAAGCTAAATAGCGAAACGAACAAAACATGAAGAACAACATAATGGCGTTGCGCTTCAGTTCAATATAAGGGGTCGTCCATTAATTACGAGAGGTGAGATAGGGGGAGGGGAGGGCTCCGGCGAAATCTCGCCAAGGGGGGGGGGGGGGAGGGATCGACGGAAATCTCACGTAAGCTTTTGGAATTCTTAAAGGACGATAGAACTGTAATAAAAAAAGCTCCGCAAACGACACGGATTTCGAGGTCTAGAAACGACGCGAAAACCACCCTCGGAAGCAGGAGAGCTAAAATAAAAATAAAAAAGAGTCTGTGTTCGATTAGCGGGGGGGGGGGGGGGGGAGGAGTGTGTCATGTCATCTTAGGAGGGGTCCGACCAGATCTCACCAAACCTCACCAGAGGGAGGGGAGGCGAGGGGGGTCCAGAATTCCGGAAAAACACCTCACGTAATTAAAGGACACCCCTAAACTGTTAATCTCTGGATCAGTTTGAACCTCACCCTTTTGTTTTAATGCTCACGTATCGTCGACTTCAAGGTAATTATAGAACACAAAGGACTGCGGACACAGACTGTAAAGTAATTCATCGTGGTCCTTTTGGTGGCATTTACGTGGAGCGATTTTAGTAAACCACGGAAAGCCGAAATCTGGATGGCCGGACGGGGGATTCGAACGAGGTCGTCCATTTATTGCGTGAGCTCAGAATAGGGGGGAAGGGGAGGGGTCAAAATTTTAAGAAAAACACCTCACGTAATTAATGGACGCTCCGCACTCGCGTCCTCCCGAATGCGAGGCCACAGCTTTAGCGCCCCTACCACGCTCGGTGGTCGGATCCCATAAGTATTTACGTATAACAGCTGTATTGAATTCTGTATTGGAGCCACATCGCAGAGTATCGATTACTAGTATCGACAAAGTACAGAGAAGAGCCGCTCGCCTTGTGACCGTTGGGATTGTCTGGCAGACCGGCAACGTATATTCTGATCGAATTTATTAACGAATTAATTAATTTTTTATCTGCGACGGACCACATACTTCGGTGGCAATTCCCTTAGTCATCTAATTAGCCCTTTCTTCTTATTATTTTTTAATTATCTTATATACTTTGACTGTTAAATTCCTCCTCCACCTAATTTTTAGATTGTTTGCTGATGATGCGATTATTTATAGGTAAGTAAGGAATTTGGCCGATTGCTTAGAAATTCAGCGTGATCTGGATATTATTTTGGCATGGTGCGCTGAGTGGCAGCTTATGCTAAATTGTAAAAAGTACGAGACAATGAGCATAACTAACAAAAATAATCCAATTGTTCAGAAATACGAGTTAAACAATTCAGTTATTGATATGGTTGATTCTATGAAATAACATGAAATGGTACTTACACATTAATTCGTTAGTAGGTAGAGCTAAATTGTTGGCTGCGATTCACAGGTAGAATCTTGAAAAATTGTAATGAACAAACAAAGGAGATAGCGTACAAATCTCTTGTGCGTCCACATTTGTACTATTGTTGTGCCATTTGGGATCCGTTTCGTAAGGGGTTGATTGAGAGTATAGAGAAAGAACAGAGAAGAGCCGCTCGATTCGTGACCGCTTGCTACAGTCCTTATGATAGCGTTACAGAACTGATTAGCATACTAGGCTGGGAGTCTCTGGTATGGAATGGAATGGAGCTGGAATGGGATTCATTGCAAGACAGGAGGAGGATGAGGAGGGTCATGGGAGTGTACAGGGCATATACTGGTGATGAGGCATGGAAAGATATTGCAATAGGTATGAAAAGTAGTGCATGGAAGGGAAAAGATGACCATGACCACAAGCTGGCACTCCATTTCAGGCACAAGGGTGTGGGAAGATTCTCTTTTTTAGGTAAGGGTGTCAGGGATTGGAATGAGTTACCAAGGGAAATGATGAATAATTTACCGAAAACTTTGAAGGAGTTTAAAGATAAAATTTGTAGAGGGCAAATGTAGGTGGGTGCAGGATAGGGGGAAGATGGTTGTGTAGGGAAATTGCCACCGGAGCCTGTGCTCCATTGCAATTGAATTAAATTAAAAAAAAAAAGATAGACGACACACGTTTCGTTTAAACTTATTGGTTAACATGTGTACTCCCACTTTCACTTACGAGTGTAGTGAAATACTTCGTCCACCAACCTGTCGGAATGACAGGACAAATAAAATTAGAGAAATAAGGTGCCGCACTGATTCTTATATGAATTCTTTTTTCCCCTCGTACCATTAGGGATTGGAATGCACAACAAAGAGATTAGCTTTGGTGCTGAGCACCCTCTGTCACCCACAATTTTGTGAATTGCAGAGTATTATGTAGATGCAGAATTTTGCGATTTACGAATTCTAAGTTCCTTCAGCGTTTTTCGCAAATTATTCACCTCTTCACTTCTTTGTTCAACTTCCTGACACTCTTACCCACAAAAGAAATTTTCCCCTCTCCACTACGCCTCAAATGGAGTGCCAGCTTGTGCTCATGTTCAAATTTTCACTTCCATGCACTACTCCTTATTGTTTGAAAACATCCTTCCAAGCTCCGTCACCAACATACGCCTCGTACGCCATACACCCTCAGCACACTGTTCACCACCCTCCTGTGTTCCAATGATTCCCAATCTAGCTCCTTTATCTTGTCAGTTATTGATTGGGTACTGCGATAATTTCCAAATAACCCAGTGTCCTTTACGGGTGCGGATAAATTCTCCGTCCATCGACATATTTGGCCGCAATGACTGGAGAGATAAAATCAGGAAAATAAGGTGCCTCACTGGTGCTTATATTAATTCCTTGTTGCCTCCCCCCGTTAAGGGAGCGTCCATAAACTACGCGGCTCCATATAGGAAAAAGGGAGGGTTGGCTGGAAAGCTACGCTGAACTACTTGGGAACGGGGAGGGGGGTTCCAAGCCAAACGACGTGGCTTCTCATTCATATTATTTGTCACAGTTAAGATAAGGTACAGAACACACAACAGCATGTGAATTTTATTTCTGTCATATAATTACTTCCATATCGGGACGTCCATAAATTACGTGAGGTGAAATAGGTGGTGGGGGGGTTCCGGCGATATCTCATCAAGGGGGAGGGGGGTCAACGGAAATCTCACGTGAGTTTTTTGAAATTTTTGTTGGACTTTAGAGCTAAAAAAAAGGTCTACAAATGACGTGAAAGTCGATTTTAAGGGGGTATTTCGTCGAAATCGTTGAAAAGTGGGGGTGTAACCGACTTTGGAAGGGGAGTCTGTCGGACCAGATCTCACAAAGTCTCACTAGAGGCGGGGAGGGGGGAGTCCGAAAATCCGAAAAAAAACACCTCACGTAATTTATGAATGCCCTCTATATAATTTACGATAATCTGACAAGAGAAAACACTACGAAACATCTTCTGGAATCAGTAGGGGAAAAAAGCTAAGTGCTACGGGGAGGAGGGGGAGGGGGGTAGAGGCAAAAGCCGCGTCAGGCTATGTGGGGAAGAGGGGGAGTTAGTAGGAGGCCAAAATGGAGCCACGTGGTTTATGGACGCACCCTAAGGAAGATTAATTTTGGAGCAAAGCACTCTCCGCCATCCACAATTTTGTGAATTTGATGTATGCAAAGAACTGGATAGATCTGGTATGAACTAGACACTTGAGTTTAAACTATGTGGTACGGAGGGAACGGCTGGCGCCAGAGCAGAGCCGGAAGGACAGCCTTGCTGCTCCTCTGACGTCGTCGGGCTGGCAGAGGGGAGGGGGCGCTCGCTACCTGTTGAGGGCGCCGGTCACGTGGAGCGCCACGTGGTGGGGGGAGCTGGTGTTTATTGAGGCCATGCCAGGGCGCGTGACGTGATCGAGTTAGTTGAGAGCCGACCGTCGCAGCGTCGGCAGTGATTCACCGCGCGCGAGTGTTTGTTGTGTACGGACAGCCAGCCACAAGACAACACTAGTGCCACCTGCCCGAGCCGCGTGGGATGACACACGGAAGGTTAGGCAGCGCGTCTGCGTGTGCGTCATCAGCGCCCGCCGGCCGGAAAGGCGATCGATCGCCGGTGTCTGTCTGTGTGTGTGTGTGTGTGTTTGTGTGGTGGCAAACTTGCGACGTAGAACCGTGGGGCTCCTCTGGGAGCCGTGTCCAGCTGCTCAGTGTTCTAAAGCGCGTACTGTGGTGTTAACAATGTATGTTTCTCGTCCCTACAGCGCAGTGTGCATTGTTGACGACTCAGTGTCCTGACACTGTTTTACAGCTGTTTCTAACCTCTCGTCTCATGTGCGATGTACCGCTGGGTTTGAACAGACCACGCGAAAATCAAAACAACTAAAGACGCTCCGTCGGCCGAGGACTTTAACGATAGTGACGAAGGTCTTAAATAGTAATCTCACCATTAAGTCTCCAAACTGTATTACCGGTTACTGTGTAACGCCTAACTGGAAAAATATGCCGTACGGTTTCTTAAGTATATTTGTCTGCTCTCTCCAACTCGACGCATCCTAAACTGGACAGTACGCATATGGACTTCGGAGTAATTGTTGCTGCTTAAATTACTCGGGCCCCTATCGGTGACAGGTGAAGGATAAAGCCGCCAATCAGTCGCCGCGGGCCGGAATTGTTTGTAGTAGTTTACGATACATGACTTCACTGATATGGCGCTCATGAAAGCAGCTTAAATTGCTAATGAAATCTCAGTTCGTCGTGCCTTACGCTGCAGCAACAAGTTTCAGTTGTACGGGTCCAGGCTGCATCTCAGGCAAACCACAAACGTCGCGAATATTGTCGCTAGAAAATCAAAGCTCCAGTCACCAGCGCATTGTTACATTATTATTATTATTTTTTTTTGTATCGCATGCTTGTGACGTCACGTATCGCGATATAAACTTGACGGGAATTGTTATACAGCAAAAATTCAAACAATTGTTACTTATTTTGATTACATAATAAAGTTGTTAATGTTACACAATGAACAAGGAGTTTTTGTTTGCAAACTCTTATAAATATTATTGGTCCAGGGTTCAAATCTTCATATCCATTTTTTGCTTAAATATTGCAGTTTTCCCAGTGACATCACTTCTCTTTTTACCTAACGCATAGGAAAAGGCTTAGGAAATAAAAATAGCACGTTTTATGTGCCTTTACATCAGCTTGTATACCTGAACAAACAGTACCGACGGTATCATAGACTTCAGTAGACACAGTTGCTCGATCCACTGTATAAAGAATTCCAACTACCTCCATAATGTGCACTGTTTGCCCATTGGTTCCAAGTTATCTACAGCCTATAATTTCATGTGACAAGTTATCATTGTTTTGTAGCAAGAAGATCTTTCTGTTTACTTTCCACCGTTCTGCCTGTGGGCATTTATCATCAATTATTCCAGTTATTTCTTAGATTGCCTACTGACCTATTCCTTTATTTGTCCTTTACATATATCTTCGACATGTTTCTCATTCATCATCTTTATTTATGCAATCATATTATATGGCTCACTCATCAAGATTAGGAACTATTACCTAATTCCTATTTTCGTTTGATTAAAATCATGCGTGGGATAGATTTTACAGATCAAAAGTAAGTTTGCAATATGTTACCTAGTAATAATGAATTAATTTGGTGGAAGGAGAATGAAAAATGAATTTAAAAATAGAGATGACACTTCTCTTTATATTCAGACTTTTTGTATCCTTGAATAGTATAAAGTGATTAGCAGTATATTACGTACATAAATATGAAGTGAAATATTATCTGTAACAAGCAGCTGTTTTAAAGCTGAATTTAGGACAGAGGTGGAATGTTGTCTTACTTTAAAATTATATATATATTTACCAGGAAATAATAGGAGCTAATTAGCGAATGGATTTACACAAAAAATAGGGATAGCGAATGAACCACCACTTACCTTAGATGATGGTATAATGGGATGAACACATAAATAAATCACCCCATGATACCATCATCTAAGGTAAGAGGTGGTTCATTTCGTTATCCCTTTTATATATATATATGTTTGGGCTTACTAGCACTCTACTCTTTTATGAAGGTCTGTAGTACAAGCTTATCTCATTTGTACCTTTAATTGTTTGTATGGATCTCAGTTCTTTCTGCAGTTTCAATATTATCTTATTATTATTAATTATTTTTGTAAGGGCTTTTTCTTAATTGCTTATTTCCGTAAACACTTACTTCTGCATTACATGGATATTTACTTTAAATATGATTCTTACTGCATTTCCCATAGGTTTTCATGAATTATTTCTTCAAATTAAGTGAAAGCAGTTGTATCACTTGAAAAGTTATACTGTTTACATTAACATAGGATATGTTGAAGGACCATACACCAACAATATACATAGAACAGTTAGTGAATATTGCAATGTTTTTAAGGTCTTTTGAACAAAGAAGTTGGCCACCATGTGAAATTCAATATTATCTTTGCCTGTGGTGGCTGACAGCGAAGAAGGAAACTGTAGTGGTGTCATACAGCTCAGCATTACCATTTTTTTATGCCACTAATTGTATCCTATAGTTAAGAAGTGACACTGAACAATTCACACCTTTTCCTAAATCAGACTGACATTGTTTTTGTGTTATGTTCCAGGCACAATGAAGCTTACTGTTGGTACTCCCTTGGGACCGCGATTACATCGCAAAGCTGTGAAGGGGATCGGTATTAAGAGACCAGCCGGCGCCCAGCCACGAGTTCCTTCTGGTGAGTTACCTAGCAAAAGTGTGAACTGGTTAACTCGTATTGCCAACTGAAATTAGTCTAGCCTTCAGACTTGAAATTAATCATTGTAGGACCAGTGTGGATAAACTGGGGTGGCTGATACCACCGTATGTGATTGGTCAACATGTGCCACGGTATGACCCACGCGTGATATATTCAGAGTTTTAACTGGGATGAAAAAATATAACTTAGTTTGGCTTTAGACTGCTGTAACAATTAAACTTTACAGTCACAACACAAAATAGTTTCTAGGGCTCAAGTCAACAAAAATAAATATGCTTCTAGTTATGAACAGTTTCGTTTGCCCTCAATAATGTTACATCCCACAGCAATTTATTTATTGGTGTAGAAATGAAAAGTATTGCATGGAAGGGAAAAGATGACCATGACCACAAGCTGGCACTCGATTTCAGGCACAAGGGTGTGGGAAGATTCTCTTTTTCAGGTAAGGGTGTCAGTGATTGGAATAAGTTGCCAAGGGAAATGACGAATAATTTACCAAAAATGTTGAAAGAATTTAAAGTTAAAATTTGTGGAGGGCAAATATAGGTGGGTGCAGGAAAAGGGGAAGATGGGTGTTTAGGGAACCATTGCAATTAAATGAAATTCTTATTCTCATTTCACTGAATTTGCAAGAGGAAAACTTAGAAAAGCCTGAAGTGGTGTGGAATAATCTTTGCTTGGCTTCACTACAAAATACAAAAAGAGAACAGTTGCAAAGGTCACAGATATCACGGAGATGGCAGCTTCCTTGAAATGTCTGTAGGCTGGCCATATTACTTAGAGGAAAGGTGAAAGATGTACAAAGATATTGTTGGAGTAGAACCCAAGAGACCATCTGATAGCAAGAGGAAGAGAACCAAGAATGACGGGACAAAGAGAGATGCTGGAGGAGTTGGCTGGCAGAGAATTTCCCAAGACTTTATTACCTGGAGAAGATGGTTAAAGCTATATATGGAATCATAATTCTTAAGAGGCCCCCATAGTTTCATGATTGAATTGACTGATGATGATACAGTAGAACTCCAATTATCCGAATCAATTGGCACCAGACCCCATTCAGATAATCAAAAATTCGAATAATTGGATTTTTTCTGAAAAAAGTGTCTATTTTAATTAATTACTGTGTGTATGTTGAAAATGGGAGAAAAAACTATTTTTAATTAATTAAATGAAAAGGCAACATGTTTACATGTTAAGCGTGTTTACAAGTGGTGTACATTAGTACAGTATGTACGTACCGTACTGTAAATAACAGTCATTGCTTTCTGTCAAAGTATTCATCTGTTTTCTGGCAGCCAAGTTGCCCATCCACTTGACAGTGAGAAGTTGCATGTGTTGTTTAGGCAGAATGATTTTTTTGAATCGCAGTATGTTTCCGTCTTAATTAAAAAAGCGATTAGGATATTAGCGATTCAGATAGTTGGAGTTCTACTGTAATGAAATAGTTATACAGAGTAGGGTAATTGTGATCATGGTTAAATTGGAGACCACAGGATTCACAGAAGGTCATGTCTCAGCAGAAGAAATGTATCGCTTGGCACAGTAAAGTGTGCTGTGGTGATTGCTGATTTCTTGTATTTTCTCAGTATCTTTAGTAACAGCAAACAAACACTGTTTTCAAACAACCATCAAAGTTTGATTGGTATTTACTCGGACCGTGAGTTGATTAGAACTTAATGATGCCTTATGTGTTACTATACGACTAGTCTCTATTGCATATTTTCTGAGGAGAAGAGGTGTATGTGACAAATATTCAGAACATGAGACAGAATAAGGAAAAATAATCTGTCACCACAGATTAAGGCATGAGGGTGAGAAGAACATGTAAAAAACACAAACAATCCTTTCAATATTTCAGTCAGTAACCTTAAAATAAGATAGGATAGGGAAAAAAAAACAGTTACCCGTCACTTACCACAGATGAAGGCAGGAGGGCGAAACACGTAAAAACACAAATACAAAAGAATTACACAATATTTCGACTTTTTAGTCTTACTCATGTAGGAGGCGAGACATATGGCAGGGGGAAAGATGTGGTCACATCCGAGCCCGCCACATGAATATTCATGTGGCGGGCCACATGAATATTCATGTGGCGGGCTCGGATGTGACCACATCTTTCCCCCTGCCATATGTCTCGCCTCCTACATGAGTAAGACTAAAAAGTCGAAATATTGTGTAATTCTTTTGTATTTGTGTTTTTACGTGTTTCGCCCTCCTGCCTTCATCTGTGGTAAGTGACGGGTAACTGTTTTTTTTTCCCTATCCTATCTTATTTTCAGTGCCTCGCGGCAGTTTCTTTGTTTCCTTTATCCAGTCAGTAACCTTAGTTGTGTAGGAGGTGAGACACATGGTAGAGGGAATGGTGTGACCACATCCTGACCCATCACATGAATTAAACAAAGATGAAACATGCGGGAGGGTGGTCATAGAGCCAGTGGTGGTGGGAGAAGGAAGAGAATATAGGTAATAAGGCTTGGTTGGATAGGGGGGGAAAAATTAGGAGTAGTTTGTGGAAGGCAATAGGTGATTGACAGTAAAACATCTTTTATTTTGGACGTAGTGAAGTGGACATGATTTCATGTGTAGGCGAGGGGGTTGGGAACTTGTTCTACATTTCCCTTTGTAATACATACAATTTTCCTCCAGCAGTGAAAGAATTTGAACTAAAAATTCACACACTGCAAAAGTAGTTGATGTTGGGAAAAAATTCATTGCAGTTGATATTACGATAATAACAACAATAAAAAAGCAGTGGTACCTTACATTTTTTCTTGTGTTTCTTTACATCGTTTCTGCTCAATCCTGTCATCATCTTAGTATAGTTTATATTCTTTGCAACAAATAAAAAAAAGCATATAATTATTGCAAAACAGTTTCATTTCTCGGTGGCAACTTCATGAATAGTGGGTGATTCTATATGACTGTGGTGCCTCGTGCTTGCAATTTTTAAATGCTCTCCTGACCAGAACATTATCTTTTTGGATCATCTAGATTTTTTTTGTTTTGCTACTACTGTTGCCATGTTCGCTGTGGTAAGTGATGGCTTATTTATCTGCATCTTTTGCAACTAATGTGAAATAAAAATTAAAAATTCTTATTGGGGAATGAACCTTCGGCACTTATCACAGATAACAGAAGGAAGTTGTTGACTTGCTAAAATGGATACAAACAAACACAAAAAATGTCAAAGCAAGCAAGCTAGATTACTAATGATTGTAGAAAGACTAACCGCACCAGAAGAAAAGTGCATGGTATAAATATGAAAATGAAGCTTTAATGCTACTTTGAGCATAATGAGTAATAATGAGAAATTGAAAAAGCAACTGCAGTAACAGTGGAGAAGGAAGAAATGCAGTGAGGCAATGTTTATATGGAAAGGAACAATAAAATATAGCAAACACTCACCAAAGTTGAAGGGAGGGGATAACAGCAGCAAGAAACAATATGGTTCAGAAACACACACAAAATAACTGTTTTTGGCAAAACCCTTTTTCAGGCTCAGCCATATGGGCATATTTTCTTGAAAAGGGGCTTTGCCTGAAATACTGTATGTTTTTTGTTTGTTTTGTGAACTACATTATTTGTTGCTGCTGCCCTCCTCCCTTCAACTTTGATGAGTGTTGGGTATAATTTATCTTTCCATTCCATATGGGAAAAAAATGATTTGTTGGCGCATCTAAGATGAGCACAAGGGCTGTCTGAAATGTGCTTGGCATTGATTTAGTACGGCCATGCTGTCTACAGTATACAAAAACTCAAATTTATAAAAAAATTTGCAATGTTTTTCTTTGAATAAATAAGAGTTTTATTTTATGACTGTCTGTAAATTTAGCTTTTAATGATCTGTTTATAAAAACTCTTTGGACTGTTGTATAGTTATGTAGCACAGTTTTTGAGAAGAGCTGATTTAAACAAGCTCTCTTTAATGCTTAAATTTGAATTGCTTTTAATTTAATAACTTTGACAAGTCTTGTTTTAAGTCTGAGAGTAATTCTTCATATTTTTGTGACTGATTGTTTTGCTCACCTACTAGAATTGTTCATTTTATTAAAAATTGACCTGTTTTTTGTTATGATTGGGAGCGTCTTTAACTACAAATATCTGACTTTTTTTGTTTATTTACACCAGTTGCAGGAAGAACTTCTACTGTAGACCCATGTGAGAACTCTAATGATTCTGGGTTAGGTTTCGACCATCATCTAGACTATCACCTAGCACCCAGGCCCACATTGAGATACGTTGATCAAGAGGTAAAAATAACTTTTAATGTAATGTGTGAGAAAAACTGATCGAGTTTAATAGCTCTCATTAAAGTAGATTGACTTAATTTTTTAAAATTTAATTTATATTTGTTTGTTTATTGCTTTTCTTTAGACAACATGGACAAATGATCACCCAGAGGCAAAGCGCAAGAAGTTGGAAATAAAATTGGAGACTGATGATGCCAATGACAATTTCTCATTTCCGGAAATGATTAACAAGGGCAGAAAAGAAATTCAACTTCCAGGAAGGTATTTATATTCCTGACATGTAGCTATTTATTTGATCATGTCTTGCACTCACATTTTTTCTTGAGACTTGTATTTATCCAATGGTAGTGTATTGGGAGCAACAGCTTGGGGGGGGGGGGGGATGTAGAAATAATAACACAAAAACAAGAAATAAACAATATTTTGTGTGATCCCATAATTTTGTGTGTGTGTGTGTGTGTGAGAGAGAGAGAGAGAGACTGGTGATAAATTTTATATGGTAGCATTTAACACGGGTGCCCGTTTTAGGCTCCTTGTACGTCCCACTTACTCTCCGGGGCTACCCAGAATATTGTTTGTTTCTTGTTTTACTGCATCTGTCTTCAGTTTTGGTGATTGTTGGGTTCTTCTTGTACCCACATTATTATCCTTGTAACATTATCTCCTTTTACATTAATGTGAGATGAGTAAAGTTTTTAATGAGCAACTAAGATGTCTTTAGTGAAAAATTTAGAATGTGGACACTATACAACATGTATGTTTTCAGATTCTGGCAGTTTGTATCTGGAACGTAGTCCCCATCGCTCTACAACTACTGTCCACTCCTTTATCTTTCATTCTTTCTTCATCCATCTCATTCTTGGCTCTCCTCAAATCCTCTTTTCCTTTTGTTTTCTTTTTGACTCTTTCATTACCCAATGGGGAGTGTCTATAAACTACTTTGCTCCATTCTGGTCTCCTTTCAACCCCACACGTGGTATGACGTGGCTTTTGCCTCCCCCCCCCCCTCCGATGTGGCACGTAGTTTTTTTACCATTGATTGCAGAAGATATTTTGTACTGTTTTTTTCTTGTCAGACTATTGTAAATTACATACGGAGATAGTTAAATGACAGAAATAAATATTCGCATGCTGTTGTGTGTTCTGTTCCTTATTTTAACTGTGACAAATAATATGAATAAGAAGCCACGTGGCTTGGCTTGGAACTCCCTCCTCCCCCCAGACGTAGCCAACCTCTCCGCCCCCCTAGATGGACCACGTAGTTTATGGATGCTCCCTTTTCTCTGTGCCTGTACCATGAATTTTCGATTTTTCAATTTCATCCTGTGCAGATCATAATTTTGCTGGTAATAATTAATGTTGGTAAACTGTTCAGAGAATGGTAACATTTATCTCTGTCAGTACTATGACCTCCGCCGCCGGAGAAGCGGGCCGCACGGTGCAGACTACCGGAGGTCGCGGCCTCGGCGGAGGTCTGCGAGCGCCGGGACAGCGCGCCGCGCAGTCGGCACGGCCGCTGACACTGGCGGGGAGGCGCGCGAACCTGGGCCCGGTGTCACTTCTGACACCCCTGGCAGCCACCACAGTGGACGGGCGAATCCAGCTGCACATCCTGTGCCAGCCGGAACAGCAGCACCGCGCCAGATACCAGACGGAAGGCTCCCGGGGAGCCGTGAAGGACCGCACCGGCAACAGCTTCCCAGTCGTAAAGGTGACTGAGCATTAAAAGTATTCAATTTGCTTCAGACTAGATGCCCTGTGCGAAAATTAGGCAAATCCGATGAATAGTGAGGCTGGGGGTTTGCAATAGGGTGAAAGAACAACTGCCTCCTGTGTTTCAGTTGTTTTGTGTAGTGTAATTAGTAATTACAAAAGTCGACACCAGTGAAACAGTTTATTAATATCTCTGTGATGTGTGATACTGCTATCTAGCGGGTTGGCGCCGAACTGTCACATATGCGCGACTTTCACAGTTATTACTTTTGCCCTTTAAGGGTCAAATACCGAAAAATTTTGGTCTTAAGAAATGATGTGACAAAAGCAGAGACCTTAATCTATAATATGATAGCTAATTTATCCATTTCATTTAGATATTAAGGGAGATAAATGGCTCATGACAAAAAAAAGTTACAAAAATAATGATAATTTTTACCTTTAGGGGTGCAATGACGAATTTTTTATTTATTTATTTATTTATTTATTTTTATTTTTATTTTTATTTTTTTTATTTTTATATAATATGATTTGATTAAACTGGACACCTTAATCTTTAAAGAAAATACCTCATTTCTCGATTTCGGTTAGATATCGGAAAAATGGGGGGGAGAGAAATAGCTAGTGACAGAAAAATATGCTATGGAAATAATGGTAATTTTGCCCTTTAAGGGTCGAATTCTGAAAAAAATCCTTTCTTAAAATATCATGTGACCACCGTAATCTTTAAAATGATACCTCATTTATCTGTATCGGTTTGATATCACGGGATATAAATGGCTCGTGACACAAAAATGTGTTGTAGAATTATTGATACTTTTGCCTTTTAAGGGTCGAATTCCGAAAAATTCCTTTCTTAAAATATGATGTGATTAAAGTGGGGTCCGTAAGCTTTAAAATGATAGCTCATTCATACATTTCGGTTAGTTAGTGAGGGAGATAATGGTTTGTGACAAAAGAAACCATATAGAAATAATATAAATGATTTGCTGGACTGTTGGGGGCTGTTGTTGCCTTATGCTTTCTTTGTTGTTTTGTGAAGTAGTGTCATATAGTTTTGCTGTTCGCTGTACTACTTGCTCAGTTGCTTTCTTTATGTTGTTACAGAAGAACTGTTTTTGTGGTTAATTTAAGCTAATGTAGTTCAAGGGGTCTTAATTTTTGGATGAAATATTAAATTAGTACATATTCTGTTTCATTTCAGTTAATTGGGTATAACAAACCTGCGACACTGCAAGTGTTCATTGGAACAGACATGGGGCGCGTGGCTCCACACATGTTCTACCAAGCATGCAGAGTCAGTGGCAAGAACTCGACACCTTGTACCGAAAAGAAGATCGACGGGACAGTCGTCATTGAAGTAGATTTTGACCCCGCCAAAGACATGGTGATAACGTACGTATTACGTATGCATATGTTATAAGAATAATTCTTTGCTTGCCAAATTTTGTACCAACGAGAGCTTGACATTGCAGGTGTGACTGTGTGGGCATACTGAAGGAACGCAATGTCGACGTAGAGCACAGGTTCCCGGACCAGTCGGGCACACGTAACAAGAAGAAGTCTACACGTTGTCGCATGGTTTTCAGGACGACCATCACGCACGAGGATGGCTCGACGGAAGTTCTCCAGGTGGCTTCTCAGCCCATAGTCTGCAGTGAGTTTCTCAGTTGCGAGCCTTATTAGTAGTGACAATCACTCGTCGTTTCACTGTGCTGACAGCGCCACGTGTGTTCTGGTTACAGCACAGCCTCCGGGAGTTCCAGAAATCTGCAAGAAGTCTTCTTCGGCTGTCACGTGCTCTGGTGGGGTTGAACTGTTCATCTTGGGGAAAAATTTCCTGAAGGACTCTAGAGTATTGTTTCAGGAAATTGATACAGAACCTTGTTGGGAGGAGTCTGTACAGCCAGATAAGGAGTTCCTTCAACAGGTAGATACACACTTGTTGACAACTACGCCATCTTGTTAGTTAAATAAAGTTAAAATGTTGACATGAGTTGTAAGAAAATTATTTTTTTTCTTTTGTTTTATGTGAAACTATTGTTGCTCACAATTATTATTGTCATATATTCTTCTTTTAACTGGAAACAGACGATGATTGTAGCAGAAATCCAATAAAAATAATAGGACATTTTTATGAGAAAGTCTCGAAATGCTTTTGCTGGCATACTAAATGTGTACATTTTTTTGTGAAAATTTGGTGATCTCAACTATACAAACAAATTTACATTTTGTAGACAATGTCCAAATTTATTTATTATTGTATATCATCAAGGCTGAAAACTTATAAGCTCACTGTTGTGGATGTCCATCTCCAGGCATTATTGTTAAATATTTTGTGTATCCAGATATCATATTACAGCTCAAATCTTAAAATTAGTGTAATGTGTAGGAGAGAATCTTAAAACAGTAGCCAGTTGTTTGTTGTTATGGTGATGACTAATTAAATGAACAATTATTGCAGCCTCAAACAATGAGGCAGCAGGAAGCAATGACTCATTACCCACCAGACTCGAAGGCTGTGACAAGTGAAAAACATGTGACGAACAGAAACATATTCGATATTTCGGTTTGACAGCGTATTCACACGATAGGGACCAAGCCATATGGTTCTGGAGGTGTACACATGCCGAAGTTTATCGCGTGACTCACGTGATAAACTTCGGCATGTGCACACCTCTTGAACCACACGGTCCATTCCCTATCACGTGAATGTGTTAAACCGAAATATCGTATATGTTTCCATTTTTCACTCGTCACAGTCTTCAACTTTCCATTAACAATTCAGTATTTTGTTATCCCCCTCCAGCTCCACCCCAGCCACCCAGCATTTGCCGCCTGGTTTCAGCATTGGTGCACTCATATCAGATTTCTTCGCCAAGTGTCCCAACTACTGGCAAGAATAAGGCTTAATACTGAAATATTGTGTTAAGCTGTTTCGTCTTAAGCTGTCCATCAATCCCAGCTGCTGCCATGTAGGGCAAGTGTTGGGTTAAATTCCCCTTTTGTTCTTTAGCACCCTTGCTTCGTTTTTATTGATTTCATAGCTTCTTCATTTTGGTTATCTAAAATTATGATGGTGCTTCTGTACAAACCTTTAATAGCAAGTGTTGAATTTTTGGAAGGACCTTTTTGTTCAAGTATGTTTCTAAATTGAAGTAGTTGTTTTCTAAAAGTTTTAGTATGGTTAATACTATGTCGATGCTTGAACAACATTTCCATAAACCATTTTGCATTTCTTGTGGGGGGTAGTTTGATATGTTTAGAGTTCTTGAAATAGTTTTGCATATTTTGCATCCAGATTTCAGCAATCTGATGCTCCTACAGTTATTGGCATAATGATTTGACCTTACTCTTTCCCCGTTCCCTGGGGATTCTTTTCCATTCTCCATCACATATTAATTACAAACAAATAAACTGTTCTCAGGCTTCCAGCTGCATATAAATTTCATATTTGTGGGATGTTTTGAGGGAGTTCATCTCTGCCCTCGTCGGGTTACAGCCGGTTTTAAATGAGGGCGGAGACGGAATCCGTCAAAATGGCTCTCGGATGTGACATTTGTACGTTGCTGGAATCCCAGAAACAGTTCATTCATTCATTTGTTGTTAGTGCTGGCAGTCTAGAGGAGAGTGGCAGTTTCTCCTTAGAGGCTGTTGTCGAAACGCCGAATGTGAAAGAACCGATGCGGCAGAACACCCGAGAAAATTTTCTTGAATTTACAAGCCCAGCATGCGTCCCCTAACCTGAAGGAGCTGGGTTTTCTGTCAGGGTCTCTCTTAGCCAAAACACCCTTAACATTGCCTACAGGATACTTGTAGGTGGGTGTAGGATTTGCTGACAGAAGGTCTAAGTGGAATTTCCCGATGATTTATTGTCCTTTCCATTCGACATTAGGCATGAGCCTCAGGCCCTTATCAACCTTCAGCCTTGAGTGTCTGACCAGTTGGTGAGGAAATGATTGATGAAGGGATTCAGTCACATAGTTACGATGGATCATGGTCACTGTGGTGTAGCTCTCGTGTTGGGTGGGTTGATAATATTCGTAATCTGTGCAGGGATATTCGACGGTATGGGCTTAGATCTGAAAATCGCATTGTTAGAGTTGTGAGAACATAGCTTTTCATGGCGTAAACAAATAAACTGTTCTCAGGCCTCCCACTGCGGATAAATGCCACATTTGAGTGACATTTCGAGTGAGTCCATCTCTGCTCATATCGGGTTACAGTTGGTTGAAAATGAGGGTGGACATGGACTTATCGTATTTTAAATAGCCTTTGTCATATTTTATAAGATTTTGTCATGTTCTATTTACTAATAAAAATAATTCTTACTTTTGTTGGTCTCTGACTTCGTATGATTTCCTTTTGTAGTATTGATTCAGGTCGCCAGGGACAAATGTCCCGTTCTTACCTCATTCGGTGCTTTAACTTCCACACTTATTCATTTAATGTCTATTCAAATAATAATAACCTTTAATATATATTTCATTAACATTTATTCTTGCCTCACTCCATTAGTAATTATCTGAAGAATGCAATGGTCCTTTGCTTACAGTAAGTTTTACAACTCGGTTAAAACGCTAGGTAAACTTTTTCTCTCGCTCGCAGATCTTATGCTCTCTTGTTTACCTCTGGTCTCTATAGTTACCTACTTTTTCTCAGAGTAATTATCATTCTCTGTTATGCTATAGACTCTGTCAAAATGGCCCTCGAATGTGACATTTATACGCGGCCGGAACCCCGTCGTCAGTCAGTCCGTCGGTCGTTAGTGCCGTCAGTCTGTCCGTGTACACCGTCCGAACGTCGTCCGAGGTTCGAGTGGAGAGAAGCAGCTGTTTGTCTCTCTGTTCCAGACCCACCTGGTGTGCACAGTGCCGCCGTACAGGCGACTCGACATCGTAGAGCCGGTGACGGTGAAGCTGGCGGTGGTGTCGAGTGGTAAGATGAGTGAACCTCACACGTTCACTTACCTGCCTATTACAAACCCTGTAGTAGCCGCAGCTCTCCACGCCCCAGGTAAACACACTGTGCACTGGGTTGCAGCCGAAGGGCCACACTGCGAACAGCCAGTCTGTCGGTGGCAACTGCAGAGACGCCCCTGTGTGCCTACTCTCTCTGCTTTAATGAGGGGCATTCGCTATTACTAATTAATACTGTACTTTGCAGTCAAAATTGATCCTCTTTGCACTACGCAGTGAAGTAGTTGTATTGTGGAAGTTTCTGAGGCACAGGAGGTCACATGTCTCAATTTACACACAACCTCTCTGCTGTTGTCAATGTGGTTAATCATGGTATTCTTCCTAACACAGTAACAAATTTTGACATATTTGCAACTACTTTGTTTTTTTTTATTTTTATTTCATTTTTGATCTCTGTTCAAGCAAAAAAACATTTCATCTACACTGAAACCATTTTGACACATGGTGTAAAAACATAACTTGCGGTTTATTAATCCGTGAATAACTGCAAGATTGGCTGTTCCTTCACATTATTATTGGCATGCTTAAATTATTTTTGTGTGACAAATGTTGCCAATATGCGGCCACCTAATCTTGTTTTGGATTTTTCCTTTGAGACTTAGAAAGTACAGTTCATATTAATGTTAAATGGCTTAACACAGTTGTTTTGCATTTCTCATGTTAAATCTAACATAAGATGATTGTTGAAATTCTTCTAGATTTTTTCTTGCTTTCTATTGGCATCTTTGTTGCACAAGGTAAAAGAGTAACTTCAGTTGAGAAACTTGTGAATCAGTTTCATTATTTTTCATAATAACCTGATTTACAGGTTTAATGCTGCTGTTGCTGTTTTACGTAGTTTTAGAATTTTAAAGCAAATGCACATGGTTCCAAATATTTTTTGTACAATGTGCGAATGAGACCCGTGTGAGTGAGTGTGCACGAATGTGGTTGTATTCCTGCATCTGACTGTATCTGGAGTGGCTGATACACATGTGACATTTGCTGTTTAAAAGAAAAAGAGAAAAAATTCAGAAAAAAGAATATATAAATAAATGTATTTAATTTTTGAGCAAAGTTCCCTCCATTTTTTAAAAAATTTTCATTCAGTTCTTTTGACTTGGTTTATTTTTATCATTTAACTTAATGAATCAAAGTGAAAAATTAAAGATTCTTTTATTATTACAGTCAGTAAATTTTTAATAAATTATTGCATGTCTGGGAACATTGTTCTGTATTATTTTTTGTGATTGGCGTAAGATATTTTGGAATAAAAAAGTAATGATGACCTCACATTATTTACAATTTTGAAAGTAACTGAAAATGATTTTTGTTTTGTTCAGATTTCAGTTTAACTTCAATTATTGTTTCATCTGTCCTCCAGTTTTTTTGATACTATTGAGTCTGTACTTTTGACAAGTCAATTTTCAGCTTAAAATTAACTGACTATTTACATTTTGCCTCCCCCGTCTTACGCCAGTCTTTTTAAGGGCTTGAGTATGTCTTTCTAACTTGAGTTTTGTATGCATTTGCTTGTTCCCCCCACAGCAGACTTTCAGGTCAAAGCAGTTTGGAGAAGGCGCATCTTGTGTGTCGAGCGCCAGGGGGTTCGCCCGGGCTGCGCTCGCTAATAATTCAGGTTCTGTCATCACGGTGACTACTATACACTACACTACACATCACGCCACATCACATTACACATCATCTTAACTGGTAGAAACTGAGACTTTTTTTGTCACTTCTGCTCATTTAATCTTACAGCCAAATTTGAGACGTAATTTCGTTCTCTGGTCAAGTTTCTGTCGCAATTCACTGAGGGTTACATTACTCCTTCATACTTTTGAACGGCGTTTTCCCGTCGTCGCACATGCTCGTATATGTTCACACACACTTGCATAATAATGTACAGTACTTGTTGCTAAAAGTGGGATTCCAGTATTTTTCTGCCGAGTATCAACACACAAAATAATTTGTTCACAAGTTCCACTTATCAATAATAATAATAATTGTATATTAATCACTGTATTGTTACTAACTAATGCTTGGAACATTTTCATTGAATACACACAAAGCTTTACCATTTTTTTTCAAATTTAGTAACTGATAATGTTTTTTAACTTTGTTGTAGAATTTATGCAAGAATGATTTATTGGCTTTCCATTGTGGACGATTATTTCATCTACACTGAGGTAGTATATTGCCAAACAATACCAAATAATCCACTTGGTGTGGTATGAGCTGTACGATTCAGACTGTTTCATTTGTCTTGTCACTTTGCCAGTATGCCTATTCAGAAGGTGTGTGGTGTGAATTGTGTGTTGTAAATGACATGCATTCCATTTAAATGTGGTCTGAAATAATTAATCTAAATAAAGTTTTTAAAATGGAGTATTGATGATTAGGCATACTGTTTTAATTTCGCTATCAACTCATTGGTTATCTGAAAATTTTATTTACTAACATATTGCATATTCATGACATATACTAACATGAAAGGAAAAATAAAATCGTGCATTGGTTTGGCTTCTAATGGAAAAGAAAAAAATATATAAAAATCATTATTTCAAATTAAAAATAACTTAAGGTATTCACCTTTGTTTTGAAAAGTCTGGAAAAGTGGAACTGTTGAATTTGTAGTTTTGAATGGAGCAGAAGTTTTCTTGATTAAAAATCGGTACAAGTCAGAGTATTTGAAAAGAAAAGAAAAGAAATTTTTTTGAAACAGACAGAAAGCAATTGAATTTTGAGTTTGATATTGTTGTGTGCCTTCTTCCTCGGCAGGATCTCCGAGGGGCTACCGGAGCGAGAGAAACTTTCTTTTCTGTTCGCAGGTGGCAAGGAGGGTGGCCGCAGTCTCACTAAACATCCATTTGCCGATCCACAGTGCCTCCTTTTAACTGTGTTTTGAAGTGTGTCTGCCCGAGTGTGTCTCGATTGTGTAAGAGAAATCACATATCCTGGTTTTGGTAACTGTCTTCAAAATGTCCTTCTAACACTACCGGATAGACTGTAACTAACGTAATGCCTTCACTCTTCACTAAAACCCCTCCTCTTGCTGTTACACTTTCTCTTTGGGACCATTTTGATGAAAATTGTGAATATTGCTTGTGTGAATTCCGTTGAGTTTCCCAACGAGGGTTGTTTTTCCACATACTTTACCGACTCGCAATTAAGGTAGTTAAATGTAAATGTTGAGTGGTGATAAAATTTTATTCAAAATGCAGAGACAGCGCTTTGAAAAATTGTAGAATATGAATTGCCTACCTTGTCAGATAAGTGAGAAAATAAGCTTGAGTTAAAAAATAAAAAAAATGTAATTGACATACAGGGTAGGATCAGAAAGTAGTAGGACTGAATTAATTTAATTTTTTTATTGAACTAATCGGTACAAATCCTGAGTAGTCCTCAAAATAGAACCCTTGTGCTTTCAAACAATGCATGTGACGTGATTCCCACTACACGTACGCCTTCTGGAACTCACTTTTTCGGATCCCCTTCAGTGATACTGTCACGGCCCCTTGGACATCATTGGAGCTGTATCGGTTTCCCTTGAGGTCCCGCTCGAGCCGAGGAAAATTTCGGCGGTGCCAGATCTCGACTGTAAAAGGGGGGTTGTGAGGCAAAGTGACAACACTATGCTTGGCCAGAAATTCCCTCACGAGCAGTGCGGTGTGGTACGGAGCATTGTCGTGGTGAAGCTTCCAATAATCGGCGATGTCTGGCCGCACGTGGAGGACGCATTTGCACAACCTGTCAAGCACGCCCGTGTAAAAAACAATCAGACCAATGTTTGTGCATCAATGGGAGTCCAGTATCGCATTCACTTTGGCCACATTTTCATCAATACTTGAAGTTGACTGGCACGCTGGTCGTCTTCGGCGAGCTCCCGCCCCTCCCGGAACAGCTTGTGCCACTCGAACGCCGTCGAGTGGCTCGTGGCAGCATCCCCGTAGGCGTCCTTAATCATTCCGAGGGTCTCTGTCGCGGTTTTCCTGAGTTTGGCACAGAATTTTTGATGGTATAGTGCTGCTCAATATTTTTCTCCATCCTGGATCATGATGACACTTCTTAACAGAGGTTCACGGAAATCGACGTGCTTACTCTCAGCTTGATTACAGGCAACTGGAAGAAATGTCGGTCTCTTCGGAAGGCTCCCCACTACCACGTCCAGGTGATCTGACCCCCTCCAGTGCTACAGAAATTCAGTCCTACTACCTCTGGCCCTACCCTGTTCTTATTTCAAGAGCTACAAACAAAATGGAATAGAAAACGAAACCACGATTTAACTTTGGTATGGAAAGGGAATATAAATCAGATCACTCACTTACCATAGTTGATGGAAGAAGGGGACTAACCCAAAAATCCCATTATTTTTGACATATCTCTTACTCATGTTTGCAGAAGATAAAAAACAAGGCTCAGTTTGTATAAGCATGAGTGCTCAACCCAATCACACGAATGAAACAGCCGTGTTGATTGCGGGTGCTCATAGGAACCAAACCACGTGCTTCATCTTCTACAATCACGGGTAAGGGCTATTGTGTGCAACAGTGTCGATTGAAATATCTCAATAATTGCACTGTTGGCTATGATAATTGTGCCTAAGAAAATACTTTGCTTGTCTGTCAAAACATTTCTTATACAGGGTGCGGCAAAATGATCTGACGGTTTTCGCCGCCCTATTGTCGAGTGAGTAGATGGTGGGGGGTGTTGGGGATAGGCGCAATCCAGAGCCCACACGTGAACATTTGTAGTAGCCATGGAACAATGGTCGGGTGAGCACCGTGCGTTTGTTGTCGAGCCGTTTTTTAAAAGTGGCGATTCCTGCGTTGCTGTTCAGCGGCAGTTCCGTAGACGATTTAACGTGGGTCCAAAAGGAACAGTCCCAACTCGGAACACCATTATGCTATGGGTGAGCACCTTCAGAGCTACCGGTTCAGCGTTAAAAAAGAAGTCAACAGGTCGACCACGGTCATCTAGGACGCGAGAGAATATCGATCGAGTAAGAGAAGCTGTGGAAGCCAGTCCTCGGCGGTCGGCCCGCAAACAAGCTGCTGCTTTGCACATGTCTGACCGCTCGATAAGACAAATTTTGCGTTTCGATCTGCACTTCCACCCGTACAAAAAGGCTATTGTCCAGCAGTTAAAGCCTAATGACTATGCAAAGCATAAAGCATTTGCAGAAGAGATGATTGCAATGCTGACGGACAAAAAAATTTTAATGATGAGCGACGAGGCACATTTCCATCTGGATGGTTATGTGAACAAACAACTTTCGTTATTGGTCGGCTGCAAATCCGGAACGACTGCATGAACGTCCTCTGCATAGTCCTAAGGTTGCCGTGTGGTGTGGTGTAACGAAAAGGTGTGTCATTGGGCCATACTTCTTCGAAGAGGGTGGTCGAACCGTTACGGTCAATTCGGAACGTTATTTGTTGATGCTAAAAAACTTCATGATCCCTGAACTTAAGAGAAATCGTTTAGTGCGCATTAGGATATGGTTCCAGCAGGATGGTGCAACTGCCCATACAGCTAGTGAGGTTATGGACGTTTTGAGAAGCATGTTTCGTGGTCGAGTGATCTCGCGTTTTGGGGACATTGAATGGCCAGCTCGCTCTCCAGACCTTAGCGTTTGTGATTTTTTCTTGTGGGGGCTCCTTAAAGCAAGAGTTTACACAAACAAACCCCGCACACTGGACGAACTGAAAGAATCCATACGCCAAGAAATCGCCAGCCTGCCTTGTGCAATATTAGAGCAGGTGTTCAACAGCTTCAGTGCAAGGCTGGAAGAATGCTTGTTCAAAGACGGACGTCATTTAAAGGACGTTATCTTCACATCTTAAATGGATGAAATTGGTTGTTCTGATGTTACTGTCAATAATTTTCATGAATACCCTACTGTAATAAACAATAAAATATTTTGTATCACTTTTATTTTTCATGTTGTTTGTACTTTAAAACCGTCAGATCTTTTTGCCGCACCCTGTATGAAGTTGCTAAAACCTGAAAAACTAAACAGCAATAATTATTCTAACAGGCAAACATTTAAGAAGCACACTGTACTTAATGAATGATTTTACATTACTTGGCATCACTTGTTTGCAGAATCTTGCAGATCGTATGCACCAGCCATACATCTCAACATTAAGATAGTGGTACGCGTGCAATCATATTTTAAATTGACTCTTTATGAAGCAACAATTCTCAGTCAACTATGAAGTAGTCGTAACAGGAATATGCATAATATGATATGATTTTTTTGAGAGCATAGTATGTTCAGAACCATGTACCTCCTCACTCAACTTTTATTTCGTAAATACTATCCGTTGAGATTATAATGCCTTGATAGATTTGTTTCACAGTTTTCTTGGAAATAATAATAAAAAAAAATCAAAGTATATCAACAAATTTTTCATATACATCATTATAAAGATGTTTGGAAGGGTACAATCTTTGGCCGAAATTTCAGAAAGCTTGTTCATTCCGCTTCTTCCATTCTAACGTCTCAACCACCCCAGATTTTTTGTGATGAATTTTTTGTAACTTTAGGTCTCTTTTCTTTAACTTTGGTTAGTGACAGTTCTACTTTATCTTCCCTTTCCATATTAATACAAGAATTATGTATTTTACAGAGTGATAAAGTTTTCGAAATGATCATTGCGAAAGATAGCTCTTCGGGATTATAAATTTTGACCTTGAGGAATTCCTTGGTCTTAGGTTCAGTCACACGGGTGATTTTTTCTTTTGAATGAGTATTCTTTGTATGAATTGTATAGAACTGCATTAAGTGTGCTAAATATAACGGTATAAAAAGAAAATAAAAACCAGGAATTTCAATTAAAACAATTTACAATGCTCCCTACCTATAATTGGGAAGTTATTTTGCTCGTAGCTTATTTAAAGAGATGCTTGCTTTTTTCCTCCCAACACTTATTGTTCAGTTTAATGTATGTTTGTATTCGTGCGAGTGTGTATTTTTATTAATTGTGAAAGCTTTTTTAATACTCTGATACTAATCAGCTCGAAATTTAATGGGATTAATGTAATCACATGTCTATTGGTTTAGAACATGTTTAAAGATTGATGTTTAGATCATAGATCATAGATCATTGATCTTAAATTTTATTACTTTTATGATCGACTTCTAATGTTTGGCTAACTAGTAGAATATAAGAAATCGATCACACTTATTAAACCAAGTGCACATAGTTTTAATCTTTGCTATTAAATATTTGATAATTCATTTAGCAGTTTCTCACTGATGTTTGCTAGCACATACTACTTTATTTTTCCAAATTCAAGAATCAGTTTAGCATTCCTATGAGTGGAAATAATATCTTACTTAGGAATTGCTATACGTTTATTAATAAAAATTCTTTCAAATAGGTCAGTTACAAGTATGTTTTGTCCGCATTACTTCTTTATTCTTATAGATTTTAGTCTTCACTACGTAACTATCAGCTTGTGATCAGATTCCAATAATATTCCTAGATCAACTATCTGGAAAAGTCTAAGAAAACTTAAAATACTGGATTATCATATTATAAAAATCCAGATGTTGTATTCCGACTGTAAAATGTGTATCAACATTGAAGATAATCACTCTGAATGGTTTAGTACAAACAAAGGGAGCATAACAGGGAATTGCCCTATCAACTCTTCTATTAATAGCCATACTGAATAACATATTAAAAGAACTAAAGGGAACAACCAACAGATATCTGCAGACGCTGGTGTTGGTGGATGATACGGCAGTATGGGATGAAATGAAGGAGTGCAAAACAAACTGAATATGTGGAATAAAAAGTTTGAAGAATATGGAATGAAAGTGAACGCAATAAAAGCAGCAGCACTGAAAATTTGCCGAAATAATCCAGACTGCTGCATAAAATTACAAGACCACCAGATTGAAGTCGTTGACCAGTTGATATTTCTGGGGAGCATGGTAGAGGTGGGTTAGAAATAATGAATAGAGTGCCAAAGAGTCCAACTTACTGTAGGATGTGAAGGTTCCTCAGAGAACAAAAACCATCATGTACAAACCATATTTCATTCCTATTCTCACTCTTTGGAAACATACACACCAACATCAAAGGACCTTAGCGAGATCCAAGTCTGTGAAACGAAGTTTCTTAGAACTGCCCTTCTGAGAACAAGACCACATGAAGAATTAAGAGATTAGATCAAACCCAGAGTTAAATAAATCCACGGAAGAAAGATTTAGGTCATCTAGACGTTGGGCATTTTGAAAGAATGATTAGTACAAGACTACCGGAAACATATCAATATAGTCTTCTCGAGTGAGCAGAGTGTTTTCACACGATATTTCGGAGATCGGAACCTCTGTCACCATCTCTGTTGCCATCTTCACTAGAAGATAGTGACAGAGATTCCGATCGTCTAAATATCGTGTGAAAACATTCTGCTCATTCGGCTAGTCAACTGAGAAGGCTATATTAACTCTGAACGCCGAGAGAAACTTCGCTCTCATCTACCAGAAACGTATTTGGAAAAAAGAATAATGGGGAAAAGAGCTCTTGGAATACCAAGAATGATCTGGTTAGACCAACTGGAGGAGGACATAGAGAGAAAAGGATGGAATTGGGAATCTATTATGGACAGTGAAACTGTTTTTAGATAGGAGACAGTGGAAGATGATCATCTATAACCACCCAAGCCAAAACCACTTCCGGCAAACTGGTGATGATCCCTAATGAACTTGCCTGAGACACGGTCTTCAGTCTATACTTATTCTTGCTTGTGTGCCTTTCTTGGGTTTGTATTGATTTTCTAGGTTGCAAATAATTGCTCGGGTCATGTAAAGAAGTATTTTATATATACTCTCTGCTGGTTTTGCCCTCCTCAGATCAAATAAATGAACCTTATATTTCAGTCTAGTATAAAATATTTGTAAATTGTTAAAATTTGAAGGGGGATGATTATAGTAAGAAGCTCTTTTTGCAGAACAGTTGAAGTAAAAATGTGGAAAAGATTGCTAAAGTGAACCCAGTGGAAGTGAAGAAAGCAAGGCTGTGCTTAAAGAAAAACACTACAGTTAAACTAATTTATTGGCACTCTGATGCCTTTGAAACTTTGGGCAGATAGAATTATTACTGGTACACTAGTGCCATAAACAGAAAGTATCATTTTCACATTCCAGGTTGAATCTGGTGTTAGTATACTAACTGCAAGAGACCAAAAATTTATACTTGAAGGATCTGGTCCCTGAGTTCACATCAGTTTATATTCTTTAGGCATACGCTTGGGTTTAAATCACGTCTGAAAGCTATAAAAAGCAAAGCCTTTCAATACTGTTAACAGCATACTTTTATAATTTATATAATTTTTTTTTGACAACATCAAAGACAATCAGCTTCCCATAAAAGCGAAAAGTCACATTACACAAAATCCAGTAAAAGCTAGCAGAGCAAGTCATTATTACATTAATGTGTGCCAAGGCTTTAGTACGTTTTTTTCTGATAACTAAGAGAATGCCAATTCCCACCTGGGTCGTATCAACACATCCTGCTCACTAGACATCCCCCAGGCCTTAATTTCCGATAATACCTTCCAGCTTCACCTGTACACCCATCACTCGCCAGCGCAATAGATTCATATATATATTTAGACCTTATTTCAAAATTTTCGATTATTTTTATTGTTATTATTATTTCCCCTTTTAATCTTTCTTGTGATTAATACTTAAGGTTATATTATCGTTGCTCCCCCCACCACCTCTGACGGTCAATTTAATTTTGTGTGTGGCTGTGTTGACCACAAGGATTGCACGAACTCAGCCACTTATTTCTTTCTTCTTGACAAACCCCCGAAATACTTTTTTTTTTTTGTTTTTTTGTTTGTTTTTAAAAAAATCTTTTCTTTCTGTGTTTGCGTATTATTTCGTGTTGCTACTGCCCTCCTCCCTTCAACTTCGGCGAGTGTTGGGTGTATTTTACCTTTCCTCTCCATATTAATAACCTTTTCCCTATTTCATTATTATTCGTTGTACGATGCATAGGGTTTGGGAATATTATGTTAGTAAACAATGCATTTTACATGCCACAGATTTTATTAGGATGCTGAAGACGGGATATTGATCGATTATGAGTCTGAAGTGATCTCTGAAAATTTTAATTATTTCTTGCCATTGTTATTCTGACTGATCTTTTCTTCTCAACTAGTTTTCTTTCTCATATGATATATTACTCAGTTTGAAAGAACCATGTGTGGTGTAGAATCACATTTGTGATATGTATTCATATTTACCATTTTCTCATTAAGAAGCAGTACACTATAAAAAGATTTAATTTTTTACAATTTTTGTTTTATCAGAATTGAAACTTTTTTTTTTCTTTTAGATATTTCTAGAGTTCGGACCTTTATGACAAGTCACAGTTTTTCTCCTGCCTTCTTTTTGAGCTGTAATGCTGAATTAAACACTGATTCAACATTTCTGATTGTATTTGGATGTATTTTATATAGCATATAAATGCACATTTTGGCCATTTTATGGTTTTTTGCGATAATATTTATGGTCATATGCTCATATTTTGAAGAAAGTGCGGTAATAGCACAGGGAATTCAGTAGAAGTTATAGATGAGAAGAAATTAAGACAATTATTCACAGAACTGTACTCCTATTATACATTGGAGGAAAAACCAAACTAATTATCACTGAATTGATCAGAATTCACCAGTCAATATTTAAAGATATACATTATTGTCACTCGCTAAACGTTAATGTTCCACCTGTCTTTTAATCTCTGTCGAGCCGCGTAAATCAATGTCTCATTGTCGCTAATACTTTTGAAAATGATCCTCAGTCATGTTAAATTTGCAATGGATCAGTGAGTACTGCCATACTGGAAAAAAGAAAAAAAAATTGTGAAAGTGCAAAGTTATGAGTTGCATCAAGGAATTTAAAGACTAACTTAATAAAGACGGAGGGTTCTTTCTGTAAATTATGTGAAATTAAAGTGACTTCAGCAAAACCATTTAAAATTTAATTTCCCAATGGTGCAGTGAGTGCACGGAAACAAATTATGCTGTCTACATGAAAGCGGCACTATTAGATAAAATAAATGATGTATAATTGAGTATGTTTTAATGTATGGAAAATTTAAACATTTGGTCATATTTACCCATTTTAAAGGTCATATTTCTCTATATTTTTTGGTCATAAAGATCCGAACCCTAGATATTTCATTTACAATTATTGTATTTTACATTGTGAATTAAAAAAAAGAGAACTAACCCTATGGTAAGTGAGGTTACTGAATGTTTTTTCACTTTAGCATTATTCTAACTTTAGAGGAAGAGATATTGAGTTTATGTGAGAACATGTGGATGTGAAGGGAGGCCAGAATAAATCTGTGTAGTTTGGAAGATGCACTTTCATGTGCTGTGAAGCTGCATGCACTGGATAGTTATCTTTCCATGTGAGGGAGCACGAGCTTTTGGGATATTTTCTGATTTGAAAGATTTAATTAAAACTGCTCTCATGTGAGAAAACTGTAATGTTAACAAAAACTGGCAGAGGGTCTATGTGACTAGATTGTTTTAATGGCCGTTTCTCGACCGTGAAAGAGAGTTCCTTACGTGTGAGTGTGAGTGCGAGTTGTGCCTGAATGTTTTTGATGGAAAGTTGTGATTGAAATAGGCACTGTGGATCAGAAGCCCAGAGCCAGATCTTGTTTTTGATTTTCTTCAGTCATACTGCATTGACTCGAAAATTCTTAAATTTTAAATAACAAATATATTTTCTACCTTTGTTTGATTTTTTCTATACAGTATGTAAACTGCCTGATTGGAAGTATTGCAATGCTGGCTCTGTGGCTATTGTCATCAAGCCCCATTTTTATTTCAGGAATTCCCAGCACATAAATTAGTACTGGGTAGAGACATTGTATTTTAAATATTTTTGTGTTCATGCCTGCAGTTCGCACCCCAGAGCTGGGACAGCCCTGCGCGACGCTTTTACCTGCTGGAGTCCCCCAGTGTGAGTAATTTATTTTTACATTCTCATAAGAAACATGTTAGTGTCATCTAAGCTTTGCGACACCTGTTTGTATAAATATTTCAGAATAAAACAAACAATACTTTTGCTTCATTGTTTTCTTAAATATCATGTGACAATTGGAATAAATGAACCCTCGTAAACAAACTTCAAATGATCATTTAGCTTACATTACATGTTTCTCTTTTTAAATTTAATTTAATTGCAATGGAGCGCATGCTCCGGTGGCAATTTCCCTATACACCCTTCTTCCACCTTTTCCTGCACCCTCCTACATTTACCCTCTACAAGTTTCAGCATTAAATTCTTTCAACATTTTTGGTAAATTATTCATCATTTCTCTTGGTAATATTCCAATATCTGACCTCCTTATCTAAAAAAAGAGAGACTTCCTACACCCTTGTGACTGAAATCGAGTGCCAGCTTGTGGTCATGGTCATCTTTTACCTTCCATGCACTACTTTTCATACCTACACCAGTACCTTTCCGCACCTTGTACATTCCCATGACCCTCTTCACCCTCCTCCTGTCTTCCAATGAATCCCGTTCCAGCTCTTTTATCATATCTGTTAGTGATTGAGTTCTGCGGTGATTTCCAGAAACAAATCTAGCAGCCGTTCTTTGCACCTTCTCTAACTTCTGTATTTGATACGCAAAATGTGGGTCCCACACTACACTACCATATTCAAGCAATGGTCTGACCAAAATTTTGTAACCCAATTCCTTTACTTCTCTGGTACATCTCCTCATCAGCCTCTCCAACAAGTGACGGATTTTTGAAACCTTTTCTTACTTCTGTTCCAAAATGTCCTGCCCTTTAATAATGGAAAATTTGATAGTGTATTTATCTGAGCTTTTAAACTGTTATTTTTATTTGTATACTGCAGATTGAGTAGCTTCAATAAGTGGTTTATTATAGGCAAGGTTATTCTAGTAATGGTTTGCCCTGAAGCTATTAGTTTTTGAGGAAAACGTCACCTTTCAAGTAAACGGAAGCAGTGGATGCAAGTGGCAAACGTACAGAGTGCCCACACCAATCAGGGCCCCCTCAGATCTTCGGGTCTGCACAGGGCACGTCTTCTGCAATTCTCTATTTTCATGATTAATTTTGGCTTCGAGTAGCTGCCTCGCATCTTACAATTTAGAATCTTTGATGTTCTCTCTCTTTTTTTTTCTATAACCAATTTAGTCTTCAAAATATTTCTCATCTCATAAACCCTCATCAGAACCTCCTCATTCTTAGACTTTACTCATTCTGTCTATATCGTATAATACCACACTCCAAACAAAACGTTTTATCATTCTAACCCTTTCACCAGAGAGCCACGGTCTCCCCCCCCCCCCCTTCCCCCTGTGAAAGCTTCTTTAGCCAATACAATTCCGTATTTTATTTCCTTCACAAGGGGACCATGATATTTGAGGATTTTCTCTTCTATTACTTCACTACCTATTTGGAGGGGTGTTTTTTGTAGCATTTGTATCTAGTACCATGTGCTGTATGTTGTAAATATTGATTTTAATTCTGTGTTATTCACAGAAATGTTTGAAATGCTAATCATTGCTGTCATATCGTTTTCACTCTTGGCTGTTGAAATCTTGTTATAACTGTACTTCACATGCCCTATCCTCGTTCCACCAATCCTTGCTCTTTTATCATCCATCATCATCAGTGATCTGCCACGCCGAGACCTAGCGGGGAAAAAAAACGTGAACTGAAAATCCTGCAGATATTGCCTCACTGATGTGTTCTTCCTGCGCGTGAAAAACACGCTTAGGCTAAGGCCAAACTGGCTTGTTTTCACACCGAAACCTAGTGGGCTAGAGATGAGTCGTCCGCGAGTGAACGAGTTCTTTGGAACAGTTCCTTTGTATGAGCAAGTGAGCAGTTGCTCACTAAAAGTGAGCGGTAGTTCTTGGAAGCCATAATGACGTTGGTGTGTTGGTCTCGATTGAGCTTCAATCGAGTGTGTGCCAACAATAAGTCGGTTTCGGCTTTGCCACTGTCGCCCGCGGCCCGACTCATGTTTGTTCTCTGTTCCTCGCCGTTCATTGTTTATCCACTCCGCTCTGAAAGAATAAGAAGTCCCGAAGATCGAGAAGACGTAGTTCGTTCGCAACCTTCTTTGATCCCATGGCTCAGCACGGAAAGAGCTAGGTCATTGCGACATTCTCTGATTCCAGCTTGGAGCAGTGCCACTGGGGAGCTAGTTCTCTAGAATCTGACATCCCGCTCCGCTTCTCTTTCTGCTTCTCTTTGTGTATTCCGGCTACAAGCGTGCCTTGCGAAAGAATATTTTCAAAAGCTGGATAAATTTGCAATGATAAAAGAAGTAGGTTGCTGAATGGCAAAATAAGTAAAATTTTACTTACTTCATTTCATTTAAAGCAAAAAGTTCTTTAAAATTGATTGTACTTTGTGTTTGTAAATAAATTAATGTAACATTATCTATGCTCAAATATCATATATTCCCAGTAAGCTGAACAATATTTCATCGACTCATTGATATGGCCTTTTATGCGTCAAAGTAATCCGGTAGTATTAAGAAACAAAAATGTTTCAGAATAAATAAAAAATAAATGAAAATAACTAATATGAGATTAACCTAAGTAATCAGTATAAATGTTAATAATACGAACAGATACTACACTCAAAATGGATATAACTGCTCATTTTATTTAAACTGAGCCAGTGAACTAGTGAACCGTTGAAAAGAACTAGTCCTTTTTGTAGAGTGATCAAATGAACACCGCTCTATTTAGTGAGTCACTTTGCCCACCTCTGTAGTGGGCCATTCACAACAGCTCGATATCCCGCTGACGAATGGGCCCGAGCTCATTCTGCTGCAGGCGGCCTCGAACACGCGCCTTTTCCCACTTCCCGCTGCGTGAAATCACGCCTGTGTGCCTGGTCTCATTTACTTCAGTATAGTTCATATTTTTGACAGTATTTCACGCACAAATTCGGCACGAAAACTCGCCAGTGTGGCCGCAGCCTAGGGCTGCTCTCCGTGCTCCCGTCTTCTCTCCTCCTCATATCCGTGTAGTTTCTGTTATCTGTATCACTCTCCTCCCACAAATTAGTCATTCCAAGGCGTCTCGTAGCAAGCGCTTCCCTGTCAACGAGTGTTCCATCCAGTTCTTCTGTCTTTGCATTATGACTTCCTCCTCTCTCCAACCCTTTCCACTCATGTTTTCCATACATCTTCCCCTCTCCATTCTCCTCTGCATCCATGTGTCTGCCCCTTAAAGTGCCACACTACATACGAAAATTTTGGAATTTTATCCTTGTTGCTTTATCTCTTTTCTGATTAGTAATTTTCTCTTCCAATTAGATACGTTCTTCACTACAACAATACAAGTTTTCACATTTTGGTAGCATCTCAAGTCCTCGGTGACTGTGCTGATATTAGCTTGTCCTATTGTAATATTTACCAGTTTCCTTCATTTACCAATCGCCATACTCTTTTGTTTTGCTGTATTGATTGTCATTCCACACTCTTCACAAACTTTATTTAGATCATATAGCACTTTGTTTATAGTTTGTTGACTTTCTGTTAATAAGACCATGTCATCAGCAGATCTTATACAGTCTATTCTCTTGCTACTGACACACTTCTCTTTTTCCATGCAAACATTTCCCGATAATCTCTTCCAAGCATAGATTGAACAATAAGGGGGAAAGGCAACTACTTTGTCTCCGGACATTTCATTTCCATAATTATTCTTACTTTCTGCTATAAATATAGGTTCCATACTAGCCTCCTCTCCCTCCAATCTACTCCTTTCCTCTTCAAGATACCCATTGCAACCTGTCAGACGTCCCCCCCCCCCCCCCCAAGTGAATAAAGAAGGCATTAATTTCTCTTTCTTTCTCAATGTATCTTTCCCGTATTATTCTAAATAGGTCAACAGCATCTCTTGTTACTTTTCCTTTCCTGAGTCCAAACTGCTCCTCTCCAATCCATCTATCCAACTTCCCATATAGCACTATCAACAATACTTTAGCTACATGTGAAATTGGACTCATATTGTATGCTCCTCACATTTGTTGTATTCCCCTTTCTGAATTGTTATCATTACTGTTGCAAGAAAGATGTCTGATCATTCTTCTTTGTCATATATCTCATTACAAAGGTTGACTATCTCTATCTTTCCTCTGCTTCGTAAACTCTTCAAAATGTCAGCTGACAAATTATCGATTCTGCATGTCTTCAAATTCTTCATCTCTTTCGGTGTTGTTCTACCTCTGCGTCCAAGATGTCATATCTCTTTCCATTAACTGTTGCCTGTGCCTTCTCTTCAATTTCACTTGGTATTTGATCCTTCTTATACAAACATTCTTTATTTTATTGCCATCTAATCAACACTTCAAGTGGTTCTTTGACTAATGTGCCATCCACTCTTTCTTTTTCCATGTTATACTTGTTTCTTTTACTTTTGAAGACTATCTCACAAGCCATTCCATACACCATTTCATACTTTCCCCTCTTTTATCCCTCACTTTTCACCTCACCTTTTTCTTACTTGTTCAGTTTCTCTTCTTTATTAATTATTCAGTTTCCTATACCTCTCTCTTCCTTCCCAAATTTTTCTACCTTCTCTGTTCTTCCATATTTTTCAACATGTTTTCTGTTATCCATTCTTTCCTATTTTACAGAAGTTACTCTTTCACTGATCTCGGTTATTATCCTTAAATCAGATAATCCTATCTTCTTATTTTCCTTCACCTACCACTTCATTTCAGTCCCTCATAACAATAATACAGGCATTTCTATTCCCTCTGTCAACATGTTATTCCATCTTCACATAATATTCTTCCACTTCCTAATCTAGTTGGCATGTATATTATTAATACCACATCCTTCAGATTACTCTGCAATCATATCATTATCAATCTTCCATAAGTACATTGCTCCGTCATTACCTTATTTTTCAGATCCTTTCCTATCATTATACCCACTCCATTTCATCTTCTGAGTAGAATAGCTAATAATCTCCACTTTTTACCTCCCTGTTTCATTCCCATATTACTTGCCAAATGCATCTAATCAATAGTGTTTTTACATTCCATGTTCCAATTCGTATCTTTGCTTCCATTTTACCATCCAGGTACCTGTTAATTTCTTTCAGCTGGGACAATAGACAACAACCTTTTGTTGAATCTATTCTAATTTTTACTTCATCTGATATTTCATTACCAGTCCTTACACATATTTATTATTCCATTAAAAGTTCTTTATTAATCCTCTTTCTTTTTAATTCACTCCTCTCTTCTATCTAATATCCGCTACCTTGTTCCATTTCACTCTATCAAAGACTTTTAACAGGCGAATAAAAATGGAGTACATGTAACTGTTCTTCTCCAGGTGCTTCTCACTTATTGTCCTTGTTGGCCCTCTGGCATTTCTTGGTTCACCCCTTTCCAAAACCCAACTGTTCCTCACCCGTTGAATCTTCCCATTTTGAATAAAGGTTTGTGCTTAGTAATCTTAACATCACTGTTGCTAAACGATAGATGAAACTGATGGTTCTATAATATTTACATTTCTTAGTTCTAGTTAAATGGAATCATGACTGTTTATAAATAAATCTGTTCTTCATACTTCTTTCTCATATATTATGTTACACATGTCTACCAATTCCTTCTTTCCAATCGTTACCAGGCTCTTCAGTATTTTCACTGAACATCTATCTCTCCTTTTCATTTCCTTCAGAACTACAACCTCTTATTCTAATCCTTTTTATCATGAGGTATGATTTACTCATTTCCAGCCAACTAAGTATATTTTTTTCATGCTCTTTTTTGCTTCTTAGATTTTTTCTCTAAACTTTTCAGTACTTTGAGGTTTTTTATAACAAATCTCTCTTCCCCCCCCCCCTTTTAGCTATATTTCCATGCTTGGCTTTTCCCCGATTTGAAAATTATACCGTTGACACGATCCACTTCCTGCACCTTCTCTGTTAGCATCAGTTGTGTATTACTATTGAAGTGTGAAGACATTCTGTTCAAAGATCAGTGTTTCTTTACAGTATAGTGAAGGACAGGGCTTGAGATGTGTTTCATACTCAGTAATGTTTTCTTCCACTAATCCTTTAAGCTTTTGTTTTAGTCTGACCATGTTAATTTGTATTGTGTGAATTGTTGGGCCTTTGTTTCAGTTATAATGTGTTATTGACACAAATTCAAAAGTTACACTGTATATTGTTTGGAAATGCTGAATATGCACTCAGATTGTCAAATCGACTTGGCGAGCCTGTGTATTAGCTAGACTCATACATAAGAACAGAGTTTAAAAGAATAGACTTGGAAGGTTCATGACATTTGTATAAATCATGTTTGAAAAGTTAACTGAAGAAGGCGGGAAATGATAGCGATCCCAGAACTTACTAGTTTGTATAGTAAAGAATAAGTGATAAAATTAAAAGTAGAGAAAGGAAGAATGAAAATTTGCATTGTAAAAATAAGTATGTTATAACCAATTAAATGATGGTTCAACTGTAGAATTAATACATGGATAACAGAACTGTTGTTTACTGTAGATATGTCAGTGGTGTGGTTACATGAAAAACTGGTATGTTTGTGTACTAGCACAATCCTGCCATCATATATATTTTATAAAAGTAAACATCCTGGTGGTTTTTTTTTCTGATGTGGCCAGCATTAGAAATAAAATTTTACTAAATGCTGACAGATATTTAGAAAGTTTTTGTACTTGCAGCTATTGAATTGTGACTGTAAAGCTTCTCTCTGAACTGTTTGTGTGCTTGTGGTGAAACTCTGAATAATTTATTGCGTATATATGGACTCTTGGACTATTTTTTAAATGGCAGATTATTTTGATTTCATCATATATTTGGACTGGATAACCAGTGAAGTTGCTTCAACCGTACCTGAAAATGAATTATACAGGTAAAATTGAAATTTGCTATTTAATATATGCAAACCGATTATGATTAAGGTTTATGCCGAAATATTGAAAAATGTGTTCATCGGTTAGTCAGGCCCCTTGAAAGCTTTCCACAGGTTACTGATTTTTGATTAATTAAAAGTCACTTACTCAACATAGACAATTACTAATTAAATAAAGGTTCTTTAAGCCGCGGTCGCCAGGTTTAGGTACTACTGTTCGTCGGGTTTATTAAATGATAAGTTCACACACTTTAGAATGAACATCTACACAAAAACTTTATTCAAGTTCATAAACTTATGAATTCACACCGATGGAAAGTACCACCACCAAATTAATATTTAAACAAGGAATCAGATTTCTTTTCCAAAAATTGCAGACTCGTGGGATAAGAGAAATTGAACTACAAAAACTCCCACGCTCTCTACCATCCTCTTGACACGTCCACAGTCACTTGAAATCACCGCACTCGATTCAAAACAGTGAATTCAACACATTACTAGTTTCCATTATCCACTTCTACGAGTTTTTCACAATTTCTACGATTAAAACCAAAATGTTCCCGCATTAGAACTTCACTTGACGGAGGTCAACGATGAACTACTACAAAGACAACATAGCATTCACACACGACGTCTGCCACAGATATTACTGTATGGCACAGACGTTTGTTATGTTACACCCTCCTGTCTTCATTTTTGTTGTGTGACTCTTCCTTTTCTTCTTTACATTTGTTTTAATATGTGAAATCTTTATCAACAGCTTAGTTCCTGTTGAGCTGCCGTACTCACCCCCCCCCCCCTCCCCCTTTTACTGCACAGTCACCACCATCTTGTACTGTAAGTGCAATTGATTCAGTAAACATGCATTTGTTGCATTTTATGGGCTGTGTGTCCATTTACTACCAGCAATTTAGTTCAGCCCATTGCTTCATCAGCCTCAGTAAAAGTTGTCTCTAAGTGTGACCATATCACACAAAACATACGGTTAATGCTTAGTACTGTGAAATTACCAGTGGTTGCTACAATTTTTTTGGGTTTATTGTAGTAGTATATAACACCATGGTTATTGAACTTATGAATCTGTTCTTATTATTATTATTAATTTTAATTGCAATGGACCTAACGCTCTGGTGGCAATTCTCCTAATCATCTAATGACCCCTTTATATATATAATTGGAATGTTAAATTCCTCCCCCACTTACTTTTAATTTTAAATTCCTTAAACATTTTTGGTAAATTATTCATCGCTTTACTTGGTAATTTGTTGAAGTCTCTGACACCCTTACCAAACAAAAGAAAATTTTCCACTCCCTTATGCATGAAATTGAGCGCCAACTTGTGGTTATGGTCGCCTTTCCCCTTCCATTCACTATTCCTAATTCATTGATCAATATCCCTCCAAGCCCCATCACCAACATATGCCCTGTACATTCCCAGCACTCTCTTCACCCTCCTCCTTTCCTCTAATGACTCCCAATCCAGCTCCTTTATCAGATCAGTTACTGACTGGGTCCTGTGATAATTTGCACAAACAAATCTAGCTGCTCTTCTTTGCACACCTTCCAAGTCTTGTATCTGATAACCTAAAAGTGGGTCCCAAACTACCTTAATCTTGCTGTATGTTAATAAAGCACAGTAGAATGTTGATAATCTGCATGCATGTCAGTTATCCAAGCACCTTTTATTTTTTACAAACTGTTAATCATTTTACAGAATGTAAACATTGTTTGTGTATGCAGTACAGTACACGCTTGGAATTGGTATGTTCGAGAATTCCACTAACAAAGAGAACTAACATGAGTACAATTACTTTAGTCCTTATGCCTGGCATTTCTTATTGTATCATTGTCGCAGTATCTCTGTGACCGACTCCATATTGGCTTTGAAGTTGTAACCGCGATGCGACAACAATTACTGTCATTTAGTGTGCTGGTAGTTTTAAGTTTCTTAGAAATCTTAACCCTTCTGTCTTTGTCCTGTGCCTTTATTTTTGGTTTGAAAGTTTTCAGCATGAATGTTTTTGAAACAACAATTAAAGTATGAAAACCAAATCTAAGATATTAACTAAAAGAAGGAACTGCTTTTAGATCATGTTTACACTTTTTGCTTCTCCACGTTAATATTTGGTACTGGAGAAAGAAGAATAAAGCAAACTTTTCATAGGTTTCTTTGAAATTTTATACAAGAGGTTGGCTGTAAACATATCTGCCTGCTTTGAACTGTTCAGTTATCATGCAGGTAGTAATTAAACAGTTGCCAAAGCAACACACTATTTCTGCTCAAATTTTGATAACTAAACAGTTGCTGAAAGCAACACCCTATTTCTGCTCTAATTTCTTTCTTTTCATGTTTACCAGTTATGTTTGAAATTTGTTGGATTTAAGTGTTTGACATTCCTTGTTTTGAAAGTTTATGATATTACTGAGAGATCATCATTCACTGTAATAGGAATGCCAGCACTGTGGAATGTGATACAAGTACAACATGACACAAAATGATTTTCAGACAAGGCCCTCTATGAGGCCATAGTTACATTTTTGTCTTCCTTATTTATGAATGGCATTGCTCAACGGTTTTACTTTTTGAATGCTCATGTGTTGAATGTCAGTCTTCTCTGTAACACATACTGCTAAGGGAAATGGCAGCTTCTTTCTGTCTCTTGCATATAATCATACCATTACGCAACTTTTCCTTCATTTCTAACCAATGTCATTGAAAATAAAGATGTAAATATATATATATATATATATATATATATATATAATAACAGTGAGCAGGAAAAAGGTTTAAGGCAATAAAACTAAGGAAGGATAGGGAAATATGACCCAACACTTACCACAGATGAAGGCGGCTGGGACAACGAACAAAAAACAAACACAAAAGAAGCTCAATATTTCGGCCTACAGCAGCTTTAAACGCGCAGAAGGTGAAGCCCCAGGCGGCGTCACATGTGTACACATAGACGGCCTTCTGCACGTTTAAGGCTGCTGTAGGCTGAAATATTGCGCTTCTCTTGTGTTTGTTTTTTGTTCGTTGTCCCAGCCGCCTTCATCTGTGGTAAGTGTTGGGTCATATTTCCTTATTCTTCCTTAGTTATTATATATATATATATATATATATTTGTTAGATATTTAAAATTTTATGAAAATATTTTTTGTATAATTTTTTATTTATAATTTGTGTAGATGGTGCTATCAATGTTTGGTTAGTAAGATATTTTATGGGAAGGCGAAATCTACCTGGGTCCTGTAATCAGGGGGTTGAACTTCTAGTAGTATTCACTGATTGCTGAAATTATTGCTTTGCAGTACCTGTGTTTGTGTTGGTGTTGTTTTTTTTTTTAAATTAATGAAAAATTTTGTGTGAGATTTATGTGAAACAGGTTTTGCATTTCAAAATTAATGTCCATTGTTTTTGAAAGTAAAAGTCAGCTTTTATATAGGTTAGGTTATTTTGCAAAAATAGTAACATGATACCTCTGAAACTGATAACCATTTTTTTACAAGAGATATAAATTTTTGTTTGAAGATGGAGTATCAGAATATTGGTGAATATTTAAATTTATAAAATCAAAAGTGTCAACATATAAATTTGTGTTTTAACTGTCAGATGTATTGCCTACTTCAAAAGAAAGGATAGAGCTCTTCTATCCAGAGGAAGCTACAGAATGTAATCATATGCTAATACTGAAGGTATGGGTTGTTCTTGATATGATAATCCAGTGATGAGAAATGGTTAAAGAGTTTTATTTTTAACATTCTAGCATATTGTATTTTTTATCATATTTTCATTGCATGTTAATAATTACAAACAATTAAATCAGTCATTTTTCCTGAAACTAACAATTGCTCAACATATTTGCAAGAAATTTGTTTCTTTCAAGAAATATAGAAATTAACATTTGGTGTAAGATGCTTTTAATGTGTGATGCACTCTGAATGCAGTACACATTTGCATAAATGTGATATAAAATTGGATTCAATGTTAGCGAGTATTTACATTCTTCACAATAACTTTAGATAATCCTCGGAAAGCTTTTGTTTTAAATCATTGTTTATACTAAAGTATATCTGATGATTAGAACATTTTGATATTTTTAATGATTGCAGTAAAGGAAATGTACTTTATTTGTTTGAAAGTAGAAAAATGCTTGAAATGTATTTGAAATTAAATATAAAATTTTGTACCTAATTAAGATATTAGTACTGTTGGATCCTTTCTGAAGGTACTTTATTAGAACTTATTTTGACCTTCAGAGTAAGTTTTTTGATAATGTTGTTCTCGTTGTTGCAGCTGCAATCGAGTTGAGCCGAGTGTATGGGAAGTCTGCTATGGCACCGTCTGCTCCATCTTTGATGATGCCTCCACAGATCTTGAAAAATGGACCTGTGATCACTGACTTGAAAAGCCAGATACTTCCAGTAGATGCGTCAAGGGGTAAGCCACGTATACCATATTGTTATTTTATGTATGGACCTTGATTCTTTGTACTTTTTCATTAAATTGTAGTCGGGGAAAAAGTTTTGGTGGTCGCAGTGTTATTTTTTTTATCATTCTGAAAAAATAAGAATTGTGTAATTTATTGTTTGTCATTATTTTGTAGTGGTGGGTATTATTAAACAAATCTCTGCCCACAGGTACGGAAGGGAAACCAGTTGTTCCTGTAATGATGTGGGCCTGTCCAGGTGTGAATTCATCGCAGGAAGAGAAGAAATTGGAAAATGAGCAGAAGATGCCACCTCCCGCTCTCCTCCCATTGATGTCACGTCGTCTGTCTGCAAATGCACATATCGCAATGGCCGAAGCACAAGTTGCGAACCTCAAAACCGAGCGCCTCGACGAGCTGACCGGCAAGCTGAAAGCCACACAGTACCAGGGAATGGACCTGAGTAAGAAGTCACACTCCACTGCCGGCAGCATTGGAATGGTGACCGACCTCTCCGCCACCCAGTCCCCGAACATGGCCGCTTTCTGCCAGTTCGTGTCACAGGATACCTCCCTGCCGTTACCGGCACAGACCGGACAGAGTGTGGAAAAGTTCTTGTCTCGAATAGAGAACACGAAGGACTCCAGACCGACACTCGCCACCTACGAGGCGCGGGAAACCGACAGTTCGAACGGCGCCGGGGTGTCCGTGCAGTTGGCTCGAGAACTCGCCGACGAAAAACCGCTCTCGCAGTTCGGCGGCTCACGGTCGTCGATTTTTGATGGGTCGCAGCAGCAGAGGCTGCTGACTGCTAGAGAAACATCACAGAAAGTAAGTTTTGTCAGTGGTGTTCCTCTGTCCTCTGTGTACAGTTCGAGGGAGGCCGAGAAGCTAGACGCGTGTCCCCTGCCGGAGACCGTTTCCGTGACCCAGACGCAGGCAGTCGGGCAGGCAGGCTCCCAGTCACTGCAGGAAGCCCTGTCGAAGTCGTCCCCACTGCGGGAAGCCGTCACGCACGGCGTACAGTCCCAGACTCTGCAGGAAACCCTCACACAGTCACGTCCGCTGACAGAGGCTATGGTGCAAAATGTCCAGTGCCATTCTTTGCGAGACGCTTTGACACAGTCACAGACGTTGCAAGAGGCAGTTTTACAAAACGCGCAGTCCCAGTCCTTGCCAGAAGCTCTGAAACAGTCGATAAAGGAAGCGGTTGTGAGGTCTCAATCTTTGGAGGAAACTCTAAATCGACAACAGTCTTTACATGAAGCTGCCATCAGAAATGCACAGTCCCAGTCTTTACAAGAGGCTCTCAAAGAGACGCAGTCCTTAGAGGAGGCCATGTCGAGGAACACGCTGTTGGCGGTTGGCGCTTTAAATCCAGAGCAGAAGCAAGTTTTTGAAGAGTCTCCAGTACGGGAAATTCACGACCGACATACACTCGGTGGCAGTATTACGTCTGCAAGTCGGGTCTCGCCACCGGCGGACTCTCGGGTGAACGCTAACGGTCTGCCGGGTGGTTTCCATGGTGCACCTTTATCGAGACAGAACAGCGAAGCTCCTCTGACTGTGCAGGAAATATTCACGACGCTGCCCGAACAGAGGGTTATGATGCACACGTCTCCCTCTTTAATCTTTTGTGGATCCCAGCAACAGTCGTCCGGAAGTCCCGTTTGCTCTGAAGTGAAATCCGGCAGCCCGTTGATAGAGAGTTTGACTAATGGCAGCCAGAGCCATTCCCCTATCTCAGAAACACAGCTCATGGAGAGTGGCCACAATTCAGCCATCCGTTCTCGTTTACCTTCTACCGACGGTGGAGTCGGCGTTCAGTCTTCGTCACCTCGTGCAAATGACGGAATTCTCTTAAATCACGAGCAGTCAAGTCTAATGGCAACTGCAGGCTTGCGAGCTCTCGCTTCTGCCATGGAGAACCAGTTTGGATCTTCTACGGAAAAACTTGACGCGATCGTCAATTCGGCTGCCGACAGTCATATGGGAACCCAGAACGCGACTGCCGCGAGTGTGAACGGTATCTTGGGCAGCCAAATTCAGCCCGTCAGTGGAAGCGAGCATTCGAGCTCGGTACTGGTCGACAGTATGAGGATGGAGTCTTCTCTTCCCCCCGGACCCAATCTCAACGCTTTTAATTTGAATCCATTGGGATCGGTGCAGAACTCTGTTCAGATGTCTCGTGAAAATATGATGTTGAGTGACGCAGTCTCTGCTGCTATTGATGAACACCTTTCTAGACAGAGTGCAGAGAGGAAGGAATCTGAAATTTCAAGTCAAAGTGTCCTTGTGGAAAATAATATACCCCCTGCAACAGTAAGTTTGTCCATTGATACGTCTTCAGTTACAGACTCTGTTCTAATGAAAAGCCCGCACACATCTCCAATTGCAGTGAAGAATATTATTTTGAGCCCTCCTCCTACAACTTCAGTTGACAACCACGTGCTGGTAAGTAGCCCAATCAGTACGTCCCCAATTGCTGTCAAAACGATGATTCTGAACTCTCCAATCGAACCCGAGGTGTGTATGACCAGCGCCACGTCGCCTGTGGCAGTGAAAAGTATACTGCTCGACACATCTCCAACAGAACGACAGCTGCACACCGCCGTTTCGGTTCATGCTCCGGGTATTGCCATGAAAGAAATAATTAATTCTCAGATGTCGGGCTCTGACGTCGCCAGTGGTGGAACCTCACCGGTCAGTGCTTTGAACAGTGAGAGTAACACGATGGAGTTGGCAAATCACAGTCCACATTCGACGCCCTCCGTCACGATGAGCTCTCCAGCTCTGTGTTCTCTGTTGAACCACAACAACAACTCGACACTTGTCGGCAGCAGCTCACCGATCCAGGAGCCACAGCTGATTGTGACGAGAGCTGGCCCTTCCTGCATGCAATCGCAGGTGAGCATCGCGATCAGTACTGCACAGATGCAAGAGGCACAGAGTCGGCAAGAAGCCTCCGGCGACATTCTCAGCCAAGTTCGTGACGCGGCAGCTTCCGTTTTGGCACAACAAGTACAGCAAACGACAATGTTGAACTCGATATACAATTCTGGAAATCAGCAACAACACACTGTGAATTTCAGTGGACAGTCTTCCGTCATTATCGGAAGAACTGCGGACGGGTGTCCGGTTACGGTGACGCAGACGGAGCCTCTGAACAGTGCGACCAGTTCCAAAGTTGAAATGCCCGTCGGTGACCTGCTGGGCTCGAAGGCTCTGACCGTCATGGAAGCAGAGAGGAAAAACCAGATTGCCGATAACTGCGTCTTGTCCAGGTTACCGGAAACTGATAAGAGTACAGACGCAACTGGCTCACAGAGCTCCACTTCAGACTTTACTGCTTCCAATCCCAAGGTGCTCTCCAAAGATCAGTACCCGTGTGGCACCGAGATGAAACCGGACGGGAGCAGCACCGTGGCGAACGTTCGGCCACAGGAGACTGCCCCACTGCCGCTACCAGTGACGGAGATCTCGTCGGGCGCTCCGGTCCAACCCAAGGTCCTGCCTAACGGACCCGTCCAGCAGAAAAAATGCGAAGAGGGAATGGTACCCCAGGAGCTGACGCAAATGTCGGAAAGTGACTTGATCAGTTACATCAACCCCAGCTGCTTTGATCAAGGTAATTTGTAAAATAAGTTTTAATTCATTTATGTTGGTTGAAATTTGGTTCAAGTAAGTGGTATGTAGCAACTGATATAACTTGCGAGAAAAGAAAAAAAAAAATGAGAAAGGGAAAACAGGTTTAGTTAGAAATTTTCATAACATTGAGAAAGTTCACAATGAAACTAAGGAAAAAGGAAGCGGCTTTTAGGCAATATAAATAATAAAGCAGAGAAAAATTAACCCATCACATACCAAAGTTGATGGCTGTAACAGGAAAAAACACGTAAGGTGGACACACAAATACAATATCTCTCGGTATTAACCTTTTCACGTAACAGAGAAGGAGCCACTTGGTTCCGGACGTATGTGCTCACGGGACGTCACCGCGTGACTGGCAAAGGAGAGGGAGAAATGGTGGGGGAACTGCTAAAGTGTGGACTATCTTTATATCGGAAATGTCTGAGATAATATATTGCAGGTGATGGTAAAATGAATATATATAGCAAAGGGTACCTAGTACTGATGTGAAAAATTATTACGAATAAAAATATGTAAGTAGGAAAAAAATAAATAAATTAAAAGTGATTGGTTAATTGGTAGTATTTTATCAGTGAGGGGAGGTGTCTAGTATCCGGGATATTCGGATACGCTAGTTCCCATCTCGAGTTCTTATGCCTTGGTGCTATAGGAGAAAACTGATTGCTTTCACTTTTAATTTAGTTAATTTTCTTTTTCCTACTTACATATTTTAACTAGTAATAATTTTTCACGTCAATACTAGATATCATTTGCTATATATATTCATTTTACCATCACCTTTAATATATTATCTCAGACATTGCCGATATATCGATAGTCCATAGCAGTTCCCCCTCCATTTCTCCCACTACCTTGCCAGTCACGGGGTAACGTTCGTTCTCTATTACATGAAGAAGGTTAACACCGAAATATTGTATTTGTGTGTCCGCCTTACGCCTTGTCGCAGCCATCAACTTTGGTATGAGAAAGTTCATAGAGATTTCTTTAATGGGGAAGGGGGAACAGGTATAATACAGAATCGTCATTCACAACAGATGGCACGGATACACAAATATACATGGAAGGTTTGTGCAGTGTTTTCTCAGTGGCCAGTTGTGTGAACCTAACCATGTACTTAAACTCCTGTTACAGCACAGCCCATAATACTGTTTTTTTGTAAGAGCAAAGACTCTCCTGGCCTACGATTGCAAGGAAGTCCTCACAGGTGTGCCGCTGGATTGAATCTTTACAGCATTGCATTGTTTTTTTTTTTTTTTTTTTTTTGTCAGCATAACCCTCCTACCAATTTCAATAATTTTTACGTTTTCATTCCTTTCCATGTAATAAATTAATTTTCAGTTTTGAACTCGTCCTGAATGGTGGAACATGGCATGTACTGGAAGTGGCTGATTACCAAATGGGGACTGACTGGTTGAAAGGAGAAGGGAGAGGTTGGGAGCAATTGCTAACAAGAAAAGTAGAGGAGATCGAGTATAGAAAGGACTAGAACCAAATCCATAAACCCTCGAACTCACTTATGCATGTAATTGTTTACTGCTGATGAAGTGTTTGTCTGAAATTTCCATTTTTGTGGGTGTTATAAGTATCTTTCATCCACCTGTGCTGTCCTACCATCTGTTGCAAGGATTAGTTCCTTTCTCTCCATCATTTGTATTTTTTAATAATTATCTTCTGGGTCATTTTAGATCTACTGGAAGTACTTGTATTAGAAACTTTGCTTACCATTCCTCTTGTGTAATATTAGGAGTTTATTAACAGATCATTGATTGTCAGGTGGTTGGTTGTCGTTGAATATGAGATGGTTAAATAAGAGATGGTAGATTGTGAAGAGCCTGTCATACCATATGTTGATTGTCTAGTGGTTGATTATCATGTAGCTGTCAGATAGTTGATTGATTATCAGAAGGTCAGTTGTCTCATTGTTTTATTAGTGTTAAAATTAATTTAAATACATAAGTCTTTTAGTACTGAAGTTACATGTTGACTTAACGGAATTCACATTTTGTTGGTAGAATTAATTGAAAATGATAAGTAGAAAAAATGGTACAAATTCCTTGCAAGAGTTCAAATACGGTAACATCTGAGGTGCTTTCTGCGATGGTTCAGCAGTCAAACCAACAAAGAAACTCCATTTTTAGAAGTTCCATTCTGCAATTACGGATAGGGATAATTTGTCACAATGTTAAAAATTGTAGGCAAACATCATTCTATAGCCCTGCATCATTTGTGTGCCACTAGGAAAGTGCATTTTTAAATCAGTAGTTCTTTGGATTTTTGACATAAAAATGATAAAAGCTTTCATAGGATCACGATGTGACGAAAATTCTTCACAAATGTCTTGAACAATGTCTGAATGTAGACAAACTTCATCCAAAGATTATTGTGTCTGTTTAGTGAACACATAAGGGAATTGTACATTATTTATTAAAAATAAAATAAAATATAGTCGGCCAACAATTGCAAACACTTATTGTTAAGAAATTGAGATTATTCGTGAGAATCTGTCGCCAGTCGGCACAATGAGGCTTTGCTATTGATGTACAGCAATGCCAAACCCGAATTTGCAAAAAGGACAGCAGAAAAATTAGGCAAACTAAAGATTGGAGGTCTCCTGCATCATCACCTATTGATTACCATTTTTTTGTTTTTAAATATCAACTGATTTTTTACAGGGAAAGTATTTCAAGGAAAAAGAACTGTAGAATTTGCATTCCAGGAATTTAATGTGTCTATAGGTATTGTAAAATATTACCTCAGTATTGGTGCACTGTTGTAGAGTAGATGTGAATTCAAGTGAATGGGGACTTTTGTAATTGACTACTTAATCTCAAGTTTATAAAATAAAAGTGGACAGTTTGTCATTTTATTTGCAGCAATCTTATATAAGCGAGTTACAGTAATTATTATTGGATGGCTTAATCGAAGTTCTCCCTTCCAGTTTCTTCCACTGTCATGTTTTGTAATTCGTTCTTGTTGCATTTTTCCGTACTAGGAAACTTTTATCAGTTGGGCTCAATGGTGCAAGGTAGTTGTGGATTCAACTTAGAAACTTCCTCACGCTGGTAACGATGCTTCTTGTAAAACTGCAGGTGACATTTATTATTTGTGATCGCCAGTAGTACGATGACTGAAATGTTTGTCAATTGAAGTTTGGTGTGCTAGTTTTGGATCATTTTTGTTTATTTGAAAAAGCCTATCTATTGATAGCCTGCTAGCTGTATCATCAGTTGTAATTATGGAATTTGCTGCCTCTTGTTTTCTTACTGCTGTTCAAGGTTTTTACTGTCTTTTCTGTTCCTGTTCTAAATTAGATAATAGGCATCAATTATTGTATACTAATTCCTTTTTATTTATAATTTCCAGTTTAAGCAGCCTGTGCTTCGGATGGGGATCGAACAGCGCTCCGGGAAGGAATACGTGTCACATTCGCTTGCTTGATGTTGTGTAGTCCGTCTTTGTTAAGTTTAAATATTAAATTCATTAAGCCTACAGCAGGTACTTACTGTAGTATGTATGTTTCTGTATATATATGCTTTGTATAGTTTGTCATGTACACAGTATGTAATTGTATGAAACTAATTCATCTTTTCTTCCATATGCATTTTATTTGTTTCTCATAAATGTGTAAACACTACCTGAAATTGTTTACCAATTGTTTTTGAGCAATCGATCATTTTTCTCTGTCAATATTTAATTAATGTTTCAGATTTGATCCACTTTTTAGTTAAAAAAAAATCACTGGCTTGAAAAGTTTCAGCACTTAGTTGTACCCACATATTTTCATTAGCTTTAATTACTTCAGGAAAAAAATAAAATTGAATTTTAATTTTTTTAAAAAAATTAATGAGCATGCTGTTGTGTTAGCTTTCCTTCTTGTGTTCACTTGGAATGTCTGACTATTATTGTTACTATTGGAGCCGTAATTTAATCTTACCATTATCGTTCTATGTATTAGCAACTATTAACAGGACTTCTGTTCTGTGACTGTTCGTACTTGGTGTCTATTGAATGACTTATTTATGTTCAGATGTATTGGACTGATTTCTGACTTGTTCAGAATAGTGCTTTTTCCTTTTGGAAAAGTTAAAGATTTCCGCCTTTCGTTTAATGAAAGGTATATCAACTTGCCGGCTATTAATATTCTGTTTTAGAGTATAAAGTGCATACATGATAAATAATTGAATTTATATATCAGAAACTATTTAAGTTGAGATAATTATTTTTTATAAAACAATATAGGATACCCATGTGCTTGATTTTTTAATGTAATTGTTTGTCCTTTGTGAAACACTAGTGTGAAGTTACGTAGGTTACTTAGTGTGCTCGTCTGTTTCAGTTACGTAACTAAGTAGTTCTGTATATACATTCATGTGGGCCTTAAAGTGCTGTTGGCTTTTTTTGAAGCCAGGTTGCCAGTGTTACAGTTCCCAAAGAATAATTCTCAACTTTACTTTTATTTTTTGTAAATGCATATAAATATTTTCATATAGTGTGTATTTTATTTGATAAATTCATTAATGCTGTTACACTGAAAGTAATTGTTTTGTAACTAATCTTAATTCAGTCTTAGTTTCTTCATTTTAAAGCTATAGTTTTGTACAGCTCTCCAGTTAAAGTATGCCATATTATCACTGTTCTCATTCATGTTCATTTCTTAGTACTGTACATAAGTTTCGCTTAAAGAGAGACTGTTCCATGTGAGACATGTGTACATATATATCGCACCATATGTGTTCGATGTGGTTATGTTGCAATTTGGTGTTAGAGAATCAGTGTGAATAATTAATGAAAAAGTTTTATACTACAAAGATATAATATTTATTTTATTATTACAAAGTTATTTGTTCAATGACAGTGAACGTTACAGCTAGCATTTATGTTTTTGTTTACTTTAGACTCGTTTATAATATTCGTAATATTCTTTACTCAGTTTTGCTCATTTTTGTTCATCACTCAATTTAATCAACACGAAACTAATTTGACTGTGGAGGTTATGAATGCTCTCGAAGCTTTGATATGCCATGGCTTTAAATAAGCGCTTAAAATGGGTGTAAACTTGAAGCCTGGCAGTTACATATATTGAACTCATCATCAGCCCTTGTTATAATGTGAAGTGATCAGTTTTGCTGGTGTTTTTAAGAGAATTGTGTGGCTAAATTCATGATACATATGTATGTTAAATATTGCATTGTTTAAAGGCTATATCAGAATAGTGGTCTGTTTTTAAAATAAAGCTTTTAAAAAATTAAACCATCATTTTATTACTCCTGTTTGTTATCTTCATTTGGTTGAAAGAAAGAAGATACATTTTGATGTATCCTTCAGAAAATTTGTTTGGGGGGGAAAGTGAAAGCCGTGTCTGTGTTGGATTGAATTAAATCAATAAATGTTTGAAGTGTAAGTGAACATAGATGTTCTGACAATGTTTTTCAAAAGTACTTCCAAAGTTTGGCAGAAACATCTTAATCTGCAGTGTGGCTTCCTTTCCTCCCCCCTCCAACTCCTCTGTATGGTACCCATACTGCCTCACCATAGCTCAGTTCTATCATTTCTCTATCTCACACACTAGTAATCTAAGGACATCTCGAAGTCTTCGCGGGTTCTCCGCCGTACGGTGCCGAAGGAAAACAACAACGAGCTTTCGGCGGCTAGCTCTGCCGCCATCTTCAGGTCTGATGTTATACAGAGCGCACCAGAGCTGCACTGGTTGTCGTTTTTCTTCAACAACATACAGTGGATAACCTGCAAAGACCTCATATCATCGATACGCCGTGAAAGCCTTCGTTGTCACATAAGGACATCTCTCTTCCTTTTGCACAATGTGTTCCATACAATTGAGTGATGTGTCAAGAAATTTACACATAACTGTCTCAATGGTTTTTAGCCCTCTGTTTCCTAAAACAGCCATAGGAATTTCTGGTTGCAAAATCACTCTAGGCAAATGGCAGGATGCTTACTTCAAAAGGCCATGGTTATCCCCAGTCTCATCTCTCTTGTAATGACCTTGACGTGTACGAGGCCTAAAACCATAAGCAAAAAAATAAATAAATTAAAAAAAAATCTAGTTGCATCATTGAGTGTTTTGACTCTGACCATAACCCTTCTAGAATCCTTTCCTTCACTCAGCAATGCTGCTAATTCCTCTTTTTTTTTTATTACTTGCATCTCCTCCTAAAGCTACGTTCACGTCTGGCACAAATTCAGAACATGTATCAGGATTTGTATCAGAACTTGTATCGGCACATGTATCGATACTTGTCTGGGCCCTTCATTGACTTGTATGAGTATGAACCTGGCGTTTACATCAGTATACACAAGAACCAAAACCTGCTTCATACTTTTATACACTGATGTGCTATTAAATGTCATTATTTGAATTGTCGAAGCATTAAAAATGTCACCTTATGAGGAATTTTTTTATTTTTTTTTTTAGTCTGTGCTTACATGATACTGAAATAGAAAAGGAAACGTAGATGGGGGCAAAAAAAATCCTATTTAGTCGCGAAATACAAGGTACTTATGCCATGTTAACAAAAGAACTAATGACAAATAGAGTGAACAAACAATGGAAACCTCCTTACACTATATGTCACTAATTTCCGCGTTTGAGTTTTTGGTTATGTTAAATTTGGTTAATGCGCATGTGTGAGATACAAGTCATAATAAAAGGTGACATGAACATATACAAAATGTATGAGCAACTTGTACGAGATACTCCGATATGTTTGAGCAGTTTGTATGAGGTAAAGTGTTGCGACTTGTCAAATATACAAATCTCGAAACAAGTTCCGGCACAAGTATCCATGTGTGAACGTAGCTTAATCTCTACTACATTCTCTACCAGTCAGCCTCCAGTTCTCTCTATTGTATTGTGTAGGTTCCAATTTTTTTTTTAGTTTAGTTCTTGTCTTATTCCTTTCCTGCTGACCTGACCCCCACTTCCTATCAACTGCACCTGGAATGTAGCTCTTATATACAAGGGATTTAATTTAAATAGCAAAAATAATGGAACAGTTTATAAGAGGAATCTGAGATATAGGAGACAATAGTAACAAAAGTTGGGACAGAGTGTATCATGGTGAAATCACTGTTTAAATAGCTGAACAAGCACAATATGTATTCTTAAAATTACACACAAGGCAGCACGCACACTCAGAATCTAGCCACACACGCAAACGGAAATACGGTGTACATGAACTGGCAGACTGTCGGTCTGCCGACAGTTCCGGCAGGTCACGCCTTCGCCACCACCTTGTCCAGGCACTTCTTGACGTCGTCGAAGATCGCCGCAGGCTCGCGCTCGGCAGGGATCTGCAACCACAGTCATACATCAGTACAATTTCCTGCTCAACAGGAACTTATTTGGTAGGTCAATCTCGATCACTAGCAGTTACCAAATTCCAAGAATGAAATTCTGTTATACAGTAAAAAGAACACAGTTTAGATTTAAAACTGTCAGGTTTTTGTAGAAGATATTGTATTTCTTACGGTGAGACATTGAAACAAAGAAAAGATAATGTTATCCCATCCTGTACAGTACCGTACCATAACTCTTTCTGCATTCCATATTGATTCCTATTATAGTAGCAATATATAAGAGCAATGAGACTGAAGTGTTCAGAACTTTCTGCTACAATAGGCAGTATAGGTATTCTACTGGGACTATATGTAAAAACATTTTTGAAAAATGGGAAAGAAAAATCTGCGAAATATGTTAACTTGTTTTACAGAAGATTTATCCAGCTGCTTTGATTGGTTGTTTTGTTTTAGAATAAAACATTACAGCTGTCTTTTCATTCAACATTTCACAATGTAATTTGTCTTTTTCTGTTAGATATATTAAATTATTTATTGCAAATCACCATTTTATTTTCTTTACAGTTTTCAATGTTTTCGATATTTGGGCAGATAAGCCTTGTAAAAATATGTCATTCTTATCTGCGGAGAGCACCAAATTTTCGCTGCCATCAGTATATATTAGCAACAACAGAGGATGAAGAATTGACCACGGAGGGACATCATAGTTAATTGACCTCACCCAGATTTATTATATAGATTAACTATGCAGTATTGAATTCAGAGGAAACAGATAATGAATTTAGGAGAGAAGAAGATTCTTTGGCTTGCCGAATCCAGAGATAGATCTGACGATGGAGGAATGAATTGATACTGATTTTGGTGGAGTGAAAAAAGTTTGTAATAATGCAGAAAGTACAAGCACGAGGTCATGAAGAGAGACTATTCCATAAGTAATGTAGATTATCAGAATATATATATATATATATATATATATATATATATATATATATATATAAAATTAAGGAAGGATAGGGAAATATGACCCAACACTTACCACAGATGAAGGCGGCTGGGACGACGAACAAAAAACAAACACAAGAGAAGCGCAATATTTCGGCCTACAGCAACCTTAAACGTGCAGAAGGTGAAGCACCAGGCGCCGTCACATGTGTACACATAGACGGCTGACTGGTGAATGGCGTCTCAGGCGCGGATGGTAGTTTTGGTGGAAAAGGGGGGGGGGGGGAGTAAGCTAAAATATTGGGTCGATAATCGATACTGATGACGATATGTTATTATTGAAAGAGGTGAATAATAACTGGGTGGGGATATATACATATATAACTTTAAGTAAAAAGTAAAATAAATGTAAATAGCATGGATAATAGTAAATACAGAAATAAGAAACGTAAATGGTATAGCTAATAAGTGCTGGGTCTGGTGGGCAGAGTTTATTGGAGATTGAGGCCAGGAGAATGTCTGGTGTCAAGGATATTCTGGTAGGCTAGTTCCCATCTACGAAGTTCAGAGGGGGTCGTGTTGTTAGGGAAAACCCTGATTGCCCTAACTGAAAAACAGATGTTCAAATTATTGATTTTGTGGGAACTGGCATGTTTTGCAACTGGATGGATATATATATATATTGCACTGGAATATGAATTGAAGTGTGAAAATTTATGACTTACGAGTCTATAAAAAATTAATTGTTTTGAAGTTCACAAGTATATTACCATTAATTGAATAAAAGTATATAGTATATGATTGATTTATTAATAATAAACTGAATAGTAAGAGTACTATTTTCTGGTGTTTACAGTGTTGGAAGGAAACCTAGTATTAGTATATAGGTTTTGAAACTAATTGAAGAAACCAGTACGTGGAAGTAAAATAATTGATATAACGCCAACCACAACTGAAAATTACAAGAGGTGGATGGGAAACATTTTAGAATCTCCCTCCGTGATTTCACAATCGTCTTTTCAGAGATATTTTCTCAGGTTTGAAATTGCTGTAAAATGTTGTGAAGTGTTGCATTTGGTTTCACGGCCTTTGCCTGATTTCAGGGATAAGGGAGTGCATAACCTTTCTTTTGTAGTTAAGGGGGTCGGGGACTAGGATAAATAAGCAAGGGAAGTGAAGAATTTAAATTTTGTAAAGGGAGAAAAGTAGAAGAGCATTGAAATTGCACTCAAAGAATTTGATATTAAAAAAAAAAATCATGAAATTGGAAAGTTGTGCGCATACTGCCAGATTTCCTATCACCTTTATACATACTGACAAATAAAAAAAAAATATCTTAAACATTGGCAGAAGTGTTCAAGGATCAGTGGGAACAAGGGGATGGGGGATACAGGAAGTCTTAGAAGACTGAACATCTCTCAGGACGATGCCTAAGCAAATGAGGTTCCAGGACAAACTAGCAAAGAAGAAGCAGTCCAGTCAGATGATGTGTAACACTAGAGCAAACCTCAAAGCTCTTCCCAAATGCAACAGTTGAATGTCGTGCTCCTTCGATGACCTCTACATCCACATACGTACTCTGCACTTCACAAAATTGTGGGTGGCAGAGGGTGCTCGGCACCAAAACTAATCTCTCTGCTGTGAATTCGTAGGTAGTCTACGGTTAAATGCGGCCCTGGGCTACACTCACCGTGTTGCACTTGGCGGCGAAGTGCTGCACGACGGGCTTGCTGTGCGTGAAGAAGGTGTCGAGCCGCTTGCGGATGGTCTCCTCGTTGTCGTCGACCCTGCCCGAGGTCTGCGCACGGTGCAGCAACCTCTTCGTCATCGTGTCGGCGCTCACATCGAAGTACAGCACCGCCGTGCACGGCGCGATCTGCGCACACACAGGCTCATTTACAACAACTAGCTGGATTCATGAGGTTAAGAAAGATTTGGAAACAAATAAGAAAAGAGGAGAGGAAATTGTGGAAAGACAGATCTATAAAACGAAGGTATTAAGTTTGGAAGCATTCCAAGACAGAAGAGCAAAGAAATCTGCTCCAAAGTGGTCTGCGGAGAGAAGGAAGAAACATGGTGAAGCGATGAAGGAATATCGGATTGGACGAAAGAAAAAACAACAAAGGATCAAGAACTGAAATTGCAACATGGTACCAGAAGACTTTATTGGAAAGAAGAAGAACAAGGGCTTACTAAATGGACATCAGTGACAGATAAATCAATACCCAACCACATCGGAAATGAGGAAACAAATTGATTTGAAAAGCGTCAGCATCGAATCGGGCATTTAAACCATGTGAATCAGACATGGACAACTGAGGCCAAATTAACGTTTTAGGACAGTCTCTGCTTTGCATTTGACAGAGTTAGGCATGAAATGGTGCTCAGTAGGGTAAAAACTATTCCAATAGATGAAAAAGTGATTTGCTGGGTAAAGCAAAGAGTTAAGGTTTCTCAAACTTAAACCTCCTTGTAGCCCTATAACATTTGCAAGGCAATGGTGCATCCCCTGAAAAAACTGGTTCTAATTTTTTTAAATATGAATTTTTATTTTACAATAGTAATACAATCACAAAAAGCAATATTTTACTAATTGATGTGACTGATGGGCTTGTTTCTTGCAGCAGGTTGAGTCGATTTTAGGAGCATTTTGCTCATGTTCAGTCTCAATTCACAATTGTGTGTGTTGCAAGCTTGAGACAGCAATTCAGACACCATAAAGTAAACTTTTCCGCGAACCCCCATATAATCAACTGGCGAAGCCCTAGAGGTTTGTGTACCCCACTTTGAGAAACCGTGACTTAGGGTATGAAATGCAGTATCAAAAGAGGTGGAAGTGAATATTGGAGTGCAACTGCAATTCATTATTCTAATCAAATATTTGTGTTGATAGTTTACAGTTGGAAGATAGGTTGTTTGCAGATGTCTCAAAGTTATACCATATGGTCAAAATGGGAGGAGACTTTGAACAGATGCCAGGTGACTTGCACATGATATCTAGCTGCGTAGGTCAACATCGGATAAAGTAAATGCAATTAAGAGTCAGCTTGTTAGATACACAGATAAAAAATTAAATGTTTTCAATTATTATAGTGTAGCCAAGAAGTTGCTTGTTCGAACATCTTAACTGTAAATATCTTGGCATAAAATCTGATGGTAAAAGACAACTGGGAATAACACACTGGGCAAAGTTTTTTTGATATCTCGCTTAGTTGTTAAAAATTAGTTATAGGTATAGCTGCTTGTGCTTTTGGTGACGTTTCTTCTGGTCCAGGCCGTATTTCAACCTAACAACAATCACTAGGAAGAAGAAAAAACACCTATACTGCATTTTCACCATTTAGGTAAGTGGTTTTTGGTGATTTATTTTTCTGGTCCAGGCCAGATCTGATTCTAACCTACTCACATTTGAGATACAATATCTCAAGAACTAAGTGACATATATATAAAAAATTATTCTTCATTTTCGATTTGTCTCGTCGAGTTTCTTACGAATTCACATCAAATTTTGCTATGGCGAAATTTTTCTTCTGGTCCAGGCCGCAATTTTGAGATACGATATCTCTAGAAGTAAGCGAGATATCAAAAAAAAATATTCTTTACTTTCAATTTGTTTCGTCGAGTTACATAAGAATCCATCATCAAATTGACGCCACATTCATCGTAAAATCGCCTACGGCCCATTCACACTAGCGGTCGGGTCAGGTCAGATCAAGTCGTACACGATGCCCATTTTATATGAGTTGCTCTCAGCAAACGATGCCACTCTATACGCTAACGTTAATTAAAATCGCACTGATTTTGGATGAAGAGAATAGGATCAAAAAGACGACGGTTCAGGTTGAATCCAGAGTTTGAAAACGCAAACAGATCAAGATATAAAAATTTTATCTACTGGCTTTGCCGTGCCAGACGAGTGGTGGGAAATACGTTTGATATTTTAGCTTAAACATTTCGAATTTAATTTAGAAAACTTAACACTGCTCTAATATTAATTGATAACATAATTTTAGGAACATGTATTTTGCACAATCGTTTATGGAAGAATAAAATTTCATGTCATGTAGAAAGTGAATCTCAGGATGAACGAGAGGAACCCTTTTGATACAAAAAATAAATTCACAACATTTTTTAATCCGGAAGTAGAATCTGTGTACCTTGGCAATACGAAAACGTGTTTTAATATTTGAATTTATATTAGAAATTTGCCAACTTTCTAATAATCAGAAATAACATACTGTTAAGACATTGATTTTTTATTTATTACTCTTTTTATTGCTTATGAGCAGAAGGTTTCAGATGTTCGTCTCCCATTTTGATCTGATCTGACCTGACCGTTGCTCGTTCATACTAGCGGTCAGTTCAGCTCAGGTCTTGACCGCTGTTGATCGGTTTGACCTGCCTTGCCCTGACCTGAGCGGACCGCGTAGTGTGAATGCTCCCATTGGATTACGTGTAGGCATATAGCGATTTTTGACCTGACCTGAGCTGAGCTGACCACTAGTGTGAAGAGGAATTTACAATGACTTGGCACTGCCGTTTGCGAGGTTGGTTACCTGTTCCTCGAAGATTTTGCCCTGCTCGACCTCTCTGGGGTAGCCGTCGATGAGGAACCCCTTCGAGGTGGACAGCTGCTGTAGCATCTTTTCCGTCAACAGGTCCAGCACCACATCCTGCACACAAAAGCACAAAGACCACCCTGTAAGGTAATCACTTGTACTACAATGAACTGGTATCCTTCAAGGTATGTATTGGCGAAAATGTCGTATTGAATCTATTGAGTAGAGGCTTTTCTGTTATCACATATTCCTGGATGCTAGCTTGTTTCAAGGCCAGAATTCTTTCACAGAGCCTGAGAACGAGTCTTCCCACTATTATGAACTTTTTCTAAATTAGAGTGAATAATTAGCTGACGAAAATCTCCAGATCAGCTCCCGAAGAATTAGATGGACTAACAACACTTTCACTCTATAGGAAAATACATCTGGCCATAAATAATGGGAGCTATTGTAATGACAAAATGATAATCACTGTTCCAAAAGAAACACTCAATTTATTTTGCGCTGAATGTGCTAGTTAAATCAGCACGTCTTGAATTGACTACAAACACAAATACCAAACTTTCAAAAATCTATATTACTGAGTCTCCGTTACACACCTGATACCCTTATTACAATCATGGAGGAAGGAATTATATGGAGGAGAAGTGACGTTAAATCGGTGAAGCAAGCACTAAACTCTCCGCATGGTGGCAGCACCGGCAGCGACCATATGGCGCTTCCCAACAATTAAGGTGTTCACATTGTGGTAGATGCAGTGATTATTTCATTTAGTATTGTGTATAAGTGTTTAAAAATGCCAGCTTGTGTTGCGTACGGTTGCACAAATAGGCCAGACAGGAAAGAACCTGGAATATCATTTCATAAGTAAGTTGAATTGTAATTATCGTTGTTGAAGTGAGCGGTAGACACCGCAAACTTTGCAGCACGTCTATAAATATTTAGTCATAGCTCTCAATGGGATGACTTTGTTCTCAAATTTTTCTTGGTGTAGTGTAGAAAATCAGCAAACTTGCTATTTTGCACATAATAGACTAGCATTATTTTTTAACGAGTGTTTAAAATGAGATTTAAAGGGGCGTGTTTTACTTCGCGATTCAGTGAATTTACTATTACGATTTCTTTCGTCACGTTGCTGATTATACTGACAATGAATGATGAAATTAACTGTTATGTGAGAAGCTGTGAGTTTTATTAATTTTTTAAATAGCTATTTCAGGCCATTGACTTAGGTTATTTTTAAAGCTTAATATAAGACTTGTTTCTGTTTGTAAATACGTCTATACCTATTTTTACCGATTTTGAAATCTTTCTCATCTATTTATGTCGAAACAGGTTCATGCAGAAATAAAAATGGGCTTCATAAATAAAGAAGTTATTGGCCTTTGAACAAAATCAATTTGGGGAATGTGTTTCTAATTTAGTCTCTTTTTTTTTTGTACAACATTCTCCCCCCCCCCCCCCGTATCTAAATCTAACTGAGAGATAATTTTTTTACAATTGTCCTAATAAGTAGGGCTGTGAAATTAGACAACACATCTTGATCAAGAGAATGTTCATTAAGGTGACTGAATAAACATTTTATTTCTGGTACCAGCCTACAAAATGTCTGGGTTGCTCATCCCTAGAGTGGGTCCTCTTACTTTTTTTCTGGTCTAGGACACATTTCAGACTAACCACAAGTGGTAGTAATAAAACTGAAATATCCATTCTGCATGTCAACCATGTAATCATTGTGGCTTTGACAGAATTAATTTTTGGTCCAGCCTGCATCCAAACCTAAACCCCTCAATTTGGATGTTGTATATCCCCCAAACTAAGCAAGATATCGAAAACATTTATTCCTTATTATCGAGTTTTTTCGTCGTGTTACATAAGAATCCATCATTAAATTTGACTTTTGCGAAATTTTTTCTTCTGCATTTCAACTCAAGACACCTCACTTTTGAGACAGTATATCTCGAGAACTAGGTGAAGTATCGAAAAATTTTACTCTTTATTTTTTATTTGTCTCGTCTTTTTAAATAAAAATTCATCATAAAATTTGACTTTGAATAATTTTTTCTTCTGAATTTCAACCAAAACCATTTCACATTTGAGACAGAATATCTCGAAAACTAAGCAGAATATCAAAAAATTTTATTCTTCATTTTTTATTTGTCTCATCGAGTTACATAATAATCCATCACCAGATTGCGGCGTCACGTTTATCCTAGAGTCCCCTTGAGGTGTTTGTACATATTCCCCGTGTTTGTTGGGAAGCGATCAAGCCCCCACCACTCCGGCCATGCCCCCCCACTCCTCCGCCGGCCTGCTTCACTCCCATGCGTGGTAAAGGTCTCTTGCGTCGTCTCCATATTATTCCTTCCTCCATGATTACAATCGGCGCGTGACCTTCGTTCAGCTGTTTACAAACGATACCACCAAAGATACACTATTTATAGATACTAGCTTATTCTAGAAACCAAAGAATATATATACTACGGCTTGGTGGGATCCTTTCATACACAAATCATTTTACATTCACCAATGCAATTATTCATAAGCGCGTAGAATAAATTAAAGACATAATAAAATTATTGGTGGGGTGTGATATTGTCACACTATGCCTACCATGGAATCTACTAAACAGCTATTACTATACATGTATTAATTGTATCAGAAGCTGTAAATTCATACCTTATACCTTTATTCGGCAGTTTAGCAGCGTGAACGAAAATTTTGGTTGTATAATGACAATGCTTCTCGAAGGCTTGAGATTTCCTAAACAGTTACTTTTGATTTCTTAAACAATTAATCCTATTGAAAATACTTCTTTAAGCCCTAAAAATCCTTTAACATAACTCAGAATAGAACCAGAACACGTTAAACTTGATGATTATTCTCCTGCTCCCTGCTTTTACTCAATTTTTCACGATTAAAGCCCTACGTCACCAAACTACTGTCTCGTCACATAATGTAATAATAATAACAATAATGACGCAAACAAATTCCTAGTGGTAAAAACCACAAAATAATTTTAAAAATTTGTGATAGGATTTATTCAACAATATATCGGTATTTTAATTAAAAATTCCATATTACTTAAATCTATTATTACTCAATATTAATAGCGCAATGCAAAAACTTTACTGCGCGCTCCATTTTTGGAAATGAACTTATTCAACAATAGTATGAACTTGTTTTGCCGTTTGTCGCAAAGCGATTTTACTTTTTTATACATCTCGTTTATCCACAGATGTTCATTTTCACATCCGATAGTGCAAATCCTCCATCAGAGCGTGCATTTGGATAAAGGTGACGTACAAAAAAAACTAAAGTAGCTTTGCCTTAGATAGACGAAAATACTGATTCATACCATTTTTGTGGTAGCATACAATCTCTGCTGAAGAACAATCGATCCAAGATTACCTCATAAGGGGATCGTCCATAAAATATGTTGCTCCATTTTGGCCTCATGTGAACCCCCTCCCCCTTTTCCCACCACGAAGCCTGACGTGGCTTTAGCCACTGCCCCCCCCCCTCCCAACGTAGCACATAGCGTTTTTCCTTATTGATTCCAGAAGTTATTTTGTACCGTTTTCTCTTGTCAGACTATCGTAAATTACACGCGGAAGTAATTAAATGGCGGAAATAAATATTCACCTGCTGTTGTGTGTTCTGTACCTTATTTTAACTGTGAAAAATAATATGAATGAAAAGCTACGTGGTTTGTCTCGGACCCTCCCCTTCCCCCACGTATCCCAGCGTAGCTTTCTACTCAACCTCCTCCTCCCCCCCCAAGGCCGAGCCACGTAGCTTATGGACGCTCCCTAAGCAGAGAGGCGTTCCCACGTGTAGCCTCTAGAAGATTGAGCAGGCGGATAGTTCCCCTGAAGAAGATGCCTGGTGGAGACCGAAACGTCGGCGACTCACCAGCGGCACCAGTTCGCCCTTCTCCATGATGGCGTTGAGCTGCTTGCCCCTCTCGGAGCCGGACTTGACCTCGTCCCTGAGCAGGTCGCCCGACGACAGGTGCGTGAAGCCGTACTGCTTCACGATCAGGTCGCACTGGGTGCCCTTACCAGAGCCAGGACCACCTGCAACAACACAACACTCGACGAGCTAAAGGCGGAGTAGAGGTGAATTCAATCTTCGTTTAGACGCATCATCACAAATGCACCATTAAATTTACTTCAAGACGGTAACAAACGAGCTTGTGCGTATTAATAGAGTGAATTTAATTTTCAGGAATAAAAAATTACATCGTGAAACAAGTCAGTAGTAAAAAGAGACGTTAGCGGACAAAAATTTGAACATTTAATGTAATTGCAATGGACTGCACGCTCCGGTAGCAATTTCTCTACACAACTTTTCCCCCTTTCCTGCACCCACCTACATTTGCCCTCAACAAATTTCAACTTTAAATTCTTTCAACCTGGTGAGCCGTGCTCGGCTCTTGTTGTATCTTTGCCTTCTCTTCTCTTCCGCTCGCGATTGTTTCCTCTTTCATGTTCCCCCGCTAGAGAGCGCTGGGGCTCCTGGCGATAGCGGGTCTATATGTGGGGACACGGAACCGATGGGGCAGTTAGTCTTGGTCAGTCTGCCAGCCAGTCAGTCAGTCGGAAGCAGAGTGCTTCCCTGTGTCGCCGTGACGCTGGAAGCCCGGTGGGGCGGCGGGGTCCGAGTTGGACCGGGCGGCCAGGGAGGCAGTCAGTCGGTCGGCCCTGAGTGACCGAGGAGTTGGAGGCACGCGATCGGCATTCCGCTAATGTTTCCCGGAGTGATAGCGTTGCGGGACTAAGGAGAAAGCAGTCAGTGAGGCAGTCAACAGTCGATTGGTTATGCCTGGTATTTCTCGCAGTGGCCGTGACTTAGCTTGATGGTTTGACCGGGCCGCTCGTGGATTATACTTCTGGTGAATTGGTGGGTCCCTCGCGACCGTGCTTCGACCACCTGCAGAGAGGGAATTTCTCGGATACACTCTTCACCGAGAGTGCTGTGCCGAAGCTTCGGGAACACCGTGGCGATCGACCCGGGTGGTACTTTTCGAGCTGAAACTGCCTTCTCGCCCTAGGAGGGTATTGGAGGTAGTGGCCGTCAACTACAACCACAAGTGTCGCCTTCCGCCTCGTCGTTAGCGGTCTGCCTCTGCCATAAATTGTGTTTGGTCCTACTGGCAGAGTGTTAGATGCTGGTAGATGAGAACGAGCCGGTCTTGTTATTTCTGTTATTGATCTACGTGGAATTGTCGGTGATTACAGGTTTATTCATACGTTAATCTACAAGATCGAGGCCGGTGTTATTTGACATTATATTAGTCATTTTCTCTGTCAGTTACTACTACCAGTGTGTCGCTTTCTACCTCGTCGTTAGCGGTCTGGCTCAAATATAAAATTGTATTTGGCTAGTACATTATTAAGAACCAGTCTGGTTATTTTCTATAATTTGGTGTAAGTAGGATTGTTGGTAATTATAAGGGTTATTCAAGGTATAAGTTGCAAGACCAAGGTTTGGTCCATAATATTATATCATTTTGTGATAACAAGATTATTCATATCCTAGTTTGCAAGACCATGATTGGTGGTATTTGATATTATAGTTGTAACAATTTCTGTAAGTTTCAGCTTTATCATTAATAATTGTAATAAACCAATGTTTAAACAAGGCTTGAACTGCTAACCATGTTCCCACACACTTCCCACTGTATCCTTGTGGATAATTACTGTCTGTTAGTAGTAGTAGCACCGCCTCACCTGGGTAGCTCTTAACAGAGCTAGGTCTGGTCATGAAAGATCTGCTCCAGCTCTGACCTCATGGGGAATGAGAAATTTACCCAATTGCGACTGTGGTGAGGAAAAACAAACAATCCGTCACGTGACCTTTGATTACCCACTTCGAGCCTTCAGGGAATCACCGATAGACTTTATTAATATTTAAAATGAAGCTCTACAGTGGCTCCACCATGTTGACTTTGAATTTTAATTATAATTTAATCTTACATTGTATTATTGATTATGTGCCATGGCCATAAGCTAAATAAATAAATCATTCATCATTTCTTTTGGTAAATTATTCCAGTCCCTGACCCCCTTACCTAAAAAAAGAGAATCTTCCTACAACCTTGTGTCTGAAATCGAGTGCCAGCTTGTGGTCATGGTCATCTTTTCCCTTCCATGCATTACTTTTATTCTTACACCAATATCTTTCAATGCGTCATCACCAATATACGCCCTGTACACTCCCATGACCCTCTTCACCCTCCTCCTGTCTTCCAATGGATCACCGAGCGGGGCGGTGTAACGGTTAGCGTTCTCGCCTCGCATTCGGGAGGACGGCGGTTCGAATCCCCGTCCGCGCATCCAGATTTGGGTTTTCCATGGTTTCCCCAAATCACTCCAGGCAAATGCCGGGATGCTTCCTTCAAAAGGCCATGGCCGAATTCCTTCCCATTCCTTGCCCCCCCATCCTTTCCCGTCTCTAAAGACCTCGATGTTAAAAAGAGCAGTTAAAAATAGTAATAATAAAAAAATCCAATGGATCCCATTCTAGCTCTTTCATCATATCTGTTACTGATTGCGTTCTCCGGTAATTTCCAAAAACAAATCTAGCAGCCCTTTTTTGCACCCTCTCTAACTCCTGTATCTGATACTCAAAATGTGGTTCCCATACTGCACTACCATATTCGAGCAATGGTCTGACCAAAGTTATAAAACCCAATTCTTTTACTTTTCTTGTACATCCCCTCATCACTCTCTCCAACAAATGCAGTATTTTGAAGCCTTTTCCTACTACCTGTCCAATGTGTTCTGCCCAGTTAAACCTTGTGACGTATGCTACAGTGAGGGTCACAGAAACCTTGATGAAACAATTCGTATTGGAGGCTGAAACAACATTTAAAAAATCATCTTGCCATGTATTAACCGCAATTTGAAAATTTGATATGAAAAATCTCATCACAACAGAATACTACGATGAGAAAATGTCATCGAACCATACTGAACCCGGAAACAACTCTCAGGTTTCTTGCAGCTGGTAACTGCTAGGAACCCTTGAGGCTGCGTTCTGTACATGTTGTGCTGGCATTGTAGGACTTGTTAGGAAGGGAAACGAAAATGTAGAGGCTTGTGTCAAAACAGATCTGGCCAGCAACTGGAAACTGTTGTTGCTGTTGTTGGTGTAGCTCTTTGTTACAAGGTTTCGCAAACAGATGCGATCACAGATTTTTCCTCTCATAGGTTAACTCGGTTTATACTCGGGCAGGAGACGGGTCTTCCCCCCCCCCTCCCCCTTATGATTCACACTGGACGCCTGTGTCAAGGAGGGGGCCAGTGGCACGTAGTTCTTATCTGGACGGATCGAGGGAAAAATAAAGATGGCTAATTTTTTTTATAATCTGCAAGTCTGTTGTTTAGGCGACCAATAATGTCGAGTGAATTTTTTTTTATCTGACCAGGAGACTGATTCATAACGACCTGAAGCATTCTCTCTGCAAGTGTTAGTTTTGAAGCAGCCTGCAGGGCTAAGTCGGATCAATACGGATACTGGGCGACGGGCGCTCTCTTTATTGGACGAGAAATCTCTCGTACTGAGAACAAAGACAGCACACAGAAGCCTTTGTGTCCGGGCCCTGAAGCACTGGGACTTGAAAGTGACGGAGAGGCTTCATTTGAAGGCAACGATCGGAGATCTGAAAAACATGGGCTATGAGTAGGGTTGCCAGATGGCCGGGAAATCGGGGAATGTCTCGGAATTTTGTGTCTGATCTCGTGTCCAGGAATTAAGCGTTATTGTCCCGGAATTCCCGTATACCAGGTTTTTTTTCAAAGTTAAGATACCACGGTGGCCATGCCGCGCTCGCAGCGGGAGGTAGAGGAGCGCTCCACCTTACCGACGACCAGAGACAATATGTATAGACTGTTCAACTATGACGCAGTGATTTTCACCCAAAGTTGGATTAATAATCTTAAAAGAGGTGATATATATTATGTAGCATAGTTTTTACCTAAAATACAACTTTTTAAAATTAATTTGAATATTTGTTCATTCCTTAAACATACCACTAAATTATAATCCTGTATCACAAAAAAACCTTTTTAATCCCAGAAATTGTAATCCTATATCTGGCAACCCTAGCTATGAGGCTAGTGAAAAAAAAAAAATTGGAGACTACTGACACGGGCGCCGCAATTCTTATGTAACTCGATGAAAAAAATCGCAAGCAAAGAATAACATTTTTTTATACCTCGCTTAGTTATCGATATATTGTATTTCAAAATTGAGATGGTTATGTTGGAATGCGGCCTGGACCAGAATAAAATTTCCCCAATGCTAAATTTGATGATAGATTCTTTATTTAACTCGACGAGACAAATCGAAAGTAAAGAATACAATGTTTTGATATCTCGCTTAGTTCTCGAGATATCGTATCTCAACATTGAGTTGGCTAGGATAATATGTGGGCTGGACCAGAAAAAACTTCAATAAAGCCACACAAGAAACTGCACGGCGGACATTGACAATAGATATTTTTTCTTCATAGCGGCTGTGATTAGTTTGAAATGCGGCTTGGAACAGAAGAAAACGTTGCCAAAAGCAAGAAACTATAACCACGGCTGATTTTTGGGGTTCCATATCTCGAAAACTAAACGAGTTATCAAAAAATTTTATTCTTTACTTTCTATTTGTTTCGAGTTAGATTAGAATCTATCATAAAATTGCGGCGTCACGGTTATGATAGTACTGCCAGTAGTTTTACTAAGTTTTTTTTTTTTTTTTTTTTTTTTTTTTTTTTTTTTTTTTTTTTTTTTTTTAAAAATACGTTGTACAATGTCCTATTGCACAGCTAAAGGACTGGCATAATATTTCAGATATGCTCCTCGCAACGTCACGAAAACGCCCACCTTTGAATAAGTCGTTTACCTCTTCAAATTGACATATTTATGGTTATTTGTTCTGAAATTAAAATGCACGCAAAACAATTAATACAACGCAATACGATCGAATTGTTGCATGCCTATCACAAGACGTTAGAACACGTTTGTAATACAGATTTTAATCGCCCTTAGTAGTATTAATTTACATGACAGAATAGATGGAACTATTTTCACTCTGCAGTTGGCGTGACATAATCAGCACAAATAATCAATAGACTAATCCGACCTCAACAATATTAACTTGCCCAGAGCCGCAACGTGCATCTACATCAAATCACGCGCAATAATACATTAACTGTATCGCAATATAAACTTGACCCCGAATATACTCACCGAGAACCCAGATGATGGGTAGGTTGGCTTCTTTAGAGGTGCCAGGTCATATTGCTTCCTCTGGATTGCCCCCGCCTGCAAAAGTGAAACATAAAACATTAAAAATAGCTACCGGTACGAGTTAAGGAATTAGTTTTACAAGAAAAGAATATCTACCCCACAGCAGCAACAAGCCATTGTGCCGACAAAAACAAATTGTCTATATTATCTCTGATATGGGTGAAGTCAGAGATGAGGATTAAGCTGCAGTAATCTTTGATTTCGGCAGCGTAATTTCTTTTAGTCATTGATTTGCTAAATGTTAAATTAAACAGGTGCTGCTGAGAGGTAAAAAATGATTTGAGACATTTGTCGAAGATATTTATATTTTAAATTGTAGGTATATTCAAATCACATTAATTGAGAAATAATTTATTGAATACTATGAAATTCCAGACTACCTGAACTACAGGACTTGAATTACCTGATATTTTCTTTTAGTCTGCAAAAGTAAAATGTAAATGCCACAGAAACATTAAAAACTTAACACTGCAAATTATACATAAAATTCTGCCAATGTTTTTACTGACAAGATTTTTTAAAGATTACCGCTGCCTCTTTATTGATCATCACTCATAACTTGCCATTTAACGTATTTTTTCGGTTCTTACTTTCATCTCCAAGTAAAAATCGCAGTACTTCACTTGCCGACTACCTCTATCTACTAACTACACCCATTTTCTTAAAAAAGGTTTTTATAACGACTTATACTGACTTTCTTTTACGAGCAAGTAACAAAGTTTTTATTCAAACTTAAACATATGTTTTTTTTTGTTGATTTAATCCAATGCCACAAGACAAATTTAACAAAGCTATTACTTGTCGATAAAAGATTTATTGTTCTGTTTCCCAAAAAGCACAATTTTGATGCCTGTGAGTCATAAAGATAAGAATCCAGACGATTTTCTACGTTGGGCGTGCAAAATGATGCACAGTTTTCTATAGCTTTGTGTATAATGAAAGAAAGCAGTATTTTCTTTTTCACGTAAAACCTTCATTGTTTTCTCTTTACAATTAACTTCCCTAGACACTTCTGATATACTGACATACTTACTGTTCACTGCGTTATCTTGGTTGTCCGAGTTGAACCGCGTCAATTTATCGAAACCTAACGTTTTTGCCATCATTTTGTGGCCATCTTCAGACGACTGTTCTTTGAAAAAGGCTACAAAATGATTGCAGAAACGTTATGTTTCGATAAATTGATTTGGCTCAACCCGGACAACCAAGATAACATCGACAACGAACGCGGAAGTCTGCGCACATACTGTTCACTGCGTTTAATAACTAATCTACCAAACACTAGGTAGAATAACGTTTAGACTTTAGATCGAGACAAAATGCCTAGCCTGAACAACAATAACATTGTTCTAATACTATTAGCGTTGTTGAAATCAATAAAGGACAAAGAAAAAAATCACTAAAAGATGGTAATTAATGGGAAACAACGGTAATTACTCGTCCTCAAAATTTTGTGCCGCCTTTGTAGTAGTCTGCGAATTATTCTGTTGCCAGATGCGGGCAGTAGTATTTCTGTCCCTCGCAAAGTGTTGGCAACCAGACACCTAAGGTCGAATAGGACAATGTTCCCGACATCACTGCCAAATTTGCAAGCTGAATCAAACGTACCCAATACACTTCCTTCTGTTTGCTAGGGAGAAAATTTAATTCAACACTGAAGCATTTTCTTTCATTGTAACTGCCATTCACTTGTATCTTTCTCTACGTCACATCTTAGCTTATTTATATTTAATCTTTTAGAATGTTTTGGCCTATGGTCAAGAATGTTCTTACGATTTTCACTTGGCAAGAGAAACTAGAAACAACGTGGCAAATTAATCTCACCTTTGAACACCAGTATTTTGTTTGTCAAACATTTCATTACTTTGAATCCTGACTTCAGCTTTAACTACACTTACCGATGTTTGTAGTGGAGTGCCTGATGCATATTTAAACTTCAAATTATTCATTTGATACAAAGTTACTGTTCGTGAATCTACAGGTATTGGTTGGGAACTAAATACCAATCAGAGGACACTGCTTAGATATTATTTGCCGGTATTCTGCATTTTAAAAGCAAAGCAAGGGATGATAGTCTAGATCTACTATTGTTAATACAATTTTCTAGAATTATTACTACAGAAAATCTAAATACATTTGTTAAGCTATGTTAGGGGAAACATTAAATACAGTATAGGGTGCTTGTCTCAGTTCACTACAGTTCTAAAAACCGTTGAACTTGATGTAGTTCGTCTTTTAATAACTATGGTTGTCAGCAGTTGCAATGGTTGTTAATACATAGACAATAGATACCATCACATCCAATATGAAATCGTCCTGATTTTTTACTTTGTTTGCTTGCTTCAAAGAATGCTTGGCTTTAGAACACTGTTTGTTTCAGATATAAAAATCTTGTAATCGACTTTTATTGTACAGGAACACCATCCAGAAATTTGTAGAGACATTAAAACATCTGGGAAGAAATGGAGCGGAGAGATATATTCGCTGTTGAGTTTGGAGTTCGATTATCCTTCTATTATACTGTAGATCGGAGTTTCATTAAGTAATTTTGTTTCTTAATCGCTACATTAAAATAAAGTCAAACCTACAAACGTGCAAAGAGGAAATATGTACGTAAATATGTTAATTTTTCGTAATTTTCAACTTATTCTGGAGAAAGTGATTCAGGAAAATTATTTTTTAATGCCTGGGATTTAAGATACCCAAAAATACCAATAACAGATTTTATGGGGATTAAAATAGAAACATGAAAAAATGACGCGGCTGTTCTGAAAATTCTTGAGTAGTTTTGCGTTCAAAGCCCAATAGGTTTTACGTAGAGGGAGACATTGAATTGTAGAAAGCGTATCACTGAAACCTCAAGTGGTCTCTTACTGTCGGCCTGGTGCCTGGAGACTCTCCAGCCGTACTCACCATTTCTGCTGCTGGAGCGGCGTCGCTCGTCTACGCTGCGTCTTCCTCGCTGTGCGGCGGTGCCCAACCGGCGTCGGTGTGGGGCGGAGCAGGTCTGGCGTCGCTCAGCGTCGGGACGCCGCCTTAAATAAAAAGCGCCAACACCGAGTGCCGTCGGCTATTTCCGAACTGGCCACAGAGCTGAGAACCTTACCTCGGTCAACGTTCCGCTCGGCGAGTGCCAGCGCTGGACAGGGTTTACCACACCCTGCCGTGGCGCAGCTTCTGTTGGTAGGGAGCGTCCATAAACCACGTAGCTCCACTCTAGCTTCCTGTGAATCCCCTCCCTCCTCCATGTAGCCTGTCGTGGCTTTTGTCTCTACCTCCCCCTCCCTCCACCCTCTCCCTCCCTCTCTTACCCCCTCCATCCCCCTCTCCCCTCCCTTCTTCACCCTTCTCACCTCTCCCTCCCGCGTTGCACGTAGTTTTTATCCCCATTGATTCCATAAGACATTTTGAACTGTTTCCTCTTGCCAGATTGTCGTAAATTCCATACGGAGATAAAAATGGCGAAAGTAAATATTCACACGCTGTTGTGTACTTTACTTTAACTGTGACAAATAATATGAATGAAAAGTTACGTCACTTTGTCACATTACGATAGCTTATCGGACTTTTCATATGAGTCAAAGTCGAGTAACGGGTATGAGTTCAACTATCGATCTCAGTGATCGATAGGAGTATCGCTGATCTATGGTGGGAGGTTGCGTGTGTGTGCATGGGTGTAATGAACTGTGAAGTAATCTTGTGCTAAAAGAAGTTTCGATCGTGCTACCGCGACGGGTGAGGGATAGCTATTGTTTTTCGTAACGCTTATTGAAGCCAGTCACACGAAGATAAAATGATTAGTCAGTCTAACTATTGTGAGAATGGTGTAGTTGAAAGTAGCAGTCATCGTGGATACAAATTACGCCCTTCCGCGTCGGTTTTAATCAGCTATGGCCGGCGTTTCGTACTGTTGGATAAGCCAGTGGCTACTAGTGAATGCTGTGTGGATACTAAACTGCTGTTATAAGCGTATTACGATCACAACATACAGTGTTGTGATAAATGTGGAATGTTGCACTCGTTTCGGACTTGCAATTTTCACGAACAATTATTAAGGGTAGTCATTAATTCTTCTTGATGACAAAGTAAATAACTAAATAAATATGGTTTGGTGGTCGGTAGTGTAACTGAAGACCTTAGTGCAATGAATAGTGTTTGTGCTTAGCACACGTCTTTGTGAGTTTTGTTCAGTTAGAATATTTGCAAGGCACTCCTACCCACCATGCAACCAGGCGGCGGTGTTAATAATACCTGAATAATTTCTTTTATGAACGAAGTACTGATAGACTACAGGAAAGATAAAATCAGATAGACGTTAAGTTGTGACTGTGCTAAATATTTATTATTAATGAAAAACAGCACATTTTAATAATTCCACAACTTGGTTCTTAACCCCCCCCCCATCTCTCCCCTCACCCGCACGCAGCCCAGCGTAGTTTTCTTTCCACCTAACCCCTTCCCCCCTCTCTAGACCGTGTCACGTAGTTTGTGGACGCTCCCTTATATGTCAGGGAACTATAGATGCTTCCTGTCTAAGAATACACAGTGTATAAACTGAAACTAACATCGTAAGGTGCGAGTTACTGAGGGTTCCGTACACATGTCGTGTATTAAATTAAATTCACAAAAAATATGTAAAAACTTTAGAAAAAGAATGTCTAAGGAGACAGTGATTTGTTGATGTTGAGATGTATTCATAGAAAAGTCAGTCAAAATGTGTTTTCAGGAATGTATTCATTAAGTTTTAAGAGGTTTAGCAAGATAAAGCATTTTTAGGGTTGAAAGGACTATTTTGAATGATATTAGTTGTTTTGTCTATTTAGACTTGTAGAGGTATTGTCGGTACCGCCAGAGCTAGTTTCCTGACTGTTGTCAGTTCCAGTCTGTATCAGTAGTTGAGTATCGCGGCACAGTTCAGTCAGGTCGCAAGGCTACGTTACGTTTAGGTTCTAAAAATGGTGTAAAAAATTAGTCTAAATTATTTCTGAAGTGTAGTGCAGGGCATAAGGAACTTTACGGGATTCAAGATGCTTTGGACAAAGTTTTCGAAGATGTATAGAAATTAGGTTGGTTTCGGCGGGAGCGTCTGTTGTGGTATGGTGTCGTCTAAGCCGAGGTGTGGCAAGAACTCGTAACCTTGATCAAGCGTGGTGGGTGAACGGTTAACGTTCTGCCCTCACTTTAGGAGGCCGTAGGTTCGAATTCCCGTTCGGCCGTCCTGATATGGGTTTTACATGGTTTCACCAAATCACTCCAGGCGAATACCGCGATGATTCCTTCAAAAGGCCTTGACTCAATTCCTTGCCATTCTTTGCCCCCTTCTATAATGACCTCGACTTCTACGAGGCGTAAAGCCACAAGGAGATCGAAAGGCCCCCGGTTCGAGTCCCTGTGTCGGCTGGGATTTTCATAGGCCCTTAACCCGGCCTTCACCTCTGGCACAAGGCACAGCTTACTGTGTAATGTGAAGTACGCCAGAACGCATCCGTGGCTCGGATTCCGTGTTAAACTGTAGGTCCCCTCTAGGACTAACAACCCTGATTGTAACACCGAAGTGTGCGCATCCAAAGCAAATTGGAGCCTAATGAAGGCTTCTAAAATGGTCCTAATTGGTCCAAACGAACATTCATACGTAAAAAATGATTTTTAAATAGAATTTATTGTACGTTTTGTGGAATCGTCTTTTCAATGGAGTGGATGAATCAAACACGGCGGCCGCGTTGCTCAGCCAGCAGAGCGTTAGACTGCGGGTCAGACGGCTGGGGTTCGATTCCTGATAAAACCGAAAATTTTTCTTGGAAGCTGAACGTCCGGAAAAGGTTCCCAGATCCACTCAGTCTGCTGTCCCGTGAGTACCGCGGAGGAAACTCCGCGGGAAGATAAAGAACGGCCGGAACATGATCCTGCGGCGAGAATACAGTGGAAAAATCAAACACACACAGTTGAAAAGCGTTTCTGCTTCTAGCCTTACGTCTCGTCGACGTCGATATCATTGGAGGCGGGAAAGGAACGGGAAGGAATTCGGCCATAGCCTCTTGAAGGATCCGTCCCGGCGTTCACCTTGAATAATTTGGGGAAACCATGGAAAACCGAAATCTGGATGGCCGGATCGGGATTCGAGCCCACTTCCACTGGAATGCGAGGCCAGAGCGTCAGCGCTCGGAGGTTGAGATGAATCTTCCTATTTATATCCTGCAAGATAATCCTCTCGGTGTCCTACTAGTCGGTGTCGTGGAAAGACGACGTTTCGACACCTGGCTCTGCCGTCTTCATCAGGTGTGGTTGTAAGCCTGCTGCAGCTGCCTCAGTCACATGTTATATACATCCCTCTGACGCGAGACGTACGCCACCTGCATTGCTGCATCCTACAACGGTTCGGTCAGTGATTCTCCGTAGTGCTTGTGGTATAGCTCTGTTTCCCAAATCCTTCGTAGGACAAAGCAGTTGGTCAAAAATATTTCAGTTTTGTCCAACACACGTAGAGACTCCGCCACCCACTCACTCCCCACCCCTGCGTGAAATAACAGAACTTCACTCTTGGCAAACACACTTAACAATTTGGCAATCACGTACATGTTGTTTTAGTGACAAGAAATACGTTTTTAAGATCGAAAGTTATCATCGCGTGGCCTGATCTGATCATTTCTTGAGTTTGATCACTGATGGACCACTTGAGGTCGATTTAAACCAAAAATGTATTGCACAGAATCTAAAAGCGACCACAAATAGGTTTTCAGTGAAAGAAAATGAGTTTATAGGGTCAAAGGTCATGACCAGGGTTTGGATCTTTAAGACAAGTCATATTTTTTTCCTGCCTTCCTTTTGAGCTGTAATGCTGAATTAAACACTAATTGAACGTTTATGATTGTATTTTAATGTATTTTATATACCATATAAACGCATATTCAGGCCATTTTCCTAGTTTGGTCACATTACGATAATGTTTACGGTCAAATTTTGAGGAAAACTCTGGTAATTTTTAATAATGCCGGAAATTCACTAGAAGTCATAGATAAGACGAAATTAATATTATTCGCACAGCTATATTCCTATTATACCAGTACATTGGAGGCAAAACAAAACAATTGTCGCTGAATTGGTCAGAATTCACCAGTCAAGAATAAAAATTATACATCACAGTAATTCCCTAAACGTATTGTTCCATCCGCCTATTATTCTAACAATACAGCAACAGTATGCCTGTGTCGATCCGCGCCAATCAACACTGTTGACGAAACTTTTGAAAATAATTTTTGGTTAGTGTTAGAACTGCAGTTGATCAGCGAATACCGCCATAATAATAATAATAAAAGTTTCTGAATGTGCGTGGTTACGGAATTACCGAAAGGAATTTGGAGAGGAGTATTTTAGTACAGACGAAACAGGTATTTTCTGTAAATTATGTGTAATAAAACCGACTTCAACAAAGCGACTTAAAATGTAATTTTCCATGGTGCAATGAGTGCACGTAAGCAAATAATGTTGTCTACGTGAAAGCGACACTACTAGATAAAATAAATGATGTATAATTGAACGTGTTTTGATGTGTAGTAAATTTAAATGTTTGGTCGTATTTCGTCATTTTTAGGTCATATTTTGCCTTTTTAAAGGTCACATTTGCCTGTACATTTCTCTATTTTTTGGGTCATAAAGATCATGACAATGAATTCTGGCCTAGCTGAAATACGACCTTGACTGCATTTGACCACAAGGGTTCGCTCTGCAAAATTTCAGGAATTTTTGTTGAGCTTATAGTAGCTCAGAAGTATGTATTAAACAGGTGTAGAGGTGAACTCGCTATCCAATTTAACAACACACGTTGAACCGGAAGGCTGGACGTCAGCTGTTTAACTCGGAAATATTCGGCGAGACCGATGATGCCCGAACTATTAGTTAACACTGGCCGCCACCAAAGCGCTCGCCGCTGGGCTAACCAGGAAATCTCCAATGAATTACTGCATTGGCTTTGTTTGCGTTTGTAGTATTATAAGGAAGAGTAATGAAAAATAAATCATTGAATCTGATTTTATTTGCACTTGTATCACTAGAGGAATTGTAAGTGCGGGCAATTGTCTGTTGTGGAGGCACAAAAATGCTGCAAGGCAGAGATTTAAAAAATAACGGTGCGACGTTCGTTTAAATTTACAGTTGCTTTTGTTTATTTACGACGAATAGATGCGGAAATTCATACGAGAAGAACATTCGATAATTCGATATGAACGCTGTATTTTCTGTAGCAGTTATTAGAATCAGGTTACAACATAAGCTAGAGTTCCTATCTTTTTTTTTTTTTTTTTTTTTTTTTTTTTTTTTTTTTTTTTTTTTTTTTTACAGGTGATAGGAAACAGGAAAGCTTATTAAAAACTCAAAAGAAAGTTTATACGAAGGGTAGGTAATCGAGATATACGGAGCGTGTGCTCCATTGCAATTAAATTAAATAATTCAATAGGTAATGGTTATTCGTTTTTGAAGTTACACTGTACTTGGAAACTTTTTCATAAAAATAAAAATTTCAGTTATTTAAAGTCAAATACATTTATTTAAAAACATCCTAGCAAAATACTTCGTGAATTTAATCATAAAAGCTTACTCATTTCACGAAAAATATCAGTACAAAAGATCGTTACTCGTTTTTCTTTAGGAGCTTTTCCAGAACAAATTCCTTCTACCACCACCACCATACTCGTTATTTCTGACTGACGTTTGAACTAGGATGATAATATATGTAACTGGAGGACATGGGCCATCTGCCGTTTGTAGTTTGAATGTTTCTTCTGAGATAAAGACATTTATAATTCCCTGTTACAATGTACAAAGTTATCAAGTTCCCATATAATCTACTGACTTTTTGCCGTTCTTTCGCTGTGTCCTTCGAAATTAATTGTAAGTTAAATAATGAGATAATTCGCCGGGATATCCCTGAAGGATTAGACCGCCACTGTAGTGATGGGACCAACGTGTACTATGATAGGGAAGTGAGGGGGTTAAAGAGGTTGGTAAGAAGAGAACATAACAGATTTAAGAGACAGCAGGGTAGTAGGGAATATTAAAAACAACTAAACAAGGACTTAATAACAGCGAAGAAAGTGGCTAAAGATGGGTTTATGAAGAGTATTGTCAGTGCAGGAGGACCATTGACTGATGCATCTAGAAATTTCTATGGCTATATCAGGAAACTGAGGGGAAGGGAGGGAGTAGAGATGCTTATAGATAAGGATGGAGAAGAAGTTACTAAGGATTTGAAAAAGGCAGAGATTTTAAGTAACCGGTTTACTGAAAGCATTAGGGACAATGAATCAGAAACGGGTGGGTCTAATTCGGAGAACGAGCTTAACAACACAATTAGAAATGAGGATAGTAAAAATTTGAAATTCATCCTGAGGAAATGATGAAGGAAATAAGAAAGCTGAAAAAACATAAAGGGGCTGGTGTAGATAATATTACTACAGATATCTTAAAGATAGCCGGATGTGATATTGTACCTTATCTTGAAATATTATTTAAATTGAGTCTGGATACTTGCTGCTTACCACAGGACTGGAAAAGTGCAATAGTAGTACCGGTACATAAAGGAGGGGTGAGAAATAGAGTTGAGAATTTCAGGCCAATCAGTTTGACATCAATGGTACGTAAATTAATGGAAAGATTGATATGCAACCACATCAGAAATATATGTGAGGAACGTAAGTGGTTTTCAAACAGGCAACATGGGTTCAGGCAAGAACATTCATGCGAATCTCAGTTGGTGGGATATATGCAAGATATTTCAGATGAAATGAATAAGAAAGGCCAAATTGATAGTGCAACACTAGATCTGTCAAAGCCGTTTGACAGAGTGAGCCATAAAATGGTAGTAAATAAGGTAAAAACTATTGGAGTGGATGAGAAAGTGATTTGCTGGGTAGGAGAATTTAAAAAAAGTAGAAAACAGAAAGTTAGGGTAGGAAATGTAGTATCAAAAGAAATGGAAGTAAAAATGGGAGTGCCTCAGGGTAGCGTATTGTGACCATTGCTATTCATTATTCTAATTAATAATTATGTTGATTGTTTACTATCTGAAATTAGATTGTTTGTAGATGACATAATGCTATATAAAAGAATCAAAACGATAGAGGATTTTAAACAGTTGCAGGGTGATCTGGACAAGATTTCTGGTTGGGTTGGTAAACATGGGATGAAGATAAATGCAAAGAAGAGTCAGCTTATTAGATACACAAATAAAAAGCAAAAGGTTAATTATGAATATAAAGGTGGGGAAAGAATTGCTTGCTGAAGACTTGAAATGTAAATATCTTGGCATTACATTTGATAACTAGCTTAACTGGGCAGGACACATTGGACAGGTGGTAGGAAAATCTTTCAAAATTCTGCACTTGTTGGAGAGAGTGATGAGGGGATGTACGAGAGAAGTGAGGGAGTTGGGTTACAAAACATTGGTGAGACCATTGCTCGAATATGGTAGTGTACTATGGGACCCTCATTTTACGTATCAAATACAGGAGTTGGAGAGGGTGCAAGTAAGGGCTGCTGAATTTGTTTCTGGAAATTATCGCTGAAAATGATAAAGGAGCTGGAATGGGATTCATTGCAAGACAGGAGGAGGATGAGGAGGGTGATGGGAGTGTACAGGGACATATACTGGCGATGAGGCATGGAAAGATATTGCAATAGGTATGAAAAGTAGTGCATGGAAGGGAAAAGATGACCATGACCACAAGCTGGCACTCGATTTCAGGGTCAAGGGTGTGCGAAGATTCTCTTTTTTTAGGTAAGGGTGTCAGGGATTGGAATGAGTTACCAAGAGAATTGATGATTACCAAGGGAATTGATGAATAATTTACCGATAACGTTGAAAGAATTTAAAGATAAAATTTGTAGAGGGCAAATTTAGGTGGGTGCAGGATGGGGGGGATGATGGGGGTTTAGGGAAATTGCCACCGGAGCCGTGTGGTCCATTCCAATTAATTTAAATTAAAGTAAACGTTGAATCCGAACCACTCGAATGAACAAAGCAGAGCCTGTGCAATCAATGGTCTCATGAAATTTAATATTATTACCATATTAACGCTTATTAAATAGTTGTAATTACATAAACTAAGTCTGATATTTGAGTTTTAAACGACGAAAAACTTCAAACCACGGGAGTAGAAAGATCTTTGGTTGGCACTCGTTCTCAGAAAAGACGGTCGAATCTTGGAGGAATGTCCGTAGAATTGATTTTGGTGGACTGCACTAACCTGTAATTGTATTTGATGGCATAAGCCCGAGGGCAATTAAGAACCACCAATGAGTGTGTAAATTGTTATTAATGTTTGAATGGAAACAGTATTGCAAGCATTCAAAAGAACAGTAATCGATAATTGTTGTCGAGTTGTAAATCTGTGAATAAACTATTTTTGTTGATGTTTGTAAAAGTATTGCAAATTAATGATGAAGCCAGATAGTTTAAAAACATATGGGTGTTTCATCGATAATGAATTGATGTACTAAGATTATTATTTTTCAGATGGTTTTAGAGCGTGGATTTTTAACCGTTTAATCGGACATGCAGGTGACGAATGGGGAACTATCGAACAGATCCCATACTGCAGGAAGAAAAGTAATTTTATCAACAAAATCTTCTCGGGTGTCCCGCCGGATGGTGGTGTAAAAACACGACGTTTCGACAGCTGACTCTGCGGTCTTCATCAGGTATCTTGTAGTTGTTCTCAGCTGAATGTCTCTGCCTCTCCACTCAAACATCAATTTAATCTCATATCTTTAAACGAGCAATTCTTGTATATATATATTTGGTATCTGGGAAACGGCTCTAACGATTTGGATGAAACTTTATATTTAGATAACGTTTTGCTTTTTAAGTATATCTAAATATGAATCTTCCCTGGAGAAACACGAATTAAGAAAAAAACGAGGAATTTTTGTGTTTGGTATCTCGGAAACGTCTCTAATGCCATCTGGTAGTCGTTTCAGGTACCTGAAAGCCTACTGATAGTTTCTCTTTGGTTTCGATAAGGAACTCTTATATCTTTAAACGAAGAATTCATGTATACTAAGTGACCAATTCATGCATACTTACTAACCCGTGCGAATATTTCGCACAGTAACGTGATAAGTCACCAAATGGTAATATACTAATGAGGAAATAAGTAAAAGCAAGTATTTATAAATGTAAGGTATTTTATTTTTAAGAGTAGTAAAAAATATCACTTTAGCTGTAAAAAGTCGCTTTCATAAAATACTACATGTTTAACTTTGAAATATTTAAAAATAAATATTTAAAAAATATTGGTTCTGTTAGAAGTCATTTTTTCAATCTTGTTTACTTTACAAAACTTCTTTGAAAACAAGTTATAATGTGATCATCGTTGACTTTTTCACCGTACTAGTCTTCAACTCAAAAATAAATATTAATGAATATACAGACTCGGATAAAAGCGACTTACATATAACCATACGAAGAAAACAGGTTCCGATGAATACAGTCCTGCCTTTTGAAACGCCTGGCGTCGTGCGTAATTAATGTTCAAAGCGAATCTTACTTCTATTGGGAATTATTTCCTTATCATCTGGAAAGACACGGTTATTGGTCTGAGGTTAATGCGCGGTAAGAGAATAGTTTTATCGCAGTGAATTAGTTTAGCACTGATGATGTAGGCTACTCTTCTAAGAGAATTACCACTAATCTTGCACCATTATTTAATCCCTGCTTAGCCTTAATATTTTTATTTAAAAATAATATCATTTTTCTTTAAAAGCAATTTATAACATGGTAAACCAGACGATGTCGCAAATGGCTCTACCGATTTGTATGAAATTTCGTATGTAGATGACGTTTTACTTTTCAAGTTTGTAACACAATTTATAAAAAAAAAAAAAAAAAAAAAAAAAATTGTTTTTGGCATCTCGCAAACGGCTATAACCTTATCTCGTAGTATTCAGGAAGCAGTAAGCCTATTGATGTTAGCTAAGGTCCTCTTTGCAAGGAACTGTGCACTTAAAAATGACTAGGAAGCCTTCTAGAAAAAGTTTAACTAAAATCTAATTTTACTCAAAATCTTGCATATTGAACAGAAATCGAAAGATGCTGAGAGAAGATCGGTCACCCACGTACTATTAATTGAAATGTAAAGGGGAAGGCTAGGTGAAATAGGAACAGGACCCCCTTACAATACGGTTCGTTAAGGCAGAATGGAGTATATACACGCCAGGGAGCACACTTCAAATGCTGCTTGCAGTGGAGACATGTAAACAAAACTGGTGTCATTGGGTCATCAACAAAATTGTCCGAATTAGTGGCAGAGCAGAAGCAAATGATCATCACAAACGTGTTAGAAACATTTTACATGCAACATAAACTTACCAGAGGAACAGATACAAGAACGGACAATAAATATGCTGCTTCCCACGCTGCCGAAAATTCTTTGATCATTTTCTGCGAATTAACTGCATGAATCTCAAATCCAGCTTGGACGAAGTCGCGGGCACAGCCAGTTACTAATCAAAGCAGAACAGGACAGTATTGTAACACCTCGCTGTTAGTCTGGAAACCTTGGCTGTTAATTCTGGTGGCTCACACAATACGTGTCAAGGACAAAAGAATTGGCGTGTTCCCAGTTCCAGATGCCACAGTCCCTGACACCTTTATCTGCTCTAACGACAACTATCAGCGGTCAGGCTACAGAGAAGTACCGAGCATGGTGGTGTAACGGTTAGCGTTCTGGCCTCGCATTCGGGAGGACGGCGGTTCGAATCCCCGTCCGGGCATCCTGATTTGGGTTTTCCATGGTTTCCCCAAATCACTCCAGGCAAATGCCGGGATGCTTCCTTAAAAAGGCCATGGCCGAATTCCTTCCCATTCCTTTCCCGTCTCTAAAGACCTCACTGTTACGAGACGTTAAGCAGTAAAAAAAAAAAAAAATTACAGAGAAGTGAGGGGACATTGCTTGAATATGGTGCAATATAGGACCCACATTTTAGGTATGGAGAGCGTGCAAACAAGGTTTGATAGATTTATTTGTGGAAATTATCGAAAAACAAAATCATTAACCGATATAACGAGTAGCTGGAAGATTGAAGGATTGTCAAGAGAGTGCCGGGAGCGTAAAAGGCAAATATTCGCGATGAGGTGTGCAAAGATATTGTAAGAATTAGTACTAGTGCATGGAACGGAAGCGATAATCGTAACTACACACTGGTATTCGATTTCAAGCATAAGCGAGTGGGGAAATTTTCTTTTGTAGGTAAGGGAGTCAGGGATTATTTTTTTTTTTACTTTTGGCTCTACGCGTCGTCGACGTCGAGATCATTAGAGGCGGGATGGGATTGGAGAAAAGGAACGGGAAGGAATTCGGCCATGGAATTTTAAAGGAAGCATCCCGGCATTCTCATAGAGTGATTTGGGGAAACCATGGAAAAAACAAATCTGAATGCCCAGACGGGTATTCGAACCGGCGTCCTCCCGAATGGGAGGCGAGAACGCTAGCCGTTAGACCACCACGTTCGGTGTACTATCCGTGTTTAGAATGGAGACGGCGCGCGATCTATCTGATTTTGACCGAGGGCAGATTGTGATGGCCCAGAGGCTCGGCACGAGCATTTCCGAAAATTGTACGAGTGTTGTGGTGAGCATCTTTAACAAGTGGCGAAACCAAGGTGAAACCGCGCCCAAACGTTGAGGGGTTAGGTGGCCACCCCTCATTACAGATGTAGGACGTCTTAGAATGGGTAGACTGGTAAAACAGGAGAGGCGGCGAACTGTGGTAGAACTAACATCAGACTTTAATGCTGGGCAGAGTACAAGTGTGTCTGACCACACAGTGCACCGAACACTCCTAACGATGGGCCTCCGCAGCCGACGACCCATGCATGTGCCAATGTTAACACCACGACATCGACAACTACGACTGAAATGGGCACGTGACCATCGTCACTGGACGTTGGCGCAGTGGCAGAGATTTGCATGGTCTGATGAATCCCGATACCTTCTTCATCATGCCGATGGGAGGGTGCGAATCCGTCGTTTTCCATGTTAACAGCTTCTTGTCACCTATACTGCAGGACGGAGACGATGTGGCGACGGCTAAATTATGCTCTGGGGAACATTCACGTGGGCATCCATGGATCGAGTGGAGCTCGTGCATGGCACCATGATGACCAATAAGTATCGTACACTGGTTGCACATCACGTATACCCCTTCATGACGACCAAGTTTCCCAACGGCAGGTACTTTTTGTCACACTTTAAAGAGGGGAGGGGATCAACAATGTGCGACAACGTGTGACAAGAGGGGGAGGGGACGAGTCATAAGCTTTGTGACGTCACATTGTATCACCTTTTGTCACGTGGAGGCCACGCGAGTTCTCGCTCGCTGTACTAGGGTGTCGCACGTCGACCGGCTCTGACACAACGAAAGAGGCTTTGACAAAATATGACTTCAGCTTACTTATTTAAATGATCGTGGTGTATTTCTTTCATCATACAAAGCCAGTAACCAACACAAGTAATCACATGAGAGGTAACAAGAGATTTCGCCCATCACGAAGATTCGTCCTCAAAGAATTGCCGCCAGACGCGACAGGGAAGTTCTTTGTTTGATAAACGATGAAAATGCTATATGATTGGAGGAAGAAGATGTTGACTCATCGAATGTTCCTAACATTATTCAAATCGAGAACTAAGTGACTCCTATGTTAGTCGTAAATAATATAAAGGAATGAGTTCAAAGTCCATACATGAAAGATTATTAATTTTTGTGTTATTAATTTGATATTTTAGTTTTTGTCAGTTTTCAGAAATGTTTTATTTATTATTGATTTTATGAAAAAAATGTTTTAAACAGAAAAATATAAATAACTGAGGACGGTCGCGTAGTTCAGGCGGTAGAGCGCCTGACTGCAAACGACCGGGGTTCGATCCCCGAAGAAGCCGAGGATCTTTCCTCGAAGCTGAACGTACGGAGCGGCTGCCTAGGCCCAATCAGCCTCCCATCAAATGAGTACCGTGAGGGAAACTCCGCGGGAAGATAAAGAGAAAGGGCCTGAGCGTGGCGGTGACCCCGTAACATCCATTCTAGTGCTGAACGTTGTACAGGGAGTGCGGAACCCTACCTCCGTGAATCCTACGGGATGCGGCAGGAGCCCCCGTGACCTTTACCTTTATAAAGAATCAGGCTGTATAACACCCTGGCTAAACCTACACTACTGTACAGCAGCGAGGCCTGGACACTACGCAAAGGTGATGAACGGAGACTAACGGCGGCTGAGCTGCGATTCATGAGGAGAACAGCTGGCTACACATTAGAAGACAGAAAGAGATCTGATGAAATCCTTAAATAACTCAAAGTCAAACCAGTTCTCGAAACTGTGCAAACCTACAGAACATCTTGGACAGACCATGTACTAAGGGTGAAGACGGACCGGATCCCACCAAAAATTCTCAATTCCCAGAGCAGGAGAGATGTAGAGAGACCACCAAGAAGATGGAGTGACACCGTAACAAGCCACCAGGCCTAACACTGGACAGGAGAAGAAGAAGAAGAAGAAGAAGAAAATTGCGAAATATGTGGCATACAGCAGCAGCCACGCCAATTTACTGCCTATTAGTTTCCGGCAGAGAGTTTTCGAGGTTTTGTTGTTAGAAATTTCCTCCAAGTTCGTTAGATGAGTCATCTCTTGACTGTAGGTTTGGCGTTCTTTCTTGTCTATCCTAGTTTCGGTTTGTATATTAGTTCGTTATAAGAGCCAGAGGTCCGACACAGGGTCCTAGACCAGTCTGATAGTTCCCCAGCTCTTTTATTAAAGGGTTTTCTGAGTTATGCGATAGCTTGTAAAACTTAAGAGCATGTTCTTGGAATCTTTGTCTTAGTGTTTGGAGGCCTGTAGCTTCATGTATGGCATTAGTGGGGAACCTGCTGTCTACATGCAGGGCTCTCTTTAGTGCTCTATTTTGCACAGTCTGTAGACGATGCAGATGTGTGTTGGCAGCGTAACCCCATACAGGGCAGGCGTATTCGAACATTGGCCTGATCAGGGAGCAGTAGATCCGCACGCCCGTGGACGCAGGTAGCTTGCTGTCCTTATTTATAAGAGGGTAGAGTGCTTGCAGCCTGACGCTGGCCCGTTTACGCAGGTCTTCTATATGGGCTCTCCACGTTAGTCTTGAGTCCAGTGTAACTCCCAGGTATCTCAGCTGAGGGTCCGGCTGCAGACGCAGGCGTGGTCCTCTCCTTGTTAATAGGATGGCCTGAGTGTTGGTGGGGTTGATCTCAATTCTCCAGCGCCTCGCCCAGGCCTCGGTTTTCTGTAGCACGTTTCGCAGGCGTTGAGTGACGATGGCCTTGCTGCGGCTGCTGGTGAAAAAGGCGGTGTCGTCAGCGTAGGTTGCCGTGTTGACGTTTTCTTGGGTGGGCACGTTGTCTGTATGTGGCGTCAGACTAGGGGAGGAGAGGGTCACGCGAATGTGTCCACCTGTGACATGGAAAGGGGGCTCAGAAAATCACGAAATTCGTGTGATGTAATTTGTGGATGGCCCCTCGCGGGATACTGCAAGACGCGTTTTGTTTATGTGGGGCCGCATGTTAGTTTGGTCAGTGAGTGCTGTTGCGCCACGGCCTCGTCGAATGTCGCGTGCTGACTCGGTTGTTAGCCTCCACTGTTAGACTCGCTGTGCCGCCGCTGACCCACCTTCGACCAGCTGGTGCCGCCAGCCCGGTCCTGTTTCTTGGCACGCGATCCTCGCGCAGTTTCGCCAGATCTTGACCTCCGCCCAACTAAATAGTTCGGCCCATTACAACACCTCTCTGACGTCACACGGCTGGAAATAGCTGCGGCCGCTCACAGGGTTTCTGAAAACTAGCGACTCCGCTTGAGCGACCATCTGGCGGCTCAGTGGTCCCCATTGAAAACCACACACGGAACGTGGTGGTGAGCGGTAGCGCTCTCACCTCGCATTCGGGAGGACGCAGGTTCAAATATCCGTCCGGGCATCCAGATTTGGGTTTTGGTTGGTTTCCCCAAATCACTCCATGTCAATGCCGGGATGCTTTCTTGGAAAGACCATAGAACCTTCCCGTTCCTATCTCACATTCCTTTCCTGCCTCTAATGACCTCGACGTGCACAAGGCGAAGAGCTTGTAAGGAAACAGGGTTTCCTTCACACTTAGATTTTGTTTGCGTAGCCGGCCTCGGTAGCGTAGGGGCTAGAGTGCTAGCTCCGCGTGCCGAAGGCCGCCGGTTCAAATCCGGCCGCGGGCATGGATGTTTAAGTTTTGTGTGTCGGTGTGAATGTCCTGTCCGTCCTGTAGCGTCCATACATTGGAAAAATACAATATACATACTGGATGTCAACATATACACTGAAAGCTATAATAATTATATCGAGCTGGCTGTATGGTCTCCGTTACCAAATGCCATTAATATATATATATATATATATATAAATTGTTTGTGTATTATTTTTGTTGTAACGTAGTTCGTCCGTATGTCGTATTCCTTTACTTTTCTAAGGATGAACTGCGAATTGTTCTAGAGAACCATGAGCGACAGGCATCAGTTAAAAATGGTGTGAGACAAGGTTGTAGTCTATCCCCATTAGTATTCGACTTATATGTAGAAGAAGCAATAAAGGAAGTGAAATAAAGATTTTCATTTGGCGTAAGTGTTCAGGGAGAAAAAAATCAGTTTGCTACAATTTGCTGATGACAATTTTGTTGTTAGCAGAACGGGCTGGGGATATTGAGAAGTTACTGAATGGCACGAACAAAATACTGAAGGAAGATTTTGGATTTAATATAAATAAAAAAAAAACAAAAGCGATAAAATGTAGCAGAAATGATACCAATACTAGCACATTAAATCTAAAAATAAGGTCGGATGCAATAGGAGAAGCAAGTGAATTCTGGAAAGAAAATGGAGGAGGAATGATGTTAAAAGCAGATTAGCACTAGCAAAAAGAGAAATCGTTTAGTTTCAAACATTAATCCAGGAATTTAAAAGAACTTTTTAAAACTCTATGTGTGGAGCACAGCACTTTATGGTAGTGAAACATGGAGCTTAGGAATATCGCAAAGAAAGTAAATTGAAGCATTTGAAATGTGGTGCTACAGAAGATGCTGAAAATTAAGTGGACAGACAAAGTACGAAATGAACGAGTTTTGGAAATGATGTTTGAGGAAAGAAGTTTGTGGAAGAGTCTTACAGAAATAAGAGACAGGCTGGTAGGTCATATTTTGAGACATGCTGGATTGGTTAATTTGTTAGTGGAGAGAGCAGTCGAAGGTAAGAACTGTGGAGGAAGACAGAGATTATAATATATGAAGCAGATAATTGAGGACGTGGGTTGTAAGGGATATGTAGAGATGAAGAGGTTAGCACAAGATAGGAAGGGATGGAGTATTACATCAAACCAGTCGAAAGACTGATAACAGGAAAATAACAATTAATTGTGTGGTTAATCAAGAACAGTAAGAGGAACTAATAAGTATATGACGTTTTGTTTGAACAGTGTTAATTTATGAAGTATAAAGTGGAAGAGAACTGCTGTGAATAAACGTGAAATGAGAGACTAACTTGTTTATTTTTAACCAGATAAGATAAATTATCCACTTTCTGTTACAGAATACAGAACGAATTAAATAGCAGAAGGTTTTTGTTTTACTTATGGCTTTACGCCTCGTCTATGTCGAGGTCATTAGAGGTAGGATGGGACTGAGGACAAGGAATGGGAAGGAATTCGGCAATAGTCTTTTGAAAGAAGCACCCCGGCATTGGCCTGGAATCATTTGGCGAAACTAAATAGCAAACGTAGCAAGATAGGTTTCATAGGACGAGAAGGTTAGAATTATTACAAGCTGTAAGGAAAAACCCACCCCTTTCCCAGCTCTATTCCAATGGATGTTGATGAACCTAAAAGACAGAATGCACCGTGGTGTAATGTTCGTCACCTTGTTCTTTAAACGCTGTACCACTAGTCGATTAAGGTGGTGACTTCAAATGCGCACATATTGTGTATTCAGTCATAATTGGGATTTTGTAAAAAAAATAGGAGGGTTACTCAGAAACAAAACAGAACAACAAACAACAACTAGTTCACCGTACAAACCAGTAGGCACTGCACTGTGTTTCAAAGAACTTAAAAAATTGACCAAAATTCCGAATTCAAACGTAAGTAGTATCGGATTTGGTACCGGTGACATAACGTATCAATAGCAAAAATCGCTGCGCCTTCTACCTTCTCTTGTTTAACGGTTCACAGCTTCCCTTGTTTCTGAATCACACATCACGTCTTTGTTTCCCGAAAGATACGCGGTGTGGAAACTGTGTTGAGGTTTACGCAGGTGTGATTATTTCCGGCGATAAGTGATACATGTTGTTCCCCAAGGTAAGTAAAATGCGTATGTGTAAAAAATGTCAATATTTTTGTTGTAACTCTGTGTACACAGTCACGCCAAACAGACGGCGTTTTTGAACGCGTGAATTTTTCATAGTGCTTATAGTTTTCACTTCGTAAAATTGGTCCAGAATTTGGCTGTAATATCAACAGAAAATAAAGACAAAATAAAAAAGTCACATTGATTGGATAGATGGGCTTTGAGATACTTTGTATTATTATAATCCATGAAAGTGGTTCCACAAAGGAATGAAGATAAATGCAAAGAAGAGTCGGCTTATTTGGTACACAGATAAAAAAACTAAACGACATTTTCGATTATAGGGTGGAGAAGGAATATCTTGTTGAAGACTTAACGTGTAGATATCTTTGGCCTAACATTTGATAATGAACTCAGATGGGCAGGACACATTGGGAAGGTTGGGGAAAAGGTTTTAAAATCCTGCACTGATTACAGAAAGTAATGAGTGGATGTACCATAGATGTGAGGGATATCTGTCACAAAACTTTGGTCAGGCCACTGCTCGAATATGGTGGTGTAGTTTGGGAGCCACATTTTGGGTATCAAGTACAGCAGTTGGAAGGGGTGTAAAGAAGGGCTGCTAGATATGTCTGTAGAAATTATCGCAGAACACAATCGGTAAGTAATACGATAAAGCAGCTGGGAAGGGAGTCATTGAAAGACAGGAAGAGGGTGAAGAGAGTCATGGAAGTGATGTTAGTGATGAGGCGAAGAAAGGTATTGGAAAAAAAATTAGGAATAGTGCATGAAAGTGGAAAGACGACCATGGCGAAATGCTACCACTCGATTTTAGGCACAAGGGAGTGGGAAAATTTTAGTTTGTGATTCAGGGAGTCAGGATTGGAACAAATTACGAAGGGAAGTTCCGAATAGTTTACCAATAACGCTTCAACTATTTAAAATTTATATTCGTAAAGAGAACTAATAGATGGATGGGTGAATTTACATCAGGGCGTGTGCTGCATTACAGTTAATTTAAAATCAAGATAGAAGTTTTGTGGGCTGCTCGTACAGACGTGAGCCAAGTGTCGCTGTACAGTGCGACAGGACGCGTCCATTGAGCTGGTTAACGCACCTCCCACATCACCGACACACGCCTGTGGCCAGTGTCTACGCAGAACAACGCATCAGCCGAGAAAACCTTCATTCGTTGGACCCTGATGCTTACCTCCCTAAAGTTGATTAAATTCAAAGTGTAGATCAAACAAAAACATGGAGAAGTTGATAACACTGGAAAGAAGTACTAACCTATTTCACTGCGCTGCAGCCGTTCTTTCTGTGTGACGTTCAATGAATCTTCAGAAGGAAATTATAAAACTAACCACGAAATTCCTGACAGATTTGAAAAACACTTTCATGGACATTTTGTTTTATTATTATTATTGGCGAATTCTCCCAATAAATGGAAGACGTTACACAAATGACCAATCAAGTATTCTTTGAGTTCTTCTTGTTGTTCCAACAGGCTTCCATTCTCTCCGAGAAAGCTTGTTTGCTTTCTTCCGACCACTTTGGTCTGTATTGTTTTTGTTTTGGTCGCTCAGTTACAATTTCCCATTCGTCTACTTTGTGTCTGAAGGTGTCTCTTTCTAAGATGTCTGTTACTCCTATGTTTGCACTTTTAATATCCTTCCAAATTTCATTCAGCCGAGGTGTTGGATTTTTAAGTGAAGTTACATAATCTATAATCTTTTTTGTCAATCGATTTTCAGGTAACCTCTTAAGGTGACCAAAGAATTTCATTCTCCTTTTATTTATGTCAATTTAGATGTCTGTAAACTTTTCTGTTCTTCTGATTGATTGTAGTCTGTAACCATCTTTAGTGAGTCTTGCTCCTAGAATTTTTATAATGATTTTTCCGTCTACTTTTTTTATTTCTCCAAGGTCATGTTTTCTGTTAGGTTTTAACGTTTCACTTGCATAGAGGACAGTTGGTTTTATGACTGTGTCATAGTGCCGAATTTTGGTCTGTCTTGACATTGATTTTTGTTGTAGATATTTTACACCAACATAAACGATTTTTTTACTTCTTAGGTGCGATTTGGTGCGTCATTTTCCCAAGACTTGTCTGTTCGATGAATTCCCCGAGGTATTTATAGTATGGGACCTTGTTGATTTTACCGTATTTTGCTCTCAAACTTGCTATTTCTGTCTTTGGACATATGAATTAAGTTTTTTTCGAATGAGATTTGTAACCCTAATTTTTCTGTACATTCTTTGAGTGTCTCAAACTGTTTGTTGGGAGTCTCTTCATCTTCTGCTAGTATCGCCAAATCATCCGCAAAAGCGAGGTATGGTATGTAGAGGTTGTTTTTGGGAAAGCCAAATGAGATTTGGCTTCCAACACTTTCAGTTCTTGAGTTCTTTCTCCCATTCTTCCATAACCTTGTCTAGAGCGACGTTGAACAGAAGAGGAGAGAGCCCATCGCCTTGTCTCACACCTGTTTCAATCTCAAAGGATTCTGAAATCTCTCCCATGATTTATTATTATTATTAATTTTAATTGTGATGGAGCTAATGTTCCTGTGGAAATTACCCCATGTCATCTAATTGCCCGTTTATATATATATATATGGAATGTTAAATTCCTCCCCCATTTACTTTTCCGATTTAAAAATTATAATTTTAAATTCCTTAAGCATTTTTGGTAAATTATTAATCATTTCACTATGTAATTTGTTCCAATCCCTGACATCCTTACAATCAAAAGAAAAATTTCCCACTCCCTTATGCATGAAATCGAGCGCAAGCTTGTGGTGATGGTCGCCTTTCCACTTCCACGCACTATTCCTAATTCTTTGACCAATATCCCTCCAAGCCCCATCACCAACATATGCCCTGTACATTCCCAGCACTCCCTTCACCCTCTTCCTTTCCTCAAATGACTCCCAATTCAGCTCCTTTATCATACCAGTTTCTTACTGGGTCCTGCGATAATTTCCATAAACACATTTAGCTGCTCTTCTTTGCACAACTTCGATCTCCTGTATTTGATAACCAAAATGTGGGTCCCAAACTACACCACCATATTCAACCAATGGTCTGACCAAAGTTTTGTAACCCAACTCCCTAACTTCTCTGGGACATCCTCTCATCACCCTCTGTAGTAAATTTTGAGATGTAATCGTCACTAAACGAAGTACAACTTTGAAAATGTTGTTAAGACAATTCCTATTATACATATTGAGTCATCATACTTCACTTCCTCAAATCTGCAAGATACTTTTAATATGCCTGCTCACAGTGGAGTATTTAAAGGACCAACTAGCTTTAAAACGATCATTAAGATCTTCAGCATCCTGCAATTCAAATTACAAACTACCAACATAAAAAAATAAACGATTATAATAGCCCGAAACGTTTTATTTCAAACTGTCTTTTCTCTGCAAATACTTCACCGACCGATATTTAAATTTAAAAGATAAAGTATGAAAAGATTCCCGTTGCCACAAAGATCTAAAAAAATTAACACCGCATTCGAAATTCCCTATCAGTTTCTATTCTCAACTGTAAGGTCCGAAAAAAATTACTTACTGTAAATTACGGAAGCGTTGTCAAATAAAAATTGTTTCCTTCAAATTTATTCACATTGATTCAAGTTCCTCTACAAGTATTCTCGAAACGAGTCCAGCGATTGCAGAACTAGGAAAGCTCACACTTACCTGAGAAAAAAACTCCTCCCCTGCGCGGATTTATTTCACTTGCACTGTGACATTCAAACAAAATTTGTATTAAAATAGCTTGGCTGAATCGTCTCTAGTTCGGTGGTTTGTATGGCCCTTCACGGCACTTTAAACAGTCGCCGCCCTTTCAAAACCAAAACAGTGAATTTAATCTACGGGTCTGTAAACCGTTATTCTGAGCGCTTGTTGAACACTCTCAGAGACTACAACACTTTATCAGTTTGGCAAAATCAATTGCCCCCCAACAAACGTCGATCAGATTGCAGTTACCGAACGAGATAACCAATACTAAAACCAAAGATTGCGGTTTCACAACTTTTTCCTCTCCTGTGGTTGGGGACATACGCACCCTCTCGGAATCGGCGATGGGCAGCCGCCCTCCTAGCGTGTTTATGAATTAAACTCCGTCTGCTAACAAGTGTTTTTCATTAATGTTTCTTTCACCAGGTGCGTTTCGACCTTTAAGATTGGGGCATCATCAGTGGTGGGAAAATTGTGGTGGCTATAACACATCAGTCCAGAAGAGCACTCTCTGTATTTTTCTGGACTGGTGTTCCTTTCTAGAATTTAACATTTCTCTCTGTAATCTTTCATACACTTTCTGCTATTTGTTTTGAACAAGCACTTGTTATGATCACACACGAACTTGTTTGTAGTGTTTACTGTGATTTGTTTATTATGTAACAAGTGTTTGTTCAAAACAAATAGCAGAAAGTGAAGTGTATGAAAGATTACAGAGAGAAATGTTAAATTTTAGAAAGGAACACCAGTCCAGAAATATGTAGAAAGTGCTGCTCTGTACTGATATAGCCACCACAATTTTCCCATCACTGATGATGCCCGACTCCAAAAGGCCGAAACGCGTCTGGTGAAAGAACCATTAATAAAAAACAATTGTTAATAGACGGAGTTTAATTCATAAACATTTATGCAACAACTGTGAATCATGGACAACACCTCCTAGAAGTTCAACTCCCTATTTATGTACATTATACTATTTATATATATCTCACACTTTCAGGATATTGTGCAACTCATCCTATGCTAACACAATGCGCTGTTCTTCCACCAACAAGGGACACCTTTGAGTCTTTGACCCCGAACGCTTGGAAACGCACGAAAACATGCTTAGAACAACAAGCGATCATAAACAAAACAGTGGTGTGTGTCATTTCCATGCAAAACGTTGCATTCTGCCTCAAGTAACATTTTAATGGAGAGAAACAAAGCAACAAGATATCAGTACCATATGAAAGAAATTATACGTAATTCAATTACGTCAGTGTATCATTACATTTTCAATCAACAGTGCTAAAAACTCTCTGCTTAAAGTACTTATAGAGCGCAAAACACGCATATACAGCAGTACCACACACCTGATAGTATACTTCTCATATTATTAGTCCTCAAAGTGCAGATGCGGGATTTCGATGAAGTGGTTAAAACAAAATGGAAGAGAACATGTGGCACACCTCACTGAAACCACGTTTATCACATTCAAAATCACTTTCGCATTCATACAGTCCATATCAAAAGCCACATTAATTACATTTTAAAATGATGATGTCGGTATGCCAAGCAAATTGCAAACATATGCTTATAAGAAGGTGCAGCAAACTGATTGTAATCCTCTGCCCCGATGTCATTTCCATATTCAGCACGTCGCAACTTTGTTCCTAATATTTGGACCTATAATATTATTACTTTCTAACCTTTCCTGTTAGTATTGAAGATTAACATTTCTTCATTATTCTTCATAAAAAAGAAAAATAAACAAACAAAATCTCCACTTAATTCCTTTAATTCACTGTTTTTTCCATACAGTCACAAATCGCAGTTTTTCTAACAATCTGCCGCCGTACCACTTTTTTCATCTGTCTTTTGTTTTCTCTGTCCAAAGATCTTCTTCGTACATTCACAATTCTTTGTCCAGAGATTATCATATACATTTCCACAGAGATAACTTTCGTCCAAATTGAATAAACAGAAAAATTATTACACCAAAAAATATTAAACTGAACAAGAAGCACATAAGAAAATGAAAAAAACGTTAGTAATTAATTCTTTAAATATTAGGAGACTGTGTTTCCTTACAGACCACATGCGTAGGATTAATTCTCCTCATATCACTGCACTGTACACAGTTTACACAGTAAAACACTCCAGGAGACAAATACGTGCTACAGCTATACCATTAACTGAACTGGAGCATTGTAGCTATAATATGCGGAGTTCCACATGGAAATGACACACACCACTGTTTTGTTTATGATCGCTTGTTATTCTAAACATGTTTTCGTGCGGTTCTGAACGTTCGAGGTTGAAGGTGTCCCTTGTAAGCATCGGTGGTGCAACTTTTCTCCTCATATCGTTACGCCACACACTAAAAAAGCCAGTATGGCCCAAAAAAACGCTCAAATGAACCCCTAGATAAACTACTGTACTGTTACAAAGCGAAGAGAAAGAACTGCAGTCAGTCTAGACGTGCAACAACATCGTCAGAACCAATTACCTAAACTGCGGTGGCTAATTTTTTTTATGGGTAATCGACACACAAATACAATTGAATTTGTTGTTTTATTTCCCGAACGCGTTTCACTTCATTCCCTGAAGCATCTTCAGCGGTTCTGTCTGTTGGGTGTTTATACATGTAATTACATTTGTTTTGTGTTACAATTTAAACTTGAACATTATGGTATATACAAACATAGGCTTACTTACATTTTTCATCGATCCCATATGCTTGTAATTGGACAGTATTTCAGCATCAGGTATGTTTGTAGCAGCAGTTTGTATTACAGGTGTTGGTTGCATCTTTATGACTAATTGCGTAGCTCTTTCACTGCTCTGTAATATATTTACTTCTGATGGCTTACATTTGTTTGCTGTGCGGTGTACATCGCTGATCGGTAGGTTTGTTTATCGATTGTCTTCTTTTTTATTCGGTGGATGGCGCGCTTTTAAATATGTGTTAGTTCTTAGTTTGGTACAAGGGGTGATCAGATGAAAAGGTACGAAACGACACGGTGGGTACAAATGTATACTTTATTCAAAATATACACCATAGACCTGAGCACAACGATCCCACTGATGAACAAGCCGCAGGATTCCTTGTTCCCAGAATTCCTGTGGCCGTGAAGAGACCCAGTCCTTCACAGCGTCCTCGAGTACGTAGTCCGAGTTGAAGCGCTTCCCTTTAAGGTGTTTCTTCGGTGGAGCAAACACATGGAAATCGCAGGGCGACATGTCCGGAACTGATTAATTAATGAGGTCTTGTAAATGGGTGCCATGTAACCCTGCTGGTTTATAATTTTGGGCTTTGGCTTTTGTGGGTAAATAACACTGAAACTAATGTAAAGGTCCAAATATTATTATGGGTATGAGAATAAAAGTTGTAAGATGGATTCGTGAACATTCGAGAGAGCTGCTCCACTTAGCGAACAGCCGTAGCGGCCTCAGCTGCTGAGTCGCGAATTCCATACACATGCCGCAGAGCAATGCCCTGGCTAGCGTCAGTAACCTGATAGTATTTAAAGGGAGACGCCATCTTGTCTTGCTCTCTGCAGTTCAGTTGACCAACGGACTGGCACGATGTAGCAAGGTAATAGTTGCGAGTCTGTCTGCTGCCGCATGGCAGTTGGACTTAGTCTGTTCTAGTCTTCTTGTAGTATTAGTATTTGATTCTGTTCTATAGCTCGTCTGTCTTAAGTTCCAGTATCATCATGCATTCCTAAATTCATAGTTTAACTTATAACTTGAGTCTCGTGCATCACTGTTTTATAATGGTCGCGTTGGGTTTTATTGGTTATTCATAATCTTAACAGCTATCATTGGTTCCAAGTCATGCCGTAGTTAAATCATTATCGCACGTTTGAAGAAGACTTAGTTCCATTACTGTTGATACCATATCGGTAATTCTGGGAGCTACTGCGCGTGTTATTCCTCCCGTCATAACACAGTTGAAAATGCAGACGCATGTATTATGTCTAATGAATAAATACTCTCATACAATCCATTCTGCTGGTGTTCCCCAATCATTTATCGGTCGTTAGAGTAAGCTACCCAGTTGTTTCAGGTATAATGTATATGATGTGAGTAATATGTCCACAAGGTAAGAAGAGCTGTTTTATCTATTGCTAAGAGTAATGTTAGCCTTCATTGACTACTAATTAACGCAGTTGGCGAATCTGCTTCACTTAAACTCGCCTGGTGTCAGACTGACAATTCAATATAATTCTGTATTAATCCGCCCACTTGATCGTTGCTCAATTTAATAATATCATAAAACGCCCACAAAGTGAAAGACCACTACAACCACGGCTAGTCATTTACACTAATATTGTTCGATTCTCCACAAGCATTATCTATGTGTATGACCGCCACTATCACAATTAATGGCGAAATTTTAATGATGAGAACACCGAAATACGGCGGTGAGGCAACTTTCCTCCTGCTGTGTGTTTGACTCGGAACAGTTCGCTGTACTCCTACAGCTGAGTGCGGTGGCGTGCACTTCAGACGGCACTCAGATGCGGTGAGTGCGCTAGCCGTGACCCAGTGGCGCCACGTATCGATCACTCCACGCGGCTCCGGGAACATCAGCACAACCCACACTCCACCAACACTGATCATGCTTAATTTCAATATGCCAAGATTTGCTGATGACATTGCCTTGCTAGCAGACCAGGATATTGAGACGTTACTGAATGGCATGAACAAAATACTGAAGGAAGATTTTGGACTGAATATAAATCAAAGCAAGACAAAGGTGATGAAATGAAGCAGAAATGACACCAATCACAGTTTTTTTTTGCTGTCGTCAGTCTTTTGACTGGTTTGATGCAATCCTCCATCCCTGCCTATCTTGTGCTAACCTCTTCATCTCTATATATCCCCTACAACCCACGTCCTCAATTATCTGCTTCATATATTCTAATCTCTGTCTTCCTCTACAGTTCTTACCTTCCACTGTTCCCTCCTCTAGCAAATTAACCAATCCAACATGTCTCAAAATATGACCTCTCAACCTGTCTCTTCTTTCTGTAAGCTTCTTCCACAAACTTCTTTCCTCACCCATCATTTCCAAAACTCGTTCATTTCTTACTTTGTCTGTCCACTTAATTTTCAGCATTCTTCTGTAACACCACATTTTAAATGCTTCAATTTTCCTTCTTTCCGGTATTACTAAAGTCCATGTTTCGCTACCGTAAAGTGCTGTGCTCCACACATAGAGTTTTAAAAAGCGTTTTCTAGTTCCTAGATCAATATTTGAAACTAAAAGATTTCTCTTCTTCATGAAGGCTCTTTTTGCTAGTGCTGTTCTGCTTTTAACATCATTCTTGCTTCCGCCATCGGTTGTAATTTTGCTTCCTAAGTAACAGAATTCAATTGCATCCAATCTACTAGTATTGGTATCATTTTTGCTGCATTTCATCACTTTTGCCTTGCTTTGATTTATATTCAGTCCAAAATCTTCCTTCAGTATTTTGTTCACGCGATTCAGTGATTTCTCAATCTCCTTAGCCCTTTCCGCTAACAAGACAATGTCATCAGCAAATCGTAGCATACTGATTTTTTCTCCCTGAAAACTTATGCCACATGGAAATTTTTCTTTGACTTTCTTCATTGCTTCTTCTACATACAAGTTGAATATTAACTGGGATAGACTACAGCCTTGTCTCTCACCCTTTGTAACCGATGCATGTGTCTCGTGATTCTCTACTTTTATTACAGCCACTTGATTCTTATATAGTTTATAGACTATTCTTCTATTTCGATACTTTAGACCTGACTTCTTTAAAATTTTGAACATCTTGTCCCACCTAACATTATCAAAAGCTTTTTATAAATCAACAAACGCCATAAAAGTATCTTCGTTTTTCTTGATCCGCCCTTAAAGTGTTAATCTTAAAGCCAGAATTGCTTCCCTTGTATCGCGATTTTTCCTAAACCCCAAATCGCAGTAGATTATATATAAAAATAGGCTCGGATGCAATATGAGAAGCAAGTGAATTCTGCTAGTTGGGAAGAAATATTACAACCGATGGCCGAAGCAGGATTGATGTTAAAAGCAGAATAGCACTAGCAAAATGAGCCTTCATGATAAAAGAGAAATCTTTTAGTTTCAAATATACACTGAAGAGCCAAAGAAACTGGTGCACTTGCCTTATATCCTTTAGGGCCCCCGCGAGCACGCAGAAGTGCTGCAACACAACGTGGCATGAACTTGACTAATGTCGGAAGTAGTGCTGGAGGGAATTGACACCATGCATCCTGAACGGCTGTCCATAAATCCGTAAGAGTACGAGGGGATGGAGATCTCTTCTGAACGGCACGTTGCAAGGCATCCCAGATATACTCAATAATGTTCTTGCCTGCGGAGTTTGGTGGCCATTGGAGGTGTTTAAACTCAGAAGAGTGTTCCTGGAGCCACTCTGTAGCAATTCTGGACGTGTGGGGTGTCGCATTGCCTGCTGGAATTGCCCAAGTCCCTCGGAATGCACAGTGGACGTGAATGGATGCAGGTGATCAGCCACGATTTGTACGTACGTGTCACCTGTCAGAGTCTTATCTAGACGTATCAGGTGCCCCATGTCACTCCAACTGCACACGCCTCACACCATTACAGAGCCTCCACCAGCTTGAATAGTCCTCTGCTGAAATGCAGGGTTCATGGATTCATGAGGTTGTCTCCATAGCCGTACACGTCCATCAGATCGATACAATTGGAAACGAGACTCGTCAGACCAGGCAAAATGTTTCCACTCATCAACGTTGGTGTTGACGGGCCCAGGTGAGGCGTAAAGTTTAGTGTCGTGCACTCAGCAAGGGCACACCAGTGAGCCTTCGGCTGCGAAAGCCCATATCGATGATGTTTCGTTGAATGGTTCGCACGCTGACAGTTGTTGATGGCCCTGCATTGAAAATCCGCAGCAATTTGAGGAAGGGTTGCACTTCTGTCACGTTGAACGATTCTCTTCAGTCGTCGTTGGTCCCGTTCTTGCAGGATCTTTTTCCGGCCGCAGCGATGTCAGATATTCGATGTTTTACCGGATTCCCGATATTCACGGTGCACTCGTGAAATGGTCGCATGGGAAAATCCCCACCTCATCGCTACCTCGGAGATGCTGTGTCCCATCTCTCGTGCACCGACTATAACACCACTTTCAAACTCACTTAAATCGTGATAACCAGCCAGTGTAGCAGCAGAAACCGATCTAACGCCTGCGCCAGACACTTGTTACCTTATACTGGCGTTGCCGACCGCAGCGCCGTACTCTGAGTGTTTACATATCTCTGTGTTTGCATACGCTTGCCTATACTAGTTCCTTTAGCTCTTCAGTGTAGATCTAGGACTGAGAAAGAACTTTTTAAAACTCTATGTGTGGAGCACAGCAGTTTATGGTAGCGAAACATGGACTTTAGGAATACCGGAAAGAAATAGAAACTGAAGTGTTTGAAATGTGGTGCTACAGACGAATGCTGAAAATTAAGTGGACAGACGAGGTACGAAATGAAGAAGTTTTGGAAATGATGGGTGAGGAAAGAATTTTGTGGAAGAGTATACAGAAGGAAGAGACAGGCTGGTAGGTCATATTTTGAGACATGCTGGATTGGTTAATTTGTTAGTGGAGAGAACAGTCGAAGGTAAGTACAGTGGAGGAAGATAGAGATTAGAAAATATGAAGCAGATAGTTGAGGAGGTAGGTTGTAAGGGGTATGTAGAGATGAATAGTTTAGGGGAAGATAGGAAGGGATGGACTATTGTGCATCAAATCAGTTGAAAGACTGATAACAGTAAAAAAAGGGTACTTTAACCACCCACCTACTTTTGCTTTTTCCGAATTTCGGGTTTTGAATTATTCCATTGTTACATGTAAATCGACCAGCATTTTTCTTTCTCATTTCCATATCGCGCGAATAGCAACATTTAGACTTTAGACCATAGGTTCCCATCCTTTTTCGGTAATGTCCTTTTTCGAGGATGGAATCATTAAAACCGAGCATGGTGGGTGAACGGTTAACGTTCTGGCCTCGCATTCGGGAGGACGCTCGTTCGAATCCCCTTCCGGGCTTCCAGATTTGGGTTTTCCATAGTTTCCCAAATCACTCCAGGCGAATGCCGGGATGCTTCCTTCAAAAAGACCATGGCCGAATACCTTCCCGTTCCTTGTCACCAGTCCCATCCTGCCTCTAATGACCTTAGCCGTCGACGAGGCATAAAGCCCCTTACAACCCACGTCCTCAATTATCTGCTTCATATATTCTAATCTCTGTCTTCCTCCACAGTTCTTACCTTCAGTTGTTCAATCCACTAACGAATTAACCAGTCCAGCCTGCAGACAGAGGCTCGCCGGCTGGCTCCCTGTTGCACTCACGTCACGTGCAGCAGTTTGCATGACGTCATAAACCAATTTACAGCGGCAGCTGGACAAGTAAGCCAATAAACAGGGCCACGACCGGAAACCGAAATGCCATCCCAGGCACGCGATTCCGCAGCACCTAACGCGCATTTGCACTGCGCAGGAAATTGGTTTCTTTCACAGGCCGTAAACTGTTTTAACGAACTTTTCTGTCCTTAAGCGTCAATGCTGCGTTTGTTACAACTCACACTGATGTTCCAAAAGTGTTCAAATGATATAATATACATTTTTTTGTTGCTGTCACCAGTCTCTCGACTCGTTCGATGCAATCCTCCCTCTGTTATTATATCGTGCCCAACCTCTTTATCTCTACATACCCCTTACACCCTACGACTTCAGTTGTGGGCCACACATATTCTAACTTTGCCTACATTTACAGATTTATCCTTCCACTAACAAATTAACTTTTTTTTTTGCCTATGGTTTTACGCCATGTCGACTTCGGGGTCATTAGAGGCGGCAAAGGACTGGAGGGTCGAGGAACGGGAAGGAATTCGGCCACGGCTTTTTAAAGGAAGCATCCCGGCATTCGATGGAGTGATTTGGGGAAACTATGGAAAAACCAAATCTGGATGCCCGGACGGGGATTCGAACCCGCGTCCTCCCGAATGTGAGGCCAGAAAATTTCCGCTCTCCCACCACGCTCTGTCAAATTAACCCCCATGTCTTAAAATGTGACCCACCATCCTGTTTCTTCTTTCGGAAACGCTCTCTGTAATCATATTTATAAACTTTGACTTCAGAGATGTGTTCTGTCAACCTGAACACAAAAATGCTACAGAACTTGGGACATTTAAAAAAATGAGTTGCCATAGAAAATGTTATATTATTAATGGCAGCCAGTTTATTTCTTCTGGAACGAAGAACACGGATTTCTTTATGGATTCACGCTTCGTCTACGTTCAGGTCATTAGAGGCGCGGAAGGATGTGTGTAAGGAACGGCAAGGAATTCGGCCACTGCCTTTTGATAGAATCATCCCTGCATTTGCCAGAAGCGACTTAGAGAAACAATGGAAAACTGGAGTTAGGATGGTCGGACGGGGATTCGAACGACTGTCCTGCGGAATGCGCGGCCAGAGCGTTACCGCTCACCCACCACACTGTACGGTCCAGCAGCAACGGAAGTGAAAAACCAAACAAGCCGGCCATAGCGACAGCGTGTGTCAACCCTAAGACCCTGCGTGTTGTTCATTACGGACTTGTAAATTAATTACCTCTGTGTTTGGGGAGACTGGTAATGATTAATTATAAATTTGGGTATTTTCCTATTAACGAACAGTGCTTTGATGGATGGAAATTGTTTGAGCAATTGTAATTTGATTAAAAAGCAATACTGTGTTTGAATGTTGATTAGGAGACTGTCATTGGGAATATTGTGAAAGCCATGATGCGTTTAACGAGATTTTGAATATTTAGGATTGTTCGATTTTATCAGTTTGATGTTCAAATTCTTGTAAATGCGAGATTTTATATTTTCAATTAAAAATGCTTTTTCATTTTTAAAAGTAATTTTGTATAAGTTCTGGTTGCTTTGGTACCCTTTCTCTTGTTGTAGCATTTGGTCAGTTTTCCAGAAGTTGCTGTAGGCCTCTTTAAAGTGGTCGAGACTATTCTACGTCCCTTGTTTAAGCTCCCTGCTATCGGGAGAGGACTATCGGAAGCTATGGAATTTGTTTACTACAGTGTGCTTTAAATCTTTGGAGTAAGCCTGATGTTTTGTTCACGCACGTTTCTCTAAGAATTTCCACGGAATACAAAAGAAAAAAGTTAATCGACTATGTTGTCACTCAAAAAAACTCTCCGTCATTGAAAAGTATAAGAAGTGTAATATATACTTTCGCGAAAATATAAAACCTGGCAGTCTGATAAAATTACCTGTAAATCTTCACAAACCAATTCTAAAACATCACGTTCCAAGTGGTTTAAGAACCACCAGAAGCGACAGGAAAATGAATTAATAGTGTATTAGAAAAGTCTACACAGATAATATACATATTATAAATAGAATTATAGAGAAGAGGAGGGAATATAACCTACCAACACACATTGAACTTCGAGAAGGTTTTTGACAAAGTAGATAAAAAAAATTGAAGTGGGAAATCCTTCATAGGAATGGATGTCAGAAACATATTATAGAATCAGTGAAGAGTTTATATTTGAATACAAAGATACTCCACGAAATAAAAAACGCACAGGAAGTGTTAACAATTAACCAAGGCGTGACAAGGGGTCTTTCCTCAGTACTTTTAAACATATATCTGAAAGATGCCACTAATACGTGTGCAGAATGAATATCAAACGAGGGGTGTGAATTTAATACAAGGAACACTACTGGGGATAGAGGATACTGAAAATGGATTACAAAGAGCCTTTCACGAATTACAAATATGTTCAGAGCACTAAAATCTGAAGATATCCACGAACAAAACATTAAATTAAGGTTTTCTGTGGTCGAGACTCTATTAAAGCAAAATGGCTGCCTGGTTGAACAAGTTTCGCACTGTAACTACCTTGATCGTGACATCAGAGACAGTACAAGCAAAGATATTGATAATTAAGTGACCAAGTATGAAATTAAATGTGAGATGATAGTAAAAACGTTAGGAAGTAGGACACGCAGAGATACAAAGATGAAATTCTATAAAGTGACGGAAGTTGTTATGCTTCTCTGAGTCTTGGGTAATGAAGAGAAGAGAGAAAAGCCGCATACAAACTGCGGAGATGAAGCTCCTAAGATCTGTGAAGGGATGTGCAAGGCTAGCTCTAATAAGAAACACGACAATAAGAAAGGATGTGAAAATATTCGTACATAGTACGAACGACAAGATAGAGGAACGTAGGAATAAAAACAGTAAACCAATATAGACCAAATCATAGAAGAAGGATAGGTATACCAAGGAAGACACGGGAATAGTCAACAGGCCTAATCCTAATCCTTGAGTGGGAAGAAGAAGATTAGAAAGGTCCGTGCTTTGTGGTGTTTGAGACCGGCTGCTTGTAGCCGGTGAAATGAGCGGCTAAGCGCCCGCGGCTTGAACTACTGACCTTTAAGCATCGATTGCAATGCAGCAGCGAAGGAATTATCTCGAGACGCTTTGTGTTCCAATATAACCCGCCGGAGGTAATCAGTCTGAAACGATGCTATCAGATTCGTAGCGCAAGCAGTCGCTGAGAAATATTACGCAGTGGGCGCGTGGGGTAGTGTCAAATAGTCGTCGTCGTATTAAATGACACAAATCATTAAGCTTTCAGATGTGAGGAAAGAAATGTCTTTTCTGTAACATCTTTGTATTTCGGCTGATAGTAGACGATGAAAAATGGCGCCACCTTCACATGATCCCTTTACTGTATGGTCTCTCGTTTGGGAGGACGCCGATTCAAATCGCCATCCATCCATCGAGTTTCCAAAAATTATTCCAGGTGAACGTCAGCACGGTTCTTTCAAAAGGCAATGGCCGAATTCCTTCCCGTTCCTTGTCCCCAGTGCTCTCCCGTCTCCAACGGTCTCTATATCGACCACGCCTAAAGCCATAATGAAAAAACTTTATTCTAAGTCCAAGCGTAGGCGTTTACTATGGAGGGGGTTCCCCTCAATAGTACCGCATCTAGGGTAGTTTGCTGTAGGCTTCCCCAGTTATTGTAGGAACAGTGAAAAAAATTGAAAACTAAAGTCTATGGTGTTTCCTTCGTTTCTTGCCTTTGACTCAAAAATAGACACTTAATCAACTATAGTATCTCAAACTCTTCACGCCATGTTTTTTGTTTCGTTGCCCGTTTAGTGAAGGATCTAAGTGCACTGGCACTTACTGTATGCTGAAGTTAGGAATTTTAACTTTGGTGGCCTAGTATCTATACACATTAGTGTCTTTTGTAGTAACCAGTTATAATCTATTTCGAACAAATAGTAAAACACCCAATTACGGCACTAGAAGTAAAAATAATCTTCACAAGGATTAGAAGTTGTAATTCTTTTTAAAAAAAAGGGGTCTGTTATTAACATATCATCAGTAATCTCTCAACACATCTTAAATGTCTAGTATGTGATAAGATTAAATTTAGGACGAAATGAAAGAATTTTTATCTGAAAACATCTTTTACTTCAATGAACACTTTACTGCTAAAGTACAGTATCTACCAAGTATTTGCCAGTAGTTTGTGTAATATTAGTCGATGTAATTAATGTGCATATTGTTCTGCGACAGTGCATCTTCTGGTGTATAGATCTATGTTTTATGTAATAGTATATCTGCAGTCTTCTACATGTCACAGTCTCTTGTATAGCGATCTATGGAAGATGAATGTATTGTATTGTGTTGTGTTGTTATATTGTACAGAAGAAAAGTGTCCCGATCACCCTGAATTTTAATTACAATAGCAAACAACAAAAAGTAAAACTTATCTTACCTAGCACGAAACGATGCGTTTAAAATTCTTTGTAAACAAAAAGACGTCATTGCAAATGATGATTGTCCATAAGCGTTTAACTACATTTTGTAAAGTAATTTTACAATCGTATCGATTTTATACTATACTGTACTATTCTTTACTGTTTCATTTTACGTGAATCTATTTTTTCTGTTTTGTATTTTTTTTTTCGTGTGGTTCATAGAGAGAACGTAGTAATAGCTTAAAACTATTACATAAGTGTAATAGTAAGGGAAATACAATAGTTTGTAAATACAAGCACGACAATAATCAATATAACTTATAGGTTTATCGTTATTATACTTATGAAAAAATTGATCAAGCGAGACCTTGTTTAAAGAAATATACGGTGCAAAAAATGTTTGATGTCATTGTGTGCAGTATTTAGCTAAGAGATCGTAAACTTCTGTAATTTTTCCTTTAAACAAATAAAACAAATTAACTTTGAGCGACATCAGAATAGATATGTGTTAAGTCTATGATGTTGAAACACCGCTGATCTCTTTTTGATGAAACAGCTTTTCTAGCGAGATTCGGCACTTCATTTCAAATATTAGCATGTCCTCATGTCTCATCAAACTTGAAAACCTAACTTATTAGTTACTAATATTTGTCTTTTTCTTTCGAGAAATGAGTCTGTTTCACTACTTTTGTGGGGCCTCTTGCTTATTTCAGAAAATGGAATACATTTTCTAAGGAGAAGACTAAGCTGAGATAATATTGTGAAACTTTTCCAATATCTTAAAAAAAAAAAAAAAAAAAAAATCCTTACCAAATGTGACAATTTATTCGAACATAAGAACGTTTCTCAAATTATACCCAGTTACGGAGTGCTGAAAATCATCATACTTTCTCCCTACAACTATGTCTATTATGATATATTGGAAAAAAAGAGCGAAATTATGCTGTAGTAGAAAAAAAAGGATGTAGAATCTCGCAATATGAAAGAAACTAATGGAATATTTTACTGGAATCGCATAGCTACCATTCCTATGAATTAGAATGCTATGGAAGTTGCTGGACTGATGCATGCATTTTCGAAACACCTAATCAATTTTTTTGTGAATTCACCGACTGATCGGAAAGTTGTTAACCCCAGACATTCAACATGCGAAAAATCACTCAGATCGTCAGTCTAAATAACACATTAACTGTCAAAATAAATAGCGCCAGTGAAACAGTTATTTATTTTTGTTTAATGCCATACTGCGTTGCAGCTTATACAAAGCGTAAATTTCAACGCAGTTTCGTTGATGCCTCGATGAGAGATAAAACTCGTACGGTAAACAAACAAATATAAATTACAGTTGCATTATCGTTATTTATCTTCGAAATAAATCAACACGCAAATGCGGGAAATAATGGCCTTCTGCCACATTTAATTTGAGTGACTAATACCCACGTAAATCATCCTACGTGCAATGTAAACATAGAGCGATCTTAATTTTGTAATATCGTTGACTGCTGGTCTCCTGGTCCCCTCCTCAGAAACTTATTAAATCGCGAAAACAATGTTACAGGTGAGAAAGAAAAAATTATTAGCTGGGCTTAAAAGCTTTAGGAACGGAAGAGGGAAGTCAGAAAGAAGCGCTCCCTAGTGGGCTTGAATCAATAACAAGGAATGGACACACACAAAAACACCCGTACAAGTGTGGCATTTTCCACATTGCACTTTCGTCACCTCAGTGGCAAGTGCGAAACAAGAATAAAAATAAATAAATACAGAAGGAAACCTAAATACATCTCACCGAAATCGAATTGCTGCCTTAAAAAATGAAAAATCGAAGATAAATTTAGAAGTTTACAATAAAAACAGTTATTCGTCGAGATGTAGAGAAAATAATACAGGATAGATTCAGAAAATCATTACTATATATCTCACCAAAATCGAATTACTACCTAAAAATGAAAAATCGAAGAGAAATTTAAAAGTTTAGTATAAAAAGAGTTAGAGATGTAGAGAAAATATTACAGGGAAAATTCCGAAAATAAGTAGTATATATCTCACCAAAATCGAATTGCAACCTAAATAATAAAAAATCGTAGATAAATCTATAAGGTTTACAGTAAAAAGAGTTATTCGTGGAGATATAGAGAAAATAATTAAGGGTAGATTCAGAAAATAATTACTATATATCTCACCAAAATTGAATTGAAAGCTAAATATGAACACATCGAACAGAAATTTAAAAGTTTACAATAAAAATAGTTATTCGTTGAGATGTAAAGAAAATAATAAAGGATAGATTAACAAATAATTACTGTATATCTCACCAAAATCGAATTGCGGTTTAAGAAAAATGAAATCTCGAAGATAAATTTGAATGTTAACAGTAAAAAGAGTTATTCATCGAGATGCAGAGAAAATAATGAATGGTAGTTTCAGAAAATCATTACTTTATATCTCACCAAAATCGAATTAAGAGCTACAAAATGAAAAATTTAAGATAAATTTAAAAGTTTACAGTAAAAAGAGTTATTTGACGAGATGTGGAGAAACTAATGATGGATTGGTAAGGAAAATAATAATTACTGTTCCTACAGAATGTTGTTTTGGGGGATTCACTACTATGGGTACTATAGTATGGGGGTGGGGGGTGGTAGGAGACTAATTTACGTAGTGTTTACGGAGTGTTACGGGTTATACGGCTCTAGCGCGGAGTGGTTATTGCACTACAGTGACAGTGGTGGGCGTGGCGTGGTACCTGGTGCCGGTGTCTGTATTGTGTGTAGTCCCTGAAGGGCGGGGGCGCGCAGGCCAGACACACGAGCAGCGACGAGAAGAGCAGCGTCCGCGGCCGCATGCGGCGAGGCACTGCGCGGCCGTCAGCTGGCAGCGGCTCTGCCGCCTGCTAGCGCCCGCAGGACTGCGCCGCGGGGCGGCCTACCGCGCGGGGGCAGCCGGCGTGTGGCGCGTGCCGCGGGACAGTCTAACACACGGGCGCTCGCCAGTCACGGAGTCGAGACATCCTCATCGCCTTAGTTATCATACGACGGTGGGTCAAATACGGAGTGTCCAGGAGTGAAAGGATAATACTGCAACCACAGATAGCTCACATCATGTCCTTCTGCATAAATAAAAAATATTTTAGTAAAATTTCTAGTTGAAAATATAACGCCGATGCAACTGTTTCATTTATTTATTTTGCGTCGTATGCGTTTCACCTCTCATCGAGGCATCATCAGCGACGAATTATTTATATTTGTTACCATGGTAACAAATATAAATGGTAACAAATGTAAATGTAAATGGTAACAAATGTAAATAATTCGTCGCTGATGATGCCTCGATGAGAGGTGAAACGCGTACGACGCAAAATAAATAAATGAAACAGTTGCACTGGCGTTATATTTTCAACTAGAAATTAACCAAGCAACTAGAAATTTAGTAAAAGTCTCACCATTTTCGAGATATTGATTTTTAAAAATATTTTTCTCGAAACATGTGACTTTGTTCAGTTTATTCCATGCCATTTCTACAAATCAAGACCTTTTGAACCCTGTTTTTATTTTTTAAAATTTACTCAAAGATATTTGAGCCATCTAAAAGAATGCTATTATTTCTTAAAACGTTAAAAAAAAACATTATAAATCTTAAATAGTATAATTATTTTATACTTCTTTTAAAATGTTTTTATGGTAGTTCAATCGACTAAAGAGACCATTGTGCATTTTAAACATGTAGTAAAAAAAAAATATGATAATGATTTAAAGAAACTTTTTTGCTATGGTTTCTTTAAGTTATTTTTTTTTAAAAAAATAACATTGTTTTAGATGACTCAAAAATCTTAGAATAAAATAAAAACACATGGTTCAAAAAGTTTTAATTTGTAGAAATGGCATGGAATAAATTCAACAAAGACACATGTTTAGAAAAAATATTAAAAACATTAATATCTGGAAAATGGTGAGACTTTAACAAAAATATAATTCTGTCATTGCAGGATTGCAGGATTATCCTTTCATTCCTGGACTCCTTGTATAAACGGGACCCTATTTTTGTTGTTTTTTTACGTTACAATGGCAATTAAGCCAAGTACATACTATTTCACAACACAATCTCGTGTTTTAGAAATACATTTTTCTCAACGTATCGGAAGATTTTTGATGCCGTCATCGTAAAAGTAACGTGGTTGCGTCAGTAGCCAACTGCGCACGAAGCCTTCCACCGCGTCGTCCTCTTCAAATCGTCTGCCTCCCAGTGCTACTGTCAGTGGTCGAAAGAGATGAAAATCACAGGGTGCACGGTCAGCGCTGTAAGGAGGATGATCAAGTAATGTCCAGTTCATTTTTCCAATTTTGCCGAAGTCAGAGATGCAGTGTTTCTTTATTTTTTATTTATTTTTTACTTACGGCTTTAGGCCCCGTCAACTTCGAGGTAATTAGAGGCGGGATGGGACTGGGGACAAGGAACGATAAGGAATTCGGCCATGGCCTTTTGAAGGAAGTATCTCGGCATTCGCTTGGAGTGGTTTTTGGAAACTATGAAAAACCCAAATCTGGATGCCCGGACTGGGACTCGAACCCGCGTCCTCCCGAATGAAGGTTCCGTAACTTGGGGCAGCATGCGTCTTATTTTTGACAGTTTTAAAACGACTTTTTTTGATCTGTTAATGTTAGTAAAAAGATTGACATTTTAGCATGTACATTTCGTAGGCTTTTTAACAGCGGAATGTGTCAACAAGAATTTATTTTTATGTTTTTGGTATTTCATTTATTATTTATTATTTTTTTAAAGAGCAACAAAGTCATGCAGGTGTGCAGAATACTTGATACACTTTTAGGAAAACCTTGAGTTTGGTTACAAATAGGCCACAATGTTAGCGGATCCATGGTGAAAGTGGCCCAACAATAATGTACAAAAGCAATAAAAAAATTTTACGAAAAAACTACGATAAACAAAAAAGAACTTGCTCTTTATCATTGAATTAAGAACCTTCACAATTTCCTGCATTACGTTTTTACAAACTGATCACACGTTCATAAATGAAAAAGTCAGCACAAATAAAAAACGGAGCGTGGTTAACGCTCTGGCCTCCCATTCTGGAGGACGTTGGATCGAATCCCTGTCCGGGCATCCAGATTTGGGTTTTCCATGGTTTCACCAAATCACTCCTGGCGAATGCCAGGATGCTTCCTTCAAAAGGCTGTGGCCAAATTCCTTCTAGTTCCTTGTCGAAATCCCATCCTGCCTCTAATGACATCGACGTCGCCGAAGCGTAAAGCCAAAAGAAAAGAAAACATTTCTGCTGTATCACAAAATTTACCATTACTTACAAATGATTGCAAATTATACAAGTTTTCTCCATCGAGAGGAATGAAATCACAACAACATTAAGTAAGTAATGTAATCGTTACGCCGAGAAAGTTTCCCCTCACACAAGAAGTAAGAAATTAACACTAAAAATAAATCAGTATACAAAATAAAGTTCTTCATCCAATCAGCGAAGGCCATCCAATTCTTGAACTCTTAGAAGGGTTCTGGTTTTCGACAAGAGTTTAGACTCGTCGATTCCTCCAATCACGTCCTCGCCACTATAATGAAGCGTGTCGATAGGTTAAGGCTACTTCCAAAATTTTTCATCCTTTTTCATTTTTGACGCTTTAACTGTCTCACCCACAGGGTGTTTTCATACTCCACAGTGACGTATGACGTAAGAACCCTTAATTTTTTTTTACTTATGGCTTTACGCCTCGTCGACATCGAGGTCATTAGAGGCGGGATAGGTCTGGGGAACAAGGAACGGGAAGGAATTCTGCCATGGCCTTTTGAAGGAAGCATCCTGGCATTCGCATGGAGTGATTTGGGGTAGCCATGGAAAACCCAGATCTGGATGCCCGGACGGGGATTCGAACCGGCGTCTTCCGGAATGCGAGGCCAGAACACGTAAGAACCCGAAACAAAACGTGAGGAGCAAACAGTCCACAACGTGGCGTAGTCGTCTCAACCGTTGTATTTTCTTTTCATTATTATTGATTTAATTGAGATGAAGCTAACTCTCCTTTGGAAATTCTCCATGTCATCTAAATACCCCTTTTTTAATTTTCTAACGATTGTCTTTTATAACTGGAGTGTGAAATTCCTCACAATTTACTTTTCCGATTTACAAAATTTAATTTTAAATTCCTTAAGCGTTTTTGGTAAATTATTCCTCACTTGGTAATTTGTTCCAATCCCTGACACCCTTACCAACAAAAGAAAATTTTTCCTACTCCCTTATGCATGTGGTGATGGTCACCTTTCCCCTACCATGCACTATTCCTAATTCTTTGACCAATATCCCTCGAAGCCCCATCACCAACATATGCCCTGTACATTCCCAGCACTCGCTTCTCCCTCCTCCTTTCCTCCAATGAGTCCCAATCCAGCTCCTTTATCATACCAGATACTGACTGGGTCCTGCGATAATTACCACAATCAAATCTGCCTGCTCTTCTTTACACACCCTCCAACTCCTGTATTTGATAACCAAAATGTGGGTCCCAAACTACACCACCATATTCAACCAATGGTCTGACCAAATTTTTGTAAACCAACTCCCTAATTTTTCTATTACATCCTCTCATCACCCTTTCCAATAAGCGAAGGATTTTGTAACCCTTTTCTACCACCTGACCAATGTGCTCTGCCCAGTTGAGTTTGTTATCTAACGTTATGCAAAGATATTTACACTTCAAGTTTTCAACAACCAATTCTGACCCCACCATATAATCGTAATTAAACTTATGTTTTTTATCTGTGTACCTAACAAGCTGACCTTTCTTATCATTTGTCTTCATTCCATGCTGACCTACCCATTTAGATATTCTATCCAGGTCACCCTGCAGCTGTTCACAGTCTTCACCTGTTTTGGTCATACTGTATTCAACTATGTCATCTGCAAAAAATCTTAATTCTGACCGTAATACATCAACACAATCGTTCATTACAACAATGAACAGCAACGGTCCCAATACACATCCCTGGAGGCTAAATACCCCAGCGCAAATGTGCTCCACAATATCACAGCACCTACATGAAACGTAACATCAACAATTGGCGGTTTGAGGTGAAAACTGCAAGACTGCTCTCTACTGGGAAACAAGAAGAACTTCTTTTGTACTAACAAACGCCTCTGAGGCCATCACTAAAGATTTTCATCTGTATAAAAGGAGCACAGTAGCCTCAAGTTACGGTACCTTATCACCACAGCTGATACAGATAACAGCTCAAGTGGAGAACAATACCCACTTCACTGCCATTCAACTTGCAATTTACAAGTTTATTAAAAGTCAAAGAATAATAATTCGAGTTACATCACAAGTTGCACATTTTTAAACTTTGGTTGTATGATAAGTGATTTTCTAGATTTGTCCAGTCACTAATGTTTTAGTTAATAATTTTTTTAATTAATTTACCTTAATAAAAGGAATTTAAGACTATAACTGCAAGCTAAAATTTATGAATATTTATTTCCAAATAATTTACATGTGTTTCACATAAATTCCATCTTTGAAATTCAGCATCATAGTGCTTAAACTTATTAAAACCAACGTATGTGACTAAATCTCAAACTATATACGACATATGAAGGCACAGAGTCAGTTTCTTGCTGCCAAACTCTTTGACATCAGTAATGCGGCAGAGATATTGTTGCTGTGGCAAAGATATTCAGTTCACAAGCCGCTTCTGCTGTACTAATAGTGATTTGCGAATGTTTCCAGTTGAGGTACTCAGTGTTTTGAAGCTGAGTTGTGTTCTGAACTAACTAATCCACACGTTCAAGTGCTCTAACACAAAACACTCAAACTTCTGTGTTTTTGAATATATTCCTCACCTTTAAGGTGAGTTGTGCGTTTTGGGTCACAGGTAGGGTTCATTTTCAAGTTTACTTCTTATTGAGTTGCAATATTTTTTACGTTATCTCATATTTACACATAAGAATACAATAAAAAATTTTCTTCTGGCTGGTATGTTTCACAAACCATTTACAAGTTACAAGTTTATCAGCGTTTTTGACTTTGCTGCGTTCATTGCCACAAACAAAAACACACACACACATCATTCGTACTTTATAAGACATCCTCGATCGTAGTGTTTTATATCAACCCAATAAAACTTCATTGATCAAGATTAGTTCGTCTCTTCAGTAATATTTTTCTTTGACCTATTTAATTTGTGTCAACAATGTTTTATGAATCAAAGAATGTGTCTTTACTGTAATAATAGATAGAAAACAAGAAATTAACGTTCTATATCTATCAAAATTATGAAAACTTCCTGAACTGTAGAGATCTGTTTGTTTTTAAAATTGCTTACTTCACAGCCAGCGGTTTGTATTTTAGGCGGAGTGTAAACGGTTTTCAGCTCTATTTTTGGTTTATTTCACCTGTTTACGATAATGGTCGCCAGGAGGAAAGCGCAAAGGTAGGTGTTCCAAAATCACGACTTACGAAAATGATTCTGAAAACTGAACTCCACAGCAGAAAGTGAACTTCATAACGAAAATGGAGCTTCGCAGTAAAAATGGAACTCTATTTAGAAATTTGAACTCCACTGTGAAAATGGAACTTCAATGCCAAAATGTAACTTAACAGTGAATATTAAAACTCACAACAATAATAGAAATTCACTATAAAAATAGATATTCATTTCAAATTTGGAGCTCCACACTTAAAAGGGACCTTCACAGTCAAAAGGTAACTTAACATTGAATATTAAAGATCGCAGCGAAAATAGACATCCATTGCAAATATAGAATTGCACAATGAAAAATGAGCTATACAGGTTAAAGGAAATTCCTTTGCGGGAAACTTAACAGCCAAACGCAAACTCAACAGTGAATATGAGACTTCTCAGAGAAAAGAGAGCGTCACAGTGACAATAAAAATTCACAGCGAAAATAAAATTCCATAACGAAAGAGGAACTTCACAGCAGAAAGGGTCTTTGCAGCAATAAGACGGAAGCTAAAAGCGAAATGGGACACAGCGACAAGAAATTTGACATCTAATAAGGTGTTCTTCAGCGAAAAAGGAATTTCAAATAGAAATCGAAACTTCATCGCGAAACGGAAAATTCAAAGTGAAATTTGCGCAGTAGATAGGTAAGTTCGAGAAACTTCAGGATAGGGAACTCCACAACGAACAGAATACAGAGATAAAAATTGTTTCAGTTCAAAATGGATTCAGTAAATAATTTACCAACAGTCCTGCGTTGAAGGCTACAGCACAGGAAATAAAGTTGCCTTTCCGAAAAACAAGAAAGGTGATTATGTAACTAATAGTGCAAACCGTAACATGAAACTAGTGAAGTGGATCACTTGCTTTAACTAACCGTTCTTTCAGAAGTCCAAAATTTTCTGGAAAAATTGTAGAAAATATATTTGTTTTGTTCTTTTGAATATTTTGATCAACCATAAAAAACAGAATTTGTTGAATTACTAGATATAAATATAACTAAAGCAACCGTGAGTTTAAAAACAGGCTCTCTGAACTTTTTAGTTCGCGGCTCTGTGCAGCAGGTTGTGAAAAAAAATCCAAGAACTGTTTGAACGACAGTGGAGCTAAGATACATTGTTGTACGAGAGACGAAGAGCAGCATTCCACCGAGTTCTTTCATCATTTAAACTGCAAAACCTATGTTCAAACTTGTTTGAGGATTAAGTTACAAATTATGGATGTGAAAACAATGAGTATCAGTTGCTAGGGAGCCGTCAGAAAGTTGCATAATTTTAGATAATGTGGGGAGAGAGGTTCTTCGGTTCTACTGACGTATATGATACCGGCGGCAGTATTTTGATTCGTGCGCAACGGTTTCGTTATTTCTTACACAGTATTGTTCGTGTGAGCATTGAGTTTTTACCGATGACAAAATTATTCTCGGCGGTTCTGCCGGATCAGTCCTTCCATGTGTGACGTTTCGATAACAGCTCCTGTTGCCTTCATCAGGTGAAAAGGTCGAAGTTCGACACTGCGAGAGAAAGTCACCGACTGTGCGTGCCTCGCGATTTCGGCCCATATTAATACCCCACGGTTGGTAACTTACTGTCGCAGTGTCAATTTCCATATTTTCGCCTGATGATGACAACAGAGGCTGTTGTCGAAACGTCTGACATGAAAGAAATGATCCGGTAGAATACCCGAGGAGAATTTTGGTATTGTTTGTATTAAATAAAACAATTCGATATTTAAACAAAAAGTGGATAATTGACATGATCCCCCGACTAATAATATTTAGAATATTACAGTGTGGTTACCAAAAACTGCATTTCGTCTATGTGTGTGTCAGTGGCGCCACGTTTGTGCTGTCGTCATTATGCGCGCGCTATAATGTAGTCCGCTGTGGTATCGTAAACTTCAGAATTACCGACTATTATTCAGTTTAAGCTTTGGTCATTATTTTGTTTGTGATGAGTGTTAAAACTATTGACTAGTGAGTCTATTTTCTCATAGTAAAGTGTGTTTCACACCCCTTAATGAACAGTTTTAGTATTGGTACATCGTTGATGCCTATCATAGGTCGCTGTGTTATTCAATCAATGCGACACTTATGGAATAAGTAATAAAGTTTTTTTTTTAGTTTCTTATTTACATTTTCTTCCGTGGGATTTTTGCGAAATGTGATTCTGAATATGATCACCATTCTGAGGTATTTGAGTAACATTATAGGTGAGATATGGATGACATTTCGCCTTTGGAGGTTTAGTTATGTTGGTACTACTGAAGTACTCTGTGGGTTCCTGCAATAGTTGCTTCGGAGACCCAAATTGATACATGGGTCCAACTGTTAGGAACTTCCAAACTGTTCTCATCTCATCGACGTTGCTGACGGAACTTCAAGACGATCGAGACTCAGATAATGACGAGGTCCTTCCGCTGAAAAATACGCTCTTATAAATTTGCGTTATGTTTGATTGGACAACCACAACGATGGTCGGCAGAAGTTTTCGTTGGTTCAGAGATAAATGTAAGCATTAACAGTTCAGGAACGGACTTAAGAAATACCAACATGGTCACAGATTAAAATCTTGATGATCTTGGTAAGGATATGTTAGTCGACCTATCAACAGGTTGCGCTTGAAAACATTCTGTTTTGTATAAATAGTACAGGCGAATTCAGGAAAATATTTGTCCGACACTACAATAGCAGGTTTTGTTAAATTAGTGGACGTTTGAGACAATATAAAAGACTTCAAAGTATGAATGAGACCAGATATTTTAAATTGTCGGAAATAATCCATTCACAACTGTTTTCTGGACGGAATTGTGCTGAATGCCTGAAGCTTTTAATGTCAACGTTGCATTCGTAAACATTGCCCCACTAAAGCAGAATTGCTGAAGGGATATGGAATTTATATATTTTTTGAAACTTTACGTTCTAGAAGATATCCGTGGATACTATAACATGGGATAACCTAAACAATTCGAAAAGACACTTCGCTCTGAAAGTATTTTCAAATTTTCGGAGGACGCAGAACGTTGTATGTCATCGTATCTTCGTTGTGATGAATTACTGGCTTGGACTTTGCTTCGCTACCAGAAGGGATATTGAATAAAAAGTTTAGGGATCCTCGAACCGTGGTCTGCGTCAGTTTGAAGCGAGGTTTCGAAATAGTTCTCCAATTTCATCTTCAGGCGAACTGTCGAGCTCCAGGAGAGTCTGTCCTTATATAGACTGCACCCAGCTACGACTGCTGGTGACGTCACGGTCACGTATACCAAGCGCAGTGAAGTTGTGGTGGGGTATGAAACCTGGTGGGGCGGGAGGCGTGGTGGGGGTACGCGTGGTGGAAGAGGGTCGGCTGTAGGTCGGAAGGTATTCTACGACTATCTTCATACTCGTGCCTCTGCCTCCTTAACTGACAGATAACTGGGTCTCACGCCTCGCTTAGTTGACAGCCCTTTCCTTTGTTCACAGTGCCTTTAGCGAAACGTATCGCCAGAGCCTCCTTAATCACGCTGTCCCAGTATGCGTTTCCGTGGGCTAATATTTTTTGTAACCAATATGACACTTACAGAGAAGCAGAGAATGTTTATTGCAAACATCACGATGCAGTGGACTCTGGAACAAAATAAAACATTCGGTGATTGCGAACGGGATCAGAGTGTCGTATGGTTGAAGTTGGGTAATGGGGCGGGATCAGTACCGGATTAACCACGAAGCAGGAGGTAGCAAATGCTACGGGCCTCGCGCCTTTTTTGGGGGCCTCGCGCCTTCGGGGGGCCTCGCGCCTTCTAGGGGGCCCCCGCGAGGCTAGATGGGCGCCCTTTTTTTTTTAGCTCTACAATTTCCTCCGGACGGCGAAAATATAGGGCCTCTTCTTCACATTTTCTACGGGCCCCGCGCTGTCTAAATCCGGCCCTGGGCGGGATACGTGGTGGGGTACGTGCAGTAGGATGCAGATCGGTATGTATTCTGCGTCCATCTTGATACCTGAATCTAAGCCTCCTTAACCAATATGTAACTCGGTTCCATGCCGCTCTTAGTTGATATCCCGTGTCCTTGTTTACAGTGTCTTCAGGGAGACGGATCACGAAAGTCTCCTTAACGACGCTGTCCCAGTATCCGTTTGCGGGGGCTAGTATTTTTGTCGCTAATAAGACACTTTACAGCAGGGAGTATTTCTTGTATACATTATGATGCGGTGGATCAAAGGTCAGTTTCTGTGAATCAGAGTTGGATGGACCAGGTCCCCTCTGTGCTTGTGGCCCGCTCATCGACCGTGGTGGTGTGCGTCTTCAGGGGTAGGGCGGCCTCAGCGGTTCCGTGAGCGACGTCGATGAGCGGGCGGACCTCACATGTGGTTGTCGACGTGGTAGTTGGCGACCTGCGCGTACATGTCCCTGATGGTGTCCCTGGAGGGCCGCGCGGCCACGCCGTTGGAGTAGGGCTGCGGCAGTATGGTGCTGACGGCGTCGGGCTCTGGCTGGGCCTCCAGGTCGGTGACGAGCGGCTGCTGCTGACTCTGCTGCTGCGGCACGATGAGGCCGCCGGCGCGCCGCAGCGCGTCCACCTTGGCGAGCAGCGCGCGCTGGAACTCCGCCTGCACCGGCGCAGAGTCGGTGTCGCCGTCCACGATGGACAGACGGCCCTCGGCGTCCAGCGCCTTCAGCACCGGCAGCGTGCGCTCCCGGAACAGCTCCAGGCGGCGCCGGAAGGCGGCCACACTGTCGTCCAGGCGGCCGCGGCCCAGCTGCAGCTTCGAGCAGTCCAGCAGCACCAGCTCCGGCTGCTGGTTGAACTGCAACACCGGCAACCACGTCACTCTGCGCTGAACCAAAGTTTTTTTTAGGATTTACATATTATATGCTCAAACATTATGAATTTTCTAGATGATAATAATTGCTTACAACAAATCAAACAGATTTCGGAAGAAAAGATCACACAGCTGACTCTATGTACACACGACGTAATGAAAGTTATCAATGCAGGTTCACAAGTAGATGCAATTTTTTTAGATTTCCAGAAAGCCTTTGACTCTGTGTCACACAACCGCCTTTTAGCGAAGCTTCAAGCGTACGGTATATCGGATCAGCTTTGTGAATGGATAAAGGATTTTCTAAGTGGTCGGTCGCAGAAGGAGAAAGTTCTTCTAATCTACTGTAGATGTCACATCGGGTGTACCTCAAGGATGTGTAATAGGACCACTTCCTTTCTTAATTTTTATAAACGATCTCGGAGACAAAGTGAAAAGCCTTTTTAGATTGTTTGCTGATGATGCGGTTATTTATAGGGAAGTAAGAAATTTGGCCTATTGATTAGAAATTCAGCGCGATCTGGATGTTATTTTGGCTTGGTGCGCTGAGTGGCAACTTACTCTAAATTGTAAAAAGTGCAAGACAATGTGCATAACTAACAAAAAGAATTCAGAAAAACGAGTTAAACAATACAGTTATTGATATGGGCGATTCTATGAAATATTTGGGAGTAACAGTGTAAAGGAACATGAAATGGGACATAAAAATTACTTCGTTAGTAGGTAGAGCAGATTCTACGCTGCGATTCATAGGTCGAATCTTGAAAAATTGTAATGAACAAACAAAGGAGATAGCATACAAATCTCTTGTGCGTCCACATTTGGACTACTGTTTTGCCATTTGGGACCCGTTTCGTAAGAGGTTGATCGAAAGTATAGAGAAAGTACAGAGAAGAGCCGCTCGATTCGTGACCGCTTGCTACAGTCCTTATGAAAGCTTCACAGAACTGATTAATAGACTAGGCTGGGAGTCTCTGGTAGATAGATGATGCACGTTTCATTTAAACTTATTGGTAAATATGTGTACTCCCACTTTCGCTCACAAGTGTAGTGAAATACTTCTTCCAGCAACCTACTTGAGTCGTAAGGACAGGAAAGATAAAATTAGAGAAATGAGGTGCCGGACTGATTCTTATATGAATTCTTTTTTCCCTCGTTCGATTAGGGATTGGAATGCACAACAAAAAGATTAGCTTTGGTGCTGCGCACCCTCTGCCACCCACAATTTTGTGAATTGCAGAGTATATATGTAGATGTAGGTGTAGATGTTGATGGACTATAGCAACTATTACCGAGTGGTATAGAAGCTAGGTCAGTTGTGACAGGCGATGACCCGCTTAGTAGGTCAAGACAGCGGTTTCACGCAATCGACGGCATAATCCAGCCGGTGTGACGGCATCAGGATGTTTGGTGACTGCATACTGTATGGACGAAGGCTTTCCCGGCGTGTTGCTGAAATGTAATATTCAGGGGTACTCTGCCGGATTGTGTTGTAGAAAGACTAGCTTTCGGTGATGAGCTCTGCCGCCATCTTGAGGTCTGGTGTCACCGCTGTGACAAATAGTGCAGCTCGTGTTGTTCCAATGTTAACACCATACATGAAGATGGTGCAGAGCTCGTCGCCGAAAGCTCGTCTTCCTTCAACACCATCTGGCGGAGAACCCATAAAGGTTACGTTTCAGCAACACGCCATGCAAGGCTTCGTTGGTACAGTATTCAAGTTTGCAACTGTCTCTTCTTGAATATGTTGGAGTGGCGTGGGGCCCACATTATGAGTGTCTAATTCAGGAGTTGGAGGGAGTTCAGAGGAGAGCAGATAGATTTTTTTTGCGTAAATTACAGCGGAAATCAATCAGTAACTAATACGATGTGTGATCAAACAGTGAGGAGAATTTTAAAATTGCGCGCGCTGTATCGCGCTTGTTGAGTTGATTTTCTTTTTCGTGAGTTGGTAGCATCGCAAGTAACATACGTGTTAATTTTAGGGTAGCTGCGGTGTTAGTTTGTGTTTGGTACGCAAATGAGCAAGACGTACTTCAGTGAACTCGAACTGTTGGATCAGACTGCTGGTTGAACTGCAACACAAGTGACTACATCACTCTGTGGTGAACTAAGGTTTTTAGGGATTTACAGGGAATTATAGTAACTATTTCAGAGTGTTATATAAGCTAGGTCAGTTGTGAAAGGGACTGTAAACAGGCGAGCCATAAAGAATATGTAAACTCGCGAGGCGATCACCCGCTTAGTATGTCAAGACGGTCAGCGGTTTCACGCAATCGACGGCATAATCCAGCCAGTGTGACGGCACTAGGATGTTTGATGATTGGATATTTGATGAAGGGAAGGCTTTCCCGGCGTGTCACTGAAATGTAATCTTCACGGGTTCCCCACCGGATTGTGTTGTAGTAAGATGAGCTTTCGGTGGCGAGCTCTACCGCCATCTTGAGGTCTGGTGTCACCACTGTGACACCTACTGCATCTCTTGATGTCACAGATTACATTTCAGTAACACGCCGGGAATACTTTCGTTCACACAGTATCCAAGTTTGCAACTGTCTTTTCTTGAATATGTTGGAGTGTCAAAATCAGGAGTCAGAGGAGAGCAGCTAGATTTGTTTGCGGAAATTACCGCGGAATGCAATCATTAACCGATACGAGGTATGATCAAACAGTGACGAGTATTTTGAAATTGCGCGCGCTGTATATTGCTTATTGAGTTGATTTTCTTTTATGTGAGTTGGTAGCATGGTAAGTATCATACGTGTTAATTTTTTGGTAGCTGCGATGTTCAAATTTTGTATGATACGCGAATGAGCAAGACCACCTTTAACAGCAGAGAAGACTGATTGATCCTGCAGAATTTCCGATCCTCCAACAAAGGAGAATGATTTTAATTTAATTTAATGTCAAAGGCAATGGATCACACACTCACCGGTGGCAACGTCCATACCCCTCCACCTCCCCATGAAATGATTTTTCATACCCAACAATTTTTCCCATTAGAATTCCAACTTTAAACTCCGTCACTGTTTTTGGTAAATTGTTAATCATTTTCCTTGGTAATTTATTCCAGTCGTAGGCTATGTTACAAACCAATGAAAACTTCCCCACTCCATTTCTCATTGGATCAAGTGCCAGGTTAAGGACATGATCATCTCTCCCCTACCAAGCGTGGTGGTGTAACGGTTAGCGTTCTCGCTTCGCATTCGGGAGGACGGCGGTTCGTATCCCCGTCCGGGCATCCAGATTTGGGTTTTCCATGGTTTCCCCAAATCACTTCAGGCGAATGTTGGAATGCTTCCTTAAAAAAATAAAAGGCCCTGGCCGAATTCCTTCCCATTCCTTGCCCCCCATCCTTCCCCGTCTCTAAAGACCTCGCTGTTAAGAGACGTTAAGCAGTTTAAAGTAAAAAAATCTCTCTCCTACCATGCACAGCTGCTAATAATTCTACCAATATCCATCTAAGCGTCTTCGCTATTTAAGCCTTGTACAATCCAAACACTGTCTTCACCCGCCTTCTGCCTTTCAATGACTCTCAAGCCATTAACTGACTGCGTTCTGCACTAATTCCCACAAACAAATCTAGATGGTCTCCTATGTACTCCCTTAATGATAGAAGGACGGGTGTAACAGTACAGGTGGCTTGTATTGTTGCATGTGAAATGGTTGGTACCCCTGCCCTGAACCCGGCGATGTCAGTCGGGTGGAGTATATGAGCGTACGGTGTTAACAAGAATAGTGAACAGCAGAATGATGTGTGTTAATTAGTATTCACACGTGCTCCATACTTAAAGAACTTGTAATCTTGGGATAAAGGAATGTACATCTCTTGAAATTCGGGAGAGAATTTAGTTTATATGAATAAACTGACTGTGTTAAACAGTGTTTATCAACAATGTGGATATAACTTTCATTTATTATGTTTTCTTTTTTATAGAGATATATCCAGGCAGGAATAGAACAGTCTGGTGACCATAATAAGATAAATTAATTAATTTTTTTTAAATTCTTTCCTGAAAAAGACGGCAGGATACTAACTATTAGCAGAGTTCCCGGCGTTGCCCGGTATGATCTAGATTGATTTACTCACACAGTGAACATTGAAGCTTATAGAAGAGGTAAGTTTTTTTTGGGGATTCTACAATAATCGTGGAGCCGCAATTTGATAATGGAATCATATGTAACTCGATGAGTCAAATTGAAAGTAAAGAATATTTTTTTTTTTTGATGTCTCGCTTAGTTCTCGAGATATCGTATTTTAAAATTGACGTGGTTAGATTGAAATGCAGCCTGGACCAGAAGAAAAATTTCACTTTATCCAAATTTAATAATAAATTCATATGTAACTTGGTGGGACAAATCGAAGTTCAATTTCATGTTCAAAGCCATCAGTTGTGCATTACTTAATATTAACAGCGAGAATTTAATTCGCATCCAATCATCAGAGATTGTAGTTGTGCGGCCAGAGACCGTAATTTCAAAAAGCAACAAATTTCTCGGAAGCTTCCTCACTAAAGGTTTTAAGTAACTCACTTTCATGTTCAAACCCACCAAATATGTATTAATAAACACAGCCATTAAAATTTGACATCAGAGAATTTAGCAGTGTGGCCTCAGATAGTAACATCAAGAAACAAAGAAGATATTGAAAGATTTTTTTAATTGTATTATTAAAATCAACTTAAATATTTTCCACTTTACGTAATTTCCTCTTCGCATTCGATATAGCTATGTATGGGGTTTAAAGACTAAAAAACCAAAACTTAAGAAAGTAAACGTTACATGCCATAACATGACTATTATTTTTTTTACGATGTATGACGTGAGTATCGAATTTTTTTGTTGTTTGTTTCGGGCTGTACATTAAGATTTTCATTTACCACTCCAGCGTTATGTTACGTTGTAGCATAAGACATAACAAACACTTCAATTGAAATTCTAATCTCTAAAACGGTGAAAAACCCAACGAAATCTGCTCTGTAGTTTCTGAGTTTTTATTCTTCAAATCTAATCGGTTTTCGTTTGATAGATATAGGTTGTATTATAACTACAAGAGCAGACCATCAAAAACTTCTGGGACTAGAAGAACAAAAAGAATGTACTGTAATCTTAGGCCTCAAGCGGTCCGTAAGTGGTGAAAATATTAATAAAAAAATTATTTACTGTAACGTGTACAAAATTTCGACGCTGTAGTATGCAACCGGTAGCAGTTCGATTGATGCATAATGTTTGATTAATGTGAGTCCAGGTGGCGCTGAGGTGGTACCTTGCTCTCGAAGCTGTGCACCTGGTCCATGTCCCTGGGGAAGCCGTCCATGATGATCCCCTGGGAACTCATGTGCGTCCGCATCTGCGACTCCACCAGCTGCAGCACGTACGTCTGCGAACACAAGCGACATCCCACTCACCACAACTCAGCAAACTAAAACGGAAAACTACAACACAATGCAGCTCACGCTCCGGAGGCAATTTCCATACATACCCACTGTCCTCTTATCTTGTGCGCGCCTACTTCAACCCTGTAAGAATTTCAACTTTAATCCCACACCCTTGTGCCTCAAATCGAGTGTCAGCTTGTGGTGATGGTCATCTTTTCCCTTCCATGCAATACTTTTGATTCTTACTCCAATATCTTTCCACGCCTCATCACCAATTATTACCTTGTACACACCCAGATCTCTCTTCACCCTCCTTCTGTCTTCCAATAAATCCCATTCTTGCTCTTTTACCACATCAGTTACTGATTGTGTTTTGCAGTAATTTCTTGAGAAAAATCTAGTAGCGTTTCTCTCTGTACCTCCTCCATTTCCTGTATTTAATACCCAAAATGTGGTTACCATACTTCACCACCGCATTCAGGAATTTTCTGAAGTTTGCTGTGAAACCAAGTTTCCTCTCTTCTCTGGTTCATTTCATCTTCACTCTTTCCAATAGATGAACGATGTAGAAACCTTTTCCCCTACCATCTGTCCAGTGTGTCCTATCAGTTGAGTTTATTATAAAATATTATGCCCAGGTGTTTACATTTCAAGTCTTCAACAAGAAATTCGTTCTCCACCCTGTAATGATAAACGAACTTTAGTTTTTACTATCTGTGTACCCAGTAAGCATTTCTCTTCATCTCATGTTGACCTATCCAGCTAGTTATCCAGATCACGACACCCTGGAGCAGTTCACAATCGTCTACTGTTTCGATCCTATTATACCATTATGTCATCCGCAACCTAATTCGACCATCAACACAATCATTCATTAGAAAAACGAATAGCAAAGGTCCTAATACTGAACCCTGTGGCACTCCAATTCTTACTTTCACTTCTTTTGACACTGCATTTCCTACTGTAACTTTCGATTTTCTCCCTTTTGAGAATTTTTCTACCCAGAAAATTGCTTTTATCTTATTTAGCACCATTTTATGTCTCACTCTATCAGAAGCCTTGAAAGATCTGGTGCTACACTATCAATTTCGTCTCCCTTGTCCATATCATCTGAAGTATCTTGCATTTAGCAGACTAACAGAGTTTCGCACTAATATCCTTGCCTAAAGCCACGTTATCGACTTTGAAACCAATTACGTTCCTCATAGATTTTTCTGATGTGGTTGCATATCAATCTCTCTATCATTTTAACTGCCACTGATGTCAAACTGGTGGGCCTATTATTATCGACCATATTTGTCTCTCTACCTTTATGAACGGGCCTACTGTCGTACTTTGGTAAGCAGCAAGTGTCCAGACTCAATTTAAATAATATTTCAAAAGAACAAAATTTTCTCGGGTAACTGCCCGAGTTACTCTGTCGATCTAACACGACGTTTCGGCGGTGTCAAACTCTTCCGCCATCGTCAGTCACTTGACAATGGCGGCACAGTTTATGACCGCCGAAACGTCGTGTTTTATCGATGGACTAACTCGGCCAGTTACCCGAGAATATTTGATTAAATTTCAACGCCGAGAAAACTTCGTCTTATAATGCTTCAAATGCCTTAGAAAGATCTAGTGCTACACTATCAATTTGCCCTCCCTTGGCCATTTCATCTGAAATTTCTTGCATGTAGCCCACTATCTGAGATTGATATTACTATCCTTGTCCGAAACCAAGGTGATATGTGGAAGGCGCTTTTCTGTCATGTTTCGCCTGTCCGCCAATCACATGGCCTTCAAGCTTTGTTGTGGCTGTCAAATTGCGTCCTTGCACAGCAGTAAGCATTGTGTTAGTTTGAACAGTTGGCAGCACTGCCCTGCGAGGCAGTCGGTTTGTTTTGGTCGACACTTCGCGCAGGGAAATAATCGACGTCTGCCAGTCGATATGTGAACAGGGCTGGTCAAATTGTTCGCTGCTTGCTTGCTCTAAAAATACAACAAATTGTCCACGGCCACAACGCGTTCCATAGACTTACCCATTACACGTTGCCGTGGTAGAGAATATTTCTCTATGGCGATAAGAAGTAACTAAATTAATAAAACATTCTGTCACCTTCAATATAGGTCGTGACAAAAGGTTCATCAGGTTGTTGATATATCATAATACAAAGCTATCGTGAAATAATTAACACCGTGATTTTAACATGGGAGAGGTGGTAAATTTAAATTATACCTCAATTAAGGACGTAATTTATTTTATTTATCAATTTTGTTCCATGGATCCCTGCTGAGGAAGGACCTCTGGGATGTGAAACATGTCGTGGTTAATACACATACATACAATATGAGTCATAATCATAGTGAAAACAATCATATGTTACAAAGATAATTAAAGAGACAAAACATAAACATTAATTTTTACAACTGAGTTTTGCAATAGGTCATATTGAATACGATTAATTATTTTGTTCAAATTCTTGAATGGAGTAAAGGAGTTGCCGATAAGATAATCCCGCAGTTTTTAATAAATTTATCTTTTGTAATGTATCATTATGATGCATTTCATTTTGGTGTGATGTTTGTGCAAAAGGAAAAGCAATTTATAGAACTCTTTTTTCAGTGTACTCTGAGACAAAACAGTGTCACGTGACCTACTGAGATGAGTGTGTTATGTTTATGTATAAACTATCGGCAAGATGATTCATTGAAGTGTCTATCTTCGTTTTGAAGATTGTTGATATACAATGCAAGACTGTTCTGATATGATTTAGCAAGTGAATTGAGATTAGCACAACAAACGGTAAGATTTTAAGTGGATTGTTCATTTGTGTGTGTGTATTTTTTATATAAATATAATCCGAGTCGACCTGAGACTTTGATATTCTGGAGCTAATATAGTAATTTAAGTTGTTTATGTAAAGATTGTCTTTGAAATCTTATTTACTCCATATAATTATCTGTGACTTGTTAAAGAACATGTCTTTACTTATGTAATACACAAATTGATCTCGCTCCCTTAGTTATAATTAACGAGATCGAAATATAATTGACTAATACGAGTATTAAATTTTAAAGAATAAAGGAGGTACAATTAACCGGTACACTTCACTTTATTATCTGCAAACTGTTTTATACTCTTGGGAAGTTTATTAAACAGATGTATCTCAGAATAATTAACTCCTCTTTGTACTAACGACAGTGGTGAGCATGCTTGAAGTTGTAATACAACTAAACCACAACCGTCTCTAATATTGCGGTGGAGTTCACTAATATCTCTGGCAATACGTCACAACCAGTGACGTCAAGTGCAGCGTCGATATCGCATATCTGAAACGAATAAAATTTGTTCTAAGATGGTTTGAGTTGGTTTGCTGAAATTTTATAAATTCGAAGGTAATTTAGCAGCAAACTTGTTCGTGACGCTCCGTTTCTCAAACAAGGAAGACATTAGTGCGATAACTATCGATTAGTAAGAATCGATAGCTGTCCTTTGCGTTGCGGAAGTCGCGCTGGCCAGCTTGTCGATATTTTAGCTTCCTCAACAAACCGCTAGATGACATGTCCGTGTTTGGAGTAATTAGCTGAATAGCGGAAGCAGAACATGCGACCTGTTTCCACATAACACATGAACTTTTAGGTAATAACTCCGTCCAGTTCGTTGTTACTTTTATCGCAAAATCGTCGGAAAAAAACAACCACTTGTTGTTAACTAAGCGACGATGGGCAGAATCTCTTATAAAGAGAAAAGAATAATATATATTGCAATATAAACAAAACATCCGTATTAAAAATTGCGGAAGTGGATGCGAAAGTGGATATAGGATTTCACCCAAAAGTTCCGCACTTGCGAATGCGGATATCCGTTACATTCCTAGTTTGAAATCCCGGGATTCGAACCGGAGACCATTCGAACTGCAATTAGACTACTTAACCACTGCCTCAAAAGACCGCCCTTCTGCCTGACACAGTTTTGTGTGGATTGTGGAGTACAGACGTGGTGGTTTTGACCCCGTCTGCGCCGGGAAGGACATCGATTGTCCTTGCGGGCGAGTGGTATTGACTGTGTCATCAAATCGCCGTGGTCGCAGGGCCACAGAACAAACATAAGCAACAAAATGGTGCGCCGCCCCTCCTCCGTGTGCTCGGAGAATGTCTGAGCTGGCCGACATTAGGCAGCCGACTGACGGATGTTTCTCAAACTGTCTGGCGCGGGAAACGTGTTTACGCGCCCAAACATCAGTCCCAGGAATACCTACCGCCTACTTATAACTTGCGGTCGAGTAGGCAGGAAAAGTGGCGACTCATTGTGGAGGTGATTCGCAACTGCCGTGTCTTACCCCTTCTTGTAGTGACCCTGTCAGCTTATCGACAACAGCGGACAGGGTAAGCTTCTACTCGAGCCGTGGATAAGGGTCGATCATAAAAGATCGACCATGGTTCTGATATGAATATTCATCATAGGTCCCTACTGCAACACCTAACAGGTTATACGGCTCAGTACCTCAGATGTTAAGATAGGAATGGAGGTTAAATTACTGTAAACGGCAGTTGCATATTTACACATTTATTTACATGAGCAATGACTGATGGCATATGTGAGTATCTACAATGTTTAATTGGGTTTGTAACAAAACATTAGAGATAGGACCAAGGACTAGGCGAGTATGTAACTGACGGGCGCATCGCAGCCCAAACTAAATGGAACATTGATAATATATCTACAAGACTATGCCCACATGAATATGCCCAATTTATTGAACATCTGACTGTCCACACCAATAGCACAGAAAAGAGCTATTAGGATGTTGTGTAGGGTAAAACAAAGAAATTCTTGCAGACAACTTTTTAAAAAACTCAATATTCTTACAATGACTTCTCAGTATATATATTCTCTCATGTGCTTTGTCATAGATCATTTTAACCTGTTTACTTCTAATTCACAGGTACACAATTTCGTTACAAGAAACAGAAATAACTTGCACGAAACACAAACATGTCTGTCATTAGTACAAAGAGGAGTTAATTATTCTGGTATACATCTGTTTAGTAAACTTCCCAAGAGTATAAAACAGTCTGCAGATAATAAAGATATATTTAAAGAAAAACTGAGAGATTATCTTACTGGCAACTCCTTCTACTCCATTCAAGGATTTGAACAAAATATTTAATTGTATTCATTATGACTTTTGCAAAATTCAGATGTAAAATTTAATGTTTATTGCTATTCTCTTTAATTGTATTTGGAACGTATACTTGTTTTTACTATGATTATGACTCATATTGTATGTATGTGTATTAACCATGACATGTTTCACCTCCCAGAGGTGCTTCCTCAGAAGGGATCCATGAAACAAGATTGATAAATAAACAAATAAACCCAGCTATCACAGTAGAGCGAGCCCACTTTTGTGTTAGACGGCGTCGATGTGGGACGTTGAAAGATTTTCGTAGAGAGACAGACAGACCCCTGCTCCCAGGGCTTAAATAGAATCTCCGCTTCCTATCACCACTGTGGGGAGAGGGTAATACTCCTCGATAAGTCACAGTACCAGCTTGTAGTAATGACAAGGACTTGCTGATTGGCGTGCTACTTCTGAGGTCATAGCTACTATTGCTCAACTATTTCAAGCTCGCCCGCCCTGGATACTGACTTGAAAATTAATATGAGGTATTTCAGCAAGTGATCGACCTCGATCACCACAGAATCAATTTGTTGCTTCTTTTAATCACAAAACCGTCATTAGAGTCTCGTAGTTTCTGAATCACTCATGTCATACTTGTAAAATGTTTTAACTTAGAAATTTGTAATCACTCACTGCTTTATTTTTAGTAAAACTGCCACTGGTGGACGAAGCAGGAATCATGTTAAAAGCAGAATAGCACTAAAGAAAAAGGTCTTATTGTAAAATAGAAATAGTTCGGTTTCAAATATCGATCTAGGAGGATTCAGAGAGAATTTACTGCTGTGATGTCTCTTAAGTCTGTTGTGTTCTCTTCTTACCAACGCCTTCATCCTTCTAGGCTCCCTATTATATTATGCAGATTCTTCCCCACTTTATAATTATAATCAACCTATAGCTTTTTACCTGTGTACCTAATAAGCTGGCTCTTCTGTACATTTATCTTCATACCATCGAATTCTTCTACCAGAAAATCACCTTTTTATCAACTCCACCAGTTTTTACCTTATTTAGCACCATTTTATGGCTAACTCTGTCAAAGACCTTTGAAAGATCTAGTGCTACACTATGAAGTCGAAGTCCCCTGTCCATTTCATCAGAAATATCATCCATATATCCTACTAACTGAGATTCACATGAATATCCTTTTCTAAAACCATGTTGCCTGCTTGAAAACGACTTACGTTCCTCACATACACGTCTGATACGGTTGCATATTAACGTCTCCATTAATTTACCTACTACTGATGTCAAGCTGATTGGCCTGTATTTTTCGACTCTATTTCTCACCCCTCGTTTATGGACCGGAACAATTATTGCACTTTTCCAGTCATCTGGTGAAGGGCAAATATCCAGACTCAATTTAAATAACGTTTTCCGATAAGATTCAATGTTTCATCTTACTATCTTTAAGACATCTGTAGCAATATTGTCCACAGCTGCCCTTTCACCGTTTTTTTATATTCCTTAGTTCCTTCAAGATATCTTCATATTCAATTTTAAATATTCTAATCTGCTCATTTCCAAGAGTGTGTGGATAGGCTCGTTTTCTGATATAACCACTACTGTTCCTGAATTATTGTCCCTAATGGTCCCACTGAACCAGTTACTTAATATCTCTGGCTTTTTAAAATCCTCATTTACTTCTTCTCCATCGTTATCTATAATTGTCTAAACACCCTCTCTTCCTCCCAGTTTCCCGATATAGCTATAAAATTTTCTAGATGCATCAGTCAAAGGTCTCCCTGCACCAATTACATTATTCATAAACTCATCCTTAGCCAGTTTCTTTGACATTATTAATTCCTTGGTTAGTTGTATCAAGAATTTCCTACTGCCTTGCTGTTTCTTAACTCTGTTATGTTCTCGTCTCACCAACCTCTTTAACCTTCTCACCTTCCTGTTATAGTATGTAGGTTCTGTACTTCTCTTTATTTTCTGTTTTTGAATAAACATTTCTTCACCCTTTTTGATTATTTTCTTGAACTTTTACCACTTCGTCTCGACTGTACTTGCGCCATTCTTCCATTTAATAAAATTAACCCTGAAATATCTTTTCAGTTCCAAAATGTGTGCCTTTTTATAATTTCATCTATTTCCTCCTTCAATCTTGGTCACTGGTTTACAGAATTCCCTTATATCCACCAGAACTGCATTGTGGTCACTTATGCCTTCAGTTACTTGACACCCGATAAGGTTATCATCAAACTTTATAAGAAAGATATCCAATATGTTTGGTCCCCTTATTTTCTGCTCAACCACCATAAACACTCCACCCTATGAATTACGTCAATATTGTTTTTTGACTGCATAAGTTTTATTATTTATTTCTTCAGTTTTCTGAAATGTAGTACATGGAAAGCATTGATGAAACCACGACGTCAAAGATTATCACACAACTAAGCGTATTGAAATTGTGTAATTTGACTGTTTATGCGTTGCTGCTAGAGGCAGTGGTGGTGTACCTGTGGCGCCAGCTCGCCCGCGGCGATGGCCTGCCTGAGCCGGGGCCCGTCCTCGGAGTCCCTGGCCTCCGCCGCGGCGCGCACCAGCCTGCCCACGCTGCAGTGCGCCCAGCCCGGGCTCACGCGCACCGCCTTGTCGCACAGCGACGACTTGTTCGAGCCAGGGCCGCCTGCAACCACAAGCAGCAACTCCGTCTCTCTCTGTGTGCCTGCTATGTCTTCACGACTAAATCGCTAAACCTATCGAACCTATAGGATGTGTTATTAGGAAGGACGTAGGATACTTTTTTTAGGGATAAATGATATATTTTGTCATAAAATTTTGAAAACTAAACCAAGCTGTGACAGACAAAAGGATATCGTGTGTAAGCCTCTGTTATGTTGTATCGGTCACTCAGGCTTTGTTTCTCTCGCAGTCAGTCTGTATTTGATCTGTTTATAAGTTTTATTTACATGCACAATACATATGGTACTAGTGTAAGCCCGTGACCGGTTTTTGCGTATCCTCACGGGTCTAGAACAGATCCAGTTTTTAAGGACAAAGATTATGACAGGTCAACGTGATCTTTCCAAATACGTACTTGACATTTAATTCACCCTTAGGATAAATAAACTGTTTTGAGATTGAAAAACTCAGAAGTAATAACAGATATATTAAACACGGACAGAGTCAACTGTGCTATAGTATAAATGTTTGAAAAGTCGTGCTTGGTAGACTGTAACTTGTTGAAATATAACCCCTTGACTTGTATTTGATCCTAAAAGTTCAGTCTGAATAATATGGAGAATTTCTGTTTAAAAAGGAGTGCGCAATTGCTACGAAAGCATCGCGTTGTTTTTTTATTGAGGCTGGACTGACATTCATAATGTAATCTATGGTCATAGTGTCTGTAACGGCCAGAGAACTTAATACATATTATTAAACAGTTGAGCAACTCCGAAGAAATGAATTGCCAGAATAGTAGATTCGGTAACACATTTGGTCTGATGTCATCTTTAAACAACCTAATAACTCACTAACAACGAACATGAATAAAGACTATTGACGAAAGTGGTCAGTAAAATACCAAAAAAGCAAATAAACCGTAGTGTTAAACTTTGGTCAAGCAGCAAATTTAGCGAAAGCTTAAATAAAACTGAAATTTAGCCTAGGCCGGAATGGCAATTGCTATTCGTGGTTACAGCAGAGACCATGAATAATTTAAGCTTTTTAAAATTTTATTTTAAGTTGCTTTCATTAGCAAAATGTCACTGAAGAACAATTCAACGTTTTTTCAACAGTAAAGTTTATCGATTTTTTTTAACTATGAAATTCTACGAAAAACAAACTGAATGAGTGTATTATGGCTATTAATTTGTTAGCAGTTGCTTACTTATTAAATTGTGGATATAGCCTCGAATTTCTTCTAGTATTACCAGTAGTTGTTGTTAATTTGCGAGTGAAGGTTGATACGTGACACCGCTATCCAGCCAATAGCTATCGATTCGGTGTTGTTTGCGACCAATCCTTCGTTACCAATAACTTTCTATATTCAATTCTGGCAAAAAAATTCTTATTCCACGCGTACGAAGTCGCGGGTACGAGCTAGTATAAGATAAGACATGCAGTGAGAGCGCGCTGTGTTGTTGGGTGTCTCACCTATGACCCATATGACGGGCGGGAAGCCCTTGTTGGGGGCGCGGTAGAGCGAGAGGCCGCCGTTCTGGACGGGCGCCGGCTCGGGGGCGGCTGGAGGCGGCGTCGGGGGTGGCGACGGCTGGTGGTGCAGCACGGCCGCCACCGCGGCGGGGGCCGGCGGCGGCGGTGGCTGCTGCTTGGACGGGACCACCCCCGGGGGCAGCGGGGGTGGCACGCCGGGGGCGGCGGGGGCGGAGGTGTCGTGCAGGCCCAGCAGCCGCAGCGCCGCGGCGCGGAAGTCCTTGTAGACCAGCGCCGGCTCGCGCTCCCCGTTCACCTGTCTCACACACACATACACACACACGTAGGGGAACTCATATGGTGAGATACCTTAGTAAATTAAGATGCGGATCCACCAAGCGCGCAAAACGCTCGCAAACGTTTGAAATATTTGCGAACTCAGAATTTGACCGGTGGAAAAGAGAACAGCGCCCACGAACAAAGATTTGCGGGTGTTGGCAGGTGTTTCGGCCGATGTCGGCACATCAAAGAAATTCGTTGTTCGTACGCAGACAGTGCGTGTTCCGATCAGTTCCAGTTTTAAGTGCAATTTGAAATCTAGAAATCATACAACTATGGACTGGGATAGGGAAATGTGTTTACTGTTAATTGAATCATATAAATCAAAGCCGCAGATATGGCAGAGCATTCTCAAGTATTGCCACAAAAAAATCAAAAAGCCTAGAGAGAAATTGCAACAGATATGCGAACCAATATTTGTGTTGATAAGGGGAAAGTAAATTCTTTGCTCATCCCATACAGAAGAGAAAAAGATAACCAACAGAACTCTATGGTGACAGGAAGAGGTGTGAAATTTTATAAATTAGTTTGCTATATGTTTCTGTTATTACATTGTTTCAAAGTAAGTAGAGAAATAGTTGTATTATGATATTAAACCACTCCTATCATCTGTTCTTAAGTCAAACAGCAGTCGCGTGGAATTTGTTTTATAAAATACGATTTCAAAATTTAGATTTCCCTTTCTTTTTTAAAAAATAATGTCCTCTTCTTCACTTAAAACAGACATAGTTACACAAGATGCAGCGCTGGCAATAACTTTTCCTCTCGGAGCTATTTGGACACTGCATGTAGCCGTTGGAACGACGACAAATGTCCGCACACGAACTGTTTTTTGCGAATATGTGGTTGGTGGAGACAGCAAGCCAAAATACCCGACTGCAAACACGCAAACGTTTGCAAACGAGAGAAACGTTTTCAAACGATGCGCGTGCTCTGTGGATCCCAGGCTTTAGACGTGACTAATTTTTCTCTTTCCTTGTGACTGCCCTGCCCCTAGCCGGTCACCACGGGGGTTTTTTACCTCTTCATGAGAACGTCTCTGAAGATGAACTTGTAACAGCCCTCAACCGGTAATTTTTAATCTAAGGGATTTAGGTTAGTGTTGTGTAGTTCGCGAACGAACTAGTTCAGAAGAGCTCTGCAGTAGACGAACTACGCGAACTAGTTCCTTAGCTCCTTAGTTCGTTCGATTCTTTACTGAAGGCCGACTCGTAACAGCGCGACGCCGCCCCTGGTAGTAACATCACCGCACATGCACTTCTCACGGCTCAGTTCAGTTCAGTTCAGTTCAGTTCAGTTCAGTTCAGTTAGTGGCTAATGGCAAGACTGCCAAGTTTTGGAGCGACATGGCGAATGTTGGTTTTTAATAATAATAGTAATAATACCCTGCCAAGAGGCATCTACCTTACATTTGTAATGTAAAATGACTGTCAAAATATTGTGCGAATTCTATAATAAGGTAGAGATAGAAGAATACCCTTTAAACTATATAAGAATCAAGTGGCTATAATAAAAGTAGAGAATCACGAGAGACATGCCTCAGTTAAAAAGGGTGTGAGACAAGGTTGTAGTCTATCCCCGTTAATATTCAACTTATATGTAGAGAAAGCAATGAAGAAAGACAAAGAAAAATTTCCATGTGGCATAAGTTTTCAGGGAGAAAAAATCAGTATGCTACGTTTTGCTGATGACATTGTCTTGTTAGCAGAGAGGGCTAAGGATATTGAGAAGTTATTGAATGGCATGAACAAAATACTGAAGGAAGATTTTGGACTGAATATAAATCAAAGTAACACAAAAGTGATGAAATGTAGCAGAAATGATACCAATACTAGTAGATTAAATATAAAAATAGGATCGGATGCAATAGGAGAAGTAAGTGATTTGTGTTATTTGGGAAGCAACATTACAACTGATGGCCGATGCAGGAATGATGTTAAAAGCAGAATAGCACTAGCAAAAAGAGCCTTCATGAAAAGAGAAATCTTTTAGTTTCAAATATTGACCTAGGAATTACAAAGAACTTTTTAAAACTCTATGTGTGGAGGACAGCACTTTACGGTAGCGAAACATGGACTTTAGGAATACGAGAAAGAAAGAAAATTGAAGTATTTGAAATGTGGTGCTACAGAAGAATGCTGAAAATTAGGTGGACAGGCAAAGTAAGAAATGAACGAGTTTTGGAAATGATTGGTGAGAAAAGAAGTTTATGGAAGAAGCTTACGGAAAGAAGAGACAGGCTGGTAGGTCATATTTTGAGACATGCTGGATTGGTTAATTTGATTGTGGAGGGAACAGTCGAAGGTAAGAACTGTGGAGGAAGACAGAGATAAGAATATATGAATCTGATAATTGAGGACGTTGGTTGTAAGGGATATGTAGAAATGAAGAGGTTAGCACAAAATAGGAAGGGATGGAGGATTGCATCAAACCAGTCAAAAGACTGACTATAGCAAAGAAAAAAAAGTAATAATACCCTGCCAAGAGGCATCTACCTTACATTTGTAATGTAAATGACTATCAAAATATTATGCGAATTCTATACTAAGGTGATGTGTAGTAGTTTAACACGTTCAGTGCTGAGGACCGGCCGTCCGCTAGGGAGCATCCCAGTGACGGTGGACGGCTTGAGACGTCCTTTCCCTGTGGGATTGTATAGAAGGTTGGTGGTTCCAGTACCTGGCCTACGAGCTCGCCCTTCCTCTCAGCCATTCATTACAGTCTTACCTTTCACAGAGAGAAGGCCGTTTTCAAATCGGACTACTGGTTTTTTTTTTTTTTAGTAATTTTTCAAACTTGGCATTTTTTTCAAGTGCAAAAATTATTCTATTGATTAATTTATCCCATCTACTTGATAATTAGAAGATTTTTATCGTAAGTCTTATTTAAATTATTTACTTTGTAATACGTAATTTGGCATTTGCTGTAAAATTCGGAATAATTTTTTTTCTCAAATCTTGATCTTAAATTATTATTTTTCGCAATTTCATTCTAGATTAACTTTCCTTTTTATAATAATAAATGTTTAAAATACATTTGCTGACAACGGGCTTTTTGTTATTTTTAATCAAATATACTTTTTTTTTTTATATAAATTGAGTTGAAATATTTGTGAGCTCTTACCTCGAGTAAATTAGATACAACTTTCATTCTTTTTTTAAATCAAATTTATTTGAAGGTTTAGTTCGCAATTTGTCCAAAAATTGTATTTCTTACAGCAATTTTCAAAAACAAATATAATTTACTATAGATTTATTTTTGTCCCTAAACTCTTATTTATTATATTTAATTAGTCTAATTGTATTTTTTTCAGTTAGAGTAAAATAAACAGCATAAAAGGGCAAAAAATTATAATCGTCTGCCGTCTCAGGTAAGATGGTGTATAGCATCTAGAGTCGTCCGCGTTATGCGGGTTTGCATTCAGAGTTAGTCACTGACATGACTCTTCATATTGCCGGTAGCGTTCAATGTGTTTATGTATGTATGTGTATCAGTTTGATTATATGATTAATATGTTTTGTTTTAGATTATTTATTACGATGCCATCGAAAATGGAACTTAGTTTCCTGTGGACACATTTTACAGAAGAGACAGATGTAATCGTAGGCTTCCGCGGCCAGAGTCAACTGATTCTTGGCTATCCGGCTGGCGCCGCGTCATGTTTCTTAAAACCGACGTTTCGACCCTCATTCTGCCCTGGAAGAAGATCCCAGAATGAGGGTCGAAACGTCGGTTTTAAGAAACATGACGCGGCGCCACCCGGATAGCCAAGAATCAGAAGAGACAGATATTTTTTTTATTGAAAAAAAGTAGTTTTGTATGCAGATGAAACCTTGTTCCTGAATGTCGATAACGGACTTTTGGGAGAACTAGAGGACTCGTAAGGAATTTGGTAATAGCCTTTAGAAAGGCCGAGCCATCGTTTGCCCACCGAGCCTTCGTTTGACCACCGAGCCTTCGTTTGACCACCGAGTCTTTATTTGCCCACCGAGTCTTGATTTGCCCACCTAGTCTTCGTTTGACCACCGAACCTCCGTTTGACAACCGAGCTTTCTTTTGCCCACCGAGCCTTGGTTTGACCACCGAGCCTTCTTTTGCCCATCGAGCTTTCATTTGACAACCGAGCCTTCGTTTGACCACTGAATCTTCGTATGACCACCGAGACTTCGTTTGACACCCAAGCCTGGGGAAGCTCTAGCGGTCACAGCTCGCCCGAGTAGAGAGGATCGGTCACAGGAATAACCGAGCGAGTTCGAGCGTGAGCAGGCGGCAATATGCTCTTTGCGTACATACATGATTACTTAATTTCAAGTCTCCATCAAGAGACTGAATAATTTATTTTCAGGGGAGGAAGAGAAGGTCGCTGGCTTACTGGTTCAGCACTGTTTCGCTTGGCGCCCTCGGGCGACCTTCTGACCCCGGGGCTTGCTCTGCAGCTGTGTGGTCTGGCTGTCGCGCGTGTTCCCTTTGCGACGGTCCCGCCCTGCCTCACACAGTCCGCCCTCGGCCCCGCTATCTGTGTCACGTAACGTAACGCACGCCGATCAGACGATCACGTAACAGGCGGCCGTGACACCGATCAGGCCTCACGCGAGCGCTTCACACGCCACGACACTGAAACTTAGATCAGCCTTCATAATGTATACTGTGTCACCCCGAGCAGTCGATGGAGCTCCTCAATCAACTCCTGATCTCCTACTTGTCTCCATCCTCAAGTGTACCAGTTTTGTCCTGTCCATGCGATGTCCCTCCTAGTCACGCACCTGCATCTAGTCTGTGATTCTCCTCCAGGATTAGGAATATCTACTAAATAGGCTACTTATGTAGGTAGTACGAGGACGAATCAAAAAGTTAGTTACACTTCTAAGTTATAGCCATTTATGAATACACCTATATCTGGACAACACGACTATGACAACGTACTTTTTGCTTGGGCTTTACACATCGTCGACGGCGTGGTCATTAGAGGCGGGATGTGATGGGGGGCAAAGAACGGGAAGGAATTCTACCATGGACTTTTTGAAGGAAGCATCCCGGTATTGGCCTGGACTGATTTGGGGAAACCATGGAAAACCCAAATCTGGATGCCCGGACGGGTATTCGAACCGCCGTCCTCCCAAATACGAGGCCAGAACGCTAGCCGTTACACCACCACGCTCGGTGACAACGTACTATGTAAGTTCAGTTTTCCACCTAGTCCCCAAGAGACTGTAAACATTGTGACATCTATGCGATAGATATGTCCGAAAAATATCATTCTCCCTTTTCTGATTGATACTGTTATTTTTTTTTCAATGTCATTATATATTTCCTCATTAGTTCTCAACTTCCACTGTACTGTATTTTTCAATGGGCCCAACATTTTCCTTATAATTCTCCTTTCCAATACTTCAAGCTCATATAATTTGTAATTTAATACCAGGCATCCACTTGCATAGATACATTACAGTTTCACCACTGTCTTATAGTGTTTTAAGGCTTTTAGACATTATTATTATTACTTGAGGGGTGAGGGAAGTTTCAATGAGTGGAAGCTTCGCTCGGGTTTACTGGTAGAATAGTGAAGCGGAGAAGTGGTATGAATGCTAGCTCCTGCCACGTGGACGAAAACACAAGAAGGGTAGCTACGACGCCATATTGTGTTTGATACTATTCCAAGAAAGCACGCCATGCCATCTACCGAGAAGTGTCAGCACATTTTCTGAGAAGTACCATTCCACGCACGTTTGAAATTATCCGCATCAAAGCAGTATCAGTTGAATCAGGGTAGTGTTGTAGTAAACACAGTGTTTGTTGCAGTCATTAAAGCGGCGGTGCGACGGTATCGATGATCGCATTAGAGGCGGCGTCGCGGTCGATAGAGGCGTGTGGGCCACGCCAATATCGACCTTGGCGACAGTGTCGATACTGCACGCGGCGACTACTGCCACCTGGCGGGAGACACGCACAGTCAAAGTCAACTTGCGGAGGTCAAGGGGCGCACGCACGCACGCACGTGGATACCAGCGCTACAGAACAGGTGCTCTGTCCCCAACTACCATCCATAAAAAAAAATTAAAAATACTCACCGTTCCTCTATTCGAACAAAAAATTACTCACCGGCCCCTTTTCAGAAAAAAAAAACTTACCGCCCCCGTTTTCAAACACCTGTTTCACACTTTCCGATCTTTCATCTCCCATCCACAGCACAAGCAATTCTCTAACAAGCAATTCTCTACATGTAACACACGCACGCGCGCGCGCGCACACACACACACACACACACAGACACCACCACAGTCACACAGGCTGTAGCAAGATTGACCGCAGTGAGTAACTCTGTACAACTTTTTAACCATTAAAATCCTACCACCAGATAATAATTCTGGGAATATTAGCTTAAACGAAATTTTGAGAATGTGGCTTCTGGCCTCGTATTCGGGAGGACGGCAGTTCGAATCCCCGTCCGGGCATCAGATTTGGGTTTTCCATGGTTTCCCAAATCACTCCAGGCAAATTCCGGGATGCTTCCTTCAAAAGGCCATGGCCGAATTCCTTCCCATTCCTTGCCCCCTTTCCTTTCCCGTCTCTAAAGACCTCGCTGTTAAGAGACGTTAAGCAGTTAAAAAAAAAGAGAATGTCGTCAGCTTGATGCGCGAGAAGAGGGTCGATGGCCCCTAAGGGAATTCTACTCCTCAAGCCGCCAGACAGTGGCTGGGGCAGTCCGGAGTAGACAATCGACGACCGTTTGTTTTGCAGAAGTTTAGAGTCTATTCTGTAGGGTGTGTGGACGCCAAAACGCTATCCAGCTACGGAAATTTCCAAAGCGGGAATTCGCCGGAGTTTCGCGATGTGTAGTAGTTCCTTCCGAACGGCCAAGAAACAACTCTAGCCAATAAAATTGCGATTGAGAGAGTTTCTTAGCGAGTTTCTGGAAATTCTGTTCTCATGTCACCCAACAACGGTGGAGAGAGGCGTTCCCTGATCCAAAGTGGTGGACCACAGACGGAGAAGCTGGACGAGGAAGAAACAAGAACGATCTTACGTACTCGGCCTCACAGAGTAAGGACTTAACAAGTGAAGCGGCGATTGTTTGTAGTAGTTGTTGATATGACATATGAACCTATGCTATGAGGCTATTGAAAAGATTATTTGCCGATGATGCTATCATTTATCGTGAAACCAAAACCCAGGAAGACTGCACTTTGTTACAAGACGATATTATGAAAATAATTGCGTGGTGTAAAGACTGCCAGTTGGAGTTAAACGCTAAAAAGTGCCAAGTCATGCGTGTAAGTAAAAAGGTGACACCATTTAGCTCTGAATATACAATTAATAGTACTGTCCTTAGAACAGTAGATTCCGCTAAACAACTAGGGGTAACAATTCGTAGTAATTTGTAGTGGAATCAGCATATCGAGAATGTAACTGGGAAAGCAAATCGTATGCTACTATTTTTAGGTCGTGATTTAAAACAATGCACTCCGGAAGTTAAATCGATTGCATACAAGTCACTAGTGAGGCCTCACTTAGAATATTGTTGTTCTGTATGGCGTCCACATCAAAAGGGGTTAATGGAGGCATTGGAGAAGGTCCAAAGAAAAGCCGCCCGATTCGTGACAGGTATATATAGTTGGAGGGAAAGCGTAAGTGCTATGTTGAAGGAGTTAGGTTGGGAAGACCTGGAACACCGAAGGCATTGTTCTCGACAGAAGCTAATTGAAAAATTCACGACTGACATATTTTTTAATGACAGCAAACAAACATTGCTACCAGCAACATTCATATCTAGGAATGACCGCGAAAATAAGATAAGAGAAATCAGGGCCAGAACCGATTCATTTCTGTACTCATTTTTTCCACGAGCGATTAGGGAGTGGAAAAGAAAGGAGTTACCGGGCGAGTAAACTTAAAATCCGACAGGAGTAGCTTTCGACAAAGCTCTCCGGCCATCCTGATCTGGGTTTTCCATGGTTTTCCCAGATCACTCCACGCGAATGCTGGGATGGTTCCTCACAATAGCCCATGGGCGCCTCCTACCATATCCCGTATATCCCTTCCAAACCATTGCCCTTTCGGATAGGTGCAATGCACCCTCTGCCACACTCTTATAGTGAATCGCAGAGTAATAATAATACGGTAAAATCAACAGGGTCCCATACTTTAAATACCTCGGAGAATTCATCGAACCGACAGGCCTTGAGAAAATCTCACAGCAAAATCGCCTCCAAAAAGTAAAAAAATGCTTTAGGGTTAGTCCAAAAAGTCTACAACAAAAAATTTATGTCAAGACACACGACAATTCGGCATTACAACACAGTCATAAAACCAACAGTCCTCTATGCAAATGAAACATTAACACTTAACAGGAAACATGACCTTGAAGAAATTAAAAAAGTATAGAAAAAAATCATTAGAAAAATTATAGGAGCAAAACTCACTAAAGATGGTTAAAGACTACAATCAATCAAAACAACAGAAAAGTTTTCAAACATCGAAATTGACATAAAAAAAGGCGAATGAAATTCTTTGGTGACTTTAAGAGATTACCAGAAAGTCGATTGACAAAAAATATAATAGATTATGTAAGTTCACTTAAAATCCAACACCTTGGCTGAATGAAATTCGGAAGGATCTTAAAAGTATAAGCATAGGAGCAACAGACATCTTAGGACACAAAGTAGAAAAATGGGAAGTTACAACTGAGCAACCAAAACAAAAACAATACAGACCAAAGTGGTCGGAAGAACGCAAACAAGCTTTCTCGGAAAGAATGAAAGCCTATTGGCACAATAAGAAGAACTCGAAGAAAACTTGATTCGGTCATTTGCTTACCGTCTTCCATTTATTGGGAGAATTCGCCAATAATAGTAATAGTAATACGAGGAGTCGGTATGGAGGTGTCTTACTGACCGCGTAGAGCATCCCCCGCTGGTCGAAGTAGTCGGCGACGGGCATTACGTGCTTGTAGAAGTTGTTGAGCTCCATGCGCGCCAGGCTGAGCACCACGTGGCCCAGCTTGGCGCCGTACTCGATCTGGCGCTCGAGCACCTTCTGGCGCCAGCTCACCAGGATCACGCCGTTCACGATCTGGATCTGCAAACACAGACACAGTTCACGGGGCTCGTCCGGACGCTGTGGAAGGAATGAAAGCTGGCTGACCAGAATGTTAGTTTTCTCTTGTTAGCACATGATTACTGGAACCATTTGCCAAACCAATAACGAAAAATATCTTCCTTCCTTTATTTCCGAAAATACCTGGCAGAAAATTCTTTCAAAGTTCCTAAAGTTTATGAGAAAACTATCGTGATCTGTATAGAGTTTATGGTTTTCGTGGAGTAATTAAATGATGAATTCTAAGTAATTTGATACTTTTGACAAAAATAATAAGAATTTCATTGGAATTTCAACGGTAAAAACGCTGTGAAAATAATTATTTTTTTTCCAACTTTTCCAGATGTTTTCAATTCTCAGCGTAATTTTTTTCTTAAAATTGAATTTTGATTGTGTTTGATATATGTAAACCATTTGAAACACGATTGCGGAACAGAAACAGTAAAAATATTTAAAAATCACTTGTATCTGAATCTATACAGTTATCAATTTGCAAGCCAGCTACGTGTGTCTTAGAAATGGTTATCAGACAAAAAATTTCGCAGACATTTTGATGGTATTTTCAAATAATGATAGCTCTTGATTTAGAGTAAACTCTCCGGAAATACTCTATGCCTTGACAGAGGAACGGAGGAAGGAATTATAATAATTTCGAGACGGAAAATATATTGGCCAAAGATCACTCTGTATTTGAAACTAGCACTCCTTTATATAAACATTGACAAAATATCACAGTTCAAGTCTACAAGCCTCTAGATACTGTTTTGATTTTTTGACTTCGTTTATTTTTTTTCCGAAATGTAGTATTTTAAAATAAACGGAATACTCGAATCGAACATATTAAAACATAAGTAATATCTAATTTGCTACAAACCTCCTCGTGTTTACCTAACAGTAATACTCTTTGGATTGCGTTTATATTGCTTTTTTTTTACTCTGGTTACTTATTTCTTCAGTTTTGTGAAATGTAGTGAATTAAATAAAGTTAATCAGACCACTACTTTTTAGATTAACACTTCCAAAAGAGTAATTAAATTCTGATTTTTAATTTATTTTAAACATCTCTGTGCTTAATATCGATATTAAAATCTGATAATATTTTGCTGTTTCATTTGAATCAGCGTTAAAAATGTGTTTGTTTATCTACCTGTTACAGAAATGATAATTTTTGATGAGACCACACATGTAATACTAACCACAAATCATTTTTAGTGATTTAATTTTACACTTCTTCGTGGGTTAGGATAATACTAATATGCAGCAATCATCTCTTTGTATTAATAAGGATAATGTTTTAAATTGATTTAATTTTTTGCATTATATTGCATTAAATTATAAGTGAAAAAAAACAACTTTTGGATATCAGTATGGACACAGAGTCGAAGATAATAACTAAGAGAAGGAAAACATTTTAGATGACATTTAAATGATTTACTTCTCCACGTTGATAAACTAGAGTAAAAATTGGAAAACATTTCTACACGCAGCAGAGTCAGTTTAAAATTAATCTGGAGCCATGAAATATACACCTACAAAATGGATATCTGTACTTTCCTCTCACCAAATCTCAGAAGACAAACGGCGTTAAGAAAGGAATGGAAGAAATGTTTAAGAAACACACAACTTCCAATAAGTCAGGACAGCACGCATCAAACTCAAAATTGATCAAAATCGAGGTATCCAGCATAGAAGTTTGGTGAGATGTTGGTGTTAGATCACTTCTGTCATGGCGCGCTGAGTGGACAAAGTCCAACCCTGAGAAACCAGTACTAAGCCAAGAGACTTCAGTACAGCCTCCTGGATTCAACCTAGCTAGGAAAACCTGGATGACACAGAACCCTATGGGGACCGTTCACGGTAGGTGCTTCTACTGGATGCACAAGTGGGGAATAATAGCGAATCCATCCTGTGACTAGGGAATCCAAATGCAATCTGTCCTCCATATCGCCAGGAATCCCAACTTAGGAGATTCAGAGGAACGATCCAGCAGCTTCATGAAGCAACCACAGAAGCAATTGAATGGCTGCAATCTCTGGACATCAATCTGTAGAAATATGTATGTTTGATTCGATCTGTTGTAAACTAAACATATAAAATTCTAATCTTGGACACGATATTCTATCACGTGGTGACGTCACGCTATGACGTCGCGCTTTTCGGCTTTGCTTACAACGACCAGAGATGTTGTTGTAGGTTATGCCCGTTATTTAATAACAGTTCTATTTAGCTAAGCATCAGCGAATAAATGAATTGTCAGAATACTGAAAGAAAAGTATGCATTTAATTTAAATCGACATATTAAATATTAGTTGCTTATATTTATTTAATATTCGTTCGATGTTGATGTGTTGATTAAATTTGTTGCCCATTGATTTGTAAAATAAAAGCTTTAATTTTCAATCAGCAATGTTAGCGTCAGTTTTGATTTTTATTTAGCCTCTGTCAGAATTACAACTGGCATTTTGCGTTATAGCAGAGGGCATGAGTAATTTAAAAAAAAAAAAAAAGATCTAAATTGTTTCCATCACTGATCGTGATCTGTGCAGCTTAGACTAAAACTAATATTACGTGGCATAACGTGAGTTGTTATGATTTATTTTTATTTTCCTTTGCGTTCACTGACACCATGTTACCGAGGTCGCTACTTCAACCACGTGTAACTGTGTCAGCCATTCAAACGTTGTAATATCGGTCTGGATCACGGTTAACAAAAAAGAAAATTGTAAGAACCCGTGAATATTTTGGATCAAGTTTAAATCGCGATACATTATTGCCACTAACATGCGACACAGAGAATGTATTAATTCGCGTATGATTGAAACATTCTTTTTCTATCGTCAATTTAGCGCAGTTTGTGATTAGGTTGATATGCATACAGAATCGAAATGGCAACTGAAACATTTTACTACAGGGCAAGTCACGAAGAATTGCTTTGAGATTTATTATGTAACAATTCTTTTTAGTCAAGCAGCCACCGACCTTGGTGGGTGAGTGGTTAGCGCTCTGGCCTCACACTCGGGAGGACGCCGGTTCGAATCCCCGCCCGGGCATCCAGATTTGGGTTTTCCATGGTTTCCCCAAATCGTTCTAGGTGAATTCCGGGATGCTTCCTTTAACAGGTCATGGCAGAATTCCTTCCCGTTCCTTGTTCCCAGTCCCATCCCGCCTCTAATGACCTTAACGTGGACGAGGTGTAAAGCCATAAGTATAAAAAAGCCTCATGCAACTAAGAAGACAGGGCATTAAGGCTAGTTTAACTGTAATTAGTATCTGGTGGAGTAACTCGCAGGTGAATGATGGTTTTTTGTTTTTAAAACCAGCGAGGATTCCATTCCAAGTTCGCTTTCCTACCTAATATTCTGGAGGACGGGGGTCAAATCCTGTCCGGCCATCCTGACTGGGGTTTTCCTCAGTCAATCCCGACGAATTCCGGGTTTGTACCCTACAAGTCCACAGCTGACTTCCATTCCTCTTCCCTCCCTTTCAGATATAAGTAGGCTGAGAAGAGTCCACGCGACTGTCCAACGGCTCGCCTCCCAGGCGTTACCTGGGAGGAATGAAAAAAAAAAAAAAAAAAACTAACCCTAACCTAGTTAGGAGGAGTGCACATTTGCCCTCTTACATAACATTCGGCAGCACGGGGGTCAAATCCCGTCCGGCCATCCTGACTGGGATTTTCCGTTGTTTTCCTCAGTCACTCAAGGCGAATGCTAGGATGGTTCCCTACAAGGCCACGGTCGACTTTCACCTCCCTTCCGTCCCCTTTAGGGTCAGTCAAGTGTTCCAGCCTTCCTCCCAGGCTCCCAGGCTTTTTATCTGGGAGGAATGAAACTTTTTAAAAAAGAAGTAACTCTAAAGCATTCTTTTCATCAGAGATTTTGTAGAAGCTCCTGTGACGTCTGTGTAAGTGGTTTAGGTAATTGTTGCTTTGCCGTGACCCGCAGGTTCGCGTTCGGCCCGCTGGAGGGCAGCACTGGGCGCGGGGTCGTGGTTTAGTAATGCCGCGGCTCGGCGCTCGCGCGCCGTGTAACTTTAATGTGTCTCCGCTTACCTCCCCCCCCCTCCCACCAAGTCAGCTGCTGCGACAATCACGTGACGCGCCAATTAGGACGGTCTCCATGACGAGGGATTTGTTATGAGTAACGTATCTATCGACTATCGATATGAGCAACCGAGGTCGCGGCCCGCGTCGACCGAGTGTCGCATTTTCGGTACACGACACTGCCGACTTCCGGACGATCGACAAATATTTAACTTCGCCTCGGACTAGCGGGCGTCCATAAAAGATGGAATGCGTTTCCCCGTCGGTAGGGCTGCGCGCGGATAAAGCACTGTGATCCCCTACTCGACGCGCCTCGTCGCCGAGGTAGCACACACACTAAGTCACGTCACCTTGCAATTACATCGAAAAATAAGAATATTATCATTAACGTAACGTTACTAGCCAATAACAGGCAAGAAACCAGGAATCAAACAATTAGTCCACAAAATATAGCAAAGAAAATAGGACTCCAGATATCTTTTGAAAAACTGAAATTATGGTAACAGACTCTCTAGTAATAAACCCCATGACAGCAGACAACAGAAAGGTAAAAATAGTAGAAAACTTTAAATACTAGGGCGAAATTATAACATACAACGTGAATGAGAAACCTGCCTGGCAAGAAAAAACTAACAAAATGATAAAACCTCGAGAACTAACGTGGTCTACATACAACAAAAAATGTATATCGATCAAAACAAAATTGAAACACTACAAGGCGGTGGTTCAGCCAGAGGTAACATACGGAAGTGAAACTCTATTTAAAGTCACTCAGAAAAATATAACTGACAAAATTTTAAAAGTGGAGAGAGGAATAGCCAGAACATGCATAAATAGAAAATGTCAAAGGAGGGACAACGGAGGATAGTGCCAAACGAGGTGGTGTGCAGGACACTAGAGCCCATCACATCACATCATGTGGACACCAGAAACCAGATTAATAAGAAGAATAATAGAAAAAAAGGAGGTTGAAGCAACAGGCAAGACAGATCATGGAAGTTATGGAAGATAAGGAGGAACTAGAAATAACGCTGGATGATGTGCAGAACAAAACAGCAAAACTCAAAAACTGAAAGAGAAGAAAATGAAATTTAAACCAAAAATAGAGAAACGACACACAATAAGAAGGGATTTACAGATGAGGAAAGACGAAGAAGACCATAACGAATGGAAAGATAACTGGGCAATTCGGAAAGAGTGGAGCATGCACATGCCTAAGAAGATCTACATCTACATCTACATATATACTCTGCAATTCACAAAATTGTGGGTGGCAGAGGGTGCTCAGCACCAAACCTAATCTGTTTGTTGTGCATTCCAATCCCTAATGGTACGAGGGAAAAAAGAATTCATATAAGAATCAGTCCGGCACCTTATTTCTCTAATTTTATCTTTCCTGTCCTTCCGACTCAAATAGGTTGGTGGAAGAAGTATTTCACTACACTCATGAGTGAAAGTTGGAGTACGCATGTTTCCCAATAAGTTTAAACGAAACGTGTGTCGTCTATCTATCAGAGACTCCCAACCTAATCTACTAATCAGTTCTGTGACGTTTTCATAAAGACTGTAGCAAGCGGTCACGAATCGAGCGGCTCTTCTCTGTACTTTCTCTATACTTTCGATCAATCCCTTACGAAACGGGTCCCAAATGGCACAACAATAATCCAAATGTGGACGCACAAGAGATTTGTACGCTATCTCCTTTGTTTGTTCATTACAATTTTTCAAGATTCTACCTATGAATCGCAGCCTAGAATTTGTGGAAAATGAGTGGAAAATGAGTGGAAAATGATTGACTAAAGTGGTGCACTGAGGCCGTAAAAATAACGTTATGAATGTTGGGTACTAACTGCTTTTTGGGAATATCTTTGGTAGCAAAGAGCATAACGGGCAGCTAGGAGAAACCAAAGAAGACTGTGGCAGATATACGGACTGAGATGAGAATGGCTGTTCAAGATGGGTAGTTTCGGATGAGAACGATGATTTTATGATGGGTGCATTAAGGAGGATGATAACGTAAATGCATAGAGGCATTATGTGCGTGTATGCGTTTCCCTTTCAGATGCAAAGAGGAAGCACGAAAGATAAAATTATAACCGAGGGGAGAACGTTAAAAATCATCTCAAGTATAAAAGGTCACAGTATGTCGTTGTTGACGGGGAAGTTTCCTAATCTTTATAAACGATTTCGGTGACAACGTTATTTGCAGGTTGCAACTGTTTGCTGATGACGCACTTATCTGTAGGGAAATAAGGTGCTCTGACGATTGCTTAGAAATTCAACGCGATCTGGATGTTATTTCGGAATGGTGCCATAAATGGCAGCTTACACTTTACTGCAAAAAGTGCAAGGCAATGCAAATAAGTAATAAAAAGACTGCATTTGTTCATGAGCACAAAGTTAACAATCCAGTTGTTGACACGGTGGATATCCTGAAGTATATGAGCGTAATAGTACAAAGCAACATGAAATGGGACTTGCACTTAACTTCCGTCGTAGGCAAAGCTAATTTTAGATTACGATTCATAGGTCGTATTTTGAGAATTGCAACGCTCAAACTAAGGAAATAGATTATTAAACTCTCAGGGGAGTCAACATTTGGAATACTGTTCTGGAGTTTGGGATCCGTATCGCAGGATGTTGATTGACATGACAGAGAAAATACAAAGGAGAGCCGCTCGATTCGTGGCTATTAGTTACAGTCCTTACGAAAGTGTCACAGAGTTGATACACAGATTGGGCTGGGATTGTTTGGCATACAGACGACGTCGTTTACGTTTAAATTTATTGGAGAATATGCGAAATTCTTTGACTTACGAGTGCAATGAAATATTTTTCCGCCAACCTATTTAGGTCGCCATGACAGGAGGGATAAGATTCGAGAAATAAGAGGCCGTACTGATGCTTCTATGTACTCTTTCTTACCTCGTGCTATTCGGAAATGGAATGCACAGAACTGGTATTGGTGCTTAGCACCCTCTGCCACCCACAATATTTGTGAATTGCAGAGTATGCATATAGATGTAGATGTATTTCATTGTATCATTCGGGTCTTGTACAGTGTGGTAGGAGAACTGGAGTTGAGTGATTGTTAATAACCCGATTATTTAGCAGATTAAATCGGTATACAGGGCGTATGCGGTCACTACACAGCTGATGGTGACTTGTCCATCGGTTGGGGACGTTAAGCTTGGGGTGTCCCTCGGTGTATATCTGAAGAGCAAGCCTAACAAGGTTTCACCCACAGCCTTCTCTCATATGTCATCCAAAAATACGAACAACACACAACGTACGCACCGTGACAGATATTCATATACACAATAACTCTCACAAAAACTAACGAAATCGAGGTGAAACGAGTGCTCCTAAATCGTGATTCTAGTATTTTTTCCATACGGCATTACGCCTCGTCGTCGAAAAATATTACTAGTTAAATAATTTAATTTAATTGCAATGGAGCGCACGCTACGGTGGCAATTTCCCTACACACCCACTTCCCTCCCTTTCCTGCACCCACCTATATTTGCCCATTTAAACTTTAAATTCTTTCAACGTTTTGGTAAATTATTCATCATTTCTCTTGATAACTTATTCCAATTCCTGACACCCTTACCTAATAAAGGATAATCTTCCTACACCCTTGTGCCTAAAATCGAGTGCCAGCTTGTGGTCATGGTCATCTTTTCCCTTCGATGTGTTACTTTTAATTCTTACATCAATATTTTTCCATGCCTCATCGCCTATGTACGCCTTGTACACTCCCATGACCCTCTTCACCCACCTCCTGTCTTCCAACGAATCCCAGCTCTTTTATCATATTTGTTACTAATTTCATTCTGCGGTAATTTACTAAAAAAAATCTAGCAGCCTTTTTTTGCACCCTCTCAAACTCCTGTACTTGATACTCAAAATGTTGGTTCAGTACTACACTACCGTATTCAGTCAATGGTCTCACCAAAGTTTTGTAACCCAATTCCTTTACTTCTCTTGTACATCCCGTCTTCACTCTCTCCAACGAATGCAGAATTTTGAAACCTTTTCCTACCACCTGTCCAATGTGTCCTGCCTAGTTAAGCTTGTTATCAAATTAAATGCCAAGATATTTACATTTCAAGTCTTCAGCAAGCATTTCTTTCCCCACTATTAAGATTCTTCGGTGGTTTAATTACTGATTAATTAATTAAAAAATCCACCAAAAAAATTATGTGAAGATGTTCGTTTATTTCTTTCAAATCAACAAGTCAGCGATAATCACAAGCATAGATACAATACCGAGATGCACTTCTGAATAGTCGCAAAGATAATCTCTGTGAACTCAACTGAATGATTGAAACTCTCTGTAACACTGAATACTGTCAACTAAACTGACTAACTGCTCTGTCCAGCCGATCTGTTTATATCGTCTCTATCGAAATTACGAGAATTCTTCAAAGGCATCCGCCCGATATTTCTCGATCATAAACAATCACTCAAACAATCAAACATATTAAAAACAATCGGAATTGATACAAAATTAATTAATAACATTACAAAATGATCCGAAATGGTAATTAGAGATACATAAATCCAAAATTATTTACAGAAACCCCTTCAAACTGTAGAAAATTGTCCTGTAGACATCGTAACTTACATTAAAACATGGAATTACAAACATTTAAGAAATTCTCTTGCATCATTCGGTTCTTAAACATATTAAATGGACTTTAAATAATTTTCTTACCTTAAACAAAGTCTATATACACTGATTTACAAGAAATTACAAAACAAACATACCAAATCACTTTCAAGCAAACTTTAGCTCACTACAAATACGTCATACAGTACAATGCTATTCAAAATTCAGGTATGAGGGCTGTTACACCACCTTATAATAATCATAATCAACCTTTTGTTTTTATCCGTGTATCTAATAAGTTGACTCTTCTTTGCATTTACTATCTCTTCATCCCACGTTTACCAACCAAACTAGATATTCTGTCCAGATCACCCTGCAGCTGTTTACAGTTAGAGGCGGGAAAGGAACGGAAGCAATTCGTCAATGGTCTTCTAAATCATCCCGTCATTCGGCTGAAGTGACTTCGAGAAACATGGAAAACCGAAATTTGGATGTCTGGATGGACATTCGAACCCACTACTAATCCCTTAAGACCCTTTGCAATTAATTTCATTCCTGTAGTTAACTTAATTTGTGTCTGAGAGAGAAGTGATCGATTGTTAATTTGTATAATTATTTTCTGAATGCGTGATGTTTTGGTGGTTGAAAATGCCTTTAATAGAATGAACAATTCTTGTAACCCGTGTATGGAATACTAATTAAGAGACTTTTGTTTAAAATATTGTGTAATCTTTAATGTTTCGAGCGAGATTTTGACTGTCGGGAATTGATAAATTTGATAAATATGTTCTTAAATTCATGTAAATATTTCAAAGTTCCATTTAAGAGAGGTTCTTCATGATTTAAACTAATTTTATAAAGTTTTTAATGGTTTTTTATACTATTTATATTGTTGAATTCATTGTTACCGCACCAGAAAAGTCTGTCGGCGATTTTGTTGTTTTCCACAGATGGCTTACTAAAGCTCCCGATAGTCGCAAGTGGACAACCTCGCTCGGAACAGTGCTAAACGAGCACTACAACGTTGGATTGTTGTAATGTGTTGTAATCTTTGGAAAGAAGTCTGATGTGTAGCTTGTGTATGTGTTTCTGAAGTGTTTTTTACGTAACTACAGACTAGTAACAAATGTGTCGACAGCGTCGTTATCTGAGACGCTAATTCAGCCAGCTCAAAGTGATCATATTTTAGCTTCCAGTGAACAATTAGTCATCCAGTGTACATCGTATCTTTCTATGTATGGACACCACAGGACGGACAGGACATTCACACAGACACACAACACTTAACATCCATGCCCGCGGCCGGATTCGAACCGGCGACCTTCGGCACGTGGAGCTAGCACTCTAGCCCCTACGCTACCGAGGCCGGCCAGGAAGAGGTATAGGATTGCATTAGTCGGTGGAGAGAGCGATGTGGAGTCCATTCAGCAGTGTCGGCCAATCGACCTGTCAGCCGGTCGCCAGGTAACTGCAACAACACGTGGCCTGCCGCAACACGTGTGCTTTGGGCGGTTCTCGCACTCACACCACAGACCAGGAAGGTTAGCTACACGAATAGTCCGGGTCTCGTAAACCAGCGAGAAAATAGACTGTAGCCCAAAAATAGAGTCCTGGTCTCGTAAACAAACGAGTAGTCAATGGAGGGGTCGGAAGACCACTGGTATCGAGAACAGTGCTGGGTGGAACAAAGATGATAGATAAGGTAGTGCAAGTTTCCTGTCACGGTCGCCAAATATTGCTTTGCTGGTACGTACAAAAATGCGACAGACATAAGTCTGAAAGAAAACTCCTTACATTGCTAACCATCTTTTAACAATATACACCACTGATCGTACCATTCCTTCAGTTAAATTCGAATTATGAATTAATAAATCCCTTCCTACCCGCTGGTTTGGCTACACGCGTTACTGGATCGGGAAGCTACAGCGGGACCAAGTTAGAGACCTAGACTCCGGCTACCTGCCGTCCTGAGCGCTGTTCTTAGGCGGTTTCCCGCGATCACCTTCGAGTATACTGAAACAGTTCCAACTTCCGTATCATAAGCAACATACTTCACATATTTTGTCTTTTTTCCCTTATGACTTAAAGCCTAAGCAATGTCGAGGTCATTAGATGCGGGAAAGGAATATCGGAAAGAAACGGAAGAAATTCGGCGATAACATTTTGAAGGAAACATCCTGTCATTAGTCTGGAGTCATTTCGGGATACCATCGCAAACCATAGTCCGGATAGCCGTTCTCCCGAATGCGAGGCGAGAGCATTACCGCTCACCCTCCATCCTCGGTACACATTTACAGAAAACGTACTTTTCATTCGGAACAAAAATTACATGTTTTCCCACCCAACAGTTGGCCACACTTGGCTCTCCCATTAGAAGTGGACCACCAAGTCATCGTTGAAGCAGGCGTGAAGATTGAAAGTTACACATCCCTGAGAGTTGACAAGATTTCCGTGAGGCATTGTCATTCGTCATACAAATTGGTTCGAGAAATAAATACTGTGTTAGTATAAATTTTGTGGATGTTTAACACAGCCACAGGGAGGGTGGTTACCTTCTCCGAGTACTCGACGACGTCCCTCATGGAGCGCGGGTAGCCGGACACCAGGTACGTCTTGGCCGCGGGCGCCATCTTCATCTCCAGCATCAGCACCTCCGTCACAGTCTTGCTCGACAGGTTGCCGAAGTCCTTCATGTCTGCGGACACGCAAACAACACGTACAGAAGATTCGGCGCCTGGTGTGTGTGGAAACGTTGAAGGTTTCATAGTGTGTAAAACTACAGGTACATCAGCCACGTTATTCAGTTACCGGAAAACCTACGAAACTAACGTATATTTCTACCTTCTCCTCAAATAAAAAAATTTTCAATTTTTTTTTTTTGGATTGTTGGAACAAAGTATTCAGTGAAGTGTGTACATAAACTAGCTAAGGAGAGCTAGAAGATAGCTCTTAGTCCAGGCTCTGATCCTGTCCAACGGTCGCCATGTAAGATAATCCTTGGGCGTGTTATTCGTTTGAGGCAAGAGTATTGTGTAGGATAGATGTTCCCTGTTATACTTCTTTCTTTATTTCAGTAAAAGTGCCTAATTTTCCATCGAACCGTTGATTAATTAGCTCAAGGTTGTCCATAGAATGACAAAGGAAACTTATCAGTAGTATCGTCACTTTTATTCAACTTAGTGAACGAGTAGCAAAAATTTTTCATATTGTCTTCGTTATAGCCTCTCCCTCGACCATCCGCTCAGCTGTTCACACTGTCGTGTTAGGGAGCGTCCATAAACTACGTTGCCACATTTTTGCCTCCTTTGAAACCCCTTCCCCCCACGTAGCCTGACGTGGCGTTTGTCTGTACACCTCCCCCCCCCTCCGAGTGGTACATAACTTTTCTTTTTTCTGTAATGATTCCAGAAGACGTTTTGTACCGTTTCCTCTTGTGAGTCTATCGTAAATTACATATGCAGATAATTAAATGACGGAAATAAATATCACATGTTTTCTGTATCTTATTTTTACTGTGACAAATAATATGAATGAAAAGCTACGTGGCTTGGTTCCCCCCCCCCCACGTAGCCCAGTGTAGCTTTCTATCCAACCCCTATCTCCCCCTAGACCGAGCCACGTAGTTTAAGGACGCTCCCTTAGTTCAGTCGTAACCCTGAAAGGGACCTCGGCAATGCCAATGTAGTAGGGGCCTATATCCTTAAACAAAATATTCTTAGTCAGGGCAAGAAAACATAAAATTCACGCGTTCATACAGAGTTTATTAGTGGAAACGTATTTACAATTTACCATACGCCTTGTATACAATATTTAATGCCAGAACGCAACATCTTAAAATTTCGTTATTTTCTGTTACCGATATAAAAATATTGTTTGAAAAGCCTACGTAGAGCTGCCCATGCGTAGGTACAGAATTTGGCAAGAATAAATCAACTCTTAGATTTACTGGCAGCCATTCCAAAGGCAACTTTCTGCGAGGGTTCATGACAACCCCTAAAGCTTTCGCTACCAATGCGACTGTTGTGTGAGGCTGTTTGCGCCTCGCCCACGCAGGCGCTGCACTAAAGTAAACTGTCCCCTTGCCGCCTGAGGACCTACTTTTAACTTTAAACAAACAACGCGTTTTGAACCAAACTGAGTATTCTATGTTAGAACTTTGTGCAAGATCTGATCTAGTGATTCGTTTGTCACTGCTATAGGCTTCATATTAGTTGAGAAGTACAGAAGTTGGTAACAGAAATGCTGTACGGGATTTTGTGCTAAAATGTTGCTGAAATCGTTAACACGTCACTCATTCAAACCATGCACTTACACGCAAATTGAAATACAATATTTCATCAATTACTGCTTTTATTAGTGTTCAGTCTGCCAGTAAAGGCCCCTGCCAGGCAGACCTCACACATAACGCGCCTGCACGCCGGGATACATATACGACTCCAAACAGGCGCAGAGGCATCAAAACAAACCAGGAAAAAAAATAGAATCATCTAGAAGCTAAGTGGGACTATTTCTTACAGAGGTCGCCGTACTACCACACAACGGAATTCCTGCGCCAGGCCGCCTATATAAGCGTAGCCGGCCGCTCCACCGCCAGTTCCAGCCTGACCGCGGAACCAGCGTCAACTACAGAAGACCACCGGAAGTTCGCGAGAAGTAGAAGCCGTCACTCTACCCCGGATCAGGACCAGGCTGAAATTCTCGACGGTCTTCAGATAACTGTAACCACATTTGTTTATGGTTTACCTGTTGTATTGTGTACCGAGTAATAAACTTCAAGGAACCGTTAAGTGTAGTTCACTTCAGTGGCGACAAGGTTGGGATAAGAACTCTCGACCATCATGGCTACGCCAGCAGCACCTACGGAATGGCAACAGTTCCTCCAAGGACTTCTACATCAGTTCTTCGAATCTCAGAGACAACTGATTGCGGAAGTCAGGAATCTCCGCCAACCCACGGCCCCGCCTCCGTTCCCAGCATTCAACGACGACGTCGAGGAATGGGGAGACCTACGAGAAGCGCATAAGACAACACTTCGCAATTCACCACATAACCAAAGAAGAAGACCAACGTGCATATTTCCTTTCCTGGAACCAATCGAAGATGTATGTCTTGCTCACCAAACTTCAGCCACAAGACCCCGACACCCTCACCTTCACGACCATCTGTACGACACTGAATGCATACTACAGACGCCGGTACCATGTCGTCGCGGCCCGCGTCGAATTCTATCAATGCCGGAAGAAGCCCGATCAGACGTATCGCCAGTGGGCGGCCGAACTCCAAGGCCTTAGCAGAAAATGTAAGTTTCAAACTCGTTGTTCCCACGAATCCTACGCCGACGACATGGTGCGTGATCACATCATACAGGCTGCACCAGATGCCGCACTCCGGCATGACGCCCTCAAGTTAGAGGACCCATCCCTGGAGCAGGTCATCGAACTTGCCTACAAATTCGAAATATCTACGGCCGCAGATCGCCGCCTGGAGTCCTGGGCGGATGTGGCCGCAATCCGAACCGACGTAGAGGACACACAGGACGTCGCCGCCATCCAGAGCTCCCAGTCGCGCTCCTCCCGACACCACAACCGGGGACCGCTTCCTCAGAAGGACATCGAACCGGCCCGTTCCGGCAGGGGCACCAAGTCTCGGCAGCAGCAGCGGATCCCGCAGCGCCGACGCCGCAGCCCGCTCCGCCTACCCTCCTGCCCCGCCTGTTATTCAGCACATGAGAGGGAAAATTGTCCGGATCGTTGGGCTGAATGCTCACGTTGCGGCAAGGAAGGACACCTGGCGTCCGTCTGCCGCACCAACACCACCAATGCCAATCCCGGCTCTCGCCGCCCAGGGTCTTACCAAGACAGGTTGAGCGGCGCACCTATGGATATCAATCAGGTAGACACTTCCACAGCATCCAAACTTTTTATTGACGTTACGGTCAATGGCAAGCCTCTGCGCCTACAAGTCGACACAGGAGCAGCAGTCTCATTGCTTAATTATACTACTTATGTGCAAATTGGCTCGCCCCCCCTCTCGCCGGCCCCCAAGCGCCTCCTGACATACAACAAACAGGAAATAGCACTCCTGGGACAATTCACAGCAAACGTCATGTATAAGTCTGTACATCGTTCAGTCCCCTTTTTAGTAGTTAACAGTTCTCTCACAGCAGACTTATTTGGACTGGACGCTTTCCGCTTATTCGGATTTTCAATTGAGGATAACATACACCTCGTATCTCAGCATGTTCCTTTTCCTGAAGTGGACGCCCTTTGCACCGAGTTTCAGGACCTGTTCTCACCAGGCGTCGGCTGTGCAAAGGACTTCGAAGCATCACTCCAACTCCGGCCGGACGTACGGCCTCGATACTTCCGGGCACGCCAGGTACCCGTAGCGCTTCAACAACCACTTCAGGAAGAACTTCAACGTCTCCAAGACGAAGGGATCCTCCAGCCGGTGCGGTTCAGCCCCTGGGCCACGCCGTTGGTCATAGTTCAGAAGCCAGGACGCCGCTTACGTCTCTGTGGTGACTTTAAGACCACCGTCAACCCGCATCTGCTGGTAGACGATTATCCACTTCCGAGACCGGACGACCTCTTCCGTAAACTAGCAGGAGGTACCTACTTTACAAAAATTGACCTGGCAGAAGCATACCTTCAAATCCCTTTGGATATCCAGTCCCGACAATACACAGTCATCAACACTCCCTCTGGCCTCTTCCAACTCAACCGGCTCATGTTCGGCTTGGCCAGTGCTCCAGCGATTTTTCAACGGTATCTCGAACAACTTCTCCAGGATATTCCGGGATGCATCAACTATCTCGACGACATAGTCGTCACGGGACCCTCCGCTGCCGAACACATGACCAACCTCCGCCTACTCTTCCTCCGCCTCCGTGCAGCAGGATTGAAATGCAACCTTTCCAAGTGTCAATTTTTTCAACAATCCATTTCCTACCTGGGTCACATCATCGCTCAGGAAGGCATTTCCCCAGCATTTTCCTATGTGGACGCTATTTCCAACTTACCTCGGCCTCAGGATCTACATCAGTTGAAATCTTTTTTAGGCAAGATTTCATACTACAGAAAATTTATACCCTCAGCAGCACAAGTGGCAGCACCCCTGTACCACCTCTGTCGCAAGAATGTCCCGTTCCGTTGGACCCCAGCTTGCGAGACCGCATTCCACACCCTTAAACAGCAGCTCAAGTCCGCAGCATGCCTCATGCCATACACTCCAAACCTCCCCTTGATACTTGCCACAGATGCATCCGATTACGGTGTGGGGGCAGTTCTGTCTCATAAATTACCAGATGGCACGGAACGCCCCGTAGCTTACATCTCCAAAGCCCTATCGGCTGCTCAGCTTAAATATTCTCAAATCGAGAAAGAGGCGCTAGCTATTGTTTTTGCCTGCTCCAAATTCTATTCCCTTTTATATGGGATTTCTTTTCATCTCATTACCGACCACAAGCCACTCCTATCACTATTTGATCCGTCCACACGTCTGCCTACCAAAACATCCCACCGCATCCAGCGTTGGGCACTATTCCTGTCCCAGTTCAGATATACCATGCATTTCCGTACCACCTCCAGGCATGCCAATGCAGACGCCTTATCCAGACTACCGCAGGGACCAGACCTTGCCTTCGACAAGTCGGAACTTCTGGTGTTCCAGATCGACGATGACATACAAGAAGCACTGAAGACATTTCCAGTCACGGCCTCAAAAGTCGCGGCAGCCACAGGGGAGGACCCCCTCCTCCGTGTCATCCGACACCACATCCAACACGGGTGGCAAACACGTTCCCCTCCACGCCATCATCAAGACCTCAAGTTCTACTACTCCATCCGCCACCAGCTCTCAGTAGTAGAGGGAGTGCTTCTCCGCACAGAACCAAATTCCACCCCGAGGGTCGTCGTTCCGAGATCCCTACAACCGACAATCCTCCAAACTCTCCACCAAGGACACTGGGGAATTGCCCGCACCAAATCCCTTGCCAGACGCCATGTATTCTGGATCGGCCTTACCACGGATGTCACGGAGATGGTGCGGCGCTGTACCATCTGTGCCCAACAACTGCCCCGCCCCCCTCAAAAGTTCCTTTCCTGGCCGGCACCGTCCGGACCCTGGGAACGCATTCACCTCGACTTCGCTGGCCCATTCCTAGGCCACCAGTGGCTCCTAGTGACGGATGCCTTTTCCCACTTCCCATATGTCGTCCGTTGCTCCACAATCACCACAGAGGTCACCATTTCAGCCCTCACGAAGATCTTTTCCATCGAAGGATTACCATACGCTATCGTCACAGATAACGGACCGCAATTTCGAAGTCGGGAATTCCTATCCTTCTGTACCGCCAACAATATCCAACACCTCCTCACCCCGCCCTTCCACCCCCAATCTAACGGGGAGGCGGAACGGCTAGTCAGAACATTCAAAACCCAAATGACCAAATACACCACAAGTCACAAACTCGAAGAGGCATTGACACTCTTCCTCAGTTCCTATCGAACCACTCCAGTGGGGGCCAAAAGCCCGGCGGAATTGCTGCATGGCCGCCAACCTCGCACTCTCCTCCATCTCCTCTTACCCCCGCCCAAAGTACAGGTACCTTCGGGCCCATTCCGTTTCACCCCGGGCTCCCTAGTCTGGGCCCGCGGGTTTGGCTCCCGGGCCGGTTGGCTTCCGGGGGTCATCCAGCGGCCCCGGGGCCGCCAACTGTTCGACGTCAGCCTGGATGGCCGGATAGTGCGACGCCATCGAAACCAACTACGTCCCCGCTACCCCACGGCACCGTCCCTTCCACCACGGCACGGCCATCCACTTCTTCCTCTCCTTCCCTGCCACCTCCACCACTCCTGCCGTCTAACCGTTGCTCAGGGACAGTTACAGCGCCACCAACGACGCCACAACCTGTCGGTCGCTCCGACACCCTTCAGCCGCAGCCTCTCGACCACCTGCGGGGACCATCTTCAGCGCCCCCCGTACAGCCCCCGGCCATCGACGCCGACGAACCGATGCCGTTAGCTCCACAAGTACCTCCACCACAACCTGCACCACGACGCAGGTCGGCACGCATCGCCAGGGGAACAGCTCCGTACTCCCCTGGAGGTAGCCTTCATAGTCTGCTCCAGGGCGCCGCGGCAGACGACCTCGCAGACGTCGCAGACATCGCTTCCCCCCCCCCCCCCCGGGAGGGAGGTATGTTCAGTCTGCCAGTAAAGGCCCCTGCCAGGCAGACCTCACACACAACGCGCCTGCACGCCGGGATACATATACGACTCCAAACAGGCGCAGAGGCATCAAAACAAACCAGGAAAATAAATAGAATCATCTAGAAGCTAAGTGGGACTATTTCTTACAGAGGTCGCCGTACTACCACACAACGGAATTCCTGCGCCAGGCCGCCTATATAAGCGTAGCCGGCCGCTCCACCGCCAGTTCCAGCCTGACCGCTGAACCAGCGTCAACTACAGAAGACCACCGGAAGTTCGCGAGAAGTAGAAGCCGTCACTCTACCCCGGATCAGGACCAGGCTGAAATTCTCGACGGTCTTCTGATAACTGTACCCACATTTGTTTATGGTTTACCTGTTGTATTGTGTACCGAGTAATAAACTTCAAGGAACCGTTAAGTGTAGTTCACTTCAATTAGGTGACATATAATTATTGAAAAATAATTTAAAATATATTGTGGAAGAATGTCCAGCAAGAAAGCTGCTTTTCTCGAACTAACCTTTTTTTTTAAATTTTGCTTTATGCCTAGTCGACGTCGGGGTCATTAGAGGCGGGATGGGATTGGGGGACAAGGAACGGGAAGAAATTTGTCCATGGCCTTTTTGAAGGAAGCATCCCGGCATTCGCCTGGAGTGATTTTGGGAAACCATGGAAAAGCCAAATTTAGATGCCCAGATGAGGATTCGAACCGCCGTCCTGCCGAATGCGAGGCCAGAGCGTGAACCATTCACCCCCCACGCTTGGTCAAACTATCTTAAATAAGCGGTATGTTCCAGTCGTCAGTTGTTAGAAAGGACAAAATAAGTAGGTTGGTTCAGACTAGTTGCAAAATAGACAGAAATGTTAATCATTTACAAAGAAATAGGAAATAAAAAATAGCAAAAGAAAAATGGCTACAGGAAAAGTGTGAAGAAGTAGAAAAGAAAATGGTCGTACGAAAAGTAGATGTTGCATATAGAAAGATCAAACAGAATTTTGGAGAAATGAAGAAAAGAGGTATGAACATGAAAGCTGCCGTTGGGAAACCTCTTTTAAGCTCAGATGATAGAGCTAACCGATGGAAGGAATACATTAAGAAACTGTATGATGGGGACGACTTGAACAATAGCGTAATAGAAAAGGAAGGCGATGCCAACAGTGATGACTTAGGAGATCCTGTTTTGAGGACAGAATTTAATAAAGCTCTGAATGACTTGAAAGCAAATAAGGCAGTTGGAATTGATGAGATCCCTGCAGAACTTCTTAAATCCCTAGGAGAGGAAGGAATCGAAAGATTATTCAAGCTAATATCAAAAAGTTATGAAACTGGAGAAATTCCAACTGATATTAATAAAAATATCATCTTCACACTTCCAAAGAAAGCACAAGCCGATAAATGTGAGAATTATCGCACCATTAGTCTAACATCACATGCTTGAAAATTACTGACGAGAATAATATACAGAAGGATGGAAAGGGTAGTAGAAGAGAAAGTAGGTGAAGATCAATTTGGGTTTAGGAAAAATCGCGGTACAAGGGAAGCAATTCTGTATTTAAGATTAATACTTGAAGGGCGCATCAAGAAAAACAAAGATACTTTTACGGCATTTGTTGATTTAGAAAAAGCTTTTGATAATGTTAGGTGGGACAAGATGTTCAAAATTTTGAAGAAGTCAGGTCTAAAGTATCGAGATAGAAGAATACTCTATAAACTATATAAGAATCAAGTGGCTATAATAAAAGTAGAGAATCACGAGAGACATGCATCGGTTAAAATGGGTGTGAGACGAGGTTGTAGTCAATCCCCGTTAATATTCAACTTGTATGTAGAAGAAACAATGAAGGAAGTCAAAGAAACATTTCCATGTGGCATAAGTTTTCAGGTAGAAAAAATCAGTATGCTACGATTTGCTGATGACATTGTCTTGTTAGCAGAGAAGGCTGAGGATATTGAGAAGTTACTGAATGGCATGAACAAAATACTGAAGGAAGATTTTGGACTGAATATAAATCAAAGTAACACACAAGTGATGAAATGTAGCAGAAATGATACCAACACTAGTAGATTAAATATAAAAATAGGATCGGATGCAATAGGAGAAGTAAGTGAGTTCTGTTACTTGGGAAGTAAAATTACAACTGATGGCCGATGCAGGAATGATGTTAAAAGCAGAATAGCACTAGGAAAAGGAGCCTTCATGAAAAAGAGAAACCTTTTAGTTTCAAATATTGATCTAGGAATTAGAAAGAACTTTTTAAAACTCTTTGTGTGGAGCACAGCACTTTATGGTAGCGAAACATGGACTTTAGGAATACCGGAAAGAAAGAAACTTGAAGCATTTGAAATGTGGTGCTACAGAAGAATGCTGAAAATTAAGTGGACAGACAAAGTAAGAAATGAACGAGTTTTGGAAATGATGGGTGAGAAAAGAAGTTTATGGAAGAAGCTTACAGGAAGAAGAGACATGCTGGTAGGTCATATTTTGAGACATGCTGGATTGGTTAATTTGTTAGTGGATGGAACAGTCGAAGGTAAGAACTGTAGAGGAAGACAGAGATTACAATATATGAAGCAGATAATTGAGGACGTGGGTTGTAAGAGGTATGCAGAAATGAAGAGGTTATCACAGGATAGGAAGGGATGGAGGGTTGCATCAAACCAGTGGAAAGACTGACAACAGCAAAAAAAAAAAAAAAAATAACGACAGTGGTATAAGGAAAATTTCGATTTAATTTAAAAACTGGGTCCCTTACGTCAGATTGATAGCTTTATCTTTCTCCATCATCCCTGAAAGTTTCTAACATCGTCACGGAATCGCCATATAGATGTAGATGTAGAAATGTCCATTACCCTAACAAAATTTCAATCTTTCTAGCTAGATAACTGAAGCCATTTACATATCTGTCCAGTAATATTAATTTATTGCGAAGGAGTGCATGCTCGGTGGATATTTCCCTTTTACTGTCATCACTCTATCGACTGGTTTGATGCAATGGTCCATCCCATCGTATCTTGCGCTAACCTCTTCATCTTACAACCCACGTCATCAATTATCTGCTTTATATATTCTAATCTCTGTCTTCTTCTGCATTTCTTACATCGACTGTTCCTTCCACTAACAAATTAACCAAACCTGCATATCTCAAAACATGACCTACCAGCCTGTCTCTTCTTTCTGTAAGACTCTTCCACAATATTCTTTCCTCACCCATAATTTCCAAACCCGTTCATTTCGTACTTTATCCATCCACTTAAATTTCAGCATCCTTCTATAGCAGGGGTGGCCAACCCTAATGATCTTGCGGGCTACTTTGGAAGTGTATCATAACACCGCGGGCCGCATATAAAATTATATATCCCATTACAGACTTTTTTGTAGTGAAAAATTGAGTTATTATTGTGTTTACTATTATTCTTACATGTAAACATAGATAGTATAATAATAATGATACTAAACGCACATTGCAAAGAAATATATAACACGAAAAATTAAATACAAAAAAATATTTTGTAAAAGTGTGATGAATCTTGCTACCGGAAAAATGTTCAAGGCGGTCCGCGGGTTGGCCAGCCCTGTTCTATAGCACCACATTTCGAATGCTTCAATTTTCCGTCCTTCTGGTATTCCCAGAGTCCATGCTACGCTGCCATAAAGTGCTGTGCTCCACACATAGAGTTTTTAAAAAATCTTTCTGAGTCCTAGATTAATATTTGAAACTAAAACATTTATCTTTTTCATGAAAGCTTTTTTCGTTAGTGCTATT
>JARYHS010009186.1:265343933-265426938 GCA_031002005.1 Vandiemenella viatica
AAAAGCTGGGTTTATAGAAGAAATATTAGTGAAAATAATATAAAACACTTCATAGATACCTTAAACAATGAAAACTGGTTAGAAGTATATAATACGCAGGGTGTTAATGCGAAATTTGATTCCTTTCTGAATATATTTCTAACACTTTTTGAAGGTAGTTTCAAAAAAAGGAAAATTCTCAACACTCCAAACAATGAACTGGGCATGGGATGGATAACAAAGGGTATTAGAATCTCTAGTAAAACAAAGAGGGACCTTTATTTAAAAATGAGAGAATCAGATAACTATGCGCTGAAAGTTCACTATAAACTTTATTCTAAAATACTAAGAAATGTAATAAGGAAGGCCAAGAACAGGTACATATTGGCGAAAATGGAAAATTCAGACAGTAAAATGAGAACAATATGGAATATAATAAAGACTGAAACAGGAAAAACTGTAAATCACTCTAAAGACATAAAAATAGAACAAAATGGATATGTGTATAGTGAAGTAAGGGAAGTTTGTGAAATATTTAACAAACATTTTATGTCAGTAGTAGATAAATTAGGCATAGAAAAGCAATCCCCTCTAAGGCTTCTTGAGACTGCTTTCCCAAATAGCTTTGTGGAGATGAAATTACCACCAGTAACAGTCTCAGAAATAAATAAACTCATTAAACAATTAAAACCTAAAAATTCTTCCAGCTATGACAATATTTCAAGTAAATTACTGAAAAGATGTTCAGACTGTATCAGTCATGTACTTGCTCACATTTGTAATGAATCCTTAATACAAGGTGTTTTCCCCAATAGACTAAATATGCTGTTGTAAAACCATTATTTAAAACAGGAGAAGTAACATGTGTAGACAACTATCGTCCCATTTCATTACTTTCAACATTCTCAAAGGTTTTTGAAAAAGTCATGTATAGTAGAGTAATAAAACATGTTACACACTATAATATCCTCACTAATTCACCATTTGGGTTCAAAAAAGGATCATCCATAGAAATGGCTATATATTCATTTTTAAATAACACATTTGTGGAACTAAATAATAAAATGAATCCTGTAGGAATATTTTGTGATCATGCAAAAGCATTTGACTGTGTAAATCATGAATTACTTTTGAGAAAAATGGAATACTATGGTATTTTTGGGACCGCAGGTAAATGGTTTAAATCATAGATTGAAAGCCAGATGCAAAAAGTTTCAATTTTTGATTCTAAAATAAGTAAAGATGCTTCATCAGACTGGGAGAAAATAAAACATGGAATTCCACAAGGCTCTGTCTTAGGTCCCCTCCTCTTTCTGTTATACCGTACATCAATGACCTTCCTGGAAATTTATCTGTCAATTTTTTATTATAAAATAAGTAAAGATGCTTCATCAGACTGGGAGAAAATAAAACATGGAATTCCACAAGGCTCTGTCTTAGGTCCCCTGCTCTTTCTGTTATACATCTATGACCTTCCTGGAAATTTATCCGACAAAGTTAAGAGTGTTTTATTTGCAGATGACACTAACCTGACTGTGCGTAAAACACCAAACAGTACTATAGAATTTAATGTAAATGAAGTACTTAGAGTAGTAGCAAATTGGTTTAAGGCAAATTCATTAAAATTAAATTTTGAAAAAACACGTTATATTAGGTTTAAAACAAAAAACTATGCACAGCCAGATATATTTATAAACTATAAAAACAACACAATCTTAGAAATAGAGAGTATAAAATTTCTTGGTATTAAAATAGATCAGAAACTCTGTTGGCATGATCATATCACTACACTACTGACAAAGTTAAGTAGTGCCACCTTCGCAATACGAACACTTTCTCTAACAGCAGATCTAGAATTAATTAAACAGGTGTACTCCTCACATTTTCATTCAGTAATGTCATATGGCATAATTTTTTGGGAAACTCTTCACAAAGTAAAAAAGTTTCATAGCACAGAAAAGAGCTATTAGGTTTCTGTGTAGGGTAAAACCAAGAACTTCTTGCAGACAACTCTTTAAGAAACTCAATATTCTTACAATGTATTCTCAGTATATATATTCTCTCATGAGCTTTGTCATAGAAAATTTTAACCTGTTTACACCTAATTCACAGGTACACAGTTTCAATACAAGAAACAGAAGTAACTTAAATAAAACACAAACATCTCTGTCATTAGTACAAAGAGGAGTTAATTATTCTGGGATACATCTGTTTAATAAACTACCTAATCGTATAAAACAGCTTTCAGATAATAAAGATGTATTCAAACAAAAACTTAGAGATTATCTTATTGGCAACTCCTTCTACTCCATTCAAGAATTTGAAGAAAATAATTAATTGTACTCATTATGACGTTTGCAAAACTCAGTTGCAAAAATGTATGTTTATTATTATTTCTTGTATTTGTAAAATATGTATATATATATATTTACTATGATATGACTCATATTATGTGTATATGTATCAATAATGACATGTTTCACATCCCAGAGGTACTTCCTCAGCAGGGATCCATGGAACAAGATTGATAAATAAAAATAAATAAATAATAAATAATGTAACGTAAATCATATTTTATAATTGACGTGTCTCATATCATTATGTATAAAGTACATGTATATGATTTAGAGGACAAATAAAATACTACTACTACTATTTGCAGAATACTATAAGTCAAAATGTTCATCAGGAGACATAAGCGTTTTAAATTATGGAAATTTATATGATTTGGTTTCTATTAATTTCCTTCCTACAGCTCACATGATACCACAATCTCAACACCTGTTCCATGATTATACCGGTCAGAGTTTCCCCAGACACCCCCACCCCTTCAGAACTCCGTAGAAGGGAACTTGGCTATCAACACAGCCTAGGCACTAGACACAACCAGTGGCCTCAACCTACATTAAACCTGTCACTTACTATTTAGCAATTTTACACGCAGTTTCCTCATATTATATATTTCAACATATTTATAGGTCTCAGTATATATTTTACATCTCTCTTTCTTCATTTATTCACACATTCACCCTTGTAACAGATTCAAATTATGTTTTTAAACAAATTTCATTTTACCTCAACTGATTGTTACAGAGATTATTCTGTTTCACAAATATCATTAGTCAAATTTCTCCCCCCACCACTGGTTCAAGCCCCACCTCACACTTGTTTCATTCATGTAGCGGGTCGGGATATGATCACATCTTTCCTCCTGCCATATGTCTCTCCTCCCACATGGCTAAGATTATTAACTGAAATATTTTGATATTTTTTTTGTGTTTGTTACCTGTTCCTTTTACCCTCCTGCCTTCATCTGTTGTAAGTGATGGGTTATTTTTTCTCCATCGTATCTTATTTTTAATTCTCCAGCTAGTTATACTGTCCAGATCAACCAGCAACTGTTGACAGTCTTCTCACATTTTGATGCTTTTATATAACATTATGTCATCTGCAAACCATCTAACTTCTGACTGTAAACCATTAAAACAATTATTCATTTTAATAATGAATAGCAATGCATACAAAACACTACCCTTTGGCACTCCCATTTTTACTTCCACTTATTTTAATACTACATTTCTTACTCTAACTGTTTGCTTTACACTGTTTAAAAATTCTTCTACACAGGAAATCACTTTTTCATCCACTCCAATGGATTTTACCTTATTTATCACCATTTTATGGTTCACTCTGTCTAATGCCTCAGAAAGATTTAGTGCTACATTAATCAATATGGCCTCCATTGTTCTTGTCAATTGAAATAATTTGTACATAGCTGACTACCTGAGATTATATTAATATCCTTGCCTAAAGACCTGTTATAAATTTGAAAACTACTTAAGTTCCTCACAGACTTTTTTAATGTGGTTGCATATCAATATCTCCATTAATATACCTACCACTGATATCAAACTGATCAGCCTATAATGTGTAATCGTTTTTGTCAATCTTCTTTTATGACCCAGTACAAATATCACATTTTTCCAGTCCTCTTGTAAGCAGCAAGTATCCAGACTCAATAAAAATATTTCAAGATAAGGTACAATGTCATACCCTGCTATATTTAAGACATCTGTAGTAATATTATCTTCAGCAATCACATAATACTTTTTTAGTTTGTTCATAACATTCTCAAGAATGAGTGTCAGATTTTTTAGTCTGTTCATTTCTAATTGTGCTGTCAAGCTACATCTGTGATCTACACACACTGATTTCTGAATCTTGTCCCTAGTTCTCACATCAAACCATATACTAAATTTGTCTGCCTTTTTCAATTCCACAGTAACTTCTTCTCAATCCTTATTTATAATTGTCTGAATACTTTCCCTTCCCATTAGTTTCCTAACATTGCCTCAGAAATCTCTTGATCCATTGCTCATCACCCCTACTGCACCGTTACTGTTCTTGTTAAACCTATCTTGAGCTCTTTGCTGCTATTCATTCCTTGTTCAGTTTTTTCTAGTGTTCCCTACTGCCTTTCTGTCTCTTAACCATGTGGTGTTCTATTCTTATTTAACCTCCTAACTTCCCTATTATAATAGGTAGGTTCTATACTATTATTTATTTTTGTTTTAGTATAAACATTTTTTCTCCCATTTTTGTTATCTCCTTGAACTACTCCCACTTCAACTGCACCATACTTGTGCCTTCCTTCTATTTAATGATCCTTTCCCTGAAATATCACTTCAGTCCTGAAATATGTGCCTTTTTATAACTGTACCTATTTCTTCCTTCACTTTTGGCCACTGGTTTACTGAATCCCCTAATATCCATCAGAACTACTTCATGATAATTTATTCCTTCAGGTGGTTGAGATTCCATAAAGTTATCATTTTGCTGTATTAGGAAGATATCCAACATGTTTGGTCCCCTATTACTCTGCTCTACCGCTTGTGTGAAGCCTTCCTCCCTTAATAAGGTATTTTCAAATCTTTTTTCCCCTTTTTGGTTTCCTTCCCACTTGGCAGCCACTAAATTTAAATCCCACCAGTGATGACTATTCTATGTTCACTTGTAAACTGTTATTATTCATTTAGTTTCTTCCCAAGAGCCTCATTTTTATCTCTAATTGTTCCACTGTGGTAAGTAGCCAGCACCATACTTTTTTATTTTTTTACTAGAACACAAATCTACCTCTAGCAACTCATGGCTACAATCTATGAATCCCTATGAACTACAGTAGTCTTTGCTAATCAATATAGATACTCCTCCACCAATTGCTCCTCTATATCTACAGTAGACACTATAACCATAACAGAACACTTCATAACTACTTGTGCTTTGTGTATCTCTACTAAGTTGCTTGTTTATTATATTATGAGTCTTATAACTGGATTTTCAGTATTTTCAACATTAACTTTCATCTTCTCAGTTTGAACTCATATCTAATTGTTTCATCAGGTCCAAAATTTCTTTAGCATTTATGATTTATTTCCGTCACACATCTGCATTCAATATCCCTTTGGTCATGTGTTTTATCCCCTAAACAGCATCCTCTAACCCAATCATACCTCAAAGTGTGCTCCCTCACAACTTTAACTAACAACTCAGAAGTACACCATTGCCCCTACTATCTACTATTTAGGTGTAGGTCATGCCTGGTGAAACCCCACCTGCCAATATTGTCCACACACACAGACCCCAAGGCAGAACTAATGTCTTTCCCAAGTAGCTCCTCCGTTTCGACATTTATCCAATTCACAATGTGGTTCAACTGTGGCTGCTGATCACGACTTAGGACCTGCATGAGCTTAATCCTGGTATGTAGCTCATTCTTCATCCCTCAGATCACTATCTATACCATAACTCATGTTTCTACACTACTACTCCCCACACATCCCACTGTCTCTATTGCCCCTAGTGAAACCCCTAAAATGTCAAGTTATAGCCTTTGTTACTTGACTTAATGTTGACTAGGATTGAAAAAACTGTTACCTGGTAACTTGATCCTAACTAATTCTGCAGAAGAAGACCAACACCTCTCACATGGCTACTACCTAACAGCAGAACCCTTTACTTTCTATTTTTCTCCTTGCATGCCTCTATTTCTAAAGGCCTGCTGCACCTTACCTATCCATCATCTATATGATGTTCTTACCCTCCTTAATGTAGTAACCGGTCAAACCTATTTATGAAGTGTAAGGCTTCTTCATCCTTTTAACAATATTCCCCCTAGGACTTGTCATCAGCTCCAAACCACCCTTCTCATCCTCCCACCTCTCCTTTCCACCTATATATGCTGACATTGAAGGGCCCTTATCCTTTCACACAACTTGTAGGTGGGTGCAAGATAGGGAGAAGATAGGTGTGTAGGTAAATTGCCACTGCAGCATGTGCACCATTCCAATTTAATTAAATATTAGCTTCCTAATCATTTTACCCAACTCCCTTATCTTGTCATCCAGCTCTGATCTACAGATATCTCACATGAGGCTTTAAAATTGTTGTAGGATTGTAGAGCTAAAAAAAAAGTCTACAAATCTAGCAAAAGTCAACTTTAGCGAGGTATTTCGTCCAAAAGTGGGGATGTAACCGCCCTTGGAAGCATGAGATTGGTAGGGGGGGGGGGGTCTCCACCAATTTAGATGTGGGGTCCAATTACATGAAGTCTTACGAAAAGAGGGGTGGGGGGGGCGGAATTACGGAAAACACCTCATGTCATTAATGGACGCCCCCTAATACAAAGCCAAAAGGGGGGGGGGGGGGGCTTTATTTATTTCTTGTGTTACCTCTCCACCGCATACCACTTCATACATTCACTCCACACCATTCACCACAAACCTGCAACCTGTACCACAAAAAGTTTTATAATTTAATTAACTTGTGCTGGAGCATTTGCTCCAGTGGCCATTAATATTGAACATAAAGAAATGTCTTGCTCGTATTGGATTCGTAAAAATCTGTTTCTTAAGTCACTCTAAAAGTGATACCCTTAAATATCATCTGAAGTGGCAGTACTGAAAAGATCACACCCAACTTCCCGCTATCTTGCACCCACCTACATTTGCCCTCTACAAATTTTAAATTTAAATTCTTTTAACTTTTTCGGTAAATTATTCGTCATTCCCCTTGGTAACTCATTCCAGTCCCTGACACCCTTAACTAAAAAAGAAAATCTTCCTACACCCTTGTGCCTGAAATCGAGTGCCAGCTTGTGCCAGCTTTCATACCTACTGCAATATCTTTCCATGCCTCATCACCAGTATACGCCCTGTACACTCCCATCACCCTCCTCACCCTCCTCCTATCTTGCACCCGTCTCTAAAGACCTCACTGTTGACATACGTAAAGCAGTTTAAAAAAAATACCTATGTTGCAATGAATCCCATTCCAGCTCCTTTATCATATCTGTCACTGATTGCATTCTGCGATAATTTCCGTAAACAAATCTAGCAGCCCTTCTTTGCACCTTCTCCTACTCCTGTATTTGATACTCAAAATGTGGATGCCATACTACATTACCATATTCGAGCAATGGTCTGACCAAAGTTTTGTAACCCAATTCCTTTACTTCTCTTGTGCATCCCCTCATCACTCTCTCCAATAAGTGCAGGATTTTGAAACCTTTTCCTACCACCTGTCCAATTTGTCCTGCCCAGTTAAGCTTGTTATCAAATGTAATGCCAAGATATTTACATTTCAAGTCTTCAGCAAGCAATTCTTTCCCAACCTTATATTCATAATTAACCTTTTGCTTTTTATTTGTGTATCTAATTAGCTGACTCTTCTTTGCATTTATCTTCATCCCATGTTTACCAACCCAACTAGATATCCTGTCCAGATCACCCTGCAGCTGTTTCCTAAGTAACCTAGTGTGAGGCACAGTGTCAAAAGCTTGTTTAAATTCTAATACAACTAAGTCAACCTAGGATTGCTCATCTACAATATGGCACAAGTCGTGAATTAAAAGTGCAAGTCGTGTTTCGCAGCTTTGGCCTTTTCTGAATCCAATATGTGAGTGCTTACATAATAACATTAATATGCACTAGTTTCATGCTTAGAAAACTTTGATTTTTTTGCATTTGTAGACAGCATTCTAAAAACAAATCTAGTGCATTGATTCAGAAAGAAATTTGTTTTTACTTGCATTCAAAAATTTCAGCTAAATACTTGGTTTGATTATTTCAATAACTCTACAATTCATTCAGTATATTACAAACATAGTCTTCCCGTTGAACATTTGAGAATTTGTTACTTTACAGATAGAATAAAAAATGTGGAATAATAGTACACATTGAATGACAAAAGGATGAAGCCAATTCTAAAACTAACACAGTGAAGTATGAGTTACTTTAGTACACTTAAGGTTCCATATACAAATTGCATACCGGTAATAAAATTATTTCTCAAAAAAAGTAAAAGTTATTTATTAAAAAAAAAAAAACTATAGCAATTTGATAATGGAAAGAAAGATAATGCCATGAGGCACTGAAAATATGATAGGATAGGGGAAAAAAAAATCCAGATACCCATCACTTACCACAGATGAACGCATGAGGGCGAGACGAACACATAAAAACACAAAAACAAATTGCACAATATTTCAACATGAGTTCTTAATCAAGTGAGAGGCGAGACATATGGCAGGGGGAAAGATGTGGTCACATTCCAACCCTCCACACGAATCTCCCTGCCATATGGCTAGCCTCTCACATGATTAAGAACTCATGTCAAAATATTGTGCAATTTGTTTTTGTGTTTTTACGTGTTCGTCTCACCCTCCTGCCTTCATCTGTGGTAAGTGATGGGTATCTGTTTTTTTCCCCCATCTTATCTTATTTTCAAAAACTATAGCAAGAAATTTTCAAATAGAGTTCATTTTAAAAATCATAGAGCAAAATTTGGTGGGTACAAGGAAAGCTTGCATACCATCGCAATTAAATTAAAGCCTCTTCCACAATCTCCTGTCTTCCAACTCTTCTTTCCCAGTAAATTCTCTTACTCTGGTCTATGACTGGTCAACTCTTTGTATACTTCCTTCATCGATCTATCTAATAGTCTCCTTTTTGTCTTTTTTTCTTAAAATGCCTTAGCTAGTATAATTGACACCATTCTCATAATGTGACCAAACAGGTTGAGCCTTAATTCTCCTAAGATGTCTACAATGATTTTTTGTAGTGCTAGTTGAAGTTAGATTGATTGTTTCTGAATTTGTCTCACCTGATCTTCAGGATACTTAACCGAGGAATTTAATTTCAATCACATGAATCTGGCTGTTATCAATAAGGCAATTTCTAATCCGTATGTTGGGAAGGGACAGGATAGTTTAATGCTACGATGCTTTTTCCTCCTGAGAAAAACATTTATCCTATAATATCTGTGACACAGAATTGCAGATGTTTGCAGCTTTTAAATAATGTTTCTTATTTCCATAATTAGTCTATTATCAGCTAGCATAATGTTGCAAAAATATTTAAAATGTGGAACAGCTTCAATGGTGGGAAAATTAATAGCGATGTTGTTGGTGAAATTCTTCCTCACCATTGCCATCCCTACCCTTCCCACATGGTTCATCTTTGGTTTAATCATGTTGTTACTGTTTGTGTGTATGTGTACATCTGATACCCTTGCCATATGTCCTCTAATCATGACTAAGCATTATATTGAAATATTGTAAAGTGTATTCATATTTATGTGTTTGTTGTGGCCTTCCTATCTTCATCTGTGATTAGTGATAGGTTCAGTTTACTATCCCTTTTTTATTTTAATTGCCTAATAGCATTTTTATTGACTCTGTATTACAGTAGATATATAGGTAGATTAGATTTGTTCACTTTGAACCCCTGTTAGAATAGTCTCAGGGATGTGGAATAGTATGTACAATTATTAACAAATCAAGATCATTGCCAACTACTTACTACTAGTTAGTATATTAGTATATCAATTTCTATTCTGCAAGTACATAACATCCTATGTCAGTTACTATATATGACTGGAATTTCTGGATAAACTAATTGCTGTAATTGTAAGTAGTTTCAGCACAAAGAAAATCTTACACTAATTTTTAGTGATTGTGAATAACAATGACACCTTTCTCTTCCATACCCCAAAAATTACAGTATTTTCTCAGTCATATTTAGTTACTAAATACAAAGAAAAAAATTCTTTCACACTATAAAGTGGGTTCTGAAACAGAAACTCTTTCAGTCTGCAATTAATTAATTGAATTAAATTGCAATGGAGCGCACAATCTGGTGGCAATTTCCCTAAACACTCATCTTCCTCCTTTTCTGCACCAACTCACATTTGCTCCTTACAAATTTTAACTTGAAATTCTCTCAAGGTTTTTGGCAAATTATTCATCATTTTTCTTGGGAACCTATTCCAACCCGTAACACCCTTACCTAAAACAGAGAATCTTCCTACACCCTTGTGCCTGAAATTGAGTTCCAGCTTGTGATCATGGTCATCTTTTCCCTTCCATGCATTACTTTTAATTCTTACGCCAATATCTTTCCATGCCTCATCACCAATATACGCCTTGTACACTCCCATGACCCTCTTCACCCTCCTCCTATCTTCCACTGTTAGGTGTTTGTAGATAAGCTAGGACATTAAACAAGGAAGCTCCAGACAATGTTATTGCTTTCTGCAATGGTAATCTTTGTGAATGTTATATTTATTGCTAGTATTGTATCTTTGTTTGTCAGCACAGAACTATTCAGGATTTTCCAGTGCAAAAGCAGAAGGAAGCATACAATTATTTTGTCATTGAAGGTCTAGGTTAGGAGAGAGAAGAAATCAAAGAGGCTTGTGTGCAGAGAAGATCTGGCCAGGAGATAAAAATTGTTGACGGTAATCTATGAAGTATGGGATCCACATTTTGAGTATCAAATAGAGGAGTTGCAGAGGGTACAAAAAAGGACTGCTAGATTAGTTTCTGTAAGTTATCAGTAACAGATATGATAAAACAGCTAGAATGGGATTCATTGCAAGACAATAATATGGTGAAGAGGGTCTTGGGAGTGTACAAGGCTTATATTGGTGATTAGGAATGGAACAATATTGGTGTAAGAATGAAAAGTAATTCATGGAAAACAAAAGATTACCATGGCCACAAGCAGGCAGCCAATTTCAGGCACAAGGGTGTAGGAAGATTCTCTTTTTTAGGTGAGGGTGTCAGGGATTGCAATAAGTTACCACAACAAATGATGAATAATTTACCAAAAACATTGAAAGAATTTAAAGTTAAAGTTTGTAGAGGGCAAATATGGGAGGGTGCAGGGAAGGGTGTAGGGAAATTGCCAGTGGAGTGTGTGCTCCGTTGTAATTTAATTAAATATTGTAAATGTTATAATATAGGTCGTGTTTCAGGATTATATGTTAATACTGATAGGTGGTCATTTTATGAGGCAATGTTTTGGCTTCCTGTCTTATGTTACACCACCAGATTGCATGCTCGCTCTTTTTTGTTTTCTGTCCTATTTATCTCCATATTTCCACTGATGGATACTTTACTTACTAGACGACAGAGCCGCTCTCTGGATAAGTAAGACCTAAGCTGCTGGTGGCTGGGATTAAGTTCTGGCAGGAAAAGGTAAGAACATTAGTGAGAATTTAAGAGGTGGTGTATTAGAAGAAATGCTAAAGAAGAAGTGGTTTCAATAAATGAGGCATCTTATGGGAATGGAAGAAGGAAGAATGTGGCAGTCAGTACTCTTGACTGAAGAGCTGTTGGAAGATATAGACACACTGATAAACCAGGTGCAGAGACTCACTGAGGACAATAAAGTAGACTGGAGACAAATAGCAGAGAAGAAATCTAGGGGAAACCATCGAAAATGGACGAGGATGTTCTGGGAAAACTGAAAAAAAAAAATAAAAATAACAAAATTGTGATGCCAATGAAGATGGTTACATGTAGGCGTTTCTCACAATAACATAAATTTATTTTGTACGGGGAAATGTATCGACAAATTAGCTCCTCAAAAATATTTAATTTAGTTTAAACTCTTATTTTAATTCACACGCTCCAAGGTCTTGATAACAAGTTATAAAAATATTGTTTTAACACAAGACATTTTGGTTGGTAGAAGAATTTAAAGAAGTTTGTGGAAAGGAAAGGATGATTAGTACTTTCTTTCATGAAAAAAAATGTAGATAAAGAAGTTAGGTTGGAACAAATTACCAAGGTTAATGATTAACAATTTACCTGAAACACTGAAAGAATTTAAAGTCAAAATTTGTGAATTCCAAAAGTAGTTTTGTACTGAGAATGCCACCAGTGCATAAGCTTTATTGCAATTAAATGTTTACTACTTAACAACCATGAAGATTATGTTGATACAGAATTCTAAATAAACTATTAATTTCTCAATCAAGAAATTATTTCATGCCAATGGGGCAGATACAATCAATAATTTATATGATAAAGTAGAAGGAATAAGAGTCATTGGAAGAAAGGAGGAGGGTAAAGAGAATGCTAGGATTGTACAAGGCATGTATTCTACATCTACATCTACATTCATACTCTGCAAATCACAAACATTGTGGGTGGCAGAGGGTGCTAAGCACCAATCCTAAACCCACCCATTCCAATCCCGAATAGTGCGAGGAAAGAAGGAATACATATAAGTATCAGTACGGCATCTTATTTCTCTAATCTTATCCCTCCGGTCATTGCGACCTAAATAGGTTGGCGGAAGAAGTATTTCATTGCACTCAAAATTTAAATTTTTTCGCTTATTCTCCAATAAATTTGAACGCAAGCTACGTAGTCTGTCTTCCAAACTATCCCAGCCCAATCTATGTATCAATTCTGTGGCGCTTTCATAAGGGCTGTAACAACAAGTCACGAATCTAGCGGCTCTCCTCTGCACCCTCTCGACTGAGTCAATCACAACCTTGCGATACAGATCCCAAACCCCACAACAGTAATCCAGATGCGGGCGCACTAGTGTTTTATACGCTATCTCCTTTGTTTGAGCATTACAATTCCTCAAAATACGACCTATGAATCGAAATTTAGAATCAGCCTTTCCTACGACGGAAGTTATGTGCATGTCCCATTTCATGTTGCTTTGTACTATCACCCCCAGATACTTCACGGAATCAACCATGTCAACAGGTGAATTGTTTATTTTGTACTCGTGAACAAACTGATTCCTCTTGTTACTTATCCGCATTGCCTTGCACTTTTTGCAATTAAGTGTAAGCTGCCATTTACGGCACCAATCGAAAATAGCATCCAAATCACGCTGAATTTCTAAGCAATCGTCGGAGCACCTTATTTCCCTATAGATAACCGCATCGTCGGCAAACAATCACAACCAGCATTTGACGTTGTCACCTAGATCGTTTATAAATATTAAGAAAAGAAGTGGACCTATTACACTTCCTTGAGGAACACCCGAAGTAACATTTATCTTAGAAGAGGCTTCCCTGTCAACAACGACATATTGTGATCAACCAGTTAGAAAATCACGTATCCACTCGCAAATCTGAGCCGAAATACCATAAGCTCGAATCTTCGCTAAAAGTCGGTTGTGTGGCACAGAATCAAAAGCTTTCTGAAAATCCAAAAAAACTGCATCAACTTGCGAACCTGCATCGATAACTTTCATTATGTCATTGGAAAATAGGGCCAATTGTGTTACACACGATCTCTTCTTCCGAAATCCGTGTTGACATGGTGTAAGTAACTCGTTCTCATCTAGAAACTTCATTATGTTCGAGCATATGACATGTTCCAGAATTCTGCTGCAGACCGATGTTAGAGATATGGGTCGATATTTCCTAGGATCACTCCGATCTCCTTTCTTAAAAACGGGAATTACCTGGGCTAATTTCCAGCTAGAAGGTACTTTTCTCTCTTCTAGTGATTTACGGAATATATCTGACAGAAATAAGGTGAAGAAAGATGTTGTTGTTGGATTTAAGGAATTATGGAAGGAAAATGGGGATCATGACCACAAACTGGCAATCAATTTCAGACATAATGGTGTGGTAAATTTTTCTTTTGTAGCTAAGGGAATCAGGGATTGAATAAATTACTAAGGCAAGTAATGAATGATTTATCAAAAATGATTAAATAATTTAAAATTATAATTCATGAAGGGCAAAGAAGACAGGCACAGTAGAACTCCAACTATCCAAACTCTGATTATCCAAAATTATGAATATCCTAATCCGTTTTTTAACTAAGACGGAAAGGAAAGAGACTATAGAAGATGGGGATGATGTGTCACTTGAGGAATTCAGAAACTTTTTTGAACATTCCTGGATGTTCAGAAGTTAGTGCTGACGATATAGGAGAATGTGTGACTCTTCAGACCATGGGTATGAAATTATAATTGATGATGATCTTATTGAAAGTTTGAGAGAAGAAAGTCTCAAATAAAATATGACCTTAATATCAAAGTTGAAGCAGACACAGGACCATCAATTAAAAATAAATTTAAAAAAAAAATATTTAAAAAATTTGCCGGCCTTGAAACTGTGTTGAAGTGGATGGAGCGTCAGCCCGCATGTGACCACATGCAGCTTCTCACTGTCAAGTGGATGTGCAACTTGGCTGCCCGAAAATGGATGAATACAGTCAAAGAGCTTACTTTGACTGAGATGTTCAGCGAGCAATGGCTTTTATTTACAGTACATAATGTACATACTGTACTAAATTGCAACACTTGTAAGTATGCTTAACATGTAAAATTGTTGCCTTTTCATTTAATTAATTAAAAGCTCTTTCCTTTTAAAATAGTTTTTTCTCCCATTTTCAACATACAGAGAGTAATTAATTAAAACAGACACTTTTATGGCAAAAAAAACAAATTATTTGAAGTTTTGATTATCTGAATGGGGTCCAGTCCCAACTGATTCAGATAATTGAAGTTCTACTGTACTAGAAAGGGGTAAAATGGGTGTGTAGGAAAATTGACAATGGAATGTGTGCACACCATCGCATTAAAAGTAAATAAAATGTACTGAAATAGAAAACTTTAATTTAGGTACAAATAAAACTACAGTAAAGAAATCATTGGGGTGGAACATAGTACCTGATTTACATCAGTTTTCGAAGGGTTCAAAAGAAAAATATTTGTTTCAATGCATTTAATTTCAAGACTGTTTGTTAATTGTTGAGAAAAAAGTTTACCATTGAAATTAGAGAAAAGGGTCCAGGAGAAAGTATAAGAATGAATCATTTTTACTTAATTTTTTTGATAGCCAAATTTTTCAATTTGAAAAAATATTTTGATTGTTATTTTAAAAAAATATATGTATTCTCTAAATAGTTTTCTGCTTGCCAGAGAAAAATGCATCTATAATTTCAAATTTATTTTAATTTTAAACAGTACATTAGTTCTAGTAATGTTCTAATGCTAATTTCTCATCCTGCAAATGGTCTCCCTTCAGTTTGGAATATATCCCTTCATATCATACAGTTTTATCAGTAACTATAAAGTAGAGAGTATGAGAAATGTGGGTGCTAGGTAATATTCCAAGAGCACACAGTTTTAAGTGAACAACTGATTTGTAAATCAAGAAAAATAGTTTTCCAGCCTTTACAGCATGACACTGCTCCTAAATTTCTTTATTCGGTCAGTTTGAAACAGTGGTTCATTCAGAAATAAAGTATGGAATTATATTCTGAGGTTTACCATCAGATACATTAAGTACTTTCAAAATTTAGAAGAAAGCAATAAGGGAGCGTCCATAAACCACGTAGCTCCATTTTGGCCTCCTGTTAACCCTCCCCCCCCCCTCATGTAGCCCTACAAGTCTTTTGCCTCTACTCCCCCCGCCCACCCCCACATAGCACGTAGCTTTTTTCCCTTTTGATTCCAGAAGACATTTTGTATTATTTTCTCGAGTCAGACTATTGTAAATTACATACGGAGAAACTAATGTAAATAAATATTCACATGCTGTTGTGAGTTCTGTTCCTCATTTTAACTGTGAAAAATGTTATGAAAGGAAAGCTACATGGCCTGGCTCGGAACCCACCCCCCCCTTTCCCTCACGTAGCCCAGATTAGCCTTCCAGCCAACCCCTCCCCCCCTCCCTGGACCGGGCCACGTAGTTTGTGCACACACCCTAAAAATAATGATGAATCATAAAACATGGGAATCTTGCAGACCCTTATTTAAATATATGAATATTCTCCCACTACCAAGCATCTACATCTTTGAAACCATCCTGTTTTTTAGAAATAAGGTCATAGGTAACGATGCTGCTCTAAAAACAAATAATGATGTACATGATCATCTCACAAGGAAACAATTTGATTTGCGTATTATGCATACAAAAACAAAAGTGTACCAAAATGGAACATTTCACATAGGGATTAAATTACCTCATCATATAAAAGCAACATCAAAAAGGAGAAATTTTGAGATATTGTTGATGTCATATCTTCAATACCACTCCTTTTAGAATATTTTAAATTATAATTGAAATAATTAAATGTAAATATCTTAATTTATAATTGACCAGGATCAGAATTAAAGAGGGGCAAGATTTTAACTGGGGTGGGGGCAACTCATATTGGTTTCAAGGAAGTGGGGTGGGGGACTGAAATGTGACAATTCCTTACAAAATGAAACTCAAACCTATTGAGGAAACTATTTTTATTATTGATTAATATAGTAATCCAACCACTTAATCTAAGGATCTATTAGTTAATTAATTAAGATCATAAATCAGTAAGTTATAGGTTTTTTATGTAAACATTAATCGCCTCGGATTCTCAGAAAATTTTTCAATAACTTTGTTTGTTAATATCTCATGGTGTTCTTTCGCGAAACTGTGATGCACACTCATCAGGAATAATCCAGTCAATCTTCCCTTTTCCAAACTGCTCCTGAGCCAGTTCTTTACTCATCGAAGTGTACTGAAGGCAATTTGATTTTTCTGGGGGGGGGGGGGAGGGGCAGCAGCCCCCCCCTCCCATGCACCACACTGGATACCCCCAAGGACCTGTCTGATATAATTATGTATAATGTACACATATATGATTTAGAGGACAAATAAAATACTACTACTGCTACTACTACTACGTGGACACTAGATCCCACCAGTGGTCATTTAAGAGATCCTAGGGAAGATTTCTGGTCAAAGGCAAATTTAGGGGGTGTTGAGGCACCTGGTTTCCAGTATTACAAGGGGTGATAAAATGAAAAGGTACGAAACGACGTAAAAACGTAACAGTTAAATATCTGCATATTCCGCCATGGCAGAACGTAGCGAGACATCTCGGGATGCGATTGGAGTCTCTGACTGGGACCAGAGCATGCGCGGGCGCCCGCTTGCGCAGTAGAGAGCAGAGGCTCTTGTCAAAAGCGGCGTCCAAATGATGCGGCAGTCCGTATGAGGACAGGAAAGTGTACAGGTGGGGGATGTGTACTATGAGACACTCCGATGCCTACGCAGGTCCATTAAGAACAAAAGACCGGGGCTGCTCATGGAGGGTGTGGTTCTGCTCCATGATAATGCGCGTCCACACGTCTCCAGAGTCACACATGTGGAACTGGCCAAGTTCAAGTGGGAGACGTTGGACCATCCGCCCTACAGTCTGGACATGTCGCCCTGCGATTTCCATGTGTTTGGTCCACTGAAGAAACACCTGAAAGGGAAGCGCTTCAACTCGGACGACGTACTCGAGGACGCTGTGAAGGACTGGGTCTCGTCACGGCCACAGGAATTCTGGGAACAAGGAATCCTTTGGCTTGTTCATCAGTAGGATCGTTGTACTCAGGCCTATGGTGTATATTTTGAATAAAGTCTACATTTGTACCCTCCGTGTTGTTTCGTACCTTTTCATTTGATCACCCCTTGTATGTCTGGATTTAAGGGCTGAAATCCATTGCATACTCTAGAGCATATGTAGCCAAAAGTGGTTTATCACAAACATCATTTTACTAGATAAGAAACAGCTAAGAAAAGAAACAGATCATCAGTAGTGGAACATGGCAACTTAATATTACTGATGAAAAATGAGGCACCAAATATCAAAAAAATTAGTGTTATTACTCCAAGCTCTGCCCTCTAATTAATATTTTTCATAATATGTATCTGTTAATTTAACTATGAACAATACACCAATACAGTTAATATATTTAATAAAGTAATTTTAGAAATCAGGCCTTGTTTTTCTATGCATCATATTGTTCATTTCATCTAAGAGGGTGCCATTGAATCACTGTTTCAAAAAGTAGGTTATGAACCAAAAGAGGAGGGGTTCTGTGGCAGCAATTCCCAATTAGTTGTTCCCTAGTACCACTTCAAGAAAGTACTCAACCTCGCATACCCCATACAGCTGAAATGATAAATAAATATGTTAATCCCAGTTGAGTGCTCTTCAGAATCACAGCAATAGAATTCATACACACACAGTTTGTCTTAATATATATTATAATATATATTATGGTAATGTTTAGGTAATTTTTTTTCAATAATCTTATTGATTACCTTTAGCTAAGAAATTACCACGCATACCCCTTAAAGCAACTTCATGTACCCCTGGGAGTATGTGTACCACTAATTAGGAATGACTGCACTATGGGTTAGATTATTTATTACAAGGAAAAGGAGTCCATGTTAGTGGGTGTCTTTATCTTAAAAAAAAAAAACTAGATTGTTTTTAAATGGATGATAGGGCAATAAAAGCTGAGAATCATTGACTTAAAAGATGGTAACAGTATTCCCCAGTAATTTTTTGGCTTTTCCAAGCTAATAAATAAATCACATACGTTTAACATTGATGAAATAATCTTTCCTACTAACTAAATTAAATCTGCATTTATGTTCATGAATGGCTGTTTCATGTATAGTGATGAATTGGTTTTCATCAACTATTATAAACAGATAGGACACAAAAAAAAGTTAAAATCCTGCACAGTTTTTTGTTTTCTTTTAAAAGAGTTTTAGCCTGGCCAGCACCTTCTTTGTAATATTCTTTCTGCATTAATAGAAAAAATAAATATTTAATAGATTGTAAGATTTCAAATTCCCAAACTATCTGGCCATATAATAGCTAAAGCTTTTGTTTGATGATTTCTTCTGTCATCACATCATTTTGTATACCTTCATTTGGGTCATCTTCAAGGCTTGCATATCAACTTTTAAATTTTTAAGCTTTATTCAAAATGAAATTCAAAAGTACCCATAAATTTTAATTAACTCATCCGAATTTTTTTTGGTGTGTGTATGTATCAATCATTTTATGACAAAGAAATACTATACTACGCAGTATTCAAATGTAGTGCATACTCTGGTGGAAACTTCCCGAGTCATCTAATCAACCCGTTCTTATTTTTTAATTATTATCTTATATACCATACTTTGACAAACTTTTTAATCTTTTTTGAGATTTCAGATAAATCGGCTCCAATTTAACAAATTTAGTTGAGATTAAGTTAAAATCAATGGGGAAAATGGTTGGCAATACACTAAGAGCTGAAAAATTTTATTTGGTCCCATGTTATGCATATTATAGCTATTGTTGATTGTATTTCTGTCTACACCTGATCAGTAAAGGCTTCATCTAAAATATTTTGACCCACAATTCTGCCTATCCGTTTGACAAACTTGAATGACTTCAGCAATCTTTTGGATGATGTGTTCCATGAAGAATTTTTTGGTGAATATTTGAAAGAATTTATTTAACTTGTATGTATTTTATATTCTAAATTTTAAGGAACTATTTTCAGTATCCTTTTACATGTTATCATTGTTAGAAGAATTATCTATCTAATTCCAACACCTTAGGGACTTGTAAATTTAGTAACTATTCAGTTCGAATCAAATTTAGAACCGTTTTCAGCATAAATCATCTAATTTTATGCTGTTAAAAATTGAGAGACGATGTAAGGGAACATTGCCATTAAATATTATTGCAATTATCTTTATTTCATGTTTACGTACACATATATTCTACACAGGCCACTGTGCAGTTGTTCACAATTTTCTTCCATTTTGCTCTTATTGTAAAAAATTATATCATTTGCAAACAATTCTGACTGCAATCCATTAACACAATAATTTATTTGAATGATGATCACCAACAGACCCAATACACTACCCTGTGGCATTCCCATATTTACTTCCACCTCTTTTGATAATTAATGTATTTCCTACTTTGATGTGTTGCTTTCTGCATTCTAAGAATTCCTCTACCCAGTCACTTTTTCATCCACCCCAATAGCGTTCAACTTTTTTAAAATCATTTTATGTCTCATTCTGTCAAATACCTTTGATAGATCTAGTGCTAGACCATCAACTTGACCTCCCTTGTCCAATTGAACTGAAATATCTTGCATATAAACAACCATCTGAGATTCACATGAATATCCTTGCTCAAAGCCATGTTGTCGATCTGAAAACCAGTTTCTTTCCTCACATACATTTCTGATGAAACTGCATATAATTCTCTAGATAATTTTATCTATGACTGATTTCAAATTGATTGTACTTTAATTTTCAAATCTACTTCTCTTTCCTCCTTTATGAACTGGTACAACTATCATTCTTTTAAAGTCCTCTGGTAAGCAGCAAGACTCCTAAGTCATAGTAAATAATATTTCAAGATAAGTTATAAACTCATATTCCATCTGTAGTACTGTAATATTACCTATACAAGTGCTTTTATAGCCTTCTTAGTTCATTTGTAATTTCTTGTGTATCTATTTCAAATTTTGTAGTTTCCTCATTTCTACTTACATGGAGACTCTCCTTTTATTGTCCTTTTATTTATTTCCTCCCATCACATGATGATTATACCTCATAGTCTCATTAAACCAGACAATTTATCTTATATATAAAAATCAATGTTTGTGGGTTTGTTCGTCTTCTATGCATTCCTATACCATTTATCAGATTTCAATGAAACTTTGGAGAGTTTTCGAGAGTGAGTCTGCGGAGGGTCCTGTGAAAATTTTTTTCCAAAAAGTCACCCCCTATTCCCCATAACACCCCATAATTTAGGCAAAACCACATTTTTTTATCTGATTTAGATAGGAATTTGTACACTTATACTTTAAAACAAACAGAAAAATACTGCCTACGTATTGTTTCCGAATATTCACCCCTCTCCCCATTTCCAAACCCATTACGTTTTCACCCCATAATTTAGGCAATACCATATTTTTTATCCGATTTATATAGGAATTTGTACACTTATACTTTAAAACAAACAGAAAAATACTGCCTACGTATGGTTTCCGAATATTCATCCCCTCTCCCCCTTTCCAACACCATTACGCTTTCACCCCATAATTTAGGCAAAGCACATTTTTTATCCGATTCAGATAAGAATTTGTACACTTATACTTTGAAACAATCAGAAAAATACTGCCTACGTATGGTTTCCGAATATTTATCCCCTCTCCCCCTTTCCAACCCCATTACGTTTTCACCCCATAATTTAGGCAAAGCACATTTTTTATCCGATTTAGATAAGAATTTGTACACTTATACTTTGAAAAAATCAGAAAAATACTGCCTACGTATGGTTTCCGAATATTTATCCCCTCTCCCCCTTTCCAACCCCATTACGTTTTTACCCCATAAATTAGGCAAATCACATTTTTTATCCGATTTAGATAAGAATTTGTACACTTATACTTTAAAACAAACAGAAAAATACAGCCTCCATATGTTTTCCAAAGCGCATCCCCTCACACCCTTTCCAACTTAAAATGAATGAAACGGCAGTTTAAAATTTATATGTAAATATTTTTTCATTTAATCTATGTGCCTACTCAAGTCCAGCAATAGTGAAGCATTGCCGGGTCAGCTAGTCAATAATATTCTTCATAAATCCATTTTTAGCTTCCCTCTGTTCTGTTATCATTTGCTTGTTTAGTTGTGCTAAGTATTCTTTTTCATCATGCTTTATTAGACAGTTATCTAACAGGTTTGGTTCCCTCGTGTTCTGCTCTATCATTTGTGTAAAGCCTACTTCCCTTACTAATTTATTTGCAAATCTCTGCTGCTTTCTGATATTAACCTTCTTTCATTCCCAGTTGACACCTTGTAAATTTAAATTTCCACCAATAATGACCATTCTACTCTCTCTCTCTCTCTTCTGAATTGTAGGTATGAATTTAGTTTATCCCCTTGAGCCACATCTTCATCATTCATTCTTCCATTACAATAAAAAGCCAATACCATGATTTTTTCTTTTTTCTCTCTATTTTTTAAAATACAAACAACTAATTTGTTTTAAATAGCAATATTAAAGAAACTGGTGAATGACTTGCATTATCAGATGAATCCTTACAACAGATACTCCAGCCTACATCATACTTGTTTTGCTAATAGCTTTACCATCCACAAGTGATGCTGAGATCATTTCAGTATGTCCTCAGTCTACATGCAGGGGTATCTTAACTGCAGACTACTGAATAAAGTGCATTGTGGCATTTCACACTTGATTCAAATGTTGGTTTAGTTCCAGAGTGGATTATTCACATTAAATTTTTTATATATCCATAGAATTCACACTGAAACTAAGTTCTGCTTGTAATGATCTAAATGTTAGCAAGACATTATATTCAAAAATCTAAAAACAAAATAGAAGTAAGATTCTTCCTGATGTCTGGATAAGAAACTGATACAGAATAAGCTCAACAGCATCTCAGAAAAGATATAGGCTATGACTCAATTTTTGCTTTGACATCATGCAACAGTTTAGTAGTTGACAATCTATGATAAAAATGCTCAGTCTTCAGTATCAGTTAACGGTATGCCAAAATATCTTAACTTATCATGATCATAATTATTACTAGACATTTCTGCCTTTGCAGGCCATCCTGCGCATCCTCTTCCAAGTGTGGTGGTCATTCCAAGATTTTTCATCCGCCACTTTTCTCCAAATGACTCCCTTAGACTCTGTGTCTTCCTTCACTTGGTCCATCCATGTTGCCCTAGGCCTTCCAACTGGTCTCCTTTCCTTCCCACTGTTCAGCAATGCTACCATCATCATCCTCCCTTCCTCCATCCTCGTAACATGTCCAAACCACTGCAGTCTTTTCCTCCTTAACATCTCTTCTAATGCTAGTCTCTCCCTGACATTTTCATTTCTCATTTTATCTTTCCTCGTGACATTCTCTATCCCTCTCAGAAACCTCATCTCTGCCGCCTGCAATCTGCTAATATCTCTCTTTGTCCAAGTCCAGTTTTCAGAGCCACAGGCAGGTCCGGCGTTAGGGGGGGGGTTAAGCGGGTCAAATGTACCCGGGCCCGCCTGGCTGATGGGGGCCCCGATCACTGGCTATAGGGGCCCCCCAACAAGTTGTAGAGCTAAAAAAAAAAAGGTCGCCCATTTGGTCTGAGGGAGGGCCCTAACTGCTGAATTCACCAAGGACCCCCATCTGGTGTTACCCTGGGCCCCAAAATCCTAGCGCCGGCCCTGGCCACAGGTCAGTATATTCTTTATAGAGCAGAATTTTTCCTTCCTTCCCTATGTTCCACCTCCAGATTACATCCATTATCTGATGATACAACTGCCCATTCTTCCTTACTCTCTGACATATTTATTTCTCCATCTTTCCTTGCTTTCCAATTACACAAATGATTCAACATATTCCAATTTCTTGCTATCAAGTAACACATCCTTTGACGGCCAGAGTTTTTGGTCTTTTCTTCATTCATCTCCCGGCCATGTTTACCCGTTGCTGTACACCAGTTCCATAATTCTCTTTCCAGATCCTGCTCTGTCTCCTGCCATATTATGATATCATCAGCATATGCTATCACCTTCAGTTCTGTTGGATCTCTGTGCTCCCTTCGGCTATTATTACATCTAACCACATTAAACACAACAGGTGACAATACATTTCCTTGTCTGACTCCTCTTTCCATGTGAAACTATTCTGAATGTTTACTGTCTATGCACACACAATTCTTACACTTTTCATAGATGTTCCTTATTAGTTCCACATTTCCTTCATCCATTCCTCTTTTTTTTTAAACTTAGCCATACGCTTTCTCTTAGTACTTTATCATAGGGCTTTTTATGTCTATCAAAGCTATTATTGTGTCTTTGCCATGTTCCCACCTTTTCTCTATGATCTGTCCGAGTATAAAAATTGCATCCACCATTGATCTCTCTTGTCTGAAACCAAACTTTTCCTCCCTAGCTGTATTCTCTAATCTTTGCTTGATTTTATTCAGGGTAATTTTTTCATTTATTTTTAGGCTGTAGCTTAGTAATGTAAGAGCCCTGTAGTTCTTGCATTTCTTTTTGCTCCCATTTATGAATAGGCATTATGACTCCCTTCAAGCAGTTTTTTTTTATTATTATTATTTTCCATACTCTCTGTATGACTCTATACAAGCATAGCAATCCCATTGCTCCTGCTGCTTTTACCATTTCTGCTGTCAGTTCATCTAGTCCTGGTGATTTCCCAGTTGGTTTCACTGCCAATTCTAACTTCAGCTTGCTAAATTCAAAAGAAGTGGAAGTAAAAATGGGTGTGCCACAGGGTAGTGTATTGGGACCATTGCTATTCATTATTCTAATGAATAATTGTGTTGATAAGTTTACTATCTGAAATTAGATTGTTTGCAGATGACATAATGCTGTATAAAAGAATCAAAACGATAGAGGATTGTAAACAGTTGCAGGGTGATCTGGACAGGATATCTAATTGGGTTTGTAAACATGGAATGAAGATAAATGCAAAGAAGAGTCAGCTTATTAGATACACAAATGAAAAACAAAAGGTTAATTATGAATATAAGGTGGGGAAAGAATTGCTTGCTGAAGACTTGAAATGTAAATATCTTGGAATTACTTTTGATAACAAACTTAACTGGGCAGGATACATAGGACAGGTGGTAGGAAAAGGTTTCAAAGTTCTGCACTTGTTGGAGAGAGTGATGAGGGGATGTACGAGAGAAGTCAAGGAATTGGGTTACAAAACTTTGGTCAGACCATTGCTCGAATATGGTAGTGTAGTATGGGACACTCATTTTACGTATCAAATACAGGAGTTGGAGAGGGTGCAAAAAAGGGCTGCTAGATTTGTTTCTGGAAATTATCGCAGGATGCAATCAGTGACGGATATGATAAAGGAGCTGGAATGGGATTCATTGCAAGACAGGAGGAGAATGAGGAGGGTCATGGGAGTGTACAGGGCATATACTGGCGATGAGGCATGGAAAGATATTGCAATAGGTATGAAAAGTAGTGCATGGAAGGGAAAAGATGACCATGACCACAAGCTGGCACTCGATTTCAGGCACAAGGGTGTAGGAAGATTCTCTTTTTTAGGTAAGGGTGTCAGGGATTGGAATGAGTTACCAAGAGAAATGATGAATAATTTACCGAAAACTTTGAAAGAATTTAAAGATAAAATTTGTAGAGGGCAAATGTAGGTAGGTGCAGGATAGGGGAAAGATGGGTGTGTATGGAAATTGCCACCGGAGCCTGTGCTCCATTGCAATTAAATTAAATTAAATTAAATTCTTCTATTTATCTTTCTAAAGCTGTTGTTTCACTATCCTTTTCTTTGGTACTTTCTTCAGTTCCTCCCTGGTTTGCTTCTGTCCCTTCCAGCAGTTCTCTGAAGTACTCTTTGCATGTACCCAGTACTTCCTCCTCTTTCTCTAGGTTTTGTTTTGTTTCGTACTACCTCATACAGTATTTTCTTATTTCCTTTGTAGCTTGTCTTCAGTTTCTCTGTTAATTCCTCCCAATATTTTACCTTTGCTATTTTTATCACTTTTCTGAGGCTTTCTCCAATCTTTTCCATCTTAACTTATAATCAATTAAATCCTTATTTCAACTGATAATCCTACAACCTAGGCTGTATGACAGCCATAGAGGCAATGTCAATTTCTTCACTAGTTTTTATGAATTCATTATATTTTTTTTAAATTGTAGTTCAAATTATTCTTTTTGTTTCAGATCTAATTTACTGGCTAAGCTCTTAAGAGATATGCAGAAGTCTATGTGTTTCTTTTTGTTCCTTGTTTTCTAACAACTGATTTAGAAAATGATAGTAAAAATTAGTAGAGGGCGAAAGTAGATTGAAAGTGGAAAGGGAGGGGGTGCAGGGAGATTGCCACCAGAGCGGGCGTTCCGTCACAATTTTATCAATTATTATTATTATTATGATACAAAGTATTGTCATCATAAAATCTTAATTAATTGGAAAGGTAAGTTCAGTAAGGATCCCAACTGTCCTGGTGTGTCTACTGCAATACTTTCAGTCTGTTGGATCAAGAAGAGTGGAATTCACATAGTACAAGTTGCACTGTGTGTGCTGTTGTGATTTAGCCCAAATGGGAGAAATTGCAGCTTATAATATTAGAATCATACTAATGGTTCAAGAAAGAAAGTAACTTTTGTCGTTCTAAGATAATTTGCATCACATGTGCCAGCCCTCTGCACTTAGAGCTAAGTGTGGCACAGAGAATATAGCTGGGAGCAGACTGTGTACAGGTGTGGATCTATGGTAAATCAGAGCGGCTTGTAGCAGAATCATGGAAGAAAGAATTCAGAACAATCACACTTTTTCAAGATTATAAACTTATTTGACTTCCAACTTTTATGTGTGTATACCTCCTTCTAGCGAGGACACTTTTATATACCATGAGCATTCTTGGCCATATATTATTCTTTCTGCATTATACATGTCTTTTTACAGAACTCTTAGTTCATCAACCAGCACTTTTTCTTCCCTTTCCTTATCTTATGAATGGTTAATCTACAGGGCGAGACTTATAATCACAATCCGGTTTGCCTTGTCACAATCATTCATGTAACATTCTGATGCATTTATATCCTTTCCTTATTACTCAGCAGCCTTAAAATGTTATGATAACTTTTTTATTGTTGACTGCAAAAATGTCCAGACATTGAAACATCAATTCTATAATACATTGTGCAAAATATTTCTTCACCATAATGAAATCTATAGTTTGTTTACAATTATTCATTTATTTCATATGGCCAGATGTTTCATCTTCTGATGTAGCTTTGTGTGACCGTGAGAGATATGGGATCTAGTTCGGTCACCTGTTGTGTAGATTATTTATCAGCCAATCAGTTGTCCAGGGTACACCATTAGGAGGTTATCTACATGTCATACCCCTGTTTACAACTATCTGTCTGTTTTAAAAAATGTATAATGCATTCTTGAATATCAAATCCATTTCAATAGCTATGATCCTTGTACACCAAACATACTCTTTCCTTCAGCCTGGTTCCTGTATTCGTTGACCGAATGACATATCTCAGATCACAACACCCTGAAACTGTATACTGATGTGGTTCATTTTCAACAATGATTTTCATCCTCTTCTCTCTCTCTCTCTCTTTTTTTTCAAATTATTTCTAGCATTCACTTGTGTAAATTAAAAGTTCAACACCCAGATGGAGTTGTGATAAATGAATGAAATTTGGCCCTAAGTATCCCCATATGAAGTGTATTTAATTATTTACATGTAATATTATGAGAATTATGGGGTCATTTACTAAGCAAAATTGCTATGTTTTTAAGTGCATAAGTGGTGAACAGTTTGGTGTAGCACGACACATTTTTGTCCACAAGTTCTTGTTGACCAAGTACGCCAAGCAAAAAGTGATGAGCCTCTACACCCTAATGTCTAACTGTGAGAGAGATTGGAGTATTGTCATGTTTGAAATGGGTGTATCACATCATGAAATTTCTCGAAGGATTGGCCATAGTGCAAAGTTAGTATACAGGCTTGTTATACAGGGTCTATACCAAAAGTAGTAGGACTGATTTTTTTTTTTTTTAATTTATTGAAGATATGTTTACAGTTCCTTAATCCTCTTTGAAGTAGCACCCTTGGGCAGTTACACAGCCCTCGTTGATGCTGCTTGATTGTCCTGAATCGAGTCAAACCACTGCCCTTCAGCTGCCTTTTCATCTGTGGGAATAAAACAAAAGGTCAGTTGGAGCCAGATTGGGACTGTAGGTGGGGTCCAACAAAGGCTTGCATGAGCAAATCAAAGATCAAGACAATGCTGATCATGTTTTCTGACCATCACAGGGTGATTCATAAGGAGTTTGTTTCCCCCGAGGAAACTGTCAATTCCAAATTTTACATGCAAGTGCCAGCCCGCCTGTGAGACCAAGTGAATTGCGTCCGACCAGTCATCTCCGCCAACTGGACTCTGCATCACGACAATGCCCCGTGCCAAGGCACGCCATCATGAGGCAACAGTTGGCCCGAATCAACATTGCCGCATTGCTGCACCCTGCCTACAATCCTGATCTGGTTCCATCTGACTTTTTTTACTCACACGGATGAAAAGGCATCTGAAGGGACAATGGTTTGACTTTATTCAGGACATTCTAGCAGCATCAACGAGGGCTCTCAACAGTGTCCCCGAATCTGACTTCCAGAAGGCGTACAGACAATGGCGGGTGCTATTTCGAAGAAAATTATCCGTCATACTACTTTTGATATATGCCTTGTACAATGGATAAAAGAAGGCTCTAGTATTCCTAGAGCAGATATAGGTCAATACAGAAGGACAGCAGCATCTGAAGACCGCCATATTGTGTGGTGGCTGTTGGTGGCAGACGGGTGACTGCAGGCCAGAACCAGGCAGTGGTTACAGAGAGAGTCACCCCCACGGAAGATTGTAAATCAATTGCTTGAAACTGGGTTATGCTCTCTAACCACAATGAAAGGTGTTCCATGAACCTGATTCTATTGCCATCATCATCTAACCTGGTGTAATGCAAATTGTAAATGGACTTGTGGATAGCGTACATCAAGAAAAACAAAGATATTTTTATGGCATTTGTTGGTTTAGAAAGAGCTTTTGATAATTTTAGGTAGGAGAAGAAGTTCAAAATTTTAAAGAAGTGAGTTCTAAAATACTGAGAGTGAAGAATACTTTATAATCTTTATAAGAACCAAGTAACTATAATAAAAATAGAGAATCATTAGAGGCATGCTTCAGTTAAAAAGGGTGTGAGACAAGGTTGTAGTCTATCCCCGTTAATATTCATCTTGTATATAGAAGAAGCAATCAAGGAAGTGGAAGAAAGATTTGAATGTGTCATAAATGTTCAAGGAGAAAAAATATCAGTATGCTACGAGTTGCTGATGACATTGTATTGTTTCCACAACAGGCTGAGGCTATTGAGAAGTTACTGAATGACATGAACAAAATACTGAAGGATGATTCTGGACTAAATATAAACCAAAGCAATACAAAACTGATGATATGTAGCAGAAATGATACCAATAATAGTAGATTAAATATAAAAATGGGATCGGTTGCGAGGGAAGATGTTAGTGAATATTTCTACTTGGGAAGTAAAATTACAATGGATGGCAGAAGAAGGAACAATGTTAAAAGCAGAATACCACTAGTGAAAAGAGCCTTCATGAAAAGAAAAATCTTTTATTTTCAAATAGTCATCTAGGACTCAGAAAGAACTTTTTAAAACTCTGTATGTTGAGCACAGCACTTTATGCCAGCAAATCATGGACTTTAGGAATACCAAAATATATAAAAATTGATGCATTTAATTTAATTACAAGGAGCACAGGCTCCAGTGGCAATTTCCCTACACCCTCATCTTTCCCCTATCCTGCAGCCACTTACATTTGCCCTTTACAATTTTTATCTTTAAATTCTTTCAACATTTTTGGTAAATTATTCACCATTTCTCTTGGTAACTCATTCCAATCCCTAACATCCCTTACCTAAAAAAGAGAATCTTCCCACACCCTTGTGCCTGAAATCTAGTGCCAGCTTGTGGTCATGGTCATCTTTTCCCTTCCATGCACTACTTTTAGAATGTGGTGCTACAGAAGATTGATGAAAATTAAGTGTACAGATAAAGTATTAAATGAAGAAGTTTTGGAAATTATGTGTGATGAAAGAAGTTTGTGGAAGAGTCTTCCAGAAAGAAGAGACAGGCTGGTAGGTCATATTTTGAGACATGCTGAATTTGTTAATTTGTTAGTGGAGGTAACCATTGAAGGTAAGAACTGTAGAGGAAGACAGAGACTAGAATATATGAAGCAAATAATTGAGGACGTAGGGTGTAAGGGATATGTTGAGATGAAATGGTTAGCAGAAGAAAGAAAGGAATGGAGGATTACATCAAACCAGTCAAGAGACTGATGACAGCAAAAAAAAGGAATTGTCGGTAATACTGCTGAGTTGGCTAGAATTTGAACACTCTCACCTGATCTATGCAGGGCTCTGCACAACAGACAGTATCTGCATAACTGTTGATAACAAACAGATCAGAAATGTCTGTATGGAAAGAAACTGGTTTACAAATTGACAACATGGTTTCAGGCAAGTAGATTCATGTAAATCTCAGTTGGTGGGCTAAATGCAAGATATTTCTGGTGAATTGGACAGGGAGGCCAAGCTGATAGGCAGTAGATAGGCTGAGCCTTAAAGTGGTTTGAAATAAAATAAAAACTGTTGGATTGTGTGAAAAAGTTACTTGCTGGTTAGAGGAATTCTTAAAAGGCAGAAAACAAAGCGGTAGAGTAGGAAATACATTATCAAAATAGTAAATATGGGAGTGCCACAGGGTAGTGTATTAGGAGCATTCCAGTTCTTTCCTCTAAAGAAAGATTGTGTTGATGGTTTACGGTCAGAGTTTAGGTTGTTTCCAGGTAACTTAATGGTATATAATTGGTTCAAAACAGGAAAATATTTAACAGTTGCAAGGTGACCTGTATATAATATTTAAATGGCTAGGTCAGCATGGAGTGAAGATTGTAGAACAAAAGCTGTTGTTAAGCAAAACCGAAGTTCCAACTTTAATAATTAGGTTTCCGATCTTTATGACCAAAAAAATATTAAAATATGCAGGCAAATACGACCTTAATAATGGGTGAGTATGACCTAAAAAGGAAAAAAAATTACATAAAAATGAAAAATATGACCAAACATTTAAATTTACCATACTTCAAAACATGCTCAATTATATATATAAATATATATATATTTATTTTATGTAGCAGTGTTGCTTTCATATAGACAGCACAATTTGCTTCTGTACACTCGCTGCACCATTGGAAATTAAATTTTAAGTCGTTTTGTTAATGTCACTTTAATTTCAGATAATTTACAGAATAGAATTCTTTCATCTGTACTAAAATACTCCTCTCTAAATTCACTTTTATAAGTTTGCACTTTCGGAAAATTTTACTTTCGGCGTGGCAGTAGTTCTACTCACTGATCCATTTATTTATTTTATTTATCAATCTTGTTCCATGGATCCCTGCTGAGGAAGTACCTCTGGGTGAAACATGTCATTGTTGATACATATACACATAATATGAGTCATATCATAGTAAATATATATACACACATATTTTACAAATACAAAAAATAATAATAAACATACATTTTTGCAACTGAGTTTTGCAAATGTCATAACAAGTACAATTAAATATTTTCTTCAAATTCTTGAATGGAGTAGAAGGAGTTGCCAATAAGATAATCTCTAAGTTTTTGTTTAAATACATCTTTATTATCTGAAAGCTGTTTTATACGATTAGGTAGTTTATTAAACAGATGTATCCCAGAATAATTAACTCCTCTTTGTACTAATGACAGAGATGTTTGTGTTTTATGCAAGTTATTTCTGTTTCTTGTATTGAAACCATGTACCTGTGAATTAGGTGTAAACAGGTTAAAATTTTCTATGACAAAGCTCATGAGAGAATATATATACTGAGAATACATTGTAAGAATATTGTGTTTCTTAAAGAGTTGTCTGCAAGAAGTTCTTGGTTTTACCCTACACAGAAACCTAATAGCTCTTTTTCTGTGCTATGAAAACTTTTTTACTTTGTGAAGAGTTTCCCCAAAAAATTATGCCATATGACATTACTGAATGAAAATATGAGGAGTACACCTGTTTCATTAATTCTAGATCTGCTGTTAGAGAAAGTGTTCGTATTGCGAAGGTGGCACTACTTAACTTTGCCAGTAGTGTAGTGATATGATCATGCCAACAGAGTTTCTGATCTATTTTAATACCAAGAAATTTTATACTCTCTGTTTCTAAGATTGCGTTGTTTTTATAGTTTATACATATATCTGGCTGTGCATAGTTTTTTTGTTTTAAACCTAATAAAATGTGTTTTTTTCAAAATTTAATTTTAATGAATTTGCCTTAAACCAATTTGCTACTACTCTAAGTACTTCATTTACATTAAATTCAATAGTACTGTTTGGTGTTTTACGCACAGTCAGGTTAGTGTCATCTACAAATAAAACACTCTTAACTTTGTCGGATAAATTTTCAGGAAGGTCATTGATGTATAACAGAAAGAGGAGGGGACCTAAGACAGAGCCTTGTGGAATTCCATGTTTTATTTTCTCCCAGTCTGATGAAGCATCTTTACTTATTTTAGAATCAAAAATTGAAACTTTTTGCATTTGGCTTTCAATGTAGGTATGATTTAAACCATTTACCTGCGGTCCCAAAAATACCATAGTATTCCATTTTTTTCAAAAGTAATTCATGATTTACACAGTCAAATGCTTTTGCAAGATCACAAAATATTCCTACAGGATTCATTTTATTATTCAGTTCCTCAAATGTGTTATTTAAAAATGAATATATAGCCATTTCTATGGATGATCCTTTTTTGAACCCAAATTGTGAATCAGTGAGGATATTATAGTGTGTAACATGTTTTATTACTCTACTATACATGACGTTTTCAAAAACCTTTGAGAATGTTGAAAGTAATGAAATGGGACAATAGTTGTCTACACATGTTACTTCTCCTTTTTTAAATAATGGTTTTTACAACAGCATATTTTAGTCTATCGGGAAAAACACCCTGTATTAAGGATTCATTACAAATGTGAGCAAGTACATGACTGATACAGTCTGAACATCTTTTCAGTAATTTACTTGAAATATTGTCATAGCTGGAAGAATTTTTAGGTTTTAATTGTTTAATGAGTTTATTTATTTCTGAGACTGTTACTGGTGGCAATTTCATCTTCACAAAGCTATTTGGGAAAGCAGTCTCAAGAAGCCTTAGAGCACTATGTGGGGATTGCTTTTCTATGCCTAACTTATCTACTACTGACGTAAAGTGTTTGTTAAATATTTCACAAACTTCCCCTACTTCGCTATACACATATCCATTTTGTTCTATTTTTTATGTCTTTAGAGTGATTTACAGTTTTTCCTGTTTCAGTCTTTATTATATTCCATATTGTTCTCATTTTATTGTCTGAATTTTCCATTTTCGCCGATATGTACCTGTTCTTGGCCTTCCTTATTACATTTCTTAGTATTTTAGAATAAAGTTTATAGTGAACTTTCAGCGCATAGTTATCTGATTCTCTCATTTTTTAAATAAAGGTCCCTCTTTGTTTTACTAGAGATTCTAATACCCTTTGTTATCCATCCCATGCCCAGTTCATTGTTTGGAGTGTTGAGAATTTTCCTTTTTTTGAAACTACCTTCAAAAAGTGTTAGAAATATATTCAGAAAGGAATCAAATTTCGCATTTACACCCTGCGCATTATACACTTCTAACCAGTTTTCATTGTTTAAGGTATCTATGAAGTGCTTTATATTATTTTCACTAATATTTCTTCTATAAACCCAGCTTTTCTTTGCAGTCCTGCTATTATATTGTATTCTTGTAGGAAAATTTACAAGTGCTGTTAAGTTAAAAGACAACATCAAGGCTTCCATATCTAATCTATCATTGCTGTGATTCAGAAAGTCAACATTGAAATCTCCACATAATACTATTTGTTTGCTATTTGTAAAACTTAGTAGCAAAGACTCTAAATGAGATAAAAACAGTCTGAAATTACCTGAGGGGGCCCTGTAAATTGCTATCACTATCAGCTCTTCCTAATCATATTCTAGTTTAGTAACACAACATTCAAAGTGTTGTTCTATACAATACTTACTTACAACTACACTACTGCATTCAATATTATTTTTAACAAAAATGGCAACTCCCCCTTTCTCCATTTTACATCCTCAGAAATGAGAGCTTAATTTATAATTTGGGATGGACAGCTGAGATATTCCTGTATCAGACAAATGATGCTCAGATATACACAAAACGTCTACATTAAGATTTCTGGAATTTTGAATCTCTTCTAGGTCTTAAGGTAATGTCATCAGTTTTTACTAAATATTCCTCTTATATTTTGGTGGAAAATACTGGTCTGAACACTTTGACGCAATGACTTTGAATTGTTTATTTTATTATTAGATACTGGTATATCACGTGGAATTTTTAATTTCAACAAATTATGATCATCAGAGACATTAATTTCCTTTAGATATCTTAATAAATCTATTTTATTTACCCTAAAAAAGGCCGCAACTTAACACCATTTATCACAGGAATACCTCTTTCACTCACCTGGCATCCTCTGACCTCATCAGCAATAAGAAGCGAAAGCTTCCTCTTACCTCTTACATTCAGATGGAGTCCATGGCGAGTATAACTGTCCCTACCAATGCAGGCCACATCAATCAAACCATTGTGTGAAATTAGCCGGCTGCCAGAGAACCCTTTCCAAGGATGCATTTGTACGCCTGATGTTATGCCACATCCAGGGTTTATCATAACGCTCAAGCAAACCAAACAAATCTCACTCTTGTCCGACGTGTGTTCCTGGAAATGTGGGCAATGTGTCCCTCAATTGAATAATTGAGGTCTTTATCAAGGCTATTTCCTGGTCCCCCAACAATTACAACACAATCCTCATCTGAAAAATCTTTAACTAGGTCTTTCACATTTGCTACCACACTTCCAAGATCTGCATTTGGTTTGAAAATACTGCAGACTTCATAATCTGGCCCCAAGTCGGACTGAACCATCTCACTGATTCCTCTCCCGTGACTGCTCCCAAGTAACAGTACTTTCCTGCGTTTACTTTTAGATACACCCTGAAAACTTTTCCCTTTTACTTTGCAAGAACCCCGATCGTTCAGTCCAACCTGACGGTCCTCAGAGTCACCATCTAGATCCTCCAATGGCCGAAACACATTGGATGTCTCCAGCTGGAAACCATCAGACAGACAGCGTCTCCTACCTCTCAAGCCAGAGCTGACTTCCTTCCATTCACTGTTCCGCCTATGCCTAAGAACAGAGTTTTCTGCCTTCAGGGCCTTTAAATCCCTCTCTGCAGATGCCAAATCTGACTGGAGTTTCAGAATCCGCTGCTCCTGATCACTAATTCTGCAGGAGTGACAGTTCCAGGAAATACTGACACAAGAGTCACTGTTAGATACCTCGCTGCACCCCCAGTGAAACCAGCGCCCGCAGTCCCGGCATGTCACTCCTTCTTTTACTATCCTTCGGCAGTTTCCACACTTTGTATCCATTGTGATACTTTCAAAACAACTTAAGAATTTACAAGCAAAGGAACTGTTAAAAACTTTTACTTTTTAATAAACTACTTGTGTGTCAAATGCCAAAGAAATGCAAAAGTAGCCTTCTACAAAAAAAATGTTAAAAACCTATGTATATCACTCGAAACTTTTCCTAAAAGTGAATTACCTGTCAACTACAAGATTTACAATAAAACTGCACAAATGCAAACAAAAGAACTTTTTAAACAATTACTATGAAATTTGATACCCTAGAACTCTGAATCACAACTAACCTCAAATGTAAACAAGTAAAAAACTGCGTTTACACTGTACTGATTATGTACCGTATTAAATAAAACGGTTCACTATCACTTGAGAACTTGCCAATCTACTTTAAACAAAACTAATGCTATTAAATCTTACTTACAATGAACTGCTACTACGCTATAACAATAATATTAATACTAAACGTTAGTACCGGATGTAAACAAAGCACGAAACACTGAATTTACAATTTACGGATTTATACTGAATAAAACATACCACTAACACTCACACTACTAGAAAATGATATTATTCAACCAATTAACTACCGTACCTTACGAGACAAAATTTAACTTTTTAACTACAAAAACACAAATTATTAGCACTCGACACGCACTAAAGCGCGCGGCAGATTTAATGATGACTGAGTAGTGTTGTAAAAAAACGGTTTTCTTTTTCTGGCTTGAAAAAAAAACATGAAAAAAAACTTTGAAAAAAAACACATGTTTTTTTTCTGGAACACGTTTTTTTTCACAACTACTAAATCTCAAATTTGTAAGGCAGTTATCGTTTAAAATAACTGTTTTAGAGTTTATTCTAAGTACTTATCTTAGTTTAAAATCTACTTTATTTTTCTGGTTCAGTAGGAAAAAAAAAATTACGAAAATATTGGCAAAATTGACTGAAATTTTCTTTATGAACGGGGATTTCCCGAAGAGACTAGGTTGCGCGAGAAGGAATCCCCATTCCCCATTGTTTGGATTGATACTTGCTATTTGAAATAGTGCTACCAGCCCTACAAAATTACCTACAGATCTTTTAAAAAAATTAGGAATTTAAAATTTATCCACGGTTTTTTGCCTCTTTTTATTACTTATTGGGCTTTCTTTATATTCGTATACTTGTTAACTCTCAGAGTATAGTGTATAGTGGTACTGACTCATTAAATTGTCAGTAAGGGAGCGTGCATAAACCACATACCACGTAGCCCTACGTGGCTTTTGCCTCCCCCCCCCCCCCCCCTCGTAGCACGTAGCTTTCTTCCGTTTTGATTCCAGAAGACATTTTTTAGTGTTTTCTCTTGTCAAACTATTGTAAATTACATACGGATATAATTAACTGAGGGAAATAAATACTCGCATGCTGTTGTGAGTTCAGTTCCTCATTTTAACTGTGAAAAATGTTACGAAAGGAAAGTTACGTGGCCTGGCTCGGAACCCCCCCCCCCTCCCCCACGTAGCCCAGCGTAGCCTTCCAGCTAACCCCTCCTCCCTCTCGACCGACCCACGTAGTTTGTGCACGGTCCCTAATTATGAATCGTTTCCTTGCAACAGTTGGTGTAAACAAAGATTGAAAAGAAGTAAAGCTCCTATTTTGTATGATAATAGATTTTATTTCAAACTTAAAAGATCGTAATACAGAACTATCGGCGCAGTCTTTATGCACAGTGTGTACTTTGCTCACAATTTAAAATTGCAATCTCAAAATCTTTTGCGTACAATACAAGAACAACCAGTATAAGAAAATTTAACTATTTCTGAAGTTATGGATCTAGAGGAGACAGAAGAAGAGACAGAAAATTCCGACACAGATCGAACTAGTGTTGGTAGTGCTGTTACTAGTGAATGTGGTACTGACATAGAGGATGAATAAAATTATGTTACCTATATAGATACACTTATGAATCATTATGTGAGACATTATATGATTCAGTAAGACTTAAAACACACTTGTAAAATGGAAGTTCCTTAAATAAAACTATAATTTATCAAATATATTGATTTCTGAAAAGAAAAAAAAAAATTAGAAAAAAAAACAAAATTTAGAAAAAAAACACGGGTGCTAAGTTTTTTTTCATGTTTTTTTTCACAAAGCTGAAAAAAACATTTTGTTTTTTTTCAGTTTGCAACACTATGACAGGATATTTTATTAAGATATTGATTGGTGCGGATCGACACAGGCATGCTTCTGCTACATTGTCGAGATTACAAGGCAGATGGAACAGAGAGTGGCAATAATGTATAAATTTAATGCTAGACTGGTGAATTCTGGCCACAGTGAAAATTAGTCCCTCACCTGCAAATCAGAAGTACGGTACACTTCTGTGAAAAATTATCTTAATTTCTTCTCACCAATATGTAGTGAATTCCCAGTTCTATTAAAAAAAATTACCAGATTTTCTCTAAAAATATGACAATATGACCATAAATATAATCAAAATATGACCAAACCTAGGAAAATGGCCTGAATATGAATTTATATGCTATATAAAATACATGTAAATACAATCAGAAATGTTGAATCAGCATTTAATTCAGTGTTTCAGCTCAAAAAGAAGGCAGGAAAAAAATATGACTCGTCCTAAAGATCCGAACCCTAGTAATAATGTTATTTGACCGTTTGCCTGTGGTAGCTACAAAATTTCGACAACACGGCCAACACACGCTTGAAATACCCCTCAAACATGAAAGGGAAAAGTAAAAATGAGCTCATAGTACACTGTTCTCAAATTTCACAAGTTTTATATAGTTTTTTTAAAGTGCTTTTATAAAAGTTCGGTAACAGCTTATATGGATAAGGCAATCAGACTCAGGGCCGCCGTAAGCGGGCGTGCAAGGCGTGCTCCGCACGCGGGCGGCACGTCGAGGGGGGCGGCAAAACGAGTGATCGACAGTCGCCGCCCCGCAATAGTTGCCACTCCATTGTCGTCGCGACGAAATTTACAGCGTGTTATGCTCACAGTTTTTGACCCGGTTGGGAAATTTCCTGATTCACTACTGGCTGTAGTTAGTCAGGGGGCGGCATAATCGGTATTGCACGCGGGCGCTCAAACAGCTAGCGGCGGGCCTGATCAGACTACATTTCCTTAGATCCATCACAGGTCAGGCACACTCACGAGAGGAAACATCAGTCCCCCTTAGGGGGCATCCATAAATTACGTGAGGTGAAATAGGGGAGGGGGGGGTCCGGCGAAATCTCACCAGATCTCACCAAGGGGGAGGGGGGGTCTACGGAAATCTCACGTGAGATTTTGCGAAAAATTTGGGGACAATATGGCAAAAAAAAGGTCTACAATTTGCGGCAGAGTCAATTTTAGGAGGGTATTTCGGTTAGGGTGTGACCTAAAAAAAAAAAAAAAAATATGTCTACAAAAGTTTCCAGGGCGATTTCTAGGGGGGGGGTTCTCACGGACCAGATCTCACCAGCGGAGGGGGGGGGGGTCCGCCAGATCTCACGAAATCTCACCAGGGGGGAGGGGGGGTCCAGAAATCCGGAAAAACACCTCACGTAATTTGTGGATGCCCCCTTACTCCGATGAAAGTTGAACTAAGGCACTATTAAGATGTACTCTAGCGACACACGACCGTACCTACTCCAGATCTGACTGAGTAGCTGCTATGGCTGCTTTCGACACATTGAATCCATCGACTTTGTGACATCAGCAAAATACTTCTGAAATTAATATCTCAATAGGTACTTAATAGTTAACATATTGTCTTTCTAGTATTTCATTCTGTTTTAACCTGGTTTAATCATCAAAAGGCTTCTATCCAATTAATTCTAAATTCCCATACATCATCAGTCCTTGCGCGATTCTGAACAATTACGACAATACATTTCAAAAAACCTCATTTATCTTACAGATGCTTTAATCTTTCTTTCAAAACCAATACATCATTTTAACACCCTTAATTAGGTCTACCCCCTGAAATTGATTTTCTTGCTCCTAACTTTATTAGTATAAATTTCGATTTTTTTTCTCTTAATTAAAAAACCTAACTATCCTAGCCTTAATTACTTGACTTGTTCAGAATATTCTTAAAGATGTGGGTGATAAGAGCTTGACTGTGACTTTTCGCATTTTCAAGTTAATTCAATTTTTATTATTATTCAGTCCCTCTGACCGCATGGTTTTATGACATCAACAAATCTAAATACCATCTAATTTTTTCTGAATATGATATATACACTTTAAAATGCTCCTCATCAAGAGTTCTAACAGTGAAAATGAATGTAAAAAAACCATTATGGTTGAAAAACTACTTTAACTAAAATTTTTAACTTTCAACTAGGCAGCTTTGAAATCAAACCTTAAAGTATCTTTTTGTTAGGACTAGCTAATAGAAATGCTTTTCTATATTTGTTCTCTGGTTTACACCCTCTTTTCCATGGTTTAAACAAGCTTGTGGTTGTGGATATGTTATAAGATAAATGTCAAGAAGAGTTTGCTTATTACAAAACTTTGGTCAGACCATTGCTCAAATATGGTAGTGTAGTAGTGCACCCACATTTTTGATATCAAATACAGGAATTAAAAAGAGCAAAAGATTTGTTTATGAAAATTATTACAGGACCCAGTAACTGATATTATAAAGGAGCTGGATTGGGAGTCACTAGAGGAAAGGAGGAGGGTGAAGAGAGTGTTGGGAATGTACAGGGTATATGTTCGTGATGGGGCTTAGAGGGATATTGGTCAAAGAATTAGGAATAGTACATGGAAGGGGAAAGGCTAACATGACCACAAGCTGGCACTCAATGTCATATACCCATATTGAACATGCATATGTTATTATCAGTTGTTCAATGATTTTATAAATTAATGGGCAGCACTCCAGTTTTATGATGATTTTTTATTTATCACTGGGTACAATTTGTGTAATCTGGTATAGGCTTGCTTTTGTTTACTAGTGGTGTGTATATTCCACATTAATCTCCTGTCAAGGTCGATTCTGTGGTATTTAACAGATTTATCATGCAGGTTCCATGCTATGTTTTTCCCCCATGATTATCTCAGGTGGATTTTATGGTGATCTTAATATAAAAGTAGGCAGGTACAGGATAGGGGAAAAATTGATGTGTAGGGAAATTGCCACCACAGTGTGCTCTCTATTTCAATTAAAATAATTAAACATTTTTATTTGAGATTTTCCAGTGTTTAGATATTTAATTTAATTTAATTGCAATGGAGCACATGTTCCGGTGGCAATTTCCCTACAAACCCAACTTCCCCCTATCCTGCACCCACCTACATTTGCCCTCTACAAATTTTAACTTTAAATTCTTTTAACATTTTCAGTAAGTTATTCATCATTTCTCTTGGTAACTCATTCCAATCCCTGACGCCCTTACCTAAAAAAGAGAATCTTCCCACACCCTTGTGCCTTGATTCAGTCATCTGGTTAATTGTGTTATTGCTTCCTCAAGGTAGTTGTGTGAAGTATGGATTTCACTGTGTTATCAGTCTACATAGAAATCGAGGTAGTTGAAAGAACTGGTATATCCGACATGTGTTGAATAATACAGACCCCTGACAGATTCCTGCAGTTACTGATCATTCTGTGTATATTTTTGTGCCCGATCTTACTCTTAAATTTCATTTCTGTTGAATACTTTCTAAGATTTCATACAATTACAGAGGTATTTGTTTATGTTTAAGTTCATACAGGATTCTGCTGTGCCATACTTTACCAAATGCCTTGGCAACATCGAGGAAAGCAGCCAGGGTGTAATGCTTAGGTACAAAGCCTCTTTTAACATCTTCAACCCTGTGTAGCATTTGGTTTGAGATCTGAGTGCATTGTGCAAAAGCCGAACTGATGTGGCGAGATGGTTCTCGTAGCATCAAGCGAGTAAGTTAATCACTTCCGTATTATCTTTTCTACTAGTTCTGATAAAGTAGCAAATAAGCTTATCAGTCTATAGCTAGAGGGTAGGGATGGTTTGTTAGGTTCCACTCTCCTAGAAGATACCCAGTGAAGAAGGTGCTGATTAAAAGTTCTGTGAGATAGTTTACTTCCTTGGGGGTAATAACTACAGCGCTATGTTGGGTATGTTATCATGGCCTGGGGATTTTCTTATACGCAAATTCTTAATTATTTGTCGTAGTTCTCTTCCGCTCCAATAGTCATGCCGATTGTAATCTTCAGCTGTTGTGTTGAACTCATGATCTATTATTGGCTCCGGTTTGAAGGTGTTTTAAAAGTGATGTGCTAAAATTTTGAACATCTCTGAATCACAGGATATGAGTGTATTATTCCATAAGGTAGTGGATTCCTTGAGACTATGTTTCATACTTTTCCATAGAGACCTATCACCAGGTTTCACTTCCAATAGATAACTTTTGGTTTGTTTCCTAACGGAGTGAGTCTAGTTCTACTCTTACCTGTCTGATTCATTGGTTTAGGAGTCAGTGTTGGTGCAGGAGCCTCTCCCTTAGTCACTGTCTGCGAGTTAATTTTTACAGTTGAATAAATCAATTAAATGCCGTGGTATTGTGTCATGGAGAGACCTAAACAATCTTGTTTGAGGTTTCCTGGCTGATAGTGCCATCGCCTGGTGAATTATAATTTTTAGATGTTGTATGCCTGTGTATCAATGCTATCTTCGGAGTCTTACCTACAGAATGGTGATAGTATCTGGTTAAGATTAAATTAGAATAAATTCCAATTTACTCGCCCAGTTATTTTTGGTGTTTGTTCTGTTTCAGGACTTGCACCAAATTATGCTAACATCCGGACGTGGTCTGAACCTAATTCTGAGATTGCTTCCATTTATATTAGTAATGGTGTTTTTTACTATGGCAATTCCAAGTATGTCAGCGGTATCATTTCAATTATTAGACAATCACGTCGGCCGATGTGGTGCGACTACATGCACACTGAGGTTACCGGAGCGTCGAGCAGTTTCCTTCTGTTTGGTGGTGTTGTTCTGCATCCCCAAGCTTAGTGCTTTCTGTTGAGATACCCTATCAGTAAGATATACTGATTTTCATCAGATATTGGTATATTGGTGTTGGTTAAGCCTCCAAATTGGTTGTTTACAGGCAACAATGATTGTTATTTTGCGGTTAGTTTTAATTTGTATTCAGATTCCAGCTGTTTCAATGTCATTGGCGGTCGTATAAATTGAGTAATTACTATTGTGGATTTAACCAATATAGCTACACAGCCAGGTGCTTGGAATCTGTTTTGCGTTGGCATTTTAATTACATATCTCATTTCTGATGTTCTATTAGCTGTGGATATGTACCTAGGGAGATGTTGCGAGCTATTTCCACCATTTGGGAGCGTCCATAAACTACATAGCTCTATTTTGTCCGCATCTCAAACCCCCACCCCCCTCCTTCTCCCTACATAGCCTGGCGTGATTTTTGCCTCTACATCCCCTCTTCCTTTCCCCCGCATGGTACGTAGCTTTTTCTTTTCTTGATTGATTCCAGACAACATTTTGTACTGTTTTCTCTTGTCAGACTATCGTAAATTACATACGGAGATGATTACAAACTAAAATAAAAATTCAAAAGCTGTTGTGTGTTCCATACCTTATTTTAACTGTGACAAATAATATGAATGAAAAGCTGCTTGGTTTGGCCCCGAACACGCCCCCCCCCTTTTTATCCGTGTAGCCCAGAGTAGCTTTCAGCAAAACCTAACCCCCTCCCCCCCTACACCGAGCCATGTAGTTTATCGACGTTCCCTTTGTACGCGGACGCCTATGAAAGGTTCTTTCCAGATGACTAACAACATCCATATGAGACATGAAACTACTTGTATTGTTTGATCTCTGGGGAGGCTGAGGCATATTGGCACCATGGAGGAAGGAAAAATATGGAGGAGAAGTGACTTTAGATCTGTGACGCCGGCTCTTAACTCTCGCGCATGCGCGGTGGTGGCAGCGGCCATATTGCGAACCCATACAAATGCAAATTTCACATTGTGTTTGATGATGTGATTATTTCAGTTTGTAATGTGTATCAGTATTTTATAATGCCATCTTGTGTTGTATACGGTTGCACAAATAGGCAAGAGAGGAAAGAACGTGGAATACCATTTCGTAAGTAAGCTGCATTCTAATTATCGTTCTTGAAGTGTGCAGTACGAATTGCAAACTTTGGTGCCTGTCTATAAATATTTAGTCATAGCTCTCAATGGGATGACTTTGTTCTCAAATTTTTGTTGGTGTAGTGTAGAAAATCGGCATACCTTGCTATTTTGCACATAATAGACTAGCATTACTTTTTAACGAATGTTGAAAATGAGATTTAAAGGAGTGATATTTACATCGCGATTCAGTGAATTTAGAATTGCGCTTTCTTTGGTCACTTTGCAGTTTATACTGACAGTGTATGATGAAACTAAATGTGTTAAATTATGCTATGCAATCTAGGAATCTTGATGAAGCAAACGATGTTGTTACCGCAAATACAGTTTGCGATTCAAAGACGCGTGTGTGGGTGTGTCTACATAGTTTGATTCTGTAGCGGCAATTTAATGGAGATTGTGGTTAGGTCTAAAGGCAGTCTGTACCAGAATGGTTTTGTTGTTCCATAAGGGACAAAGAATTTATCTATTACTGTTAGTAATTTCATGAGAAACGTGTATCGCGATATAAACTACTTCCAGCTATTCCTAATTAAGCTTACGATGTATGGTAACAAGATAACTATTTTTATTCTGGTCTAGGCCGCATTTCAACCTAACCACAAGTGTTAGTAAAAAACTGAAATATCCATTCTGCATGTCAATCATGTAATTCATTGTGATTTTAGCAGAATTAATTTTTGGTCCAGGCCGCATCCCAACCCGATCCCGTCAATTTGGAGACAGTATATCCCGAAAACTAAGCACGATATAGAAAAATTTTATTCTTTGTTTTCGATTTGTCTCGTCGTGTTACATAAGAATCCATCATCAAATTTGAGTTTTGCGAAATGTTTCTTCTGCATTTCAACTCAAGACACCTCACTTTTGAGACAGTATATCTCGAGAACTAGGCGAGATATCGAAAATGTTTATTCTTTATATTTTATTTGTATCGTCTTTTTAAATAAGAATCCAACATCAAATTTGACTTTGACCAATTTTTTCTTCTTAATTTCAACCGAAAACATCTCACATTTGAGACAGAATATCTCGGAAACTAGGCGGGATATCAAAAATTTTTATTCTTCATTTTTTATTTGTCTCATCGAGTTACATAATAATCCATCACCATATGGCGGCGTCACGTTTATCCTAGAGTTCCCTTGAAGTTTTTGTACATATACCCCGTGTCTGAATGGATGTGGCCCAGCACCCCCCCCCCCCCCCGCACCTGCGTTAAACTGTACATACGAGTACGTTTGGTTCAGCAATGGGTCAACGTAGCAGGATGTCGTATTGGCCCCATCTGCTGTGGTGGTTGAAGTTAATGCTGATGTTGACATTGAAGCGGTTATTATTGCTGCTGCTGGTGGTGGTGGTCATATTGATGTTGATTGAGATGCAGCTGCTGTGAATAGGGTCACGGTATCGAATAAAAGTATCGATACTGTACTCATGAATAGTATCGGAAATAAAGAGTATCGTACTCACTAAAGTATTGAAAAAGTATCGATACCTCGAGGTATCGAAAGAAAAATATCGATAACATGATATTTTTCCAATCATGTATTGGGGTTGATATTTTCTTTTATTTAATTTTTTATTTTAAGATTAGAGTATTGTGCCTGTGCGTTAGTGTCAAATTTTATCTCTTTTTCTAATTTTTGTAGCTGAATCGGCCAGTATTATTTATGATGATGAAATGTGCAGCAGTAAATCATATTTCTTTTTGTAGTCCCACTATATGAAAAAATTAATTATAAATTAAATAAATTAAAACAAGGTTAAACTTGATCAGATTCAATTTTTATTTTATTTATAAATCATATTCCATGACTCATTAAACTGTGGAACTAAGTAGTTAAAATATATAGGCCTATTAATCTTAGACATTCTACTTTTCCTCCGTTCGGTCAGTTAAAAACAATCATTTATCCCATCGTTTCGATGATAATTTGTTTCTTCTCTTTGACATTGTACTGTCTAAAATGAGGGAATACTACTTTAATATGTTCCCATTGCTCCAAAGAGTCAGTCGTCAATGACACTTGTGTTGCGAAATAAAGGCTTATTTCATCCCTTCATTAGCCAAAGCAGATTGTTAAGAGGAGCCTATTGTTCGACTATTGCTTTTTTTGTTTTGTTTGTGATAAGGTCATGTAAAGACTCCAAAAATCATACGCAAATGTATAAATAAAAGAATTACTATCTGGTTCACCGGAGGAGGTGGCATTAGTGTTTACTGCTGCTAAATACCTTATAATAGATATTGCATTGCTGAAGCTGTGACATTCTGGAAGTGAATGTTTTAGAATCTAGCAGGCAGGACATTACGATTAAATTATTTCTTCAATGTGTTCTAATCCGTTCTTGACGCACGTTCCATACAAACCAAGCAAGCTACAACGTTGAAAACCAAAGATAATAATGTAACCTAACCGCTAAGTTCAAGACTTCTTCCTTTTTATAATAAAAACTAGAGAAACTAAGTTCTCATAATATTCTCAAGTTCTAAAAACGAGAACTTTATCATCATAAATAGACATCTCGATTGCCGTCTTCAGATGAACCTATTCTTGTCTTGGGCGCCATACATTATACAGCCATATGTGTTGAAATATATTTTCAGTTTTTCTTTGAGTGGCTTTGTAGTACTGCCATTAATTTTTCCAGCGTATTTTGATATCGATACCTGCCATAAAGTCCTGATATGAGTGAAATTATTGTATGAAAAGTATCGAGTACAAAGGTATCAGTAACAAAAAAACAAAAAACAAAAAAAAAAAACAAAAAAAATCTACACCAAAGAGGTATCGATACTTTTTTCCGTGTCCCTAGCTGTGATTACTGATGTTGCTGATATTGAATATCATGATGCATGCAAATTGTGACCTGCTGGTGATTGGCTGTTTGGCGTGGCTGCTTCTCTGGGTATGCTAATCTGGATGACTGTGTTATGTTGGGTCGCGTTATCACTAGAAATCCTATCGTCGGTGATATCATATGGATTTACGGCACATAAGTTAGAATTCTCAGTGATCATAGTGGTGAATCGGCCGAAACCCAGTGACTATTTACTAACACGATTTAAGTAACTGGTCGCTCGCAGAGATGATGTTCGGTTATAATTTTCCACCAAATGGTCCACTAATCAGTTTGTGAGATCACATCGCGAGAAGCTTTCATCACACTCGCTTAGGTCTATGGAACTATGTTTCGTATTCAAGTCCAACATTCTGCCACTGATATTTTTTTTCCAAATATAAAATTAGCGACAGAACGAACAACTTTAACACTAAACATGAGTCCCAATCCACGCAAAAAGTGTTCTTCAGGTCCAACAGGTTATTGCTGTGTTTCCCCCTGTGCTACAAGGGAAAAATTCATTTGTTGAATAAACATTAACCAAAACACTTGTTAATAGACAAAGATTGACAAAGGTTGACCAAATACGAAATTGTTTCACCCTTAGGGTGAAAAATATCTCTGAGCTTGAAGAAATCAGAAGTATAAATAGACGTAGGCATTAAACACGAACAGGGACAATCGCGTTATCGTACAATTGTTTCAAAGGTCGTAGACTCAGACTTGCTGAAATACAAACTTGAATTGTATTTTTTGACCCTTAGAGGGGTTCACTCTGCAAAATTTGATGAATTCCTGTTCACTTCGAAAGTATCGCGTTGTTTTGATTGAGGATAAGAATTAATAATTTAATCTTTCTTTATGGCCAGAGAACTTAATACAGATTCCAGATTATTCAACAGTTGAACAACTCCAAAGAAATGAATTGCCAGAATACTGGATTCAGTAACATATTTGGTCTAGTGTCCACTTTAAACAACCTAATAACTCACGTACCTCTAACATGAACAAAGACCATTAACGAAAGTGGTCAGTGAAATACGTAAAAATCAAATAAATCGTAATGTATAAACTTTGGTCAAGCGACAATATTATCGAAAGTTTAAATTGAAATTTAGCCTGGGTCGGAATGACAATTTGCATTCGTCGTTTATACAGCAGAGACCATGAGTAATTTAAGTTTTTGTAATGTTGCTTGCCTTAGCAAAATGTTATTGAAAAGCAGTTCCACGTTTTTTCAGCTGTAAAGTTTATCGATATTTTTTCAACTATGAAATACTACGAAAAACAAACTTAATGAATGTATTATGGCAATTAATTTGGTAGCAGTTGCTTAGCTATTAAATTGTGGATATAACCTCGAATTTCTTCTGATGTTATCTCTGGTGGCTGTTATTTTTCGAACGAAAGCTGACACATGTCACCGTTCTCCAGCCAATAGCTATTGAGGTGAGTGACTGACTGAGCTGAGGAAATTTTTTAGAAGATGATTTCTCTGTGAGTGATTACATTTCACGTTTCTTCAACTTACAATACTGTTACTGCCTAACTGTTCCCATTTGGATTTCGCTGGAAGCACATGTCACCATCTTCTTCAGTAAAAGAGCACTTTGAAACCTCATCCTACCCAATGCGTCCAGTCAAATAGAGTTTATTATCAAATGTCAGGCCAAGATATTTACATTTCTTTTTTTTTAATTGGTTCTTTTACCAGAGAGTCCTAGCAGAGGATGCACAGGCAAAACCTTTGGAGATTGTAACGCCATTCAGTTTCTCCCCCCACCAGCGGTTCCTGAACAAAGCCAATGCGCCGACGGTGCGGAAGAAGGGACGTTGAGGCGGAGAAGACGCAGTAAGGAAGCAGTGGAGTTGTGACGGAATGACGTCGTCCCGTCCCTATCAGTGCGCATGCGCGCGGCCTGACGCGGTCCGAGGCCGCTGGACGCTGGCCGCGCCGTCATCAATTATGCAGGACGCCGGCCGGCGCTGTGCGGGCGTCGCGGCGCCCTCCAGTGCGCTCACAGCCGGCCGCCTGGCCGCAAGGTGGCAGCAGCAGCAGCGTGCATGGCGCCATGGGCATCTGTCTGGACACGGGTAACACATACACACAACACACTATTATCACGGTGTCGCTATTGCCTGCACTTTGGTCACATATACTGTTAATGTACACACAGCTTTCTTTACGATTTTGGTAAGGATTCATTCTTTAAGCATTGCCTAAAGCACATAACTATGCAAAAAAGAATATATTCCACATTTTTTGCGATCAGAATACAAAATAAAAAATCGTAAGCAGCAAACTCACTGCACGAAATTTCGTTGTAAGCAACATTTGCAGGTTTTCGATAATCGGAACACAGAATTTAAGTCTGATTCGACATGCAAGGAGTCACTTTGGTCGTCCACGGTGTTTATCGAAGTACACTCCGTCTCATTTCCATTAATTTCAGACAAAATGATGTTGTTGATGGCAGCTGCTTGTTTGGTATTTGAGCAAAATGGATCGTACACAATGCCACCGACAAAAAACAGAGTATTTCGTCAACATAATCGTTGGTAGAAAGCGCAGGGAAACCAGCGTTACTATAAAAACAGTCTTGATCTACGATTATGTTGGTGTTGTCGAACAATTTTTTAGTGTTATTGTAACTAAATTTCGAATAATGCGATATTACAAGTAAGTTGAGTTGTACTTTGTTATATGGTGTCCTGGTAAACCTTTCAGTAGTGAGAACTGATTGGTTTTAACGTCAGTCAATAAACCAAATCAGACTAGGGTACAATTAAATTTGCCAAGAACTCAATTTTCTTAATCACATAGAAATGAAACCTTTCTTTCTCTATTCTCCGAGGATCATGTGCTGGATATTGTTTGAAGCCCAATACAAGTCCGTGCAGTTACTTATGTTAGAATCGCATTCGACTAAAAAGACAGACGGAAAAAAAATTGCTAAAACGGTGATTTCTGCTTTGTGATAGCGCCCCACATTCATTCGTTTTCTCAAAATATTTTGAATGTGTAGACTTTTTCCCCATTACCATTTTTTATATTCATGGATATATCATTAACATTAATCCTGATGCATCCTATGGAGAGATAGTAGTTTCCCTCAATTCCACTAATGAGGTTCACTGATTTTTAGTTTAAATTCCTTCAGTACTTGACGTGAATTGAGCATCACTATACCTGTTACCTTCTAGCGGATTCCTTTGGACCTGAAATAAAACTTTCCCAGTCCCTTCCTTACGACTGAAAACGAAAGTCATTTTTTGATCATAGTCCTTTCTTTCCTTCTCCACACTATTGGTTAGTCTTTGATATATATCCATCGCGGTGTCATCGGTAATGTGTGCTTTATACACACCCAAAAGTCCCATTACTCGCGACTTATTTTTCGTCAACCCAGTCAATTATTGACTGTTTCTAAGATAATTTGCGCAAACAAATCGTGCTGTCTGCTCTTACATTCGACTTTAACACTGACAGTGTGGGTCCCACACTACCTCATGCAACGGTCTGGCCCAGGTCTCCTCACTACCCCGTCACACCCCCACCAAATTGCAGGAGTCCCAAACGACTCTTAACACCTCTCTGGCGTTTCTCGCCCAACTCAGTTTGCTGTCTGATGTCCAGCTTCAAAGACCATAAAAAATACGGGTTCAACGCAGGACTCTGTTGATTAACTTCTTTGTGGTTGCTTAACAAAACAGAATTGGTATTAAATAATGCCTATAACCTTGATTTTGTTGGGTTTTTTTTTTTTACTTATGGCTTTACGCCTCGTCGACTTCGAGGTCATTAGAGGCGGGATGGGATTTGGGACAAGGAACGGGAAGGAATTCGGCCATGGCATCCCGGCATTCGCCTGGAGTGATTTGGTGAATCCATGGAAAATCAAAATCTGGATGCTCGGACGGGGATTCGAACAGGCGTCCTCCCGAATGGATTTTGTTATTATCTTACTGTAGCAGTGACATCTATAGGCAAGAAAATAGCGAAGACATCTACAGCGAAGGAAAAAAATATTCAAAAAGCCAGAATGAGTAAACAATAAACAAATATTTATTACCATACGAAAATTTGACCTAGCAAGAGACAAAGTTTAGGACGTGCCTTTTCACACGCGAAAAACATCTTTTGCTGTAATCAGCACTTGTATAATCATAAATACAAGGACGTCTTCGTAAATTGAAATCCGCGTCTTCTTCCATCATTAATAATAATAAATAACTAGCAAAGTGAACACAGAAGTTCAAATACCTTGGTGAAATGTTGACTCCCAATGTTAATGAAAAGGCCGCAGTTGAAGATAGGGCGTGAAAGATGGAAACAGCTTTCAGGATTTGTCAGAAGACATACAAATCGAAATTACTCTCTCATCAGGCAAAATACAAGCACTATAGTACAGTCGTCAAGGCAGAATGGTTATACGCAGCAGAAACATTAGTCAGAAAGGGATTGACGGAAATAAAACAAAGAAAGAAAGTTTCTAAGGAAAGTCTTTGGACTAAAAAAAGTGACAGGAAGCGAATTTAATTTCCGTTTGAGATCGAACCAAGAATTATACGACAAGTTTCAAAAGGTATCAGACACAATTAAGAAAAGGAGATTATCTTTCTATGGGCACATCAAGAGGATGGAACCAGACAGAATGGCAAAGAAAATAATCAACTGTCATGAGAATGGGAAGACTTAAGTTCCATGGTGTGGAATCAGCATGGAAGACATACAAGACAGGGAATTATTCAGAATAAAAATTGGGGAGGTAAAATATATGACTGAAGAAAAACCATTCAGGAAAAGGAGGCATTTTCAGAGGAAGAAAAAGTAAGAGCGAGCCAGATAATGAAAGTATATTGATATTAATATTTATAAATATATCAACTGGTATGTTTATAAATATTTCTTGTTATTTATATTATCACGACACGATTATACGATTGATTATTATACCATCCATCAGCCAACCAAACTAGGCAACACCCTCCTTATTATTATTGCTAAGGAACCTTTTTTGTTTCTCAGAATAAACAAACTGGACTTTGCTATGGAATTCTAAAATTCAAAGATACTAAATATATTAAAATATAAAATATCACTCTAGGATAATATATCTGTTATCCTACAATCACTCAAAGATTTTTAAGTAGTTATTTTATTAACGCTTAACAACTACCCATGCTTCTGCCCCGCAACAGTTATACAAAAAACTTTTAAAAAATGTTATTGAAATTATTATTGAAAATGTAGACCCGCTGACTAAAATCACAAATTACAGATTTCTATTAAGCAAAACACTTTACTAACACACATGCTTCTAAAATACCTTATATCTTAACGTTTTGTCGTTATATGAATAACAGAATAAATATACTTACTTGGACGTTTTGACGTTCCGGAATTCTGCTGTGTATCAATCGCTGTCGGACTCAAAAATCATTTCCAGCATCTCCACATCAATTTTGGGCAAATTCGAGCTGTTTAACTTCGTAAATTTAACTTCCATCTCAAATATACGTAGTTTAATTGATTTATAACCATCACTGAAACCGGAAAACCTTACACATACGACGCTAAGATTGTCAACAGACATCAACACACGGGAGTTAAACTGGCGCAAGCTGATATGTGACCTAATGCGTTCTGATTGGTGTTTCGTATCACATGACTAATAGCTATCTTTTTGCATTTTTATTTTATTCAAAATAAAATGTTTCTAACGCTTGTAGAACAAATAAAGTTGATTTTCGGTATCTTTAGAACTTACTCCATCATTATAAATTTAGGTTTCCTAGTTTCCTTTTTAGTGTCATGTGCCTAACTACCTGGTAACTCCATTCGAGTTTCATCTCAAGCTGGTTGTCGCTAACATTGATTAGGACAATCCTGTGATGTTTGGTTATATAAATACTTTCCCGTTCTCTCACTTTTGAAACAGCAACGTGTCCATTGTTATCACCAGACATGATTATATGCATTTGTATGTTTGCAGATACATTTGAATATTAAACCCCATTTCCGCCGATTTTTGCATGTTTTACCAAAACCAAGTGATGATGCATATTTTCGTTATACATACAATATTTTTTCAGTGTATCTACCTATCTATCTATCTATATCTATAAAACGAAAACCGGATATATTGGTCTTATAAAAACTCGGAAACTACGGAGCAGATTTCGAAGGGGTTTTCACCGTTTCAAAGCGTAGAATTTCAATTCAGTTGTTTGGCATGTCTTATGTTTCTACTTCAAATAAAGAAGGAGCATTAAATGAAATTCTGAACGTATGGTGACAAACCCCAAAGATGGAAGGATGATATGTTCCATACTTCGCACTAAACGCACAAGTACAATGTCTCTGACCAAAGCCTTTAATGAAAGCAATTCGATAACTTTACAATAATAACTATTTTGCACACTAAACAAAGCTTGAACCATTATTTCCTTCAATTCCGGATATTCAATTTTTAAACGCCATAGATAGCCGTAAATTGAACTATTCTTTCCTTTAATTCGGGGATATTCAACTATTAAACGCCATAGGTAGCCGTAAAAACAACAGAGATTTTCTTTAAGAACGATCTCTGGACAATGTCTTTGAGCATTAGTCTTCTGTTTAAGAGAATATTATTCCGGATTCACTTTCGATATTTGTATAAAAGGATGAATCTGCAAAGTTAAAGTATCTGGCGTTTCGAGCAAAAAGTATATCCATTCACTTCCCAATTGAATCAAATGTGAGTTTCTGACATAATCTAGCGTAATGTAGTAATGCAAATTCTTAACAAAATTATCGAAGCTTGATATACATTAATCTTTTCGGACGAATGAAAATAGTGTTCGTGCAAATAAACTTCAACCCACCCGTTTCTTGGTAGAGGGCGGGTGAATCAAGGTTTGTTTTAATTCCGAAAAAAGTTGGCACGAATTTTATGAAACTTTGTACAATTGTTTTACGGGAATAAAAATAGGGTACGGGTTAATTGACGCCAACTATACCGGGCAACGCCGGGAACTCCGCAAGTAGTTAATAAATAAAAACTTATGTTGTAGCCGGCAAAACCTACAATAGCAGCACAGCTCTTAGTCTACAACGAGTCGCTGCTGAACTATGACCCACGTTTGGGAATTTAAATAAAATGATTTCGTCAACAAATAAAGCATTTATTGAAGCACGATCTCGTAATAATGCCTATAAAAAAATATTGACAAATGTGCCTTTACCTCCGGAACCAGGTGTAGCTCGATGAGCGACGTGGGTTGAAGCTGTACTATTTTCCAATGAACATTTCAAGCCCATTAAAAGTGTAGTAAACGATTTTGATAGTGGAGAGGCTATGACAGTTTGTCAGTACTAGGAAGCATTTAATAACTCTAGTATTAAAACCATAGCTATGATTAGCATTCGTTTTTCCACATACCTGCAACTATTAAAAAGCGCTGAAACTCGAGGTTTGACGTTGACTGAATCTATTCGTTGAGGATTGTAAACAGTTGCAGGGTGATCTGGACAGGAAATCTAGTTGGGTTGGTAAACATGGGATGAAGATAAATACAAAGAAGAGTCAGCTTATTAGATACACAAATAAAAAACTAAAGGTTTATTATGATTATAAGGTGGGGAAAGAATTGCTTATTGAAGACGAAATTTAAATATCTTGGCATTACATTTGATAACAATCTTAACTGGTCATATCACATTGGACAGGTAGTAGGAAAAGATTTCAAAATCCTGCATTTGTTGGTGAGGGTGATGAGGGGATGTACGAGAGACATAAAGGAATTGGGTTACAAACCTTTGATCAGACCATTGGTTGAATATGGTAGTGTAGCATGGGACCCACATTTTGAGTATCAAATACAGGAGTTGGAGATGGTGCAAAAAAGGGCTGCTAGATTTGTTTCTGGAAATTATCGCAGAACGCAATCAGTAACAGATATGATAAAGGAGCTGGAATGGGATTCATTGAAGACAGGAGGAGGATGTAGAGGGTCATGGGAGTGTCCAAGGTGTGTATTGGTGTTGATGCGTGGAAAGATATTGGTGTAAGAATTGAAAGTAATGCATGGAAGGGAAAAGATGATCATGACCACAAGCTGGCACTCGATTTCAGGCACAAGGGTGTGAGAAAATTCTCTTTTTTAGGTAAGGGAGTCAGAGATTGGAATAAGTTACGAAGAGAAATGATGAATAATTTGCCAAAAACGTTGAAAGAATTTAAAGTTAAAATTTGTAAAGGTAAATGTAGGTGGATGCAGAAAACGGGGAAGATGGGTGTTTAGGGAAATTGCCATCGGAGCATGCGCTCCATTGCAATTTAATTCAATTGAATTCAGTTATCAAATCTGCATTGCCAAAGATATTCCTGTGTAAACTTAAAGTGAAGTTTGAAAATATTTTTAACAATAACTCAGGTTTTGGACCTTTGTGTCAAATTGATAGTTTTAGTAATAGGACGGGTAAACTTTTTCCAGAAACAATGACTGGTAACACAGCAGCCAATTCAAATACTATGCAGTTACATCAGTGAATGTGGAACGGTCCATATCCACATAAAAAATATTTTGAGAGATCGAAGAAACAATCTTACTATTGAATATTTGGAACAGTACCCGATTGTTTACGTTCACAAAAAAAATGTTAAACAATTGTTAATTGTCGAATTTATAAATATGTCATTCAGCTACTTAGTAATTGCATGCTGATTTTGAAATAAAAAATCTAAAACTAGCTATTTTTATATTAAACAATATTGCATATTTTGACAATTTTTGCCACTTTTCATGCATATTTTTCATGCATATTTCTAGCTTTTTTGCTGCATATAATCCTGTCTCTGCTTATCACTAGTAATAAAACTAAGCGAGAGAACCATACCGTGACGGCTCATGATTCCAGTGTACATGCACGAACAGAAAATAAAACCGTGGAGTTACCCGTTGTATCTGTGATGTGACGTGAGATATGTGAGGTGACTTCAGAACGCTCCTGATTCGTAAACCGAGCACACTAAACAACATCGCACACTAAACAACATCGCACACTTTTCGTCCGTTGCATAAAATTGCGTAATACCATATCAGCTCACGCAACCTGACATTAGTGTCTTTCCGCCGGAAATTTTACTGTATGTGACGATTACTGTATTGGTGTGTGTGTGTGTGCAATGTATTGTTTATGTCGTGGATGGCAGATTGAGCTATGGAATGGTAGTAAGTAAGGTAGATGAGAAAGTGATTTCCTGGGTACAAGAATTTTTAAAAGGTAGAAAACAGAAAGTTAGGGTAGGAAATGCACTATCGAAAGAAGTGGAAATAATAAAAATGGAAGTGCCACAGGGTAGCGTATTGGGAACATTGCTTTTCATTATTGTAATGAATAATTGTGTTGGCTGTTTACTGCCAGAAATTAGATTGTTTGCAGCTGACATAATGCTATATAAAAGGATCAAAACGGTAGAGGACTGTAAACAGCTGCAGGGTGATCTGGACAGGATATCTAATTGGATTGGTATACGTGGGATGAAGATAAATGCAAAGAAGAGCCGGCTTATTAGAATACACATAAAAAACTAAAGGTTCATTATTATTATAAGATGGGGAAAGAATTGATCGTTGAACACTTGAAATGTAAATATCTTTGCATTACATTTGATAACAAGCTTAACTGGGACAGGACACATTGGACAGATAATAAGAAAAGGTTTCAAAATTCTGCACTTGTTAGAGAGAGTGAAGAGGGGATGTACAAGAGAAGTAAAGTAATTGTGTTACAAAACTTTGTTCAGACCATTGATTGAATATGGTGGTGTAGTATGGGACCCACATTTTGAGTATCAAATACAGGAGTTGTAGAGGGTGTAAGAAAAGGGCTGCTAAATTTGTTTCTGGAAATAATCGCAGAATGTAATCCGTAACTGATATGATAAAAGAGCTGGAATGGGATTCATTGGAAGACAGAAGGAGAGTGAAGAGGGTCATGGGAGTGTACAAGGCGTATATTGGTGATGAGGCATGGAACGATATTGGTGTAAGAATTAAAAGTAACGCATGGATGGGAAAAGATGACCATTACCACAAGCTGGCACTCGATTTCAGACACAAGGATGTAGGAAGATTCTCTGTTTTAGGTAAGGGTGTTAGTGATTGGAATAAGTTACCAAGAGAAATGAATAATTTACCAGAAACTTTGTAGGATTTAAAGTTGAAATTTGTAGAGAGCAAATGTAGGTGGGTGCAGGAAAGGAGGTAATCTTGTGATTAGGAATCGTGCACCACCACCTCTGCTACCCTGCCGGCCAAGTCCACCACCAGGACTGAAACCAGCTAACCCCGTGTCAGCGCCGGACACCATCACGGTGCCACAACCAACTAGACAACGGGGCGGGCTTCGCACACTTCACTAACCCGTAAATCATTTAAAAGTGTCTGTACACTAGATTGCAAATTAAACAATAGTAGTTCCATTTCCAATGAGAAAGTTCAGCATTCTACATCAGTTCGAACCGTGTAATCAGTTTTATACGTTTACAAAAGTACAACACATTTTTTTTATTTTACTTATGATATTCTATGCATAGTTTTCAAACTTCAATACAAAAATACAAACAGGAAAATGTCGGATTTGTGTCTGAATTAATGAAGTAGGTCCTTACGGGTTTTACAGCGAGAAGTAAAAATTTTGCGCTAGAAGTGTACATCACGATACATTACGACACTATGTAGAAAAATTAGTATCGGATGCAACAGGAGAAACATGGATTCTGCTACTTAGGAAGTAAAATTACAACTAATGGCCGTAGCATTAATGATGTTAAAATCAGAACAGAACCTTCACGAAAAAGAAATCTTCAGTTTCAAAATTAATCTGACTCAGTAAGAACTTTTGAAAACTCAATGTGTGAAGCACAGCACTTTATGGTAGCGAAGCCCAGACCAGAAAGAAGGAAAATTGAATCATTTGAAATATGGTGCTACAGAAAGATGCTGCGAATTAAGAGGACGGATAAATGATGAAATAAATTTGTTCTGGGTGAGGAAAGAAGGTTGTGGAAGAGTCTTACAGAAATAAGACGGTGGATCACGCTTTAAGACATACGGGATTTGTTAGTGGAGGGAACAGTCGAAGGTAAGAACTATACAGGTACACAAAGATTAAAATACATAAGATAGAAAGGGTTGGAAGATTGCATCAAACCAGTCGAAAGATTGATGACAGCAAAAAAAAATCACTAACATGGCTTTCATGGTATATTAACAATAAGTTTCAGCTGCCATTATGGTCCAGACTAGTGTTGCAAACTGAAAAAAAAATCAGCTTTGTGAAAAAAAAAAATACATGGAAAAAACCTAGCACCCTTGTTTTTTTCTAAATTTGTTTTTTTCTTCAGAAAACAGTATATTTGATAAATTTTAGTTTTATTTACAGAACTTACATTTTACATGTGTGTTTTAAATCTTACTGAATCATATAATGTCTTATATAATGATTCACAAATGTATCTATATAGGTAACATAATTTTATTCATCCTCTATGTCAGTACCACATTCACTAGTATCAGCACTACCAACACTAGTTCGGTCTGCGTCGGAATTTTGTGTTTCTTCTTCTGTCTCCTCTAGATCCATAACTTCAGAAATAATTACATTTTCTTTTACTGGTTGTCTTGTATTGTACGCAAAAGATTTTGAGATTGCAATTTTAAATTGTGAGCAAAGTACACACTGTTAATAATTCTGTATTAAGGTCTTTTAAGTTTGAATTTAAATCTATTATCATACAAAATAGGAGCTTTATTTATTTTCAATCGTTGGTTGCAAGGAAACGATTCATAATTCTGACAATTTAATGACTCAGTGTCACTATACGCTGAGAATTTAACAAGTATATGAATATAAGTAAAGCACAATAAGTAATAAAAAGAGGCAAAAAGCGGTAGATAAATTTAAAATTCCTAATTTTTTGAAAAGATCCGTAGGTCTGCAGATAAATTCAAAGGGTTGCAGCACTAGTTCAAATAACAAGTATCAATCCAAACAACGGGGAACGGGGATTCCTTCTCACGCAACCTAGCCTCTTCGGGAAGTCCCCGTCCGTAAAAGAAAACTTCAGTCAATGTTGCCAATATTGTTTTTTTTTTTTTTACTTAACCAGAAAAATATAGTAGATTTAAAAATTAAGATGAGTACTTAGTATAAACTCTAAAACAGTCATAATAAACGATAAACGCCTTACAAATTAGAGATTAAGTAGTTGTGAGAAAAAGTGGGTTTTTTCATAGTTTTTTTTCATGTTTTTTTTTCATGTTTTTCTTTTCAAGTCAGAAAAAAACGTTTTTTTACAACACTAATCCAGACTGTACATCATCCTAGCCACAAACTCCACTGATATTGCCTCTAGCTTCAATCGTGTGCGCATTAATACACTGACTTTATCGCGGTTTAGTAAAAACTTGACCTGATTTTGCAACAACAGAAACAGTCCTTAATAGCTCCCTGGAAACGAATTCTTGCAGTGATCGGTTTGATGTTTTTTGCTCCTTCGCTGCACGCAGATAATATCGAACTGCATGCTAATTAGTCCCCAGTGATGGCCGCTGCCTCATTCATCATAATCCCGCGCTCAACAGGCAGCGGCCGGCGCCATTTTGGAACGATATGTTATCTTTGCATTTGTTCTGGTGTTTCTGTACGCCACGACATCAATAACTGCAAAATAACTTACAATATTTTCGAGAATATTCTAAAAGCATAGCAACGAACCGACTGTTTGGATCTTTTTAGAGTTGCTGCTTAATTGTAATCATATATAGGCCTATTATTTCTATAAGGGTTTTTTTTTTTTTGCCACAAGCTGTACCGAAATCGATAAATGAGGTATCATTTTAAAGCTTAAAATATCCGCTTTTGTGACATCATATTTTAAGAAACTTAATTTTCCAAATTAGATCCTTAAAAGGCAAAAATTTCAATATTTCTAAACTGTGTTTTTTTGTGTCTGAAGCCATTTATCTCACTGGATACCTAAACGAAATCGATAAATGAAGTACGATTATGAAGAGTAATGTCTCCACTTTGTGACATCGTATATTAAGATATTTTTTTTGGGAGGGGGAGGGGGGAATTCAACCCTTAAAAGGAAAAAGTATCAATGGTTCTACTTGGCATTTTTGTGTCACGAGCTATTTATCTCCATTAAAATCAAATCAAAATAGGTAAATGACGTATTATAGTATCATTTTAAGGATTAAAGTCTCCTCTGTTATCTCGTCATATTTTAAGAAAGCAATTTTTAGGAATTTGACCCTTAAAGGGCAAAAGTGTCCTTATTTCCATAACTTATGTTTGTGTCATAAGCCATTTATTTTCTTTGATACATAACCCAACTCGATAAATTAGGTGTTATTTCATATATTAACATCTCCACTTTAGTCACATTATGTTTAAAAAAAAAAAAAAAAAAAAAAGGATTTTTTCGGAATTTGATCCTTACATAGCAAAAGTATCATTATTTTCATAACTTTATTTTTACGAGCCATTTATCTTCCTTCATACTTTACCGAAATCGATAAATGAAGTACCATTTTAAAGATTAAGACTTCCACTTCCGCAACATAATAGATTAAGAACAAAATTTTTCGGAATTTGACCCTTGAAGGACAAAAGTAATAACTGTGAAAGCCGCGCGTATGAGACAGTTCAGAGTCACGCCGCCAGATAGCAGCAGCACACATCACAAAGATATTAATAAACTGCTTCTCTGGTGTCACCAAGGATTGGGTGCGTTCACAGAGGTTTCAATAAACTGTCTGTTTTTTGTACAATACCTAGCTTATCGGATATTTTTTTCTGTTACACAAACATTTATGTTTTTCTATACCATTCCTACGTAAACATTTTATTCGTGTTAATTGTTCTCACGGGCTACGATCACAGCGACATATATTACAGAGATATGGATATTATGTGTGTATTTTGTTTAGGTTAGTTGTATTCCGTTAAGATGAGGGACAGTTTGTCATACATATGATTTGCGCGTTCAAAAGTTTTTCCTAACTGTTTCATAATATGTTGTAAGTATTTTGGTACATACATATTACACTAAACAAACAAACAATTGCTACAAATATAACGGTTCTTCATGTATCCTACACAAACCACAAATCTTACTAATCACTATATTAGCGAAATTTTCTCACGGGTCATCTAGTATCGTGTTATTTCTGCAAATTAAATCAGATTCAAATTTATACGTTTCTAAAATACGCGCTGTGGTCGTATTTAAAGAATAATGCTGAGTGCAATTAAGAAGTATTTGAACATCTGCACAAAAGAAACTAAAAAACAGTAAAATTCTCAATAAAGTAAAAAGTAAATGTAGGACACCAAAATGTTTAATTATTTAGAGATATATTTATGTTAAAATATCAGTAGCTTCCAGTTACAAACATCTGTAAAGAATAGGAAACAGAAAGCAATATACATTTCTCAAAAAATTAAATGTGTAGACAACGAAACGTATCAATGTTTCAAGTAACAGTGAAACGAATATTTGTTTATAAACTCAACCAGCTGTTAAACTAAACTTGTGGTGCAGAAAACGAAAGAAAGGTATATTTTAATATGTTAAGGCCTGTTTGAAATTAGCTTTTATTTTATTCTTGTAAACATTTAAACTGCGGGAAGCAAAGAAAAATTCTCTAATTTATTGAATAAATGGCAAAAACTAGGAACTATAATTAGGGAATATTTTACTTTCATCGCGAACGAGAATATATGAAAAGTTCCAACTCAAACCGAGTCTGATGAAACATCCATTCCAAGAGTTTCAACAGATTTCAAAAGAATAGCACAGTTCCTTCTTATCTCGTACTTATCTTACCAACGCCGTTTCAACATACAACAAACACACAGGCGGAACAAATACTAGTGGCGCAGTTTAGTGCCTGAGCGCTAAGATCGTAATTTGAAATGAGTCCACGGTAATATACCTGTAGGAATGTTTCGTTCGGAAATACCACGGTCGATTTCCTTTAAATCTGTTCGCAAGTATTCCCCCTCGTTGAGCTGAGCTACCGGAACACATCCCAATAAAATAAAAATAAAAAATATATTCTACCGCAGTTTTTGCCGATCCTTGGTCCTTCTTTCTTTCTTTTGGGCACTATTCACATAAGCAACAGAATTTTATTCGTGAGGGCGGGACGCCTAAGGAATTTGCTAATTTTACAAATTATTAATTAAAAAACGAAGTACAATATAATAAGCAAATGTATTACGAGTTAGCTGAATTACTTACACTTAGTGTCTGCCATCTAACGTCTAGCTAGCCAGTTGTTTTCTATTTATCTGCGGAATAAATCAGTTTCAAAATATCTGGTCTAGTTTTCAAGTAGGAATAGAGCTCATTACGTGATTTGTTGACGTTAGTCTTGATATTCAAAATGGCTTTCAATACTGAGACACTTAACTGTGTTTTGTCACTCGTCCGTATTTTATTTATTTGAGAAAGAAACTCTTGCGACAGGTGTTTTACCTGCTGACACATAACGAACTCAGTACTATATGAAAGTTCGTATAGTTGGCAGTGTTAGCACGGAGGTGTTGGAATAATTGCACGCGACGGCCTTCAGCAGCATACATGGGCGCCGGGAAGGGGGTGCAAGGGGATGCACTTCCATCCCCCTGCTATAAAAGAAAGTACACAGAAAAAGATTAAGAAACAAAAAAATTATTATTAAATTCATTGTTTGAATAATAACTTAAGGCGCCTAGGTTGCCGTCCAAATTTTTTTTAAACACCCTTTCAATAAATTCAGTATCCTTAGTTAATAAGTGTTATATATAATGTAAAAAATGACAGATGCACTTCCGTTAAAGTAATCCTGCCGGCGCCCATTAGCAGCAACATTCTCAGCGTTCCAGTTAGTGATTTTTTGATCTGTTACATAGTTTGAAATGAGCGAAAACTCGTCGAACATTTCCGTATCTGCTAGTAAATCCTCGCGTGATCAGCAAAGGTCCATGCGTCGACTCTACCACCGCGCGGCAAAAACCTCATCGTCTGTTTTAGACCTAATAGATAGATGTATAATAAATTGTCGTTTTGTTTGCGAAAGCAGGACATTTTGACTCTCGCTGGGGACAGCGGGACAGACAGGATGAAAGCAGGACGTATGATCACGTTACGTATACTAGAGAGAAAAATTTCATTAACTTTCTTAGGCAATGATTTTTTCTTTATTTTCTACCTTAATGTCTTGTCGACGTAGAAGTGATTAGAGGCGGGAAGCGATTGGTGTTAAGGAACCGGAATGGATAAGGCCAAGGCCTTTTGAAGTAACCGTTCTCGTGAAGTTATTTCGGGAGACGATGGAAAACCGAAAAGTGGTTGGTTGGGTGGCTATTTGAAATCCCGTCGTCCCGAATGCTTTCCATAGCGAATTTCTCATACAGAATGTGCAACCTGTTTGCAGAAACAATGCTCTGTCGCTACAAGCCATCTTTATTTTAAAAAATTCCTAACGTTCCTGCCAGATACCTCGTAATGTAATGTCAGATCAGCAGGTACAGAACGCCCTGTGGAACTTAGGATCGGAAACGGGCCATTAAATATGCTGATCAACCAAAACATTATGAACACCAACTTACTAGCATATTGGTTCACATTTCGAACGCAATAAGCATCAATTCGGTGTAGCATGGATTCTGCAAGTCCTTGGTAGGCTCTCAGAGGTATCTGACATCAGATTTCTACGCACAGGTCACGGAATTATCTTAAATTATGGGCCAGCGGTTTGTGGGCGCGGCACATGGGAACGAGCATCTTGGAAGCGGAGAGGCTGGTCGACTGTTCACGTGCTACTGTAGTCAGCACCTGTGCAAAGTGTTTGAAGGACGGTGAAGCCACGAGTAGGCGACAATGTGGTGGACACCCACGCCACATCACAGAGGCTTACCCGCTCTGTAAAGCAGGATAGGCGGTGATCTGTGGCACATCTGACGGAAAAGTACAAGATCTGCATAGATCATCACCGCCTATCCTGCTTTACCGAGCGGGTAAGCCTCCAACCTCCGCGTTCTGTGATGTGGCGTGGGTGTCCACTATATTGTCGCCTACTCGTGGTTTTACCGTCCTGTAAACACTTTACACAGGTGCTGACTACAGTAGCACGTGAACAGTCGACCAGCCTCTCGGCTTCCAAGATGCTCGTTCCCAGGTGCCGCACCCACAAACCGCTGGCCCATAATTTAAGATAATTCCGTGACCTGTGCGTAGAAATCTGATGTCAGATACCTCTGGAAGCCTACCAAGGACTTGCAGAATCCATGCTACACCGAATCGCTGTTGTATTGCGTTCGAAAGGTGGACCAATATACTAGTAAGTTGGTGGTCATAATGTTTTGACAGATCATTGTAAGTAGAATGAGAAACTTCCGTTGGCACGTGGATGTTGACGGCAATGGGAGGCATTAGGAGACTACTGTACTCGTAAAAAACCAAGGATAATTTTGTTTTCCTCTGAAGAAGGATAACTTGTTCAGTTGGTGATAGAGTAATCCCATCGGACCTTGGTATGAAATATGATATGGGAGAAGTCATTAGAACGGTTTAAAATGTGTTAGTATTTCCGGATGCTGACAACGAATTGCACAGAAAAAAATATAAAACGTACGTGTGCTAGATAAAACGAGTTTTTGAAATAATCACAATATAAGAAGAGATAAAATGTAGGTTCACATACGAAGACACGTAGAATTAGTAAGTATCGTTGGAATTTCCTAGGGTCGCCTTCTTTTTCGTAAAAATAAACTAGTATACTTTGGTAATAGTAAGAACATGAAACAAAAAAAGTATTTTCTAAATTTAGACATATATTGCCTATTGTTTTGTAGCAGTAGGTATTGACTTTTTTGTTTCCTTTGAAATTGTTGTAACTGTTACCATCTTTTTAATCAGAATTTATAATTCGCAACTCGTTATTAATTGAATTTAAGGACGCTCTGTTCGTCTCTTCCCGCCATTTTGTATGCATCGCTCTTTCTGTGAAAGCTGAAGTGATACAAACAATACACATTACATTTGATTAGTGAGAAGATTTTCTTTCGTGTGGGAGTCAGGAATTGGAATGAATTGCCAAAAGAAATGATGATTAATTTACCAAAAACGCTACAAGAATTTAAATTTGAAATTAGTAGACGGAAAAAGTAGGTGGGGAAAGGAAAGAGGATAGATGGGTGTGTAAGGAAATTGACACCGGATCAAGAGCTCCATTGCAATTAAATCATATTAAATTATCACATTCGCCATTTCTGCAGAACTGCTCACTCCACACCCGTGTGTCTTGCTCTATGCTGATACACAATCTCGGCGAGCGACGCACACAGCCCACAGATGCCCGTCTACTGTGCTCTCCACACACCCTAACGGCACCTGGGTACCTGCTTCAAGGTCGCATACCACTGCAGCCCTGTCAGTCTTTGTTTGAACTGTCCACCTGTGCCTCGTCAAGTACTGGAACATCAAATCCATCAATGGAAAACTTCCCTAATGTACGGAACACCGAGTACGTGGAAAGTTCCAAGTGATGGGTCTGTTAGAATCAACAGAATCTGAGTTTAAATACCTAGGAACACTAATCTCTTTGGATTGTCAGACGCTCCCAGACGTCAGAAACAGAGTCAACGCAGACTGGATGAAGTGGCGTCAGGTCACAGGAGTCCTTTTCGACTGGAAGGTGATACTGTATCTTAAATTAAAGGTTTACAGAACCATCGTTCAACCAGTGGAACTGTATGGTACCGAATGATGGCCAGTCACAAAGAGAAATGAACAACAGCTTGATACATATGTCGTTTAAATGAATTAATTAATCTAAAAAGAATCACTTTCAGGTTTGTAGTGTATCGCTACACTACAAAGTAATATTCGAGATATGCTGTAATCCTGGCTCGCACAGGTGGACAGTTCAAACAAAGGATGACAGGACTGCTGTGGTATGCGACCTTGAGGCAGGTACCCAGGAGCCGTTAGGGTGTGTGGAGAGCACAGTATACGGCCATCTGTGTGGCCGACGGGAGAACATGATGTGGGGTGACTAATGTTAGCATAGTTGGTCGTGGTGCTCTGTGTTCCATGTCGTCATCGGAGTAGATGACGCAGTCCGACGCCAGCAGATGGGTCATCGCCTAGGAATGCTACTGGAAGCAGACTTGGAGCCTCCAGAAAATTGTAACTGCACAGAGATGTTGATAACCATCGCAAGAAGCGTCGTATTGATGAACCCTGTCGCCCTAGAGACTCTCATCGCCCCGTTGCGCTTAGTGAAAGAACATATAACAAAACCCCTGAGAACTGATAGATATTGAAACTATTATACGAGGCCTATTTTTTAAGTAAGTATCGTTTTGTCACATCGTGGCTGCAGCGCTACGGTCGGCGTTCCGCGCATGCGCACTGGGTACATGCATCTCTTGCCTACGCACTGGCGCCATTACAGTCTAATTATTCCTTGTTTACGTTGTTCGCTGAGTGTTTAAGATGCCTCCGATAATCGTGAGTCCCGCCGACTGTGAAGTACGGGCTGTTATAAGATTTCTTTGTGCTAAAGGCCTATAACCGATCGATATTCATCGTGAGATCTGAGCAGTTTACGGACAAAACATTATGAGTGATGGAATGGTGAGAAAGTTGGTGAGAGCATTTAAAGATGGCCTCACAAATGTGCATGATGAACAACGGAGTGGGCGTCCTTCGGTCGTTAATCAAAATTTGGTGTAGAAAGTGGACAATAAGGTGAGAGAAAACAGACGCTTTACGATTTCCTCCTTGTGTGATGACTTTCCTAATGTTTGTCGTAGTGTTTTGCATGGCATTGTAACCGAGCACTTGAATTACCAAAAATTGTGCTCACGTTGGGTACCGAAAATGTTAACGGATGTGCACAAAACCAAACGTTTAGGCAGTACATTGACTTTCCTTGAGTGGTACCACAACGATGGTGATGATTTATTAAGCCAAATTGTTACGGGCGATGAGACATGGGTGGCCTACGTCACACCTGAATTAAAGCAACAGTCCATGGAATGGCGGCATTCATATATATGGTGGGTGAGGAAAGAAGTTTCTGCAAGAGTCTTGCGGGAAGAAGAGACAGGGTGGTGGGTGATATTCTGTGACTTGTAGAATTGGTTAATTTGTTAGTAGAGGGAACAGTCGAAGGTAACAACTGTAGAGGAAGACAGAGATTAAAACATATGAAGCAGATAATTGAAGATGTAGGTTCTGAGCAATATGTAGAGATGAAAAGGTTAGCACAAGATAGGAAGGGATCGAGGATTGCATTAAACCAGTCGCAAGACTGACGACAAAAAAAAAAAAAAAAATGTATGTCATGCTGACAGGTTGTAAAGGACTGGAGGTAAGGAATTCGACCACGACTTTTCGAAGGAACCATCTCGGCATTACGATTACGGGAACCCATGAAAAACCGAAATTTGCAGGGCCAGACGGGGATTCGAACCCGCGCCCTCCCGAATGCGAGCCGTGAACGCTGTACCTCTTATCCGCCACGCTCGGTGCCCGCATATAGGCTTGGGCAAAATATATCGATGTATCGAAATATCAATATTTTTCATAAAATAAACGATATTCATCGTCGAAATTTTTATTCTTGTTATATCAAAAATCGATATTTTATTTGGATTATCAATTTTAAATACCAATTCGATATTTTTTTGTATGAACGCAATTCAGTATCCAATTTAATACGCCACATATATATTGAATAAATATCAGATCTTCTGGAAACGTATTAAAAAAAGTGAATTCATCGTAATTTAACAGCTTTTCATCAACGTTTAACAGGTTAAAAAAAGTCTGTTAAATTTTAACAGGTTTACGTTAACGTCAATTTTTTTGTCAACATATTTGAATGTTAAAAGTTAGGTTAATTTTGTAGTTGAATAATATTGACTAAGCATCCGTGTTGCGTCGTTGAGGGTTGACGTTAGTTAACAGCTTCTGTTTTAGACTGGTTTTTTCATTGATGAATAACAGTGAACGCGTTGACGAAATTACCTGTTATGCCAAGCCTCTTCTGTGTCGTCCGAAAGAGTAGCTTCTGCAGTTAACTTGGCGGCACCAGACAACAGGAGCAGATTGACGGGGGAACACATAAAGAAGAGAGTTCTTAGGCTCAGCACACACTTGAATACAAAGTCGAGCGATCGTCTATAGCAGGGGTGGCCAACCCGTAGCCCGCCTTGAACATTTTTCTGGCCTGCGAGATTCATCACACTTTTACAACATATATTTATTTTATAATGGCGAAAATAGTGAAACCAATGTATTAAAAAGAATACATTATTAGTGCATCCGTATATTAAAAAATTACTTGTCGAAATTATGAGAAAAATTAACTTTGATTTTAAAATAATATTCTTGGGAATATTTAGTTCATATGCGGCCCACGGAATTATGATGCATTTCAAAAGTGGCCCGCAAGATCATTTGGTTTGGCCACCCCTGGTCTATAGACATGTTGGGAACTGTCTATAGATATGTATATAGACAGTCTAGAGACTTTGTCGCGTGTACACATTTGAAAGCCTTGTTGCTCGTTAGTTGCTAAATATGGCTGACTTTGATGGGATCGCTGCTTGCGAAGTTCTAATCATGGACAGTGAAAATAAGGCGTTGTCTACATACAAGAATCCCGCAACCTTTTATACATGTGTGGACAAGGCCTTATGAAGTCTTTACCAGACGAATAGTGGTTTGACAGATTGTAAAAATAGATAAATTAATAAGATTTTCCGTAATTTCTGTATGTGTCTTTAATTTTCAGAATTTTCTAAAACATTTTGTAAAATTTTGGCAATATTTTTAGATAATTACTGACTTAAAGCTAAATTACCGATATATCAGCGCATCGATATTTTTTGTAAACAACATATCGATATTTTTTGTAAACAACATATCGATATTTTTTTCTCGATACATTTCGAAATATTTCTCGCTAATAGTCGATACTGCTTGTAAATATCGATACTATATTAATCGATATACTTTTTCATTTGCCCGTCGCTACCGGCATAGCGGTGGATGTTTTTCACCCGCAGCAGCGGGTTCAACGGACGCAGGACACGCGTGCAGTGAAACAATGCCCGACCTCGCGCACCCGGCGGCTTATTAGCATGGTGCCGCGCGTTAAAATAGTCCCGCACCCGCCGGGACACGCGAGGCAGTTCTTTGTTCCCTCTGCCGGCACCGCGGGGAAACAGGCTCGTTTGTCAGTCGTATTAGCATTCCATGCTCCTCTTTGTACCGCAACGCCTTATCCTCGTGGAGTGACGCAGATGGAAATACAACGCTCGGGCGTTGCTGTCAGAAAGGAATGGCCTCCTCCAAGCATCTCAAGATTTATCGATATAATCATCTGTCGCCCTGATTAGAAGGTGCGTTATTGTAATTCACGTGTCTGTGAACGTTTGGACTATTAACGACATGAGAATTGCATTCAGCTGAAGGCTCTGTTCGGAATAACAAAGATTTACAAGTCAATTGGACTGGAACAAAGAAAAATCTGATTTAAAGGAATCTGAAGGGAAATCCAAATGAGAACAAATCTGAAATCAAACTTTCGATTGAAAATATGCAAAAGGAAATCTTACAATTCTTTGAAAACTAACTTCATTACTAAACTGGGACGCGTGGAGTAAAATTTAAAGCATTCATGGTTGACCAAATCTCACTGCGTAATCTAGATCAGGGGTCGATAAAATTTTTATATGAAAGTGCCATATGGTTAAAAAAAACTCGAATTGATATATTGTTCATAGGTATTTTAACAAGTATTTTAACAGGTATGTTAACAGTTATTTCTACTTATAAACCAAAATCAAAACAGAAAATAATTTTTACTAGGAAGTAATATTTTTAAAAATATAATATTTATACACGTTATTCCTGATAAAAAGAAATAAAAACATTTGTGTTGAACTTATTACAAAATGGTGAAAATTTGCACTAGTGTGAAGAATCAAATTGTTTCCTCTGAGACAATATCCCATGATACTGGACTTCCATGTTAGTAATTCCTATCATTAACATTGCTTGTAAGAAATGATCGGTTAATAATGACCTGTGTTGGAAATTGTCATGCTTCATTTCATAAAATGTGGCACACTTTAAACTAACTCCATAGTAAATTGTGTCGAGTTAGCATTTTATTGAAGATATCTTCGCGTTTTAGCTATTTCATGTAATTTATGATTTCTCTACTGATGAAAATGTTATCCAGTCCAACTTCCAAATTGAATGATGTAAAAATCAGGCTAACCAGCCTAATCTTCAGTCGTCTTATCTTGCCGAAATTCAACAAGAAGTTGGTGAATTTTTCTTGGAGATCGATTGCCTGCGTATTTTGAGTTGATCCATATGTCGTCACTGCTGCAATCGGTCGCGGAGCACCACAGCCTGACTCCCGAGTGGAGCACAGCATATTATATCCGTGGAATTCATCCTGTCACGGTCGCCATGCAGATAGTTCCCTCCAAAATTCAGGTAGCCCCGGCACTTAAAATTAATTGCAAATAAAAATAAAATAATTACATTATCCGTCTTTATTTTAATTAAACTGGGAACGTCTGCAGTCATATTAATTAGAAGATACTAATCACAACTTTTTGCAAAGAATTAAATTTAAACCACTTTCGCCTTTATTTTTTGGCAACAGAAAAGTAGTGGGGTAGTCCTGGACATAGTAATAAATGGTGGCCTAATCGTTTTTTGGCCTTACAAAAATCACAATAATAATGGATACCTGAAGAATCAATAAAACACTTGTTCACGGGTTTTGTCTTTACTTCGTAGCACTGAATTCAGTCTTCTTCAAAAATTTCTCCACTTACGATCCATTTCGTCTGTTTTACTTGATTTGCCTCGTAAAGACTTTGAATACTTTTCTTTGTATTTTTTCTTTTCGCCCTTTTTACTGCCTTTACTTTTTTGCCCGTCCTCTCCACATTTTGTATATGATGAAGATGCTAAAATACCACCCTTTCGGAATTTTTGGAGCCCGCCTTACTGCACGTTTATTTGCCGCATCCTATTGAATAATCTCCAACGAATTTTGAGAGGAGCGACGAAAAACTTCTGCCTAGAACAATACTAGAACTCGCTGGGTGCGCAAGCCGCAGCTCAGTTGCATTTGTATTTACGCTACAGGGCGCGTATTTACAATAAAGTTTTACCGACGCAACGTGGTTGGTTTGACAGAATTTTTAATGTCGGGGGCTACCCGTTGTCAGTGTGATTCTTTAATCACTGGATGAAGTCTGATATATATATATATTCCTAACCTGTTGGTCAGTATAAATGTTGTAGAGGACAAAAAAATTACCTGTTGTATTTGTATATATTTTTACGTATTCTACTGGAGAATTATACGCGCTACGCGACCAGACACATTTTCGAATCTTGAAATGTTGACAGATCAGTAAATTACAGCCCTTTTAAACAAGTTGTTCTATTGGGAGTTGTTGTTACCGGAGCTCTGCAGGTTTTAAACTGACACCAGTTTGTGAAGGTATTCATCCTGTCAGGGTCGCCATGCGAAACACCTCCCTCGGAATACTACTAACATAACTTTGTGCACTGTACTGTGGTTCTATAATCACTGGATGTAGTCTGCTATACATCTTCCTAACATGCTGGTGAAATAAAAGTCCATATAAATGTTACAGAGAACTATAAAAAAAATTCCTGTCGTTTTTGTGGAAAGTTTTACATATTCTATTGAAGAATTAAACTCCCTTCGCGAGGAGACGGATTTTCAAATCTTCGCATGTTGATAGGTCAGTAAATTGCAGCCCTATTCAACGAGTGGTTCTATTCAGAACTGTTGTTCCTGGAGCACAGCAAGTTGAAAACTGACAGTAGTTTGTGAAGGTATCCGTAGAATCATCCTGTCACGGTCGCCAAGCGAAATTGCTCCCTCGGAATACTACTAACATAACTTTTTGTACTGTACTGTGGTTCTATAATCACTGGATGTAGTCTCATATACATCTTCCTAATGTGTTGGTGAAAAAAAGTCAATATAAATGTTACAGAGAACAGATTTTCAAATCTTCGAATGTTGATAGGTCAGTAGCCCTTTTCGAAGAGCTGTTGTTGACGGTTGCCGTTGTCGTCGTCTGTCCACAGAGCAGCAGCGAGGCGGCTCTGCGCGCACCGCCGGCTTCTCGCCTAGTGCCGGCCGCCCCCGCCAGGCGTGGGGGGCGCTGGAGGCGGCGCCTCGCAGGGCAGACTCCTTCCAGGAGCACAGCGTCGACAGCCACGCCAACGGCGCCCACGTCAAGTTCGAGGCGCCCCGCGTGCCAGTCATATTCATCCTCGGTGAGTGCAGTAACCTCCAACACCGTGAGGTTGGCACACCAGTGGCGATCCCGATTTTCCTACACCCTTTTGCCTGAAATCGAGTGCCAGCTTGTGGTCATGATCATCTTTTCCCTTCCATACCTACGCCAATATCTATCCATGCCTCATCACCAATTTACGCCTTCTACACCCCCATGACCCTTTTCACCCTCCTTCTGTCTTCCAATGAGTCCCATTCCAGCTCTTTTATCATATCTGTTACTGATTGCGATCTGCGGTTATTTAAAGAAACAAATCTAGCAGCCCTTCTTTGTACCATCTCCAACTCCTGTATTTGATACTCAAAATGTGGGTCCCATATTACACTACCATATTCAAGCAATGGCCTGACCAAAGTTTTGTATCCCAATTCCTTTACTTCTCTCTTGTTCTTCTATTGCTACCCCTAATTCCTTCAGGCGAGTTCCGAGCTGGTTCCTTCAAAAGGCCATAACCATATTCTATCCCGTTCTTTACTTCCCGCCTCTAATAACGTCAGTGTCGATGAAGCGTATTAAAGTCAGGAGCAAAGCAAGAGTGGTGCCGTTAGTGGTTGGTAATCGGGAAAAGGTGGATTCCAACTCCGGACCTAACATCCAGAATTCGCTTTTCCATAATAATGAAATCATTCCAGGAGATTTGAGAGTACTGTTGATAGGGCATGGAGGGATATTGGTCAAAGAATTAGGAATGGTGAATGGAAGGAGAAAGGTGACCATGACCACAAGCTTGCACTCGATTTCATGCATAAGGGAGTCGGAAAATTTTCTTTTGTTGGTATGGGTGTCAGGGAGTGGAACGGATTACCAAGTGAAGTTATGAATGATCTACCAAAAACATTAAGGAATTTAAAATTAAAATTTGTAAATCGGAAATGTGAATGAGGGAGGAATTTAACGCTGCAACTATAAAAGAAAATTTAAAAAATAATATAAAAGGGGGTAATTAATGAATAGGAGAATTGCCACAAGAGCGTTAGCACCATAGCAATTAAAATTAATATCATTATACACTAGAGCGGGGTTTCTCAAACATAAAGCTACAGGTTAAACTATTAAATTTGTCATATAAATGCGAAACCCCTTAAAAAAATTAGCTTTTTTATTTTTTTAAACAAATAAGCATATTTATTCAAAAAAGTAATACAGTCACAAAGAACAATGTGTTATTAATCAATGTGATGGATGGTCTTGTTTCTTGTAGCAAGATGAGTGGATTTTAGGAGCAATTCTGCGAATATTCAATCTCAATCACCATCGTGAGCGTTGCAAGCTCAAGACAGCTAGTCAGCCGCCACATCATAAATCTTGTCGCGAATAATTCCAGCATAACAAACCACCACCTCAAAGGGGCAAATCAGAGAGAACTACAAAGAGACTACTACAATTCTAGCCAGGACACGAAAGGTGCAGCAACCAGCAGCACAAGAACACAGCAAAAAATGAAACAAACGTATTTGCCACAGAGGCTGAGAGAGAACTATTTGAAAAAAAAAAAAATAATGTTTGTGTCTAGTATATTTCTTTGAGTATAGAAGCTGTTTTATCTTTGCTCAACGAATAACAGCTGGATGTCAAGTCAGAGATGGTGTGAGATTATTGAAGTGACTGAAATGAAATGGACTGCACGTTACATAAAAACTAATAAGACCAGTTTTATTCACGATAAATGTTAAGAAGGAGGACGTTAATATGTAGGCCTTTTAATTTATGAAGTTAATGTATAAATTGTTGAATCTACGGAGAATGTGGATTGTGATAAATAAATATTGTAATAAAAGAAGTAGAAGCATTTAAGTATTGATGGAAAGGGAAGTACCAATTTAAATATTATTATAGTCTATTTTGTGTATATGGTTATATACTAGATCAATTATCAAGATTTTATCTGAGATTTTTAAAGTAATATATTATTATATGATTTGGTCCAGTTCGTAGAACATATTACATCCAAACAAAAAATCCTAATAGGTAATTGTGAAAAAAGAATAGTGACACCGTAACGCTCTGGCCTGGTAATCGGGAGGCCGCGGGTTCGAATCCCCGTCCACCCATCGATACAAAATCACTCCAGGTGGATGCCGAATTTCTTCCGGTCCCTTCTCCTCAATGCCCCCCTCCCCCCGCTTCGCTGAAAATGGCGTCTGCGACCAGACAACACCCTGCTTCCTGGGCTAATCGCGGGGAAAGTAAAACTTAAAGGGAAAAAACGAATATGTAAACCTGCAATAGAGAGCGTGAAATACTTGTTTCATTAGTTACAATGATTAGCAAAGAGATTCTACAATTCTCCTTGAATAATTTGATTACTTTCAAATATTATATTCAGTCTACACAGATGCCGGCATCGTTCTGGCCATTCAAAGTCAACAGAAGTTCTTGTTATTTCGCAGAGCGAATCTTTTGGGTCAAATACAGGAAATGTTCCTACCTAAGCGAAAGCAAGTAATGCAATCATCGCTATTGAAATTTTATTCACCTTTAGTCTGTAAGGCAATGCATTTTGGTTTCAATCGACCTAAATCTGTCACTTTTCTTGCTCTGTGCGATACATTTTTGGTGTCAGTCGTAAGGTGGAGTAACAATTGTTAGCTGTTAAGGAGCGTCCATATATTACGTTACACCGTAAGTGAGAGGGTCAACAAATTGTGACATCATGTAACAAGGTGGGGGGGGGATGACGAGTCATAAACTACGTGACGTCACATTGTATCTCTTGTTGTCACGTGGCGACCGTGCTAGTTCACGCTCGCTGTGCTACTGTCTCGCACGTCGGTCGCCTCTGACACACGACGAAAGGACAATGCAACCTTTCAAACTGCGACAAAATATAACTTCAGCTTACTACTCAAAACGATCGTGGGCCATCTGTGGTCCATATCTTTCATCATACAAAGCCACTAACCAACACAAACTAGAGGCAACAAGACGTTTCGCCCATCACGAAGATTCGTCCTCAAAGAACTGCAACTAGACGTGACAGGGAAGTTCTTTGTTTCATAAACGACGAAATGCTATATCGATACATGAAGAAGATGTTGACTCGTTGAATGTTCCTAACATTATCCATATCGAGAACTAAGTGACTGCTATGCCAGTCATAAATAGTATAAAAGAATAAGTTCAAAGTCCATGAACACAAGATTATTAAATTTCGTATCTTTCATTTCATTTGTTACGTTTTGTATATTTTCTAAAATATTTGATTAGTGTTAATTTTATGAAAATTTTTTAAATTTGAAATATATAAATAATTTTGGATGTGCTGTTTTAGTTTAATAATATCTACGTTTAAAAATGGATAATATGTGACGTCACATCACGGGAGGGGTATCACATAAATGTGACCACCCGTGACAAGGAGGGGAGGGGCTCCAACAATCATTAAAATCGTGAAACGGAATTTATGTATGGCCCCTAAGTACTTGGAGAAAAGTGTGAGGGGGAATAACGAGTGATATTACCTTTTTTTTTCCTTCGGTCCTTATGGATCGTTGACATCCATGTCGTTTTAGAGGGGAGATTATAGGTGGAAGGAAGAGAAGGAACTGGACTGTGGCTTTCGGAAGGACTCATCCCGCTATTCGTCTGGACTGATTTCGAATGAATCACGTAAGACGTCATCCTGCCGAATGAGAAGAGGGACTATAAATACGAGACGTGACTGTAAGTGGTCACAGCTGCTATTTGAGATACTGCAGCAGCAAGTCGGCTGTTGCACGCGACTGCAGATATAAAAGTCACCTCCGCTGGTCGGTACTTTTCTGTCGGGCTAACTCGACCCACGATACAGCATATCGAGTGTAATGTTAACATTCCTGGAACGGTTTCTGGGTGGAAATAGCTGCCGAGAAGGAGTAGTAGTGAATCGTAGCTTCTAGAACATAACGTTTTATTGGAGTTGTTGCCCCATTTGAGTCAAGGAGTTTTTCTGCTAAACTTAATCTATTATTCCTTATTTTATTTATTTACTAAACGTCGAATGAAGCCAAGTTGAGTGAGTGTAACTAGAATAAACCACTTTAACTGCTATCTTTTTTTTTTTATCTGCTTAACGTCTCTTAACAGCGAGGTCTTTAGAGACGGAAAAGAATGGGGGGCAAGGAATGGGAAAGAATTCGGCCATGGCCTTTGAAGGAAGCATCCCGGCATTTGCCTGGAGTGATTTGGGAAACCATGGAAAACCCAAATCTGGATGCCCGGACGGGGATTCGAACCACCGTCCTCCCGAATGCGAGGCCAGAACGCTAACCGTTACACCACCACGCTCGGTAAACTGCTATCAAACTTCAGCACAATGATAAATTCAAAGAAGAGTCAGTGTATTACATACACATAAAAAAAAATTAAAGGTCTTTTTAACGTTACAAAGTGGGGGAGAAATTGCGTGTTAAACACTTCATGTGTAACATCTTGGATTAACATTTTATTATAAAGTCAACTTTTGAGGAGATATAACGCAGATGGTTTCAGGATCCTTCACTTGTTGGAGAGATTAATGAGGGGATGTACCAGAGAAGTAACGAAACTCGGTTACAAAATGTTGGTCAGACCATTGCTTCAGTACGGTAGGGTAAGGTGGGACCCACATAATAACAATAATTGATAAAATTGCGATGTAGCGCCCACTCCGGTGGCAATCCCCCTTCACACCCTTCTTTCTCCTTTCCTCTTCCAACGTACTTTTGCCCTCTACTAATTTTTTATTTTAATTCCTTCAGTGCTTCCGGTAAATCATTCATCACTTCTCTTTGCAATTTATTCCAGTTCCTTACACCCTTTCCTACGAAAGAAAATTCTCTTATACCCTTGTGCCTGAAATCAAGTGCCAGCTTTTGGTCATGGTCAACCTTACCCTTCCAAGCACCTCTCTTAATTTTGCCACCAATATCTTTCCAAGCTTCATCACCAGTATAGGCCTCGTACACTCCCATGACTCTCTTCACCCTCCTTCTATTCTCCAATGAATCCCACTCCGGCTTCTTTATCATATTAGTTACTGATTGTGTTCTGCGATAATTTGCAAAGACAAACCTGGCAGCCCTCCTCTGCACCCCTTCCAACTCCTGTATTTGATACCCAAAATGTGGATCCCAAACTACACCACCATATTCCAGCAGTGGTCTGACCAACGTTTTGTACCCCAATTCCCTTACTTCTGTAGTGCATCCCCTCATCACTCTTTCCAACAGGTGAAGGACTTTGAACCCTTTCCCTGCTACCTGTCCAATGTGTCCTGCCCAGTCCAGTCTGCTGTCGCATGTTATGCCAAGGTATTTACGTTTCAAGTTTTCAATAAGAAGCTCCTTCCCCACTTTTTATTATCATAATAAACTTTTCTATCTGAGTACCTAATAAGCTGGCTCTTCTTTACATTTATCTTCGTTCTATGTTGACTCACCCAGTTAGTTATCCTATCTAGATCACCCTGCAGCTGTTTACATTTTGGTAGCAGATACAAGAGATGTCGTGGGTGAGATGGAGTGCAATGGATTTATTTTTGAAAATTAATACGGAACAAAATCAGCAACTTATATTATAACTAGGCAGGTTAAGAAGTCATTGGAAGATAGGAGGAGGGTCAAGAGCGTCCCAGGACCGTATACAGCATATATTGGTGATAAGATTTTGAAAGATATTACTAACGAATTAGGAATACTGCGAGGAATGGAAGGTATGACCATGACCAGAAGCTGGCACTTGATTTCAGATGTGACAGTGAGGGAAAATCTGGTTTGTAGGTAAGGCCTTCAGCGTTTGGAATAAGTCATTAAAGAAAATGATGAACATATAAAATTTCACACTTTTCGCAGTCGTCATTATTGAAAAAATTTCACTTAATTGCCGCTTTTTTGGGGGGTTTGCGCTGCGTTTGTTTGTTGATATCGCCAACGTTTCAGCACCAACCTGGAGCCATCGTCAGGGCTTCTCTCTATCTAGCCGCCTGGTCCTTTTGATAAACTTGAACATATGATTCACTGTTTAGTTTTCACCGGCAAAGGTGATTTTGTTCCTCCGCCAAAGAATATTTACTGTTCCAAAGAGGTTTGTGTATAATGGTGCGTTCTTGTAGTAGTCACAACGTGTTCATTTGCTAGTAAACACTTCCACATTTGGCTCAAACCATAGCCGCCGTCTTTGTTGAAATTATTAGGATTTCTGTACATTTCTTTACATTCCCTTATATTTCGTTCTTTGAGCCGCAGACAGGTTAAGGACGAGTACACAAAAGAAATGAAACAAAAGAAGAATGCTCTTCTCCCATACATAAAGGGAGTCACTGAGAGAATAGGTAATGTTCAACCTATCTTCCCCAGTAAAAACAAGGTTCGAAGCATTTTAAGGTCAGTGAAAGATCTCAGAGCTACACTACAGTCGAGTGGTGTGTGTAAGATTCCCTGCGATTGTGGTCACAGGTGAGACATGTCGAGCAGTCTCTGTCAGGGTGAAAGAACGCGAGACTACAACAAACCACGAAATCGGCATTGGCGGAACATCATGTAGAAGGAGGACACGAAATTCAATGGGAGAAAACTACCATCGTTCTCTTCTGCCGGCTAATAATCACGCCTTGGTACGTGGCCTTCCGTGACCCGCTTCACTTCTTGTCTGTCAAGGATGCACCAACGCGGTACTACATAACGCAAGTGCTTCCGCCTCCCAGAGAAATAATTCAGAATGTTCAACGTGCCATATCTTGGTTCTTATGTCAGAGCGAATTATTTAAAGTCGATTTTCAAACACTGACACTACCAACAACAAGAGGTGGTTTGGGTCTAATGGACGCTAGCTGCAAAGCAAAGGCTATTTTCTTATGCGCTATGAATAACGTCCAGAGAAATAAAAATACCATAACGTCACAAATTATCAATTACTATAAACCACCCAGTTTAGATCCCCCTGTAAATATAGCTCTTTTTGACAAGACCTTCGAATATATAAGATTCTATTATCAAGAACTAAGTTATATTACAGCAGCCCGAAAGAATAAACTTCCAGTAACAACCAAAGATCTATACAAAACTTTGACATCTGAAGGACGCAAAAACATTGTTGAATCAAAATTCGCAGAAACAAATTGGCGAAACGTATGGTCTCATATATTTCTTAAAGTTCTATCATCCGAAATTCAAGCCGTGTTGTACAAAGTTGTCAATAACACTGTACCTACAAACATGAGATTATTTCGAATCCATATGAAATCTACAGATAGATGTGATACATGTGGGAATACTGACACACTAATTCATCGTTTTACTTGTGGAAAGGCTGACATATCTGGTATTGGACGAAGCATGCAACGGCAACTCTATTAGGGACTTCTCCATCTGAGGTTACATGCGAGATTCTAATACGACCAGACATCAAGACCGTGCCACCGGGAAAACATAACTCACTGGTCTGGGTACTAGGACAAGCAGTGTACAATATTCTAATAAAAAAACCTAAGGATCTAGATGATTATTTATCCACACTGAAGTGTACTGGTTAATTGTACCTTTCTTTTAATTTTAATCAGTTATATTTAATCTGCATAACGAGACAACTTTGTGTAATACATAACAGAGACAATATACATGAATAAACAAAGTAAAAGATATTCACACTGGTTAGTCACAGATATTGATCTGAGCAAGTTTCTAAGGACAATCTTTGAGATAAACAATTTATTCTACAGACATATAATCTCAGGGCGTCTCGGGATTACAAATATTAAAAAAATAAATAACACACACAAATAAAATTACATTTAACTCACAGCGTTTCATGGGCAAGTCCAAATTCCATGGTTAAATTGTCCTGCATAGACCGATAATACTCAAAACGCAGATTCCTTAATCATTGGATCTTGCCCACCACTTCTTCAATCTTCTCTGTATAGCACGTGATGCTCTTCTGTTCGTTATTCTCAGAAAACATTAAAAGTTTTATACACTCATAGATATCATATAAATATGTAATGTATCCTAATGGTACATTACAACACTTAAAATAACACTTTGGAATTTAAAGAATTCAACGAGGTACAGACGCCACTTCGGAGCATATCTGGATGGACTTCTTCTCCGTGACCAATCTTGATGACGTATATTTGACCAGAGTACTCATATTGATGTTTCTGTAACGTAGAGTGTATTGTGTAATTTTACTCTTGTAATGTAGAAATGTAATGTAATAAGATTTCAATAAACCAATCGAATTAAAAAAGAATATAGTACATTTATACAGGGTATTAAAAAAGGATAAAATATTTTAGGAGGTGGTACTATTCATCAAAATAAGACAAAAACGTCCAATAAACATTGGGTCGCAAACGCATAGTTTCGGAGTTGATAACAGGTCCGCCATGTAACGACTGCCCATGGTATTGCATGCCTCAGTCCTTCGACGTAAGAAATCACGCACTCTGTGAAACTGTCTTGGTTGGTCCTGTACGTATTCAATGCATGTAATCTATGTAAAGTGTTTGAAGGACGATGAAACCACGAGTAGGCGACAATGTGGTGGACACCCACGCCACATCACAGAACGTGGAGGTCGGAGGCTTGCCCGCTCTGTAAAGCAGTATGTAGGGTGGTCTCTGGCAGAATCGCGATTCTCGTGCTCTGAAACACTTCTGGAAGCACTGCAATTGTACACTTCCGTCAGATCTGCCACAGATCACCCCCTATCCTGCTCTACAGAGCGGGCAAGCCTCCGACCTCCACGTTCTGTGATGTGGCGTGGGTGTCCACTGTCACCTACTCGTGGTTTCACCTTCCTTCAAACACTTTCCATAGATGCTCACTACAGTAGCACGCGAACAGCCGACCAGTCTCTCCGTTTCCGAGATGCTCGTTCCCAGCCGCCGCGCCCAGAAGCAGCCGGTCCAAAATTTAAGGGAATTCCGTGACCTGTGCGTAGAAATCTGATGTCAGATACCTCTGGAAGCCTACCAAGGACTTTTAGAATCCATGCTACGCCGAATCGCTGCTGTATTGCGTTCGAAAGGTGAACCAATATGCTAGTAAGTAGGTGGTCATAATGTTTTGGCTGATCAGGGTATGTCGCGCACAACACGTGACCTTCCTATCGGCCTTGAGCGTCCTACACCTATGCGACAGGGGAAGCTCGCAGATGATGAGAGCTGGTTGCTCGATGGTGTTGACCCCTCGAGTGTTGTCAGCCCGCATCGACCGAGGGACCTTGTTACTACCGACTGTTCATTAGAATTAACGTCTCCTCCAATAAGCAGCGACTCAGCTCCGTGCCGCGAGCTCATTGATCAAACTCTCTCCGACCAGCAAACTGACAACTTCAGACAACGGGCGATAACGCGTTAATTTTCTATTCCTCTTCCATTAGTCCCAGCAGGCGGGACACAAAATGTGACATTTCGTAAGAAATTAAAGATCGATACCGTTCTTCGCGCTAGTGTAATGATTAATTCATTCAGCTAATGCCTTTACGAAGAGAAATCTTTTTAAATTAATGGTATTAAGGTTTAATTTGTTATTTCAATCTAACACTCTACAAAACAAACAAATGCTCTCAACATATTACAAAGCAACATGAAATGGGACTAGCACATAACTTCCGTCGTAGGCAAAGATAATTCTAGATTACGATTCATAGGTCGTATTTTGAGAAGTTGTAATGCCCATACAAAGGAAATAGCGTACAAAACAATAGTGAAACCGCATTTGGAATACTGTTGTGCAATTTGCGATCCGTATCGCAAGAGATTGACTGACACGTTAGAAAAAGTACAGAAGAGAGCCGCTCGATTCGTGACTGCTAGTTACAGTCCTTATGAAAGTGTCAAAGATTTTTTTTTATCAAGTTGTTTATTGTCATTTTTTTACGTTTTTTACACACATCAGTTTTATCAAAACATCACACAGACGTTTGAGGAGTGCAGAGACAAAATTAAACACACTACTGTCACTAGGTAGTGTCTTTTCTTGTTTCCGGGTGCGAGGTACCTATAATAAAATCATCATAGATTGCAGTAGCCCGTCATTTTCAGCATTTGGCGCAAGTTGTTGATTTTAGCGGTTTATGCTACCACCTCGCACACGTTGTTAGTATTAAATTAATTAGATATAGTTTTACACGGTTTGATGCGCAACGGATAATAATTACAATAAAACGCTTGAGCTCTCGTTTAACTCAATTTTATTCACTCTTATCAACAAACCAACGTGCACGCTTTATAAAATTACTACAAACATTCCAGAACACAAAACCACACGCTAACTTTTACGCCGCCATAATAGCTTCCTCCTAGTTTCTTTTTTTTTTTTTTACCACACTAGTGCCAACTTTAAGCAAACAAACTTACAACATCTAATCTTAAATTACCCCAATGACTATACATACTAGTACGCTGTGAAAACCTGTGATACATTAACTTACAAACTTATTTAGAAACATTGATTACAGTATTATTTGTCATATTATTTCCAAGCAATGGCTTGTGAGTGGGACGTCACACGGGAAGCGTTCCTTCGCATCCGATGCAGAGGAGCCAGCATCAGATGCATCGTCTAGATGTCGCCGTCTTCCTTCGCTGAGGTTTCAACTAAATATTTTTTTTTCACTTTTGGCCAGTTTACTTCCTTTTCTTCTTATTGTTCTCTGAATTTAAATTAAAATGTTATTCTTATATTTCGTGACGGACTTGTTTAAGACTTGTTACATTTATTTATATATTGAAACAGTTACATCAACTTAATCACGAGGAACATTCTTTCAGTGCTGTTCTCTAGTTCCGATTTATGCAGTCATTCTTCTTTTATTTATTTATTTAAATGGAATAATTTTCTCTAAATAGTTTGCGAGAGGAGTTTGCTCAATTTTTTTTTTTCTCCTCTTCTTGAATTTATGGTAGTCTACCACAAGTTGGAGCCAGTAGTCATCTATATTTACATTCTTTTGAGGGAATATATAATACATGGTGTTCCCCATTAGCCATATTTTATGTTGTGAAGAATGTGTCACGTCACCTGGGGTCCCTGCAGCCTGCAGCCGGGGCCCCCCATCGGCCGGAGGGCCCGGGGACATTCGATCCGCTTAACCCCCCCTCCCCACCGTAACTCCGGCCCTGATGGCAGGAGGAATAAGATTGGAGAAATAAGATGCCGTACTGACGCTTTTATCTATTCTTTCTTTCCTCTTTCTCTTCGGGATTAGAATGCACAGGATTAGGATTGGTGCTTAGCACCCTCTGCCACCCACAATATTTGTGAATTGCATAGATATAGATGTAGATTGAGAGTGTCATCCCGTATGATAGCTTTGATTGTGTATTTCGCCCGCGCTGTGCGGCAGCATAACCCCCACACTGGGGC